>CM065705.1:35545489-35547725 GCA_017654935.2 Phymorhynchus buccinoides | reverse complement strand
GTCAGTAGCATGCTCCAACAGCTACAATAGTCCTCACTGGCTGAAGCCAGATATGTTCTTAACAGGCACAGAAACACATCTAGTGTCAGTAGCATGCTTCAACAGCTACAATAGTCCTCACTGGCTGAAGCCAGATATGTCCTTAACAGGCACATAAACACATCCAGTGTCAGTAGCATGCTACAATGGTCCTCACTGGCTGAAGCCAGACATGTCCTTAACAGGCACAGAAACACATCCAGTGTCGGTAGCATGCTACAATGGTCCTCACTGGCTAAAGCCAGATATGTCCTTAACAGGCACAGAAACACATCCAGTGTCGGTAGCATGCTCTAACAGCTACAATGGTCCTCACTGGCTGAAGCCAGATATGTCCTTAACAGGCACATAAACACATCCAGTGTCAGTAGCATGCTACAATGGTCCTCACTGGCTGAAAGCCAGATATGTCCTTAACAGGCACATAAACACATCCAATGTCGGTAGCATGCTCTAACAGCTACAATGGTCCTCACTGGCTGAAGCCAGATATGTCCTTAACAGGCACAGAAACACATCCAGTGTCAGTAGCATGCTCCAACAGCTACAATGGTCCTCACTGGCTGAAGCCAGATATGTCCTTAACAGGCACAGAAACACATTCAATGTCGGTTGCATGCTCCAACAGCTACAATGGTCCTCACTGGCTGAGCTCCACAGAGCATCCAGGCTCACCATGTTTTAATATAAAATTGTGAATGGATTGGCCTGCGTAAGGTGCAACACCCTCAAACCCCTACCTCCCAGCAGTAGAAGACAGAACCACAACATGCAATTTCAACGTATATCTGCAAGAACCGACAACCGGCGCAACAACTCCTTCCCCCCCCCCCCCTCCCAACCATCCCGCGATTGGAACTCCTTTCCACCAGAAACTGTCCAGTCCCCCACGCTCAGCTCCTTCACCTCGAAGGTGCTGAAGCTCCCCGCATAAAGACTAATACACACTTTTTTTTCTCGTGTGGGACCAGGTGTTCTCGGACTAGCCAGGGGTGCCCAGCCTCGCATGCCCTCTTATCTATCTAGCTTTTGTTTTTGTTTTTTCCCGCGCAGCATAAATTCTTTGAATCCCAGTAGATGTCAATAATTGCCGGTTATATTACGGCAGGTGAACATTACCGGAAGAAGAAGAAGAGGAGAAGAGAGACACAGAGAGAATTAAATTGAATTGTATTGAATTTTATTTATAGAGGGCAATAGAATAAGCAAATCGTACATGCTTTTTTTGAAATAAATTTTACATCCCAGCCCTTTTTAACTACTAAAAATGGACAAACAAAGCAAAACACGGTCATACATAGTAAGATAATAAAATCAAACCTAATCTTATATGTACATGCATGTAAGAGAGAGAGAAAGAGAGAGAGAGAGAGAGAGAAGAGAGAGAGAGAGAGAGAGAGAGAGCGAGAGAGAGAGAGAGAGAGAGAGAGAGAGAGGGGGGGGGACGAACGAACGAACGAACGAATCTTTTTTTTTAATGTTGGAAAAGAATAAGCACAATATACGCTTGTTTTACATCTCGCCAACAAAAAAGAATAGAGAGAGAGAGGAGAGAGAGAGAGAGAGAGAGAGAGAGAGAGAGAGAGAGAGAGAGAGAGAGTGAGAGAGAGAGAGAGAGGAGAGGGAGAGAGGGGGGGAGAGAGAGAGAGGGAGGGAGGGAAGGAGGAGGGACGGAGGAGAGAGAGAGATAGAGAGAGAGAGAGTAGAGAGGAGAGGATAGAGAGAGAAGAGAGAGAGGAGAGAAGGAGAGGAGAGAGAGAGAGAGAGAGAGAGACGCAAGCAAGCTCCGATTCCAAAGTATGCAATTCGAAAATGACCCTGGTATGGCCTAAAAAGCTTTATCTGACGCACCGTTTCATAAAGGGTAAAACCGTGATAAATCGCAATGCCTGTGGACCTCTACGTTATATAGATACAATGTTTGAAGCCTTTTGTCTACATTAAAGATAACGTGATGTGAATATTACTGTTACCTAGCACTGTGCCCTCGTCTCTACGTGACCCCGTCTCTACTGATGTGTCCCCGTCTCTATGTATCCCCGTCTCTATGTGTCCCCGTGTCCCCGTCTCTACGTGTCCCCGCCTGCATGTGTCCCCGTTTCTATGTGTCCCCGCCGGTATGTGTCCCTGTCTCTACGTGTCCCCGTCTCTACGTGTCCCCGCCTCTAAGTGTCCCCGTCTCTATGTGTCACCATCT
>CM065705.1:35537989-35540489 GCA_017654935.2 Phymorhynchus buccinoides | reverse complement strand
GATGCCTTTTGGTGACAAAGGTGTTCAATCACTGTGGTGCTAAAATGCGACTTTGGCGGTGAAAGGGTTAACAACATCAGAAAGCTTAGATAAGGTGTCTTTGACTGCATACTATAATGTGATTATCTTTTGTAGTTAGTATCATCTGTATCTACAGGTTATCAGTTGCAATCGGGGTCATTTGAGGTGACCTCTGACATCAAGGCAGAGTTTGATAGCCACGGGTTTATCATTGTCAGGTAAGCCACGGGATGTAGGCCTATTGTTAGCACTGTGTGATAATTGAACGTTACTTAATATAATCGTGACTTCCTTATTAGAGGTAAAGGTAGACTTTGACAGCAACGGGTTTATCATTGTCTGTTAGTCATGGGATAATTGTATAGTTGGTTAATACGTGCAATTGTATTTAACACATGTATGTGTGTGTGTTGGAACACGCACGCGCACGCATGCATGCATTCATGAACACACTGGCGGGCATTCTGCATATGCACGCGCATGCATACACACATACACACCTGCATCATTTTGCACTCAAACACATACCTACACATGCATGCACGCATTTAACTCACTCCCACAAGCACCCCCCACATACACCACCCCCACAAACCTATGCACACATGCATACATGCATGCACATTCTTATATTATGTACATGTACATGCATATCAGTTCACATAAAATCTTAAATGTTCTATACACCTTGTAATATCATTTGAATGTATATATAAACATCATTAAACGTGTATTGTGAACATATGTATTGTAATTCGTAAGGTAAAATAAGACTAAACAGATTTATAATTGGTCCATCAAGTATTTATGATATGCCTTTCTGAAAGATGACAAGCTCGGTTTCTGTTTTATGTGGTTAGGCATATCGTTCCACAATTTTGCTCCTGAGTGGACTAATGAGGACATGAATAGATTATTTTGTTCTAGGTCGAGGGGTACGAATAATCGACTTCCCACGAATGTTATATACTGGGAAATGTTTTTGCAGATAATATGGTGTTAATTTATTCATAATTTTAAACATAAACACAGCTTTGTTATGCTTACATTTGAGATGAAAAGGCAGAATATCTAATTTCTTATAGTCACATGAACCAAGGGAGGAGGATTTTAATAGAATAAATTTAAGGGAACGTCTATAAATACTGTGGAGTGGTTTTAAACAATTTTCACTTGCCTAGTTGTAACCAACATAAATTTGGATTTCTGTGGATGAATAGCCATATGATTCAACTCCGTCCAAGAAATCAATTTATCAATATCTTGTTGTAAGGAAGCACATAAAACGTCATTATTTTTATTGTTGTTATGTATACTTGTGTCGTCTGCGAAAAGTTCGCAGGAAGACTTAACATGCAGCGGTAGGTCGTTAATATATATTGAAAACAATATTGGGCCTAAAACAGAGCCTTGAGGAATACCATATTTGATTGGAGACAGAGAAGACCACGATGAATCTTGAGTAACTGCCTGTCTTCTGTCGCTAAGGAAAGACGTTATTAGCTTTACACCCTTATTACTTAAGCCATACATAAAAAGTTTTCTGGTGAGAAGTTTATGGTCTATTGTATCAAATGCTTTAGCAAAATCGATAAAAATTACGCCAGTAAACAAATCATTATTTATGTTAGAATGCCATTTCTCAGTGAGATTACTTAACATAGTATGACAAGAATGCTAAATGAGTTGTTTATTTGCTTCGAGTCACAGAAGCATTTAAGTTTGTTTAAATCATTTAAATGTGTTTTATCAGTTACTATTATCCTTTCAGCAACAGAGAGAGAGAGAGAGAGAGAGAGAGAGAGAGAGAGAGAGAGAGAGAGAGAGAGAGAGAGAGAGAGAGAGAAAGAGAGAGAGAGAGAGAGAGAGAGAGAGAGAGAGAGAGAGAGAGAGAGAGAGAGAGAGAGAGACGAACGAAACGAAGCCAAACGAATTTTTATTTATACAGGGTAATGAGATAAGCATTGCTTTTTTTTTTTTTTTTACACTCATCTCTCTCTCTCTCTCTCTCTCTCTCTCTCTCTCTCTCTCTCTCTCTCTCTCTCTCTCTCTCTCTCTCTCTCTCTCTCTCTCTCTCTCTCTCTCTCCTCTCTCTCTCTCTCTCTCTCTCTCTCTCTCTCTCTCTCACACACTCTGATATTTTTTTCAGGAATCTGCTAAGCGAAGCAGAGTTGAAGAAGATTAAAGGAATTCTGGAAGACAGCGATGTCATCAGGCAAAACTCTGTGGACGTAAGCGCTACAAACTATACTTCTTCTTCTTCTTCGATAGCTCAGACAGTTTCCTGCGAATTATGAGCGCAGATGCGTCATGCTGCTGTTATGCGCCTAACTAAGTAATAGTTACGCCCAGCAATACAAGTCCGACTTCGGCTGGAGGAAATCATTTTTTAAAAGAAAGTGTTTCTTGAAAAAAAGGCAGGAGAATGGACCGGCAAGGCAGAAAGATAGTAGATGACAGAGAGCAAAAGGGAAAAAGG
>CM065705.1:35477989-35527989 GCA_017654935.2 Phymorhynchus buccinoides | reverse complement strand
TGGTTTAATGTCCTCCGGTCTGGAACAGACACATAATATGGGACATTAGTAGATATACAGATGGTGGGAACGATCCTGGAGGCAATGCCCGGAGGCAGTGCAACACAAGGAAAGTCCCGAATTTTTTACAATACAGATGTAATACTTGAGATAATATATTTAAAAAAATCTGTTTAAGTACTTTAACGTCCTCCGGTCTGGAACAGACACATATGGGACACTAGTAGATATAAATATGGTGGGAACGATCCAGGAGGCAATGCCCGGAGGCAGTGCAACACCATGAAAGTCCCGAAGTTTTAGCAATACAGATTTAATCTTAAAATATGTATAATATATAAAAAATCTGTTTAACGTCCTCCGGTCTGGAACAGACACATATGGGACATTAGTAGATATAAAGATGGTGCCCGGAGGAAGTGCAACACCAGGAAAGTCCCGAATTTTTAACAATAACAGATATGTAAACCGTAACTAGTATGTATAACAGAAACCACCCCATATATACCACTCTTTAACAATCTTGCACATCTGTATTGCTAAAAAAAATCGGGACTTTCCTGGAGTTGCATTGCCTCCAGGATCGTTCCCACCATCTTTATATCTACTAATGTCCCAGATGTGTCTGTTCCAGACCGGAGGACGTTAAGCAGAATTTAATATATACCAATCACTTGGTCCAGACCTGCATGACTGATGACACATTGGACGCGCGCGGGGGACAGAAACGTGCTGTAGCGTTTGCTATTTCACAAACTACACCATGAAATAAAGCAGCAGCAGGAAGATCATAAAGACAACGACGAAGCCCCACTGAATGAGAAGCATCACGCGAACGCTGTGGGCCACGCTGTACTCCACAATGTAACCAGGGTGCGCCTGGTCTTCGCGGAACACCACGTGCTCTTTCTCGTCCTTCAAATAATAATCGAAGGAGCAACTGTCGTAGCGCCTCCCGTCGTTTTCCGGGTCGTCCGGGTCGAGAAGCGGAGGCTGCGTGTATCCGCCATGCGTCACCGGGGCGATGTTGCCTACGAGCACGTGGCACAGCAGCATGTAGAGAAATGAGATGGAGGAGGAGGAGGGGAAGAGGAGGAGGAGGGGGAGGAGGAGGGGAGGAGGAGGGGGAGGAGGAGGAGGGGGAGGAGGAGGAGGAGGCCTGTTGTTGTTGTTGTTCTTGTTGTTCCTGGTGGGGACCTCATTCTCTATGCGGATTGTGGTGCTGTTGTCTTCTTTTCCGAGCTGATGATCGCTACGGTTGTTATCTGCAGTTGATGGCTGTTGATCGTTCCTGTTGTTGTCTGCAGCTGATGGCTGTTGATCGTTTCTGTTGTTATCTGCAGCTGATGGCTGTTGATCGTTTCTGTTGTTATCTGCAGCTGATGGCTGTTGATCGTTCCTGTTGTTGTCTGCAGCTGATGGCTGTTGATCGTTTCTGTTGTTATCTGCAGCTGATGGCTGTTGATCGTTTCTGTTGTTGTCTGCAGCTGATGGCTGTTGATCGTTCCTGTTGTTGTCTGCAGCTGATGGCTGTTGATCGTTTCTGTTGTTATCTGCAGCTGATGGCTGTTGATCGTTTCTGTTGTTGTCTGCAGCTGATGGCTGTTGATCGTTTCTGTTGTTGTCTGCAGCTGATGGCTGTTGATCGTTTCTGTTGTTATCTGCAGCTGATGGCTGTTGATCGTTTCTGTTGTTGTCTGCAGCTGATGGCTGTTGATCGTTTCTGTTGTTATCTGCAGCTGATGGCTGTTGATCGTTTCTGTTGTTATCTGCAGATGATGGCTGTTGATCGTTCCTGTTGTTACCTGCAGACTGATGATTGTTTCTGTTGTTACCTGCAGACTGATGATTGTTTCTGTTGTTACCTGCAGACGATGGCAGATGAACCTCATTGTTGCCTGCAGTAGATGACAAATGATCGTTGATGTTGCCTGCAGTTGATGGCACGCGTAAATTGTTCCCTGACGTCGATGGCACGTGTTCATTGTTGCCTGCATTTAATGGCACGTGTTCGTTGTTCCCTGACTTTGATGGCACGTCGTGTTCATTGTTCCCTGACGTTGATTGCACGTCATGTTCATTGTTCCCTGACGTTGATGGCACGTCGTGTTCATTGTTCCCTGACGTTGATGGCACGTGTTCATTGTTCCCTGACGTTGATGGCACATCGTGTTCATTGTTCCCTGACGTTGATGGCACGTCGTGTTCATTGTTCCCTGACGTTGATGGCACGTCGTGTTCATTGTTCCCTGACGTTGATGGCACATCGTGTTCATTGTTCCCTGACGTTGATGGCAAGTGTTCATTGTTCCCTGATGTTGATGGCACGTGTTCATTGTTCCCTGACGTTGATGGCACGTGTTCATTGTTCCCTGACGTTGATGGCACATCGTGTTCATTGTTCCCTGACGTTGATGGCACATCGTGTTCATTGTTCCCTGACGTTGATGCCACGTGTTCATTGTTCCCTGACGTTGATGGCACATCGTGTTCATTGTTCCCTGACGTTGATGGCACGTCGTGTTCATTGTTCCCTGACGTTGATGCCACGTGTTCATTGTTCCCTGACGTTGATGGCACGTCGTGTTCATTGTTCCCTGACGTTGATGGCACATCGTGTTCATTGTTCCCTGACGTTGATGGCACATCGTGTTCATTGTTCCCTGACGTTGATCGTGGCATGCGTTCATTGTTCCCTGATGTTGATGGCTGGAGGGCAACCTGCTGGTTGCCTTCACCCGGCAGACGGACATTGCGGCGCCTTCTACTGGCATCGTTGAGGGGAAGGGCAGAGAGCACCGCCTTTGGAATGAAGGCAGAAGGGCCGTGGGTGTAGCTATGAGACATGTGGCTTTTTGTGGCAAAGTACACACCTGTAACGGAGGATTAAAAAAAGGATAAAAAACAACACAACCGAACGTTGAGATTCAGAATGCACAGTTGGCAACTGTTATGGGTTATACTGGCATTAACTAATCATATATATATATATATATATATATATATATATATATATATATATATATATATATATATATAGTTTCCTTTGATAAAACTATTCAGCATTTCAAATGCACTAACTTTTCAGTCCTTCAGAGTAGGGGTACGGAGCTGGCTATTCACTCAGATTTTTCTTTCATTATATATATATATATATATATATATATATATATATATATATATATATATATATATACCCTACAACCACAGCACCCTCTCATCTCATCTTTGTGCGGCGCGCGACAATTGTAGGGGATTAACTTTTACCTTATATATATCTATATCTATGTAATGTAATAAAATTGATTTGATGTCTTTGTGTGTGTGTGTGTGTGTGTGTGTGTGTGTGTGTGTGTGTGTGTGTGTGTGTGTGCACGTGTGCGTGTGTGCGTGTGCGTGTGCGTCTGTTCGCCCTGTACCTCGTGAACAAGTGGACAAAATCACTTCAAATTGTGTGTGGAGGTGCATCACGGTACACAGATGGCCCGGTACAAACATTGTGACCATCCTGACTTTGCCCTTGAAGCTTGACCTTGAAAACCGACATTTTCTTCTTAGCGCTATGCATCTTATATCTGAGCTGTGTCTCACAACCCAATGGGCAGAATAGCTTCAAATTGTGTGTGGTGGGTGTGTATATAGCAGTGCAGGGATGGTCCCGTAGAAAACGGATAACCATGGTGACCTTCAAATTTGGCATGCAGGTTGGTAGACTGACTCAAGGTCATGTGTGGTGAAAAGTATCGGTTATCTTAATGACCTTGACCGTGACATTTGAACTTCTTATTTTTTTCAGCAGTGGCTACACTCACATAACCATTATATATTCTTGCCCCACATGACCTAAAGAACGCAGTGGGAAACTTGTAAAGCCACTTGACCTTGACCTTTTACCTTGAGGCTGTTGTACGAAACCGTTGGAAGGAATTAGTTCAAATAATTATTGCGAGGAAGTGTATCATCAAAGGACACAGAGAAAACAGGGGTAAGATTAGGGGTGGGGGAGGGGGGCGTGGCGGGGTGGGTGGGGGGGAGGAGGTAGGAGTGTGTATATAATGGGCAAAATCAGCATCATCACTGAATGATGCGATTCATGTGATCACCAATCATCAATTCATGTGATCACAATATCACATCAACTCGTTCGCATAGCAATGATTTTGAATTATTAAAAAAACCCCTCACAAATCACTCCAGCCATACACACAGACAAAACATACATAAACAAAAGGAGAAAGGAAAGAAGATTACGGGTTTTTACTTCAGGTTTAGACATAGGGAAGTGGTAGATCAGACTTTTTTTATATATAGACTTTATATAGATAAACTCTCCACACTAATTGGTTTCCCCACAACAAACCACTACAAAAGCAAAGTCAGAGGCAACATTGTGGTCTGATGGAGCGAAGCGAGTTTAGAAGTGACCAAGGTATGGTGTGCATACATATTTACTTCCCTTGAAGCAAATGCATCAAATTGACAGTTATCTATTAACTCCGCACATATATGGCTGGAACGACTTGAATGAGTTAATTTTGAGCCGCCAGCGCAAACCTCCATCAAGGAGCGTGACTCAATAAAGGCAATGGGGGGAACTTTGAACCTCGGGCGTAAGTAAACCTCTGGCACGAAATAACCCCCACAAAGCGAAGCGATTGGGGAATAGCGAATGGTGTTAGGTACTGACATTAATCTACTCCTAATATAATGCCAACACAGCCGTTCAAAAACACAGAAAATCAAGCTGTTTAGTTGAAACGCTGAATCAAGAAATCGTAGGTTAAAAACTGCATCAAGCATGTCCATATAAAAATATTTTGGCTGTATGTTGTTTATAGTATTTGTGGTTATATTTCTTCCGTCATATTTATGGTAAATGCTTTGTTGTTGTTGTTGTTGTGTAGTATCATGCAACATATTTAGTAGAAAATGTTCTTAAATAATACAATTAGCATCGCAAACATAAATAAAACTGCCCGTGAGTCAAAATCTAGCAGCAGCAAACTTACGACTTATTTCCAAACATACTACAACATATTCTTGACTGTTATTTGTGAAAGGTTACTTATGGAAAACTTCGGTTGGCTTGAAAAAAAACTAATGAAAATATAGATAAACTCTCTCTGAACAGCAGTGAATGGCATAATTATATATGATTGCTCACCGTGGCATGAGGCTGTGACCAGTTGACATAAGCTAGAACACCAAGGCTACATCAAAATGTTGTTATGCTCTGCATGGTTGTGCTAAGCCATGACCAGCTCCTAGCATAACATCATCAGTCTTAAATCCTCCGAAGTCGGAGTGTGGCTGCCCACAGTAGCGTGGTAATCAAAAACGGGTCACGCACGTAATGTTCTCACCCCTAGCGGCTGCATTTGTACCATAGTGTTCAAGTGCTTCGGCTGTTGGGATGATCCCTGGAGTCTTTAAGCCAGGGTAATACAACAACAAGAACAACAATATATGATGGAATAACTAATGACACTGACCTCGTCCGTAGGTCGAGCCATGGGCAGTACCGGCCTTCCGAAGGTCAAACCCATGGCGGCAAATCTTGTCCACGTTCTTTGATCTGGTTCCGTGGAACAGCAGCTGTTCGTCCACCTCCTTCCGTCCCCTCTCCTCTTCCATCCTTCGTCGACGTCTATAGAAACGCGCAGATCAACAGAATACACTGTAAACATTTGGAGTCTAGAACTCACAGATAAACAGAATACACTGTAAACATTTGGAGTCTAGAATGCACAGATAAACAGAACACACTGTAAACATTTGGAGTCTAGAATGCACAGATAAACAGAATACACTAAACATTTGGAGTCTAGCATGCACAAATAAACAGAATACACTGTAAACATTTGGAGTCTAGAACGCACAGATAAACAGAATACACTAAACATTTGGAGTCTAGAATGCACAGATAAACAGAATACACTGTAAACATTTGGAGTCTAGAATGCACAGATAAACAGAATACACTAAACATTTGGAGTCTAGAATGCACAGATAAACAGAATACACTAAACATTTGGAGTCTAGCATGCACAAATAAACAGAATACACTGTAAACATTTGGAGTCTAGAACGCACAGATAAACAGAATACACTGTAAGCATTTGGAGTCTAGAATGCACAGATAAACAGAATACACTAAACATTTGGAGTCTAGCATGCACAAATAAACAGAATACACTGTAAACATTTGGAGTCTAGAACGCACAGATAAACAGAATACACTAAACATTTGGAGTCTAGAATGCACAGATAAACAGAATACACTAAACATTTGGAGTCTAGAATGCACAGATAAACAGAATACACTAAACATTTGGAGTCTAGAACTCACAGATAAACAGAATACACTGTAAACATTCCGAGTCTAGAAAATACACTGCAAACTTTCGGAGTTTATAAAACACACTGTAAACATTCAGAGTCTATTAAACACACTGTAAACTTTCGGAGTTTATAAAACACACTGTAAACATTCAGTCTATAAAACAAACTGTAAACTTTCGGAGTCTGGAAAATACACTGTAAACATCCGGAGTGTAGAGAATACACTGTAAACATTCAGAGTGTAGAGAATACACTGTAAACATCCGGAGTGTAGAGAATACACTGTAAACATTCAGAGTGTAGAGAATACACTGTAAACATCCGGAGTGTAGAGAATACACTGTAAACATTCGGAGTGTAGAGAATACACTGTAAACATTCGGAGTCTATAAAATACACTGTTGTTGTTGTTGCTGATTGCTATGTGCATTTGTACCAGCCAAACGAAGTCTGACCGATATTGTTTTGTCTGCTCATGTTATTGGATTTTTGTTTCATGTTTTTATTCCATTTCAATTATGTGTAAAGCGTCCTGTAGCCTACATAGTAGGATGGGCGCTATATAAATGTTCCTCATTATTATTATTATTAAACATTTGGAGTCTGGAACGCACAGATAAACAAACTTTACTGTAAACATTCAGTCTAAAACGCACAGTTAAGTAGAATATAGGCCTACTGTTAAAACTCATTCAACACTGGCCGATTGCTTCCCTTTACAACCGTTCGACACGAATACATAGTGTTTAAGCATTCATACCTCACAACTCAGCGAAGCCATGCAACCCAAACTGGTATAAAAGTGTTCTTCTACGGTCCCTTAATAGTTTTCAACCAATGAAATGACTTCTAGTCTATTTTTAGGACGGCAATGATTGAAAACGAGTCACTACCCCTCTCTTCGTCTTCTTTTTGTCATGCTTTTTTAAAATCTGTTAATAATAAAAAAAACATTACTTTACATATTTATTGTTAAAAGTTCGGGACTTTACTGGTGTTGCGCTGCCTCCGGACATTGCCTCCAGTATCGTTCCCACCGTCTTTGTATCTACAAATGTCCCATATGTGTCTGTTCCAGACCGAGAGGACGTAAAACACCATTTGTCATTCCTCATTCATTCGGAATTTATAATGCAATAATACACATATAAACAGAATGCATTGTAAATATTCGGAGTCTAAAAACGTACATATAAACATAATACACTGTAAACATTGAGTGTCTGCGATAAACAGAATGCAGTTCAGTTCAGTAGTTTAATTTAACGTCTTTTCACCAGATAGTGATATTAGACACTCACAAAATCCAATATTCAAACATTCAATATTATCCATAACAGATCCGTCAGTATAAATTTTAAGATGGCTACTTACTATATAACAAGTGTCAACACGTTCTTAGCTAACTTCATTCACTAAAAAACCCCGTTTACATTGTGTATTCATATTCAAAATGTCCGCTCATGTTAGGGATATAAAAAAAAACCCAGGATACAATGTTTGAAAAAATAACATATAAACTAATCCTGGACCTGCAATATTTGGCCCGCAGTTCCCTGTTTTCAGTGGTGAAAACCCTCAGCACTCTCCGGAAAGGGTTGAACATCCAGTGGAGCCACACATGACAGGGACTAAAGGAGTGTGGAAGAACGCCTGTTCGGTGGAAGAGCTCGACCACCCGTCTCCCTTCCCCTATCTTCAGAGGCACTTCCCGGCTAACGGTCACTCCTCTCTGCAACAACAAGAAGTTGATACGCTTCCTTTTAAACTTGCACCAATAAATCACACACAATTCTATATCAATTTAATTAATAATAAGCCTTTGACCCCACTTGGAGGATGAACAGAATATGAAACGTGTGGCCTCACGCAAAACAAAAAAATACACACATTCATCAAACAAAAACTTAACAGCAGTTTATTGTTAAATAAGTTTTTCTGATCTTATAAATGTTCCTAGTTTCAGTTAGAATTTTGGCTCGGATATTAATTGTCCGTGGACAAAAATTTGAAACACCGATTTCTTAGTTATATTGATTAATAAGGCTACCTTGGCAGAATACGTCGATGTTCTTCAAAATATGGACATTCAATTACAAAATGGTATTCATCACCAATAACACCCATGTCACATTTGTCACACAAACGGTCCTGTCGGTAAAGTCCAAGTTGTCGTCCTGTTTCAATTGCTAATTTATGACAACTACATTTACATTTCATTAAACTTATAATACATTTTATCATGCAGTGTCACAACATATTTTTCTTTCCGAAATTTAGTTTTATAATGTCTATAATTAAAACATTTTTTTGTTACTCGACAGAAGAGGCCTATAAGGCTGTTATAAAAAAGGAATTTGGGCATAAATTGAGATTTTAATTTTTGAGGGTGGTGCAAAGATTCCTTGTTAATACACAGAAAAACGAATTGAGTTATCTTGTCTAGTTTTTATCTTATAAGTATTTTAAGTTTGGAATTCGAAATAGATCATTTTGCAGAAATCGGGCATAGAAGATACAACTTTGCCTCTTTGTTTCTATTGACTTGATTTAGAAAACAATCAAATAAATAAATAACTCATTCAAAATTGTCTTTTATGTTGTGGATACTGGTAGAACATATAACAATAGATATAAATAGGCCCTAAATTTAAAAAAAAAGATATTTTGGGGGGTTGTTGACTATTTTTGGCTTTTGCTAAATTAATAAATATTATACGTAGGCCTAAAGCATTTCTGTGAAAGAAATCAAACAACAAATAAGAACCGAATTATTGTCAACGCGTGTTAGGGGAAGACGGGGTAAAAAGCGCATGGGCGGGTAAGAAGCCCACCCCAATTATCTCACGAAATGAAGCAAATTTCAGTCTCATTTTGCCCATGAGACGAGCGTTAATGTCTAGCATTCGTCTCATGGGCAAATTTGACTGAAATTTTCTTTATTTTTTATGAGATAATTGGGGTGGGCTTCTTACCCGCCCATGCGCTTTTTACCCCGTCTTCCCCTAATTAAACATAGGCCTAGATGTGACAGTAAGTCAAACTTAATGTGCGACGAGGA
This sequence comes from Phymorhynchus buccinoides, assembly GCA_017654935.2. Classification (NCBI taxonomy): domain Eukaryota; kingdom Metazoa; phylum Mollusca; class Gastropoda; order Neogastropoda; family Raphitomidae; genus Phymorhynchus; species Phymorhynchus buccinoides. The sequence continues at coordinate 35,518,586 of CM065705.1, read as the reverse complement.
TTAAAAAACCTACTTAGTTCACATGGTATGGGTGCATCAAACATCACCTGATCAACTGTGAACAGAAATAATACAAAAAAAGCTTTAAGCTTATTGTAAAACGAGTAGGCTCTAGGTCTAATCGGGTCTGCAACGAACACCTTTCGCAAGAGTGAATGCCCTTGGAGGGTGGGGGGAGATGGTTCAGTACTGACCAGACAGGGAGATAACTCTCGCCAATCACCCCTAGTTGATGCCACTAAATGGCTGCCTTTCGCAAGAGTGAATGCCCTTGGAGGGTGGGGGAAGATGGTTCAGTACTGACCAGACAGGGAGATAACTCTCGCCAATAACCCCTAGTTGATGCCACTAAATGGCTGCCTTTCGCAAGAGTGAATGCCCTTGGAGGGTGGGGGAAGATGGTTCAGTACTGACCAGACAGGGAGATAACTCTCGCCAATAACCCCTATTTGATGCCACTAAATGGCTGCCTTTCGCAAGAGTGAATGCCCTTGTCAGTACTGACCAACAAGAGCAATTACTCTCACTGTGAAGGGCGTTAATAACCCTAGTGGCAAAGGCCTATAAAAGTATGGCGACGAAAATGGTGTTTTACGTCCTCTTGGCCTGATTCAGACACATATGGGACATTTGTAAATACAAATATGGTGGGAACAATACTGGAGGCAATGCCCGGAGGTAGTACGAAACCAGTAAAGTCCCGATTTTTTAAAATTAATACAGATAGGTGTAGCGGTAACCACGCCTCGGTTAAACCTCATCGGCTATGGCACCGCTACAATCCAATATATTTTCGAGTATGCCTATAAAAGTATAATATAGAGCATCAAAATCGTCATAATGTTATAGTACGAAAATTAGCTGTACTATAAGAACTACGAATATCAATCCGAATATGTATAAAACACATCTTCCTTTCTTCTTCTTTTTTAAATGTTACAAACAACACCAAAGCACAAACAAAAGAAATAAATGCATGCCCCCAAAAAAATTGAGGTAATATTGTAAAGTGTAAACTGGGTTGTAGAGATTCGCACCATTCAGGAACTGTAACCTTCTATAATTACTATGCAACTTCCTCTTACCCGAGTGTTTGCGTTTGTCCCCAAAGGGGGACGATCACGAACTAGGCCAGTAGCGTCGACCCCGGACAAATTGTCCCCCCTGGTTGCAAGGACGTCATGATGTTGCTGTTGCTGCTGAGGTTGTTGTTGTTGCTCTTCCTGTTGTTGTTGTTGTTGCGGTGGCAGTTGTTGTGGGCCTAGCTGATGTTGTGAAGTTTGTTGTTGTTGTTGCTGATGAGGTTGTTGTTGCTCTTCCTGTTGTTGTTGTTGTTGCGGTGGCAGTTGTTGTGGGCCTAGCTGATGTTGTGAAGTTTGTTGTTGCTGTTGCTGATGAGGTTGTTGCTGCGAATGTTGTTGCTCTTCCTCCTGCTGCTGCTGTTGTTGTTGTTGTTGATGCTGTTGCGGTGGTGGTAGTTGCTGTGGGCGTAGCTGATGTTGTGACGTTTGTTGTTGTTGTTGTTGTTGATGCTGCTGCTGCTGTTGCTGATGATGAAAATGGACCGAGGTCGTCTGTTGGTGCGGCGAACCTTCTCCGCGTTCAGAAGAGTCGCCAATGTTCAGCGTCACGTGTGCACAGCTGTGTTGCACGTGCCGTGATGGTGGGGACTGGCGCGGCGTGGCGGATGAACTCGAGCTCGCCGGACTCGCCATAGTAGCTGAGTGAACTGTGATAAGCATGTGAAGTTTGTTAGGTCCTATTTATAGACAGCGCTATGTCGTCAATGGTCAACCTATGGCAATATTTTTCACGCCAGAGGGCAGTCAATAGACTAGGGGCTTATCACGCGATTTTCTTACTTGGGCGTAGTGAGAGAGAGAGTGATGGTAGGACCACTCACTGTCTCTCTCTCTTTCTTTATCCCCAACTAATAATATAGAGAGGATTAGCCCCACACGAGCGTCATGCCCTCTGGTGTGAGAAAAATCGCACTAAGTCTCTCATTATACAGCATCAAAATTAGAACTAGTAATGTCCTACATGTGTACCTGGAGGATGTGAAGCTTAGGGGAAGACGGGGTAAAAAGCCCATGGGCGGGTAAAGAAGCCCATGCCAATTATCTCAGGAATTGAAGCAAATATCAGTCACATTTTGCCCATGAGACAAGTGTTAATGTTTAGCATTCGTCTCATGGGCAAATTTGACTGAAAGTTTCGTCTCATGTGCAAATTTGACTGACAGTTTCTTCATTTCATGAGATAATTGGCATGGGCTTCTTTACCCGCCCATGGGCTTTTTACCCCGTCTTCACCTAATACCCGTTCGTTCGTCAATTATAAAGTCGCGCTGACGAAGTAGGTAGGCTACAATTAGTCAAATTTACAGCAAGAAGCTGATTGATAACTGTGGCTAAACCGGTGCTACTTTCAGAGAACGATAACTCTGTTGTCAATTAAGTCACATAAACAGTTTACTGTAGGCAGAGAGCCACTCAGAAAAGGGGTAATAGAAATGTTTAATTTATAGGCCTATGTAAATTTGACTGCTACATTTTGATTTTTTAGATGTTTAAGATAATAAATAGTGCATGCAGACGCGAGCGCGCGCTCGCACACACACGCGCGCGCGCGCACGCGCGCACAAACACACACACGCACACGCACGCACGCACGCACACGCACACACACACACACACACACCAGTCATATCATAAAAAAGTCTTACCAGCCGCAAATCGTGAGACAAATGATCAACAAGAAAGCTTCATGGAAAAGCTGTTAGTGAACTCCAAGCTTCAACTTCAACAAATATAGTTATGGTTAGAATCAGTTTAGGGCTATTTTCGTTAGAATCAAAGATTTTTAAGAACAGAAACAGCTCTTCGAAGCGTTACCGAACTTAGCATTTAACGGTCGCCATTTTCCCCATGCTGTGCGGCAACACTAAGGGCGACGCTGAATAGTGAAGGTTTACGTTTTAGTTTTTCCTTGCTGACTATTTTCATGTTTCAAACTTTCCGTGTGTCATGAAAATAACCTTAGACTGATTCTAACCCTATCCCTTAATTACCAGTTGAAGTACAAAAGTTGGGCGAAAAACGCTCAGAATAATTTCGGATACTGTCGTTGTTGTTGTTAATTAACCCACAGCTATCCGACGGGGTAAAAAGCGCATGGGCGGGTAAGAAGCCCACCCCAATTATCTCATGAAATAAAGAAAATTTCAGTCAAATTTGCCCATGAGACGAATGCTAGACATTAACGCTCGTCTCATGGGCAAAATGAGACTGAAAATTTGCTTCATTTCATGAGATACTTGGGGTGGGCTTCTTACCCGCCCATGCGCTTTTTACCCCGTCTTCCCCCAAAGGAATACACCAACGCAATAGCTAGAGACGCATTTATGTTAAAACCCTTTCATCGCCACTGTCGCCTCTTGGCACCACAATGATTGAACACCCATGTCACTGAAAGGCATCTAATGAGGGTCTGGTATTCAGTGACCTTATGTTCTTAATTTTGGTAGGTAAGGACAGGCCCTATTTTATACAATGTCAAAGAGGAATCACCCAATATTGCAGACGGAATCTTTTCTCTACCCAGGTAAGTTTAATGGTAAATTGTGGCTGAGGAATGGCTAGCGTTGAAATGACTATAATTATATATAAGATTAAGATTAAGATTAAAATTATAGCCCCGTCGACAACAAAGGCCATGTCAGGGCTGTCACCACGTTGCATCTCACCACGTTGTATCTCACCACGTATTAAAAAGGGATAAAAACACAAGGTAAAACAAGATCAGAGTTTTTTGGTTAAAATACTTTTGCTAAAAATCATTAGTCAATCACAAACTTAGCCAGTCAAAACCTGACACGTCTAAAAAGTTAAAAACATCACAGTAGCTTACATCAAGTGAAATATATTAATCTCTTTCAAGTAATTGAAGATCGTGTCAGGTGGAACGTCACGAAACAAAACCTTCATTAGACGACTTTCCCACGATTACACCATATTTATGTAAGTATAAATGACACGCGCTATTTTACCTGTAGGCTACTGGCCATGGACTTGTCACTCCACACTTAGGTGGTTCGGTCAGTCTCTTTGTATTGACTTGTCCCTACTGTCTGTCTTAGGTCACTGTCCTGTGGACACGTTGTGTACTGGCCAGTTCTCTTCTTTCTTTACGTAATAAAGACGAATGGTGGTGGCGGTGGTCCTCTCTCTCCCCCCCCCCCCCTTTCCCTCCTCTCTCCCCCTCCCCCCCTCCCTCAATGGTCAGTCAGTACAGCAGCCCACGGACCAGTCGGTGTCCGAACACCTGGGACCGTTTCACAAGAGGAAACGCTCGATCGTAGCTGTTCGCGTAATTCGGCACACACAAAAACCGGCCCTATAGGAAATAACCATCGTTTGCCGATAGTTTGCGAGCGTTAAAGCTCTCTATCTCGAGAGGTTGGCGAGCGCGGCAAACTACCACGTGACTTATTGCACGAGTTTAATGAATACGTTTCTGGTTGTTGATTGACTCATTGAGGTTTGGTTATTAAAATCATGTTTTGGTGGGTTTTTTTCTTTTTAACCAATCAGACAAGAATACACTGCCAAATGTAATGCGTGACCCGGGTTCGAATCCCGGCCTCCTCTGCCCTTTCTTTCTAGTTCGACAGGAAAATCGAACTGAACGTCGAGTCCTTCGGACAGGGACTTAAAGCTAGTCTGACCCGTGCGCTTTGACGCACGTAAAAGAATCCCACGGCAATTGAAAGTCGGTAAGAGCAGGGAGAAATCCCGCTGCCTGGCATGGCCAAATTGATAGCTAGGTTTTACAAGTGTGCCCACACCCCCTCCTCACCCTGTCCCGCCCCCCCCCCCCCTAAAAAAAAAGATTTTTTTAAAATTGGGTAGGCGCTGCATTTGCGGCGACGCGCTCTCCGGGAGAGAGCAGCCCGAATTTCACAGAGATAAGTCTCTGTGACTAGAATATACCAAATACTCAAATACCAAACAATACTTGCTCGCCTCTGACTTACCATTACATGTCTGAATTCAGTTAAGCATCTAAAGGAACCAGGGGTCCGTTTCACAAGGGCTAACGTTACGTTGCGCTCGCTCAAATCGGCAAAAACGGTCTAAGAAACATCCTTCGTTTGCCGATAGTTCGCGTGGCGTTTTGTTCTCGCCAAACACCGAGCAAGCGGCGAACTATCCGGAGCTAGTAGCGGGTGAATACGTTTCTTGTTGTTGATTGGTCCATTAAAGTTTGTTTAAAATAATATTTTTTGGGACCAATCAGACAAGAGCTTGTAATATTCTTCCGCAAACGTTTTCTAAACTGTTTCTTAGGCCGCGTTTGGCGTAAGCGTTATTCGCGCGGCGACCGTTATCTAGAGAAACTCCACCCTGAAGACCAAGTCGTGGTTTTCCCTGGGGGGAACACACACGTCTAAACCCTGTGGTCGGTCTTTGTGACAGTCGTTGTCCATTTTCTTTCTGTAGCCCCAGTTGTAGGCCTTGTGTTTACTTGTGTCAAGTAAACCCGAGTTCGAACCTGGGTACAGGTTTTTTGTTTGTGGCTCAAGCCACAAACCTATAACTCACTTTGTCAAAGTCAAAGTCAAAGTCAGTTTATTTCCAAACCCCCCAGGGGGTACATAAAATTGTTACATAATACATGTAACTACTTCCAAATGAAACATTACACACATAACCAGCAGAGAGAAACATAGCGGTATATAGTGCCTCACAAACCAACCTTACACAATCTAGTATACTCTCTCACATACACATCAAATTTAAACATAAAAAATGCAGAGAACTAATTATCCCAATCACTAGTGATGGGATGTAACTACAGAAAAAACCGAACACTGCATGGACACAATATTTGTGCTTTAAAATACCAAAACCCTAAGGGTTTAAAGCCTAAAAAAATAAAGAAAGGTCTTAGAAATCTTTTACAATTATCTTAATGAAACTAATTAAGCGAATGAGGATTTTTGTATTTGTTGTTTGGAATAGAGAATGAAACTTAATAATATTTGGTCTTTTCTGGCAAAAGTTCGGTCGGTCGGTCTGTCAGTCGGTCTGTCGGTCCAAAATTGTCGCACTTCAAATGGAAGTTCAGTTTAACGTCGCGTATCGGCTTTCGCCATGTACGACGGCTGAACAAACCAACCTGGTATAAACAAAAATTTATGTTCCGGAATCACTGTCTTAGCCAAAAGGCCGAGAAGCGATCAGAATGCACTTCAAATCGAGGCTACACTTCTGGCCGCTCTTTAACATGATGTATTTTAAAAGCGTACAAAATAATAAACATATGTAATACAGACACTACAACAGACACGACGAGTATGCGGTGCTTCTTTCGATGAGTATAAGTAGGATACATAGTTTAAATGTTTTCCCAAAGATATAAAAAGTTACGAAATGGTGCAGAGATAACATTCTGGTTTACAGATTAATATTATTGAAAAGCTAGGGGAGCTAACTCATGATTGGAGTGGTAAAAATAGACCGCGTGCCACAAACAATTGCGATTTCGCGCTTGTTTTTTCTTCCTCTCACTTTGCACTAGGCCTTACGGTCTGAACGTGGAGTCTTTCGGATCAGACGATAAATCGAGGCCCCGTGTGCCCATGCACTTAGCACACGTTAATCCCAGTGGCAGCGAAAATGTTGTCATTTGGTCAAAATTTACCCCCACCCCCCTCCCTTTCCTTCCTCATCAGTCACAAAAATCGCATGCAAAAAAAAAAAAAAAAAAAAAAAAAATTGGGTGGCGCGCCTCTGGCTGCGACGCGCTCTCCAGGTGGGAGCAACCCGAATTTCACAGAGACGCATCTGTGACTATAAAGTACCTAATACCTAATACCTATATAGTAAGAACGAAAGTAGCCTACGTTGGAATGGGACCGAGGAGTTACACATTTCTCTGTCTGTCTGTCTGTCTGTCTGTCTATGCGTGTGGCTGTGTGTGGGTTTGCGTCAATTTTTTTTTATTATTCATACTTGTTTTGTCTCCGAAGACATAATAAAGACATGTAAAGAAAATAAAAGATAAAAGAATGAAAAAATAAATCAAATCTATCATCAGTCATTTATAATCAAAACATGTACTATCTTGTACACACTTATCTAAGTAAATAATAAAGGAAAATAAACAAAACAAAAAACAACTGAAACAGACTGCAACGTCACTGGAACATACAACAAACAAACAACTACAGGACAAGTGTAAAGTGACGTTATTTTGTTCACTCTATTCACTCTTTATTCTCTCTAAGTAAATAAGCATAACAAATAAACCTAGCAACAACAACAACTACAACAATCACAATTACAATTATAGGAAATATGAGAGAGAGAGAGAGAGAGAGAGAGAGAGAGAGAGAGAGAGAGAGAGAGAGAGAGAGAGAGAGAGAGAGAGCACATTCTCTCTCTCTCTCTCTCTCTCTCTCTCTCTCTCTCTCTCTCTCTCTCTCTCTCTCTCTCTCTCTCTCTCTCTCTCTCTCTCTCATCTTTCCTATAATTGTATTTGTGATTGTGTTGTTACCTATGATATGCACAAAACGATATGGGTGAAGTAGAAACCATTAGTGTGCTCTCTCTCTCTCTCTCTCTCTCTCTCTCTCTCTCTCTCTCTCTCTCTCTCTCTCTCTCTCTCTCTCTCTCTCTCTCATGCTTTCTACTTCACCCATATCGTTTTGTGCATATCATAGGTCACAACACAAAGGACCATGTAAAGTAATGTGCATATCTATGTGTGGTCATTCTCAATGACAGATAAATGATTATATAATAATAATAATAATAATAATAATAATAACAACAATAATAATAATAATAATAATAATAATAATATAAAATAAAGCTTCTAGAGCGCTCTTCGATGATAAAAAAAAAATCCTCCTCAGAGCGCTTTACAAATATTACGAGAGAAAACAATCAAGAAGAAAAACATTATTACAAAACAATATGAAGAAGTATATGAATTACCACACACAAACAAAAATGCTCACGCCGTTCATCCCCCCCCCCCCCCCACCCCTTTTCCCATACCCATAATAGACACCATTTTTTAAAAGAAACATTATAAACAAGCGCGAAATCGCAATAGTTTGTGGCACGCGGTCTATTTTTACCACTCCAATCATGAGTTACCTCCCCTGGCTTTTCAATCATTTTAATCTGTAAACCAGAATGTTATCTCTGCACCATTTCGTAACTTTTTATATCTTTTGGAAAACATTTAAAACTATGTATCCTACTTATGCTCATCGAAAGAAGCACCGCATACTCGTCGTGTCTGTTGTAGTGTCTGTATTACGCATGTTTATTATTTTGTACGCTTTTAAAATACATCATTTTAAAGAGCGGCCAGAAGTGTAGCCTCGATTTGAAGTGCGACAATTTTGTCAAAATGTGCGACAATTTTGGACCGACAGACAGACAGACAGACCGACCGACCGACAAAGTGAGTTATAGGTTTGTGGCTTCAAAAGAAGCATAGAAAAATAAAGTCCCAAATATTTTTTCTTAATTATTCAGCAGCGGCGAAGCAGAAGCATGATAGTTTTTGAACGGAGGGAAACAGGACCCTTGAATTTTTGCACGTGGGTAGTAGTAGCAGGCCTGTAGTTACGAGCTAGGCCACGTTCCAAGATGAAGGTCATTGGTCAAAGATCAAGGTCACCGGAGCTCAAAAAATGCTGCCGCGCAGCTGCTCGATCTAGCGTTTTCACGCTCATTTTTTTTGGATTTTTTTTTTTTTTGTGGTGCCGAAAATACTGAGAAGGTTCTCTGCAGAAAAGAATGACACATAATGGTATGTTGTTTTTTAAAGCCGGTGTGGCGTTCTGAAAATGGATTTGTTCTCAACATGTCTGCGCATGTGCGAAGGGTTAGGGTTAGGCTTAGGGTTAGGGATAGGTTTAGGGTTAGGCCGGGTTCACATTAGACGCGTAAGTTCCGTACGGAAAACCCTAAATAAGTGGAAGAAAGAAGGATAAAAGTTCACGCATATTGGGGAAATTCAGACACGTGCGCAAATCTTTTCCCTTCTTTGTTTCACTTATTTATGGATTGCGCACGGGTTTCCGCTTGGAGTATCCGCTTATGTGTGTACACGGCCTAAGGGTCAGAGATAGGTTTAGGGGTCAATTTAGTATCGAATACACAAAAGATAAAATTTGATGGTACGTCATGATCGATTTCGCACATGCGCAGACATGTTGAGAACAAATCCATTTTGAGAATGCCACACCGGGACAGATAAAGGGGAAGGGAAGGGGTGGAATGGGAGCCCACCATTTTGCTGCGAGTGCGGTTATATGGCTTTCAATCCTGTATACCCTATTACCTGGGACGGGTGTGCGGTCAGACCAACCAAAAACACTTAAGCGCTTACGCAAATTGTCTTTGGTCAGGGTACGTTTCACAAGGGCTAACGTTACGTAGCGTGAGCGCAAATCGGCAAAAAACGGTACTAAGAAAAACCTCTTTTGCCGACATTTGCCGCAAACGTTTTGTGGCTACTCCCAAAGTATCTCTCGCGGCGAACTATCACGTGACTTGCATGGGGTGAATACATTTCTTGTTGTTGATTGGTCCATTCAAAGTTTGGTTAAAAATAATACTTTTTTTGTGGTTGACCAATCAGACAAGAGCTTGTGATATATTTTTTTCCTCGCCAACGTTTTCTCAAGTGTTTCTTAGACCCCTTTTGGCGTAACAGTTATGCGCGCGGCGACCGTCGTCTAGAGAAATTCCACCCAGACTCGTGACTCGTGTATACACGTACGGGAGCTTTGAACGGGTGAAATGACTTCATTAGCCCCCCCTCCCTACCCCCCCCCCCCCCCAGTTCACACCTGTTTTTCACCGTATGCCCCAGGGGGCCGTTTTTGCGCTCGCTCAAATCAGTCGGCAAAAACGGTCTAAGAAACACCTTTCGTTTGCCGATAGTTCGCGTGGCGTTTTGTTCTTGCCAAACACCGAGCAAGCGGCGAACTATCCGGAACTAGTAGGGGATGAATGCAGTTCTTGTTGTTGATAGGTTCATTAATGTTTGCTTAAAAAAAACTGTTTTGACTAATCAGACAAGAGCTTGTAATATTCTTCCGCAAACGTTTTCTAAAGTGTTTCTTAGGCCCCGTTTGGCGTAAGCGTTTCTCGCGCGGCGAACGTTATTTAGAGAAAGTAAACCCAGGCTCCTTTCTCATAATGAAAGCTCTCGTATTATAGGCTATTCTGAGACTAGTCTCGACATGACAACAGAGAATGGATGTCTTAGAAATGTGTTCTCAAGGGGCCTACAATATTGTGTAGCTTACACTTAAAAGTGACCATTACATAATATGATGTAGGTCACAGGTATACTACGCTTACACCTTGATTGAAGTCTCAATGGCTGCGACCGTTTAGCGCGCACTTTGCAATTGCTATAAAGCGCGCACTGTCAGTTAGCGCGCGATTTCAGCTTGTGCAATGCCATAAAACGCGCACTTCGACTGTCTGGAAAGCGCGCGCCATCTCTCTCTCTCTCTCTCTCTCTCTCTCTCTCTCTCTCTCTCTCTCTCTCTCTCTCTCTCTCTCTCTCTCTCTCTCTCTCTCTCTCTCTCTCTCTCTCTCTCATGTTATTGCTTATTCTATTACCCTCTATAAATAAAATTCATTCAATTCAATTCAATTCAATTCTCTCTCTCTCTCTCTCTCTCTCTCTCTCTCTCTCTCTCTCTCTCTCTCTCTCTCTCTCTCTCTCCACACACACACAACTTGGGAATTTGAACATTTATCACTCATATTTATTTAAAATAAAACATTCGAACATTTTTCACTCATATTTATTTAAAATAAAATAAAAATAAAATGAAACAATCTCTCTCATAGAAATGTTGTTTTGTATCACACAACCTTGTCATCATATCAATTGCTATAATAAACCTAACAGCAGCAATGACAGAAAAAATATTAAAAGATTGAAACCAGCGCTATTCATGAAACATCAGGCCGATGGAAGTTCAGTTTAACGTCGCGTATCGGCTTTCGTCATGTACGACGGGCTGAACAAACCAACCAGGGTATAAACACAAATTTATGTTCCTGAATCACTGTCTTAGCCAAAAGGCTGAGAAGCGACAGTTGTCTGAACATTTTTTAAATAAGTGGAAGTGTGCGTTTTATAGTTGCTAATTCCGTGCGCGCTTTATGGCGTCAAAGTGCGCGCTTTATAGCGTGCGCTGCATTCAAGTAGCTAAATCCGTGCGCGCTTTATGGCATAGTCAAAGTGCGCGCTTTATAGCGTGCGCTGCATTCAAGTAGCTAAATCCGTGCGCGCTTTATGGCATAGTCAAAGTGCGCGTTTCATGGCGTGCGCTGCATTCAAGTAGCTAAATCCGTGCGCGCTTTATGGCATAGTCAAAGTGCGCGTTTTATAGCGTGCGCTGCATTCAAGTAGCTAAATCCGTGCGCGCTTTATGGCATAGTCAAAGTGCGCGTTTCATGGCGTGCGCTGCATTCAAGTAGCTAAATCCGTGCGCGCTTTACGGCATAGTCAAAGTGCGCGCTTTCTACCGGACGCCGTCTCAATAATGAGCACATTTCATTCTCCGTTTCCTCAGGCGATTGTCGGTTTTTTTCCTCCACCGTAACCTGCATCACACCAGCAGTCAGAACAACGAGTGTAATGTCTGTGTCTATATAATTATATCTGTCTGTTTCTCTTTGGCTTTGTACGTGTCTGACTGTCAATCCAGGGCCGGACCAAGTGATTCGTAAGGGGGGTTTCCGCCGGGGGGTCCAGGGAGCCGCATATAGGTCCCGGATTATGGGGCAGAGCCCTTTGGGGAATGGGGGGGGGGGGGGGGGGGGGCATGGGATGAAGCCTCCGGAAAATATCGCAAATTCGTGAGGGGGAAAAAATCGAGTCATGTTCTTACTTTTCAACCTTGTATAAGGTACATGTTTGGGGCAGAGGGTCTGGGGGTGGGGTCCGAAAACCAGGACACCACCCCCCCTTGATCCGGCCCTGTAATCGGTCTGTCTGCTTATTCTCAGGCGATGCTCTGTTTTTTTCCACCGTAACCTGCTTCACACCAGCAGTCAGAACAACGAGTGTAATGTCTGTGTCTATATAATTATCTGTTTCTCTTTGGATGTGTGTCAATCTCTCTGTCTGTCTGTTTCTTCTCAGGCGATGCTCTGTTTTCCCACCGTAACCTGCTTCACACCAGCAGCAGTCAGAACAACGAGTGAATGTCTGTTTTATTATATATCTGTCTGTTTCTCTTTGGATGTGTGTCTGTGTGTCAATCTGTCTGTCTGTTTATTCTCAGGCGATGCTCTGTGTTTCCATTGTAACCTGCTTCGCACCATCAGCAGTCAGAACAACGAGTGAATGTCTGTGTCTATTATATATCTGTCCGTTTCTCTTCGGCTGTGTGTCTGACTGTCTGTCAATCTGTCTGTTTAGGCCTATTTATTCCAGACGATGCTCTGTTCTTCCACTGTAACCTGCTTCACAGCAGCAGTCAGAACAACGAGTGAATGTCTGTGTCTATTATATATTGTAATTTTAGAACATTATTATTTTTGTTATTTTACACAAGATTTTTACCATTTCTTTTGAATTAAGTGCTGGTTTGCTTTTATTGTGGACTTTCAATCTGGTGCAAAGAGGACAACCTTTCTCCTGTAGAAAGTCTTCTAGCTCAGTTTGAATGTTCACTGTGGACATTCTTTGCAGGCCGATATGCAGACTGAAGAGTCTTTCTCAAAGACGAAACAGCTGTCTTTGCATAGGCATTGTCTATCTCCCCCATTGGGAGAAAAAGTAAATCAGCACATTATTTTCTTTTATTCTTTTCAGAACACAGAACAAATCATAAAGTTAAAATTAAAGTTATTCAGTTTCTTTCTTAGGTTCACAAACTTAAATATTGGACACAAAAAAAGTTTTATTAAAGCAAAATATATAGAGGAAAGTTTAATGGTGTTTTTTTTTCTTTTCTTCTTCAATTCTTGTACGTTTATATATATATATATATATATATATATATATATATATATATATATATATATAATATATATATATATATATATATATATAAAAACGTTCACACTAAAAAAACACAAACAGGCAAAATAAAAGTTTTCCCAAATTTTCGAGGTTTTACTCCTCTTTGTCAAGGACAATGATAAAATGACACAGGTAAAAATCGCATTGCATACAGCAGAAAACATTGGTGATTAAAATTCATTCTTAAAACTAAATAAAATAAAATCCCGTGAATGTTGAACATACAGGTAAAAATGAAGCTCAGGCTGAATTTATATATATATATATATATATATGTCTGTTTCTCTTCCGCTGTGTGTCTGACTGTCTGTTTAGGCTTGTTTATTCCAGGCGATGCTCTGTTCTTCCACTGTAACCTGCTTCACACCAGCAGTCAGAACGAGTGAATGTCTGTGTCTATATATATGTGTCTGTTTCTCTTTGGCTGTGTGTCAATCTCTCTGTCTGTTTATTCTCAGGCGATGCTCTGTTCGTCCACTGTAACCTGCTTCACACCAGCAGTCAGAACGAGTGAATGTCTGTGTCTATATATATGTGTCTGTTTCTCTTTGGCTGTGTGTCAATCTCTCTGTCTGTTTATTCTCAGGCGATGCTCTGTTCGTCCACTGTAACCTGCTTCACACCAGCAGTCAGAACGAGTGAATGTCTGTGTCTATATATATGTGTCTGTTTCTCTTTGGCTGTGTGTCAATCTCTCTGTCTGTTTATTCCAGGCGATGCTCTATTCTTCCACTGTAACCTGCTCCACACCAGCAGTCAGAACAACGGGCGAATGTCTGTCTATATATTTATCTGTCTGTTTCTCTTTGGCTGTGTCTCTGTTTGGCTGTGTATCTGTCAATCTGTCTGTTTATTCTCAGGCGATGCTCTGTTCTTCCACTGTAACTTGCTCCACGCCAGCAGTCAGAACAACGGGCCCAACAGACGGTGGGCCTTCCTCTGTGCCTACAACAGAGCGGACAACAACCCCGTGAAGCGACACATCCACCCTATGTACTCCAAGCTGGAGAAGGTAGGGATAAGTGAGAGAGAGAGATAATGATTATCTTGCGTCGTACATCTTTTACTGTTACGTTCTAGACCCTAGGCTGAATTTATCTCTACTTGTGCCTATATCATATATATTTCATATTGATCATTTAGAAGGAGTCCAAAGGAGATTTACGAAAACAATTATTGGAACCAGAGATATGGACTATGAGGACAGACTAAAATACTTGGGAATACCTAGTTTGGAATACAGACGTCTAAGAGGCGATTTGATTGAGGTGTATAAAATTCTTAACAAGTTCTATGATCCTAACACAACTACAACTTTACTAACTCTAACTGACGAGGAGAGAACACGAGGGCATGATTTCAAACTAACAATAAAAACTAAATAACAGTCGTTCAGCTCAAAACTTTTTTACTAACAGAGTAATAACTGCATGGAACAATCTTTCTAATGAAACTGTAAATGTATCATCACTAAATATATTCAAAAATCTGATTGACAAAAAAATTAATACTATTATGTACTCCACAAATTTGGAGAAATAAAAAAAAATAAAAAAAATAAAAATAAAAATAATACACAATAGCCGAAGTAATTCACGGGCCAAAAAAAAAGAAAAGAAAAATGAAAATATAAATTTATACACATTTGAGAAAAATATTTAGAGGGCAAAAGGCTTCAAAAGCCTAAACTGATATATGATATCGTTCATTGCAGGTGCAGTTTTTTTGGTGTACTCACTCTTAAGGTGTACAGTACGTGGCACCAGGGCCTGTGTATCTATATCTAAATACACTGGCCCTGGTGGCCTCCTGTCAAGTAAACCCGAGTTCGAACCTGGGTACAGGGGATCTTTCCTCTCACTTTACGGTCTGAACGTGGAGTCTTTTTATGATGAGACGATAAACCGAGGCCCCCAGTGTGCCCATGCACTTAGCACACGTTAAACCCAGTGGCAACGAAAAAGTTGTCACTTGGTCAAAATTTACTCCCCCACAACCCTTTCCTTCCTCAGCAGTCACATACAAATTGCAAGCATACAAAACATTGGGTGGCGTGTCTGTGGCTGCGACGCGCTCTCCATGTGGGAGCAACCCGAATTTCACAGACGCCTCTGTGACTATAAAGTACCTAATTTGTGGTTTTTTTTTAAACGTTTTGTTTTGTTAAATTTTCAAGGTACCGAACTCTGCCATACTGGAGTGTGCCAAGGAGTGGGACGTGGAGAACAAGGACTTCTTCACCCAGGAGAAGAGAGACGACTACTGGAAGAACAGACCCGAACCCCAGACCCCAGACGCTTCCAAATAAACTGGTGCATCGAGGGTTATAAAAACAACCTTATATGTTATGGCCTCAATGGTCGACTTATGGCGATTTTTTTTCACGCCAGGTGGCATGCAGTCAATCCACTAGGGGCTTATTACGCGATTTTCTTAGTTGGGCGTAGTGAGAGAGAGAGAGAGAGAGAGAGAGAGAGAGAGAGAGAGAGAGAGAGAGAGAGAGAGAGAGAGAGAGAGAGAGAGAGAGAGAGAGAGATGGTGGGGCTCCTCCCTATCTCTCTCTCTTTCTTTATCCCCAACTAAGAATACAGAGAGGATTAGCCCCACACGAGCGTCATGCCCTCTGGCGTGAAAAAAATCCCACTAAGTCGCTCATTAATGTACTAACATTTTCTTGGGTGAAAGCCAGAAGGTACTGTCATTGCTTGTAATTTCCTCTAATCTGCCACCCTCTTTGACTCTGCCTTTTCCCTTTTATTATGCCTCAATGTACTATCATGTTCTTAAGTGAAAGCCAGAAGGTACTATCATTGCTTGTAACTTCCTCTAATGTGCCACCCTGATCTTTGACTCTGCCTTTTCCCTTTTATTATGCCTCAATGTACTATCATGTTCTTAAGTGAAAGCCAGAAGGTACTATCATTGCTTGTAACTTCCTCTAATCTGCCACCCTGATCTTTGACTCTGCCTTTTCCCTTTTATTATGCCTCAATGTACTATCATGTTCTTAAGTGAAAGCCAGAAGGTACTATCATTGCTTGTAACTTCCTCTAATCTGCCACCCTCTTTGACTCTGCCTTTTCCCTTTTAGTATGCCTCAATGTACTATCATGTTCTTAAGTGAAAGCCAGAAGGTACTATCATTGCTTGTAACTTCCTCTAATCTGCCACCCTGATCTTTGACTCTGCCTTTTCCCTTTTAGTATGCCTCAATGTACTATCATGTTCTTAAGTGAAAGCCAGAAGGTACTATCATTGCTTGTAACTTCCTCTAATCTGCCACCCTGATCTTCGACTCTGCCTTTTCCCTTTACTTACTAAGCAAGCAAAGAATACTATCATCTGCTATCCTTCTGACTTATTGGCCCATTCTCTTGCCTTTTTTTTCCACAAAAAAAATCTTCCAAATAATTTTTCTCCTTTGAGCTCCTCCGAAATCGGAATGTGTTGGCTGTACGCAGTGGTGGAAACCAATGAAAACTGGTGAAAAAAGTGCCAGAAAACCAGCCTGTTGATTGTGGGCACTAAAGGAAAGAAGAACTGAAAAGTGGACATATACGTACCTTACCCATTATGGCCATGGAACGCCGAAGAAGAAGAAGAAGTCCCATTTGTCCCATTTACATTTTCTTACCCGTGTTAATTGTTTAAGACGCATTCATGATTTCAGTGCCTGGTGTTTGATCTTCAACAGCATCTTTATCTTCAAGGACTGTACGTGTGCTAAACATTAGATCCGCAACCCCCCCCCCCCCCCCCCCACCCCCACCCCTGTGGGGGGGATACCAGGGGGGTCTTTTGTATAAATAGTTCCCCCATCTTCTGGAAGTTCTGTGCTTGTAACTTCCTCTAATCTGTCTCTTTCTCTTTGACTCTTGCCTTTTCCCTTTGCTTACTGTCATCTACTACTTCTCTTTCTGCCTTGCTACCGGTCCGTTCTCCTCCTGCCTTTTTTTCTCTCACAGAAACTCGACACTTTCAAAAATATTTCCTTCAGCCGAAGTCGGACTTGCTGGGCCTCCTAACTATTTCTTAGGCACATAACGGGCAGCATGATGCATCGAAGAAGAAGAAGAAGATCCACAATCCACCAGTTCCGTACAGAAACCCTATTCCACTGTGTTACGTATAAGAAATAAGCGGACGGATTATGAGGATGAGTTTCCATGTGTGTAATGTGCACACTCTTTCATACTTTTAATACGTGGTAACATTGAATGTGGTGACAGCCCTGACATGGCCTTAGTTGTCGACGGGGCTATAATTGTTTGTGGCTCAAGCCACAAACCTATAACTCACGTTGTCGGTCTGTCTGTCTGTCGGTCCAAAATTGTCGCACTTCAAATCGAGGCTACACTTCTGGCCGCTCTTTAAAATGATGTATTTTAAAAGCGTACACAATAATAAACATGTGTAATACAGACACTACAACAGACACGACGAGTATGCGGTGCTTCTTTCGATGAGCATAAGTAGGATACATAGTTTTAAATGTTTTCCAAAAGATATCAAAAGTGACGAAATGGTGCAGAGATAACATTCTGGTTTACAGATTAAAATGATTGAAAAGCCAGGGGAGGTAACTCATGATTGGAGCGGTAAAAATAGACCGCGCGCCACAAACTATTGCGATTTCGCGCTTGTTTTAATATGAATCTGAATCTTTCATACTTCTTACTTCCAGAATGTTTCTTTCTGCAGATTGTACATGGACTTCAGCATGGAACTTCCACTCATATACATGTGTGTGTGCTTTTACTCAATCATGTCATATTTTGGCAAAATACATTTCTGTATATATTCGTGAAAATAAAAACTCGGTAAAGGTCAAGATGTGCCGCCCCCCCCCCCCCCCCCCCCCCCCCCCCCCCCCCATTTCTCAGCTCTCCCCGCATTTTCACACTTGCCTTTCTTACCAAACATTAAGCTGTATTTTATTAACCTTTTCAGCTAATTATCTTTGTTGAATAATTAATCGTAGTCATGATAAAGGCCATTATCTAATAGGACCCCACCCTATGTAGTGCAGTACACACAACAGCCGCGGAGCATTTGTCACAGTCCTGGTTCATTGCGGTGTTTTCCGTCTTGCCTTTATCTTCTACTATTATTGAATGCATGTGTTTAATTATGTAAATGGATGAAAATTAGTGTTAAATATAGCAAATGATAGAGGATGAAGTACTCAATCTGCAGTAAGAAAGGCAAGAACGGAAAAATGGAAACAACCGAGAAATGGAGAAGGGGGGGGGGGGGGGGGCATCTTTACCTTTACCAAAAACTCTTTCTTTCTTATACTAACCAGACGATGTTGGAGGAGGGAAGCCTGTAATGTTAATATACTTTGGTCACATCCCTTTTTTTGTCACAGCTTTTATCTATGATCAATAAAATAAAACCCCACTTTTTTCTCAGCATACACATTTGAAAAGTTTGATCAATTATCATATTTTCTTGTTTTCATTAATTTATTCCTTGAATGATTGTTCTGTTCCCATTTTCTCCCATCAACCACAATTGGAGATTTGGGTAGAATCTGATCATGTTTACATCATAATGAAACATTTTTAAAGAAGAATTGTCCTCTTAAAAATGTTTATCAAGATAATAGATTTGTCTAGTTATGCTCCCCGTGGGGATACCGGGGGATCGTCCGTACAAATAGTTCCCCCACCTTCTGTGCTTGTAACTTCCTCTAATCTGCCACTCTCTTTGACTCTGCCTTTTCCCTTTGCTTTCTATCATCTACTATCTTTCTGACTTATTGGCCCATTCTCCTGCCTTTTTACCCAAAAAATCTTTCAAACTATTTTTCTCCTTTGAGCTCCTCCGAAATCGGAATGTGTTGGCTGTATGCAGCGGGGAGACCAGAGAAAACTGAAAACCGGACACATGGGTTCCTTGCCCATTATGGCCATATGGCCTGGGAACGCAGAAGAAGAAGAAGTCCACTTATGTAGGGTTTTCTTGTTCCCATTTTCTTGCATGGCATAGTTATTTAGGGGGCTAAACATCCATTTTGGAATTTTTCAATGGATTTGACCATGTCCATACAAAATCTTGATCATCATAATGACAATGAATCATTAAATGTGTCTAATTATAATTAGATGGGTGCTCTGGGAAATTTCAAAACTCCTGCAAGGGGGCGGCCCCGGTGGAGTGCAGGGGCAGTATACACACACACACATTAACTGCTCTTTTTTCACCCCTCTAGACTAGTACAAGTGCTACATTCCTTTGAACATAGCAAAGGCTTACAATTCTATCATAGGCCCTTTTTCATTGCATGGGTGCTCCTGGGAAATTTCAAAAGTCCTGCAAGCCCCCGGCGGAGTGCAGGGACAGCGCCCCTCCTGGGGGTTCCGGGGGACAATGCCGCCTGGAAACTGAAGGGTAACAACAGTTTCCAATGTAGCTGACAGGCTCTCGTTGCACTTTCACTTATGGCTAAACTTCATGACCTCTATAACCAGCAAAATGCATCTTCTCAAATTCTCATAATCCGGTGACGCCGGCTCCAGGCAATTAAAAAATCCTGAACTTCAGGACATCCTGGACAAAAAAATCCTGAACTTCAGGACATCCTGAAAGCAGGAGCATCCATGATATTGTACAAGTGTGTGTGTGTGTGTGTGTGTGTGTGTGTGTGTGTGTGTGTGTGTGTGTTTGTGTGTGTGCGTGTGTGTGTGTAAGAAAATCGTTGTTTCTCAAATTCTCATAATCCGGCGACGCCGGCTCCAGGCTATTTAAAAATCCTGCAATTCAGGACATCCTGCAAGAAGGAGCATCCACCATATTTCACAGACTATAAGGCGATACTTTTTTCCTAGACTGAGACCCCTGCGCCTTATAATGTGACGGATAATATAGTAAGAAACTATAATAACAAAATCTGAATTTTATGTACAAATTAGGGGGGTGCGCCTTATAATCAGGTGCGCCTTGTGGTCCGTAAAATACGGTATGTAATTAGAAGTATGATTTTTCATGTTTTTCATTGCTCACATCACACACACACACTTATAAAACAAGTTGGAAAAGATCAAACTTTTATCTTTATTACATCTATATGACCATGGATTTAAGTAATTCGTTCGTTTAGGTAATGCTACTAGACCTGTTCACTTCACAGAAGTTTTCAGTGACATTTTCATACTTCAAAATGCATCAACATATTTCAAAATTATAAATTCACTCCAGATTCACTTTCAAAGAACAAAACAAGATTCTAAACAAAACCAAGATAAAAATAAAATCACACGCCTTCAATCACAAGGGAAAATGCAAGGCTCCATAATGTTTTTCTTCAATTATTTCCCCCCTCTCTCTCTTAAACACTCTCTCTCTAGATAACACACTCAAAGCCAGTTGTCGAACAAAGAAACAAACAAAAAACAGAATGCTTTAAATCAAATTTCTCCCTCTCTCTTCTTTCTCACACACACATACACACATTTGTGAAGCTTTAATTTGGGCGCAAAATCTCCACACACACACACTTGTTTCCAAAACCTCATCACACCACCAAACCCTCTCACCTGTGAAATGAATAAGGGGAGGGAGTTTGCCACAACAATACAGACCCAAGTTCATCCTCAAAACAAAAAGGATCTGCTTATTATGACAACCACCCACACAACAACAGTGGTAGAGAGTTACTCACAAACAAATCAACATACATTCAATATGAATAATGGCTTAGCCTTCTAGTCTTGTTTAACCCACCAACTTCCATTGAGGCATACCAGTTTGTTCTGTGTTGTGTGTTGTTTAAAGGGGCAACCTGACGGATAAGCTTTTGCAAGACACACGTCCAGATCAGCAGGAAAACACCGTTTACAGAGATCGCAACACTCACTTTGCTCTGGTTTCCCAGAAATCAAGCCGTCAAAAAGGCGATTCCTCCTTGGCGGAGGTGCTGGAAGTCAAATTCTTTCACCCAAAGAGAAGGCGTTTGCCGTCTCTTTTTGAATTGCCGCCTGTGTTTAGACCAAATCGTTTGCACAAAATTTTCACAATACAAGCCTTTTTAGTTGTTTTTTAATTTTATACAGTTTATCTAAAGGAATTTCGCTCACAACAAAGGAAATAGCTCCTCTTTTTTTTTTTTTTTTACTGCACTACAAAAAAAAGAAAACGCTTCAACCATAATGAGTGACTTCCACCCACCCCTTCCAAAATGGCTACTCTCTCCGCCATCTCCGCCAAGGAAACATCGCCGTTTTGACGGTTTAATTTGCTAAGAAACCAGAGCAAAGTGAGTGTTCCGATCCTTGAAAAGGCCGTCTTTCTGGTGATCTCGACGTGTTTCTTGCAAAAAACTCATCCGTCCGAGTCCACCTTTAAGCGTAACATTGTCCACAGTAAAAACAAAACAAAACCCAACAACCTGAATTTAGACACATGGCCAGAAGAGAAGCACCCAAGCACTCACGCAACTCCACTTGAACTGAAAGTTTTAACATTCAAAACTACATCTGCTCCTCTAGGGCCACTTTGGCCTGGGCCCGCACGAAGAAAGGGTCCCTGGCGGCGGAACTTCTTGAGCTGAACGTAGTATGCAAGGCTCCCAAACACATCACTCTTTCTCCACCCACCCCCGCCTCTCTTTCTCTCCTTCTTTCACTCCCTTCCTCCCTCACATCTGCTCCTTAAGGGCCACTTCTGGGCCCTCACGAAGAAGGGTCCCTGGCGGTAGAACTCCATGAGCTGAACATAGTATGCAAGGCTCCCCAAACACATCTCTTTCTCCGCTCCACCCCACCCCCCCCCCCCTCTCTCTCTCCTTCTTTCCCTCCTTTCCTCCCTCACATCTGCTCCTCCAGGGCCACTTCGGCCTGGGCGCGCACGAAGAAGGGTCCCTGGCGGTAGAACTCCATGAGCTGAACGTAGCGGGGATTCCCAAACAGCTCGCGCATCGTGGGAGACTCCACCAGGACTTTGACCACAGCAAACTTCTCCTCCTGACATCCAAGTCAAATCAATCGGTGAGTCAGTCAATTATAGGTCAGTAAGTCAATCATTCAGTCAGTCAGTCAACCAGTCAGTCAATCAATCAATCAACAAGTCAGTCAGTTAATCAACCAATTACTCAATAGGTAAGTCATTCAGTCATTCAACCAGTCAGTCAATTAATCAACAAGTCAGTCAGTTACTCAACCAATTACTCGGTCAATCAGTAAGTCAGCCAACAAGTTGGTAAATCAATCGGTCAGTCAATCAACCAGTCAATCAATCAATCAACAAGTCAGTCAGTTAATTGACCAATTACTCGGTCAATCAGTAAGCCAGTCAATAGGTGAGTAAGTCAATCATTCAGTCAGTCAACCAGCCAATCAATCAACAAGTTAGTCAGTTAATCAACCAATTACTCAGTCAATCAGTAAAGTCAGTCAATAACTGAATAAGTTGGTAAATCAATCGGTCAGTCAATCAACCAGTCAATCAATCAATCAACCAAAAAGTCAGTCAGTTAATCGACCAATTACTCGGTCAATCAGTAAGCCAGTCAATCATTCAGTCAGTCAACCAGCCAATCAATCAACAAGTTAGTCAGTTAATCAACCAATTACTCGGTCAATCAGTAAGCCAGTCAATAGATCAGTCAGTCAATCATTCAGTCAGTCAACCAGCCAATCAATCAACAAGTCAGTCAGTTAATCGACCAATTACTCGGTCAATCAGTAAGCCAGTCAATAGATCAGTCAGTCAATCATTCAGTCAGTCAACCAGCCAATCAATCAACAAGTCAGTCAGTTAATCGACCAATTACTCGGTTAATCAGTAAGCCAGACAATAGGTCAGTCAGTCAATCGTTCAGTCAGTCAACCAGCCAATCAACAAGTCAGTCAGTTAATCGACCAATTACTCAGTCAATCAGCAAAGTCAGTCAATCAATCGATCAGTCACTCAACCAGTTAATCAACCCGTAAATCAATCAGTCAGTCAGTCAATCAACCAACCAATCAGTCAATCAGCAAGTCAGTGAATCAATTACTTTATTGTCCTTTTCACAGAGGACCATATTCCTTGAAGAAAACACACAGACAACTTGCTCTCTCTCTCTCCTTGCCATGTTGGGCAGCCAGTCTCAATGTCCTGGTGAAAACACAGATGTATCCCTCCTCCTGCCCCCCTCCCCCTCCCCCTCCAAAGCACACACACACACCTACCCCAACTCTACCCCCCACACCCACCTCACCTACGTACACACACATTGCTCTCATTGCCGGTCTCCATTAACCCTTTCACCGCCAGCCATCTTTGAACCAAACGTTTCTATAAAATGTATTTTGGTTACAGAAATATTTCATCTGCAATATTGTGCGATTTCTCTGTGACACATTTAGAATAGGGCCAATCCTTACTGCCCAAATTTAGGAGCACAATATTATTGAATAATAGACCCTGATTCAAGAGTTTCAATGACACGAGTGTTAAATCATTGTGGTGCAAAAATGCGACATTGGCGGTGAAAGGGTTAAACGACTTCCTCTAAAACGAGACTTACAACCTCCATTTTGTCGTTTTTTACAACCGTGACCCCGTCTGCATACACTTCTAGCAAAGGGAAACAACTATGTGTATGTTCCGGTCAAGGACTCGAAAGCAAGAGTCACTTCCCTTGTTCAAACGAAGATGGCGGAGAAAGAAGGTAAAGCATGTGGTTCGCGGAAAGAGAAAACCACTGACATTAGAGGAGAGAGTGGGGGTGATTAAAAGAAGTTGGCGAGGTGAAACTGCAATCTCGACTGCACGATCATAATTATGTTGGATATGAATTTTTTCCAGCACCTAATCACATGGGTACAACTCCCCAAAATGAAAAAAAACCCTGAAAGGCAGGGGTCCAGGGACCCATGGCCCCGGCAGGGTACAGGGGCAGAGCCCCGTCGGACGATTCAGGGGGGGCAACTTAAGAGAGAGATATAACGAGACAGACAGACAGTTAAAATGAGAGACAGAGACAGTTTGAGTCTGATAAGCCTTGTCAAATTATTACATTGCCTTTGTAATCTTCCAAGATAGAACTAGACTAAGTTCAAAACGTCCCAAATCGCTTGTCAATTGGGTTTTTTTGGGATAATTACAAAATACTGAAGTTCAGTTTCTGGTAACATGAACTCACTCGGCACTGGCTAGTTGCTTCCCCTTACAACCATTTCGGACGGGCCATTTGACTAGCTTCGAAAACCCACCACCACAAAAAAAATTATGAAAAGTTATGGACTGATATTTTAAGATAAGATTACTAACACCATGCACTAAACGATCGTAAAATATCAGATTCCATGCCTTCGTCGTTTGTCTCCTATTGACGGAAACAGCTAACACATTGAAAGAAGGAAAATTTCACATTCCGATCTTTGACCCCCCTCTACAACCAAACCTGAATGTAAAGTCTGCAATGATTGGTTGATTTCAAGAGATGCAAGGTCAAAAGCAAACCGAAAATAGGTTATGACGTCGCAGTTGAAAGCTGGTTACACACCAGAAATCAAAACCTCTTGAAAACTCTTATGAGCCAGAGCCGGGCCATTCGTCCTAAATGGGTGTGCGAGCCATGAGCCAGATCCGGCTCATTCGTCCCGAGTGTGTTAAAAATACTGAAATCAGTGTAAAAATGAAAGAGTAGCATCCACCTAATCAGTTTTCTTGTGTTCTTTTTGTGTGTGTGTGCGTGTGTGCGTGAAGAAGAGAGCTATCTGTGAAGAACTTTCTCTCCATTCAACTGCCAGTGACCACCTCCATTATAAGACCCCTCCAATTTAAGACCGATTTTTCTGGACATTTTAGAAGTCTTAAAGGGGCACCCTGACGGATGAGTTTTTGCAAAAAAAACACGTCGAGATTACCAGGAAAACACCCTTTACAGAGATCGCAACACTCACTTTGCTCTGGTTTCCTAGAAATCAAACCGTCAAATCGGCGATTCCTCCTTGGCGGAGGTGTTGGAAGTCAAATTCTTTCAGTGATGTGCCTTCTCTTTTCTAATGGCTGCCTGAGTTAGACCAAATCGCTTGCACAAAATGTCCACAATACAAGCCTTTTTATACAGTTTTTACAAAGATTACCAAAAGGAGTTTCGCTCACAACAAAGGAAATAGCTCCAATTTTGTTTTTACTACACTATGAAGAAGAAAAAGCTTCAAACACTCTCAGTGGCCTCCACCCACCCCGTACCCTATCCAAAATGGCTTCTCTCTCTCCAGCAACTCCGCCAAGGAGGGAATCGCCGTTTTTGACGGTTTGATTTCCAGGAAACCAGAGCAAAGTGAGTGTTTTCCGATCCTTGAAAAGGCCGTCTTTCTGGTGACCTCGACGTGTTCCTTGCACAAACTCATCCATCAGGGTGCCCCTTTAACCCTTTCACCGCCAGCCATTTTTTTAGCCAAAATTATCCAAAAAACTTACAATGGGTAAAAAACCCATTTTGTCTGAAATATTGGGGATTCCTTTACTACATGCTTAAAGAAAGGCCTATCCTTAACTCCCCAAATCAAGAACACAAACATCATTGGATAACAGACCCTGAATTCAAGGTTTTTACTGACATGGGTGTTCAATCATTGTGGTGCAAAAATGCGACGTTGGCAGCGAAAGGGTTAAAATAGAGGTTTGACAGTATTTGCACGCAGACGTACCTTGCTCTCCTTGCCGGTCTCCATACTCCTGTCCAACAGGTACTCCACAAACCCCGCAGCCTCGTTCATCAGGCCCTGGCCCCAAGGAACAAGTGCCAGACTTTGCAGGACTCTGAGCGCCGAGAGTCTGAGGTCGCTGAAAGGCTGCTTGGCGATGGCCCAGATCACCTCAAAAGAGGTTCTGGCCGACAACGAAGGATACAGGCCCTGGAACCAGCTCTCCGTGATCTGCAGCAGCTCTTGAGTTTGGTCCGACACCTTGTATGACAGGCAAAGAAAGAAATATCGTAATTTTGGGGACTATTAGGCCCGGGTTCGCATTAAGTTCCAGATAGCGGAAAACCCTAAATAAGTGGAAGAAAGAAGGATAAAAGTTTACGCAAATAGGGGACATTCGGACAAGTGCGCAAATCTTTTCTCTTCTTTGCTTCACTTATTTATGGATTGCGCACGGGTTTCCGCATGGAATATCCGCGTATGTGTGTACACGGCCTAAGGCGCGCCCTATAACTTATTATAAGGCCCCCCCCCCCCCCCCCCCCCCCCCCCCCCCCCCCCCCTACACAAAATTCAAATTTTGTTACTCTATTTTCTTACAATATTATTAGTCACATTATAAGGTGCAGGGGTCTCAGTCTGGGGAAAAAGTATCGCCTTATAGTCCGTAAAATATGATACAGTGGAACCTCCATTATAAGACCTCCCATTATAAAAGACTCCCTCCCATATAAGACCTACTTCTCTGAGACATTGCCCTTCTTTGTAAGTATTAAAATAATTACCTCTCTTATATTTTTATAAGACCCCTCCCTAATAAGACCTCATTTTGGATGATTTTTGAAGGTCTTATAAGGGAGGTTCCACTGTACAATGCTTAGGCACCAATCTACCATATTTTATGGAGAAGGCGATTTTTGTCTTCTCAGACTGAGACGCCCTCCTTAAAATATAACAAATAATATTGTAAGAAAGCGTTATACTTAACAAAATAAACTTAGAAATAAGAATTTGTGTAAAGGTGAGCCTTACATACGTTAAAGCCTTTTTACGTCAAAGAATTTGTGCCCGATTTCTTTACCCCTATTAACTCCAAACACCGGAACCCACAAGATTTAAAAACCGGAACCCACAAGAATTCAGTCCAAACCGGAACCCACAAAATTCGGCACTCCAAACACCGGAACCCACAAGATTCAGCACTCCAAACACCGGAACCCACAAGATTCGGCACTCCAAACACCGGAACCCACAAGATTCGGCACTCCAAACACCGGAAGCCACAAGTTTCAGCACTCCAAAAACCGGAAGCCACAAGTTTCGGCACTCCAAAAACCGGAAGCCACAAGTTTCAGCACTCCAAAAACCGGAAGCCACAAGTTTCAGCACTCCAAAAACCGGAAGCCACAAGTTTCAGCACTCCAAAAACCGGAAGCCACAAGTTTCAGCACTCCAAAAACAGAAAAGAACACTAGTCACTATTAGTGGAAGGACGTTAAACTGAAGAACACACAGAGATACACACACACACACCTTTCCTTCCTTTCCTTCAAGCGACCACAATCATTTGCTGATTATTCTGTCACTGTAAATTCAGGGGGATCTACGGAAAATATCCGCAGAATACTTCTGCCCTAATCTATAGATAAGAAGAAGAGAGAGAAAGGGGGGGAGGGGCATGGGCAGATTAGATACAAAATCAGAGATACATACACACACACAGATACACACACACACACTACACACACACACACTACACACACACACAAACACTATACACACATACAGACCTGTAACCTGAGGAGGCTGGCCAGAGCCTGAAGAGCCCTGGTTCTGGTGTCACTGGGGGTGTTCTTAATCACACTGCCCAGACCCCTGATACACTCTGACATCGCTGCTCCTGAAAATACACAGAGAGGGAGGGTGTCTTAATCACACTGCCCAGACCCCTGATACACTCTGACATTGCTGCTCCTGAAAACACACAGATGGGGGAATAAGAAAGGAGACAATGTTTGATAATGTGTGTAACCATGGCGTTCTCATAAAATAACAAAGGTTACGTTGTAAAAACAAACTTGTTTACATTCTATTCTGTTCCGCACAACACCAAAATAGGGGTAAAACGGGGAAACAAAGCTTCATAAATCATCCAGGAATGATTATATATATAATCCATATACAAGAGAACACTAACGCACGACAAGATATTCCGCTTAGCAGACTTTTTTTTTCGGTGGCAGAAGGTCGGGAAATCCCACTTCCAAGTGATGCATTCCCGAGCGGAATACCAGCACGTAGGCAACTTAGAAGCAGTCAAAGTAGCAACAATAACCTTGCTAAGTCATCCATAAAACTTAGTATAGGGGTTGCAAATGTCACAAGATGTTTTTTTCACACGATGGCATCCATATTTATCTCTTTTGCGTTAATTTGAATGTATGACTGTACTTTCTGGTTGAAAGTGACGTAAAATTTGAATTGTTGTGGATATGACCACAGGTATAAGAATGTGTGTGTGTGTGTGTGTGTGTGTGTGTGTGTGTGTGTGTAAGTATGTGGGCGTGCGTTAATGTTTTGTTACGTGTTGTGACTACTTGACTTGTAAAATGCAAAAAAAAGGAATTAAAAAAAATAAAAGATTTTTTTATATTTTTTAAATAGTATAGGCTTGTCACTATAGGGGTTGCTTCCCTTAGACCGAACAGAGGGAAAACTAGGATTAAAAAAAACAACAACATTGAAACCACCACAGACGGTTCCTACGTCTCCAGATTCGGATTTTCCCAGTCGCCATACGTGGTGGTCTCGTCGGGAAGAGATGGAGACAAGAACCACCGCATGATGTGGTTACGTCTGTAAAAGTTTAACTCCTTCAAGTTGTTCCGGCCATATATGTCCGGAATTAATAGACAGCTGTCAATTTGATGCATTTGCTTCAAGGGAAGTAAATCTGTGCGCACACCATACCTAGGTCGCTTCTAAACATGCTTCGCTCTGTTAGACCACAATTTTGCCTCTGACTTCGCTTTTGTAGTGGTTTGCTGAGGGGGAAACTAATCGGTGTAGAGTTTTTCTATATAAAGTCTATATATATAAAAAAAAAGTCTGATCTACCACTTCCCTATGTCTAAAAACCTGAAGTAAAAACCCGTAATCTCCTTTCATTTCTCCTTTTGTTTATGTACGTTCTCATGGGTGCAACTCCCCAAAATGAAAAAAAACGAAAGGCAGGGGTCCAGGGACCCATGGCCCCGGCAGGGTACAGGGGCAGAGCCCCGTCGGACGATTCAGTTGGGCAGCTTAAGAGAGAGAGATAACGAGACAGACAGTTAAAATGAGAGACAGAGACAGCTTGAGTCTGGTAAGCCTTGTAAAATTATTACAATGCCTTTGTCAACTTCCAAGATAGAACAACTAAGTTCAAAACGCCCCAAATCGCTTGTGGTCATTTTTTTTGGGATGAATTAAAAAAACACAGAAGTTTCTGGTAAAATAAAAAATACTGAAATCAGTGTAAAACTGAAAGAGTAGCACCTATACGTTTTGTTTGTGTACATGGCTGGAGTGATTTGCGAGTTTTGGTGTGTTTTTTAACAATTCAAAATCGTTGCGACGCGAATGCGTTAAACAAACTGACCATGTTTCTCCAGTGCTCCCTTGCCCTCGGGTGTGCTGCCGATGAAGCCCAGCGTGTCGATGGCCAGGTCCCTGAGGCTGGGGTCTGCCCCCTGGTGGCGTCCCGACACAGCCCCGAACATCATGCCCACGAAGGCGTGGAACAGCCCCAGAACCTCCTTGGGGTGGAACCGGGCCAAACCTCCGAAGAACTTCATCAGACCTGCAAGAAGGACATTCATACATATGTGATAGTCAGAGATGAGATTCTCAGAAAACAAAAAAGGAGGAAAAAAGAAGCCGGGGGTTCGGGGCCCGGTGTAGGATACATCAGCAAATGAATAACTTCCGTTTTCAGTTTTGCAAACTGCAGAGGAATGATAAACAGAGCAGTCTTGGCTGCCCCAAGCAGTAAACGGAAATGTCCATTTGAGAATGAACCAATCAAGAACAAAATATCAATCAAACTTCTTGCCGCATTTACGATTCAACACAAACCCCTAACACCCCTACCCCCCAATTTTCTCAATGGATTTACACTGATCTCAAAAATGACACTTGGGGCCATCAAAAAGGAGGATGAAAAATCTCATCTCTGCTCCTTGGGGTGGAATCGGGCCAACCCTCCAAAGTACTTCATCAGACCTGCAAGAAGGAAGCATGTTCGTACGTACAGTCAGGCACGGTAGTGGGGGCAAAGTGGTTTTCAAGGAAGGTCCAGGGGGCCGAAGAAAATTCAATAAATGAGAGTGAAATGTTCACTTTTTCATGCCATTTCATTGCATTTTTTAATAATTTAGTTTCAAACTGTTTCACGGTTTTCCACGATTCGCGGAGGTCTACCATGCCTGACAGTGGAACCTCCCTTTAAATATAAGACCTTCAAAAATCATCCAAAATGAGGTCTTATACGGGAGGGGTCTTAAAAAGGAGGTAATTCAGGGCTCCCAGGGCCCCAAAATACTTGTAGCGGTGCCATAGCCGATGAGGTTTAACCGAGGCGTGGTTACCGCTACACCTATCTGTATTAATACAAAATGGGGACTTTACTGGTTTCGTACTGCCTCCGGGCATTGCCTCCAGTATTGTTCCCACCATATTTGTATTTACAAATGTCCCATATGTGTCTGATTCAGACCAAGAGGACGTAAAACACCATTTCCGTCGTCTCCCAGGGCCCCCCATGAAGCACTAACATTCTAAAGGACCCTCTAAAAGAATGTGCAGGGGTCCCAGGGATGCACTAGAAAAACTCTTTTTAGCATTCTGATTCACAATGCCACTGGGATCCTCTATCCCGCCTCTAGGACCCTCTATACTGTAACAGTAAGTGAAGGAGTCCCTGGGACCCCTTGTTTTGCGGGAGGATTGGGAGCCCTGTAATTTTAATACTTACTTCTTCTTTGTTCGCTCAGACAGTTTCCGGTCACATGAGCGTAGATGCGTCATGCTGCCGTTATGCGCCTAACTAAGAAATAGTTAGGCCCAGCATGTCCGACTTCGGCTGAAGAAGTCTTTGTAAGAATTTATAGAAAAAAGGCTAGGAGAACGGACCAGTAAGATAGAATGATAGCAGATGATAGTAAGCAAAGGGAAAAGACAAGAGTCAAAGAGAGTGACAGATTAGAGGAAGCTACAGGCACAGAACTTCCAGAAGGTGGGGGAACTATTTTTACGAAAGAACCCCCGGTATCCCCACGGGGGGGATTTTAATACATACAAAAAGGGACAATGTTCCAGAGAAGTAGGTCTTATGTGGGAGGGAGTCTTATAATGGGAGGTCTTATGAGGGAGGTTCCACTGTATTACCATGGGTGCAACTACATTAAAATGAAAAAAAAAACCACCTGAAAGGCCGGGGTCCAGGGGCAATGTCCCCCTGCAGCTGAAGATTTTTTTTTTATATTTGAAAGTATTTTAGTTTGCTTTTTCCACAGTGTATACAAATGCTTATTTTAACCCTTTCGCCGCCAGACATTTTTCAGCCAAAAAATACCATTAAACTTAACTGGGTAGAGAAAAAAATCCACCTGCAATATTGGGAATTCCTCTGTGACATGTATAACATTAGGCCTATCCTTACCTCCCAAAATTAAGAAAATAGGGTCTTCAGATGACAGGCCCTGATTGGATGCCTTTTAGTGACATGGGTGTTGACCGATTGTGGTGCTAAAATGCGACGTTGGCGGTGAAAGGGTTAAAGTGTTTGGAAAATGGAAAAGCGAGCTCTCAAGGCAATGGGAGCATGTGGCCGGAAGTAAAGGGAGAATATACTTACTTCCGGAAAGGTATTAGGTACTTTATAGTCACAGCGGCATCTCTGTGAAAATCGGGTTGCTCCCACATGGAGAGTGTGTCCCCAGAGCGTTTAAACTGGGGAACGGAAACAACAACGAAAACAAACAGTAAGACCCAAGCACACACCACTCCACCATCCCCACCCACCCTCTCTCTCTCTACCCACAACATACCAGGCAGCAGGAAGCTCCCCAGGGGGTTGGCCTCGGCGGCGCTCATCATCTCCTCCAGCCTCTTGAGGACTCCCTGGGAGTCCACGTACCTCAGGCCGTGCTGGGAGCGGGCCAGCTCTGAGAGCATCTCCAGGCAGTTGAGCTGCAGGAGGACGTCCTCCGTGTGCGCCTCATTCACCAGCTTCTGTAGCAGACCTGACCGGCTGGAGGCTTCCAGGGACCGCGGGGAGAGGGAGCTCAGCTCCACTACCAACTGGGTGGACACAAAAAAACGCAGCCCAGTATTAATCACGTATACAGTGAGGACCTCCCTACCAGATCAGATCAGAGAATGAGGACAACTAGGCCTCGCGGCCTCTTAACCCTAAGCCTCCCGATCAATCGAACCGATCCTATTGCATAAGAGAAGGGGAGTAACTCCGAACGTCACACCAAATCTTTTATCTAAAAAAATCACCCAGAATAAAGTCGAACTCACATTTCATTTCTGAAAGATGCATATTGACTAGCAATGATGATATTTTCATTCGAAAGCTAACACAATGTCACACAACAAACCATGAATTAGAAGAAAAAATCCGTAATGGCGCTCCGAGCATCGCGCCGAGTCAATACTGCACACGTCACGTGGAAAGAAGAAAAACATTTGGGGTCAATTCGAAAAATCCGTTCAAAAAGACTATTGGGTGCTTTCCCTTGCTGTAAAGACCAAAAACGGATCAGTGAGTGTCAGGAACAGGAAGAACTAACCTAGTATATTGCATTGTGGGTAGGGAGAAAGTGAAAGTGAACGTACTAGACCTGGCGTTCAGCGGGCGCAATCGGCGTCATCGGCCACCAGGGAAGGAAAAAAAATCGGGCGGATTTAGGTTCTGCAGCCTTGAGAGAGTTAATGTATCCTTTCTGATTATTTGTATTCTTTTTCATGATTGGCATGACTAGGACGCTTGCAAGACCTTCCTTCCCTACAAATAATTAAGACTCCCCTCAAGATGTGACACACATTTTTCACCCTTTAGATCAGGATATAAGTGGCGATTTTTTTTACTATCATACTTATTAAACATCATCATACCAGTTGGAATTTTTTAGCCATCTCAAATCATTAAGAAAATGAAAAATCTCGTTTTCTAGGCGATTTAGACATTAGATTTAAACATTGGTTAACGCTCCACTTTCAAAAAGATTTCCTCCAGCCAAAGTCATACTTGCTGGGCCTAACTATTTCTTGGTTAGGCGCATAACGCATCTGCGCTCATAATTGACAGGAAACTGTCTGAGCGATCGAAGAAGAAGAGGTTAACGCACACAAATATGTTTGAATGGACATAACCCCTCTTTATAATTACTTAATGCTTAACACAAAATACCAGTTGGTTAACACAGACACAGAATCGGTGTCCCCTGAATTTCGTGTTAAGTATTTGGTATCTAGTCACAGAGAATTATCTCTGAAATTCGCGCTGCTCTCCCCCGGAGAGCGCGTCACCGCAAGTGCAGTGCCTACAAAATCTGTGTCCCCTGAATTTCGTGTTAAGTATATGGTATCTAGTCACAGAGAATTATCTCTGTGAAATTCGCGCTGCTCTCCCCCGGAGAGCGCGTCACCGCAAGTGCAGTGCCTACAAAATCTGTGTCCCCTGAATTTCGTGTTAAGTATATGGTATCTAGTCACAGAGAATTATCTCTGTGAAATTCGCGCTGCTCTCCCCTGGAGAGCGCTTCACCGCAAGTGCAGTAGCTACCCAATTTAAAAAAGAATTTTTTTTGGGGGGTGGGGGCTCACAGGGTGAGGAGGGGCTGTGGGCACACTTGGAAAACCTAGCTATCAATTTGGCCATACCAGGCAGCAGGATTTATCCCTGCTCTTACCGACTTTCCACTGCCATGGGATTTTTTTACGTGCGTAAAGCGCCACGGGTCAGACTAGCTTGAAGTGCCCATCCGAAGGACTGGACGTTCAGTTCGATTTTCCTGTCAAACTAGAAAGAAAGGGGCAAGGAGGCCGTAGGGGGTGGATCCCACAATAGCGAGTCCCGAAACAGCGCATCCCAAAACAGCGAGGACAAAACCACGAATGCCCCAAATCAGCGAATCCTAAAACAGCGAGTCCCAAAACAGCGTGAGTGACAAAATAGCGAGGATAAAATAACAGAGACAGTCGAAAGAGCGAGTCCCAAAACAGCGAGTTCTCCAGAAAATATAAAAGCAACCAATTGTCATATGTTTCAATATTTGTTCCTTTATTTCAAGTTATTAAAAAGACAAACACAGGTAATGGTGCAAATTGAAATGACGAAAAATGGTTTGTCCACTGCACTTCGATGTCGTGCATCTCCAGTTAATGGTTGTCTTGTTCTGTCTATCAACACGATAGGAAAATCCATTGTACACAAGCAAAGGTTTACCCTTCTGCGTTGTTATTGTTTCCGCCATGTTAAAGCAACTTAGTCAAACTGGTTGAGATGAAACATGTGAAATGTCTGTGTGATAGCAACTACGGCCCAACGTCACAATGTTCTTAACACTACTCAAGAAAGTTAGTGGATATTCAATAACAAGAACTGATGTCCACGCTCAAATGTTAAAAAAAATATCCTCACGGTGACCAAAGTCGGACATAAACTCAAACGTGAAAAAAGTAAATAATCGCTATTTCTGGATTCGCTATCCACGCTCAAATAATAAAAAATCACTCATGATTACCTAAGTAAACTCATCGTGAAAAAAAAATCGCTGTTTCGGGACTCGCTGAAATAGCACTCGCTATTTCGTCCCTTTCGATGGTATGTCCCACTCGCTATTTTGGGACTCGCTGTTTTGGAACTCGCTATTTTGGGACTCGCTGTTTTGGAACTCGCTGTTTTGGGACACTCGCTGTTGTGTTCTCGCTGTTTCGGGACTCGCTATTATGACCCTCGCTCATACGTCGCATAACCGGCCGTAGGGATTCGAACCCGGGGTCACTCACGCTGCAGTCACGCATTACATTAGGCAGGCGAACATGCTTAACCACTCTTGCCACCTTTCTCCCACTTGTATTTCCGAGGCGACATTCCATGATCAAAATAAAAGACAGTGATTATGTTTGACCCGTTTTCCCCCTGGGGATACCGGGGGGGGTCTTTCGTAAAAATAGTTCCCCCACCTTCTGGAAGTTCTGTGCTTGTAACTTCCTCTAATCTGCCACTCTCTTTGACTCTGCCTTTTTCCTTTGCTTTCTGTCATCTACTATCTTTCTGACTTATTGGCCCCATTCTCCTGCCTTTTTTCAAAGAAATCTTCCAAATAATTTTTTCTCTTGAGCACTTCCGAAATCGGAATGTGTCGTCTGTACGCAGGTGCGGGGAGACCAGTGAAAACTGAAAACCGGACACATATGTACCTTACCCATTATGGCCATATGGCCTGGGAACACAGAAGAAGAAGAAGAAGAAGAAGAAGAAGAAGAAGAAGAAGAAGAAGAGTGACCCGACCTGGTACACGCGGTAGCGCACCGTGTCGTCTTTGGCCATGAGCGTCTGAAGCGTGTCGAACAAGTCACCACTGTACACCATCTCCACACCACCCTCCTCTCTTCCTGCAAAACACATAGAACACGTCACCACTGTACACCATCTCCACACCACCCTCCTCTCTTCCTGCAAAACACATAGAACACGTCACCACTGTACACCATCTCCACACCACCCTCCTCTCTTCCTGCAAAACACATAGAACACGTCACCACTGTACACCATCTCCACACCACCCTCCTCTCTTCCTGCAAAACACATAGAACATGTCACCACTGTACACCATCTCCACACCACCCTCCTCTCTTCCTGCAAAACACATAGAACATGTCACCACTGTACACCATCTCCACACCACCCTCCTCTCTTCCTGCAAAACACATAGAACACGTCACCACTGTACACCATCTCCACACCACCCTCCTCTCTTCCTGCAAAACACATAGAACAAGTCACCACTGTACACCATCTCCACACCACCCTCCTCTCTTCCTGCAAAACACATAGAACACGTCACCACTGTACACCATCTCCACACCACCCTCCTCTCTTCCTGCAAAACACATAGAACACGTCACCACTGTACACCATCTCCACACCACCCTCCTCTCTTCCTGCAAAACACATAGAACATGTCACCACTGTACACCATCTCCACACCACCCTCCTCTCTTCCTGCAAAACACATAGAACACGTCACCACTGTACACCATCTCCACACCACCCTCCTCTCTTCCTGCAAAACACATAGAACATGTCACCACTGTACACCATCTCCACACCACCCTCCTCTCTTCCTGCAAAACACATAGAACACGTCACCACTGTACACCATCTCCACACCACCCTCCTCTCTTCCTGCAAAACACATAGAACACGTCACCACTGTACACCATCTCCACACCACCCTCCTCTCTTCCTGCAAAACACATAGAACACGTCACCACTGTACACCATCTCCACACCACCCTCCTCTCTTCCTGCAAAACACATAGAACACGTCACCACTGTACACCATCTCCACACCACCCTCCTCTCTTCCTGCAAAACACATAGAACATGTCACCACTGTACACCATCTCCACACCACCCTCCTCTCTTCCTGCAAAACACATAGAACACGTCACCACTGTACACCATCTCCACACCACCCTCCTCTCTTCCTGCAAAACACATAGAACACGTCACCACTGTACACCATCTCCACACCACCCTCCTCTCTTCCTGCAAAACACATAGAACATGTCACCACTGTACACCATCTCCACACCACCCTCCTCTCTTCCTGCAAAACACATAGAACACGTCACCACTGTACACCATCTCCACACCACCCTCCTCTCTTCCTGCAAAACACATAGAACACGTCACCACTGTACACCATCTCCACACCACCCTCCTCTCTTCCTGCAAAACACATAGAACAAGTCACCACTGTACACCATCTCCACACCACCCTCCTCTCTTCCTGCAAAACACATAGAACACGTCACCACTGTACACCATCTCCACACCACCCTCCTCTCTTCCTGCAAAACACATAGAACAAGTCACCACTGTACACCATCTCCACACCACCCTCCTCTCTTCCTGCAAAACACATAGAACATGTCACCACTGTACACCATCTCCACACCACCCTCCTCTCTTCCTGCAAAACACATAGAACATGTCACCACTGTACACCATCTCCACACCACCCTCCTCTCTTCCTGCAAAACACATAGAACATGTCACCACTGTACACCATCTCCACACCACCCTCCTCTCTTCCTGCAAAACACATAGAACACGTCACCACTGTACACCATCTCCACACCACCCTCCTCTCTTCCTGCAAAACACATAGAACACGTCACCACTGTACACCATCTCCACACCACCCTCCTCTCTTCCTGCAAAACACATAGAACACGTCACCACTGTACACCATCTCCACACCACCCTCCTCTCTTCCTGCAAAACACATAGAACACGTCACCACTGTACACCATCTCCACACCACCCTCCTCTCTTCCTGCAAAACACATAGAACATGTCACCACTGTACACCATCTCCACACCACCCTCCTCTCTTCCTGCAAAACACATAGAACACGTCACCACTGTACACCATCTCCACACCACCCTCCTCTCTTCCTGCAAAACACATAGAACACGTCACCACTGTACACCATCTCCACACCACCCTCCTCTCTTCCTGCAAAACACATAGAACATGTCACCACTGTACACCATCTCCACACCACCCTCCTCTCTTCCTGCAAAACACATACATGTTGCACTAACTAACTCATTCGCATCACAACGATTTTGATTCATTAAAAAAAACCTCACAAATCACTCCAGTCATACGCACTTGGAGAAATGAAAGAAGATTATGGGTTTTTACTTCAGGTTACGGGGAAGTGGTAGATCAGACTTTTATTTACATATATAGACTTTAATAAAACACTGATTGGTTTCCCCACAACAAACCACTACAAAAGCAAAGTCAGAGGCAAAATTGTGGTCTAAGGTAGCGAAGCGAGTTTAGAAGTGACCAAGGTCACACAGATTTACTTCCCTTGAAGCAAATGCATCAAATTGACAGCTATCTATTAATTCCAAACATATATGGCCGGAACGACTTGAATGAGTTAAGTAGCGTAGTTCCTTCTCAGAGTCAATCAAAAAACGAAAAAATAAAAAAAAATAAAAAATAAAAAAAATACATAGAGTACTAACAGTAACAGGTCTGTGCGTTGGTTGGGTACGCGCGTACCCCCCGCTTGAAACTGTAGAGATTGTAGAGAAATCAATCACATCATGCTTGCGTCATTGTTTGCGTCATTTTGATGGGTACACAACCCCTCTTGGTACTCCACAATACAAGCCTTTTTATATATTTTTTTAAAAATGTTGTACAGTTTACCAAAAGGAGTTTCGCTCACAACAAAGGAAATAGCTCCTTTTTTTTTTTTTTACTGCACTACAAAGAAGAAAAAGCTTCAACCACAATGAGTGGCCTCTACCCACCCCATCCAAAATGGCTTCTCTCTCCGCCATCTCCGCCAAGGAGGAATCACCGTTTTGACGGTTTGATTTCTATGAAACCAGAGCAAAGTGAGCGTTCCGATACTTGAAAAGGCTGTCTTTCTGGTGATCTCGACGTGTTTCTTACAAAAACTCATCCGTCAGGGTGCCCCTTTAAGAAACATTTAAGGAACAGTCAAAGGTAATCCTTGAAATGGAACTCACCCAGACGTACGAAGATGGAGGCGGACTGCTGTGCAATGGCCTGACTGGAGTTGCAGGCCAGTTGAGTGACCACAGACGCAGAAAATGGTCAACACATTTTAGATTATCACTGTGCCTTGAATTTTATAATCACCTACATAAGGAACATTTCAGGAACAGTCAAAATCCCTACCCCCTGAGGCAGTAACATCAGCCTCAGTGGAGGGCTTCAAATCCCGGATCTAAGAAACAATGCCACCCTCCTCCCCCCCTTCCCTACCCATCCCTCCTACCCCCCCCCCCCAATCAAAACCCTCCATCCCTAAATTCGCTTCCGTATCAACGCTGATCATCCGGGCGGCAATGTTTTTATCCACAGTTTCTGCCTGACCGAAGTCCCCATGTTCTATGGTCAACAGAACCATCAACTTGATGATGGTGGTTGGGAAGAGAAAGAAGAAAAAGAACGAAATCCTTGAAGTAGAACTCACCCAGACGTACGAAGATGGAGGTGACCAGCTGTGCGATGGCCTGGCTGGAACTGGCCAGCTGAGCGGCCGCAGCCACCAACAGGTCTCCACTCTGCATCAGCAGCACAGGGCTCTCCTCGCTCACCCGCAGGAGCTGAGAACACAAAAACATGCACCAGTGACACCACCATTCCATGTTAACCCTTTCACCGCCAATGTCGCATTTTTGCACCACAATGGTTTAACACCTATGTCACTAAAAAGCATCATATCAGGGCCTGCTATGAGAAGACCATATTTTCGTAATTTTGGGAGGTAAGGATAGACCTAATGTTATGCATGTCACAGAGGGATTCGCAGTATTACTGATTTTTTCTTTCTCAACCCAGGTTCAGTTAAATAGTATTTTTTGGCTGAAAAATGGCTGGCAGTGAAAGGGTTAATATGCACAGTGACACTGCCATTCCATGTTAAAACCTG
Source organism: Phymorhynchus buccinoides (assembly GCA_017654935.2). Lineage (NCBI taxonomy): Eukaryota > Metazoa > Mollusca > Gastropoda > Neogastropoda > Raphitomidae > Phymorhynchus > Phymorhynchus buccinoides. The sequence continues at coordinate 35,479,083 of CM065705.1, read as the reverse complement.
GCACACAAACTAACAACTCCATGTAAATTTCAACTCGATTTCTCTCTCTCTCTGAGTCTCTCTCTCTCTCTCTGTCTCTCTCTCTCTCTTGCTCACTCACTCACTCACACAAACTGTACACACACACAGATACTGAGAGAGAGAGAGAGAGAGAGGAGAGAGAGAGAGAGAGAGAGAGAGAGAGAGAGAGAGAGAGAGAAGAGAGAGAGAGAGAGAGAGAGAGAGACTCACAGAGAGAGACAGACAGACAGAGACAGAGAGAGAGCCAAAGACAGACTCCGTCACAGAAAGAGAAAGAGACAACGCAGCTACCTGTGACATGCACAAAGTCTGCACAGGCACTGTTCCTTGTTGCAGCCAGCGCACAATCTCTTCATGCAGGTTCTCCAGGATCAGACCTGAACTCAGCGCCGACAGCAACCGCTCCAGAACACTGCAGCACACCTCCTGCTGAACCCTGAATTTAATCAAATGCAGTAGAATCCTGAAAGTGATAGTGATACAACTCAAAAAACGGGATAACTCACTTTTTTATTTTATTGGATTGTCCTGTTTCTTTGGATTTTTTACACATTACATATTATTGAATGATCTGTGTGAATTTGAAAGATCACAGAAAAATAGATTTCAGTATTTATACTGTCATTTAAGTGTCAAAGTAGGCTTCAGACAAGAGTTTTCCAAAGGTTGAACATCGAAAAACCTAAAAAAATCCATATCTCAAAAAGTATGATAGTGATTGATACTATCATTGATAGATAGAGCTTTAATTTTTGTGTGTGCTTTAATCAGGATTAAAAATGCATTTTCGTGGTTACTTTTTAGTTATAAAGATGAGCTTAAAGTTTTGGCGGCCGCCAGCTAGTTATAGTGACACAACTCAAAAACGGGTTTACAACTCAAAAACACTGGATAACTCACAATAATTTATGGGTCCCAAGTTTAATAATCTTTTATCAAGTGTGTGTGTGTGTGTGTGTGTGTGTGTGTGTGTGTGTGTGTGTGTGTGTGTGTGTGTGTGTGTGTGCAATGCGGTGTGTGTGTGTGTGAATGCCCATTGATTATTACGCGCACGCGCGCGTGTGTGTGTGTGT
>CM065705.1:35470489-35472989 GCA_017654935.2 Phymorhynchus buccinoides | reverse complement strand
CACGGATCGACTGACGAAACAAAAGCAACAGGTTCCACCGCTTCGCTCGGGAACTAACAAGGTTTCAAGGTTTTTTTATTTCCAAAAATTTCCCTTGGGGGTACATGGGGGGGGGGGGGGGGGGGGGATATATATAAACAATGAAAAAAAGAAAAAGTAAAAAAGAACAAACAATAAACGGACAATCAAACCTTTTACAACAACATACAAAAACAAAAACAAACAAATAGAAGGAAAAAAAACCCAGAAAATATAGAAACGAACACAACAAGAAACTAGAGCTTGAAAACGCCAGATCAACCAGCCGAGCGGCAGGATTTTCGGGTCCAGTCACGTGACCTTGCAGGAACAAAAAAGTCAAACGCCCCTGAAACTCAAGTCCGATCAAGCAGTGTACGCCTGCACTTTACAGTACCCCTCTGCTGTCCCGTGGGGATACCGGGGGGGTCTTCCGTACAAAATAGTTCCCCCACCTTCTGGAAGTTCTGTGCTTGTAACTTCCTCTAATCTCTCTCTCTCTCTCTCTCTCTCTCTCTCTCTCTCTCTCTCTCTCTCTCTCTCTCTCTCTCTCTCTCTCTCTCTCTCTCTCTCTCTCTTTGACTTTGCCTTTTCCCTTTGCTTTTGTGTTATCTACTATCTTTCTGACTTTCTCCTGCCTTTTTTCCCCAAAAAAATCTTCCATATTAATATAGTTTTCTCCTTTGAGCTCCTCCGAAATCGGAATGTGTCGGCTGAATGCAGCGCTCGAGGACACCAGTTAAAACTAGAAAACGGACACATCCGTAACCATTGTGGCCTTATGGCCCAGGAACGCAGAAGAAGAAGAAGGCAGCACTCCTGCGCCAACGAGGATCTCACGCGGCAGCATGTTCCGCTCCAGTGGCCTTGACCTTTGACCAATGACCTTCATTTTCGAACTTGGCCTAGATATCCTAAATACCTATCCGCATGCACAATTTGAGCCTCCTATATAGGTCCCTCCGTTCAAACGTTATCGTGTTCACACAGATAGACACATAGCTATAGAGACAACAACAACAACAACATACAGTATTTATACGGCGCTGACTCTTGATATAAATCAAATCAAAGCGCACACACACGCTAGCATTCATAACGCATTCGAACAAAAATGCAATACAAAGCGCGCACACACAAATCAAATCAAATTCAAATTCACTTTATGATCTTCCAAGGAGAAATTTTGATCAGGTGCCAGAATAACAAGGACATCCACATTCAGCATGCATGAATAGGAGCAACAGTTACACATAATACACGCTTAAAGATACACATTATATGTGAATACATACACATCTAAGGATAAGCATGCATAGTTACTTTTAACACAATGAATACGTAGGACATAAATCGTAGAAACAGATCTAAAGGCAAGAAAGAGAGAGAAGAGAAAGAGAGAGTGGAGCCTCAACGACAGGGGGAACAGGTGGGTTTTGACGTTAGGTTTGAAAGCAGAGAGGGTCGGTTGCTGGCGGAGGGAAAGAGACACGTAGCGACAGATGCATTAGACACACAGCCAGGAACGAACAGGCTGCTCTGAAAACATTAACCAGCTTAATCAAAGTTAGGTTTCGCGTCCACTCGGCTGCAAAAACAGCACATACGGGACGAACCATCAACCAACCACCATTCAATGCCCCGCGGAGCAGATCCTGGAGGTACTGATCGAATTAATGAACATCTGCTTAACGTCCTCCGGTCTGGAACAGACACAAAATATGGCGACATTAATAGATATAAAGATGATGGGAACGATCCTGAAGGCAATTTCCCGGAGGCAGTGCAACACCAGGTAAAGTCCCGATTTTGTTTTTAACAATACAGATGTGTATAAAGTAACTACCAGGTCTGATCCGACCTCGCGGCTGGTGAAATAGGGGAGGGGGTAGTGGTTAGACCTTGGCGTTCGGATCGTAGGAGTGTTTTGTAAGCTCTCTTGATCTTGGCCTCTCAAACCTGACGTTATCTTTACTTTAAAAAAAAAAAAAAAAAAAAAAAAAGGCAAAGCCTTCAAGGCTCACTCGAACATGCACATGTGGGACAACAACAAACAAAGATTGAGGGGGGGTGTCTAAAGTACAAGATTGCCAATGCAATTTTAAAGTACAAATGAAACTATTGTTAATGGATGCAACTAAAAAAAAAAAAGTGCCTGTGCCGAGAGGCAAAGCCTTCAAGGCTCACTCGAACAGACACATGTGGGACAACAACAAACAAAGATGGAGGGGGTTTAAGCTACAAATGAAACTATCGTTAATGGACACAACAACAACAACAAAAAGTGTGTATATGTGTGCAATGAACGCCTTCTATTTCCCGAGAAAATGTTATCGTTAAAGTTTGGAGATTGGACCACAGACGCAACACACACACACACACACACACACACACACACACACACACACACACACACACACACAACCGAACAGCTATCATACTATAGACTCACACACGAGTGAGCCAAAAAGTGGTTAAGAAA
>CM065705.1:35457989-35462989 GCA_017654935.2 Phymorhynchus buccinoides | reverse complement strand
TGGCGGTACCATAGCCAATGAGGTTTAACCAAGGCGTGGTTACCGCTACACCTATCTGTATAGCTAAAAAAATCGGGACTTTACTGGAGTTGCACTGCCTCCGGGCATTGCCTCCAGTATCGTTCCCACCATCTTTGTATCTACAAATGTCCCATATGTGTCTGTTCCAGACCGAGAGGACGTAAAACACCATTGTTCATTCATTCATTCATTCATTCCTCGATTTGAAGTGCGACAATTTTGGACCGACAGACCAACCGACAAAAACAACCGCCCACGCCACCATTATGAATGGCACATGTGCGTGCCAGCGATTCGGTGTGTAAGTACTGCGAGCCCAACTGGGTGCCGTGTCGTTGTGCCCCCGTCTGTCTGCTAAGGACCAGCCACACGTCCGCCCAAATCGTACGAACTGTACGATACGATTCGATCACGAGATCTCCAAGAACAAAATGTGATTGGCACACGCATCGAGATCACGTGATCGAATCGCATCGCACAGTGGACGTGTGGCTGACCCTCTAGTCTCGATCATGTGCCAACCAATTTCTATCTCTTATGTGTACATGCCTGTATGTGTCCCTGTGTCCCTGTGTTCCTGCGTCCGTGTGTCCCCGTGTCTATAATGTCCCCGTGTTCATGATTACCCTTCAATACCCTCTAGTCTCGATCATGTGCCAACCAATTTCTATCTCTTATGTGTACATGCCTGTATGTGTCCCCGTGTCCCTGTGTTCCCGCGTCCGTGTGTCCCCATGTCTATAATGTCCCCGTGTTCATGATTGTGTCCCCGTGCCTAATGTTCCCGTGTTCGTGTGTCCCCGTGCATAATGTCCCCGTGTTCATGTGTCCCCGTTTCTTTGCGTCCCCGTGCCAATATGTCGCCGTATCGATGTGCCTTATATCTAATCATCTGATCTATGTGACGCCAAACCCAAACTCTTATCCAAACCCTAATTCAAAACCCTAACCCGATCCTTAATCCGATGGGACACATAGAGACGGGGACACAGTCGTACAGACGGCGGAAGGGTGGTGGTGTGTCAAACAGAGACGGGGGCATAATGAAGGTAACACATAGAGACGGGGACACACAAGGAGATGGGGACACATACAGACGGGGACACAATCATACAGATAGGGGTCAAACAGAGAGGAGGGGCATAATGAGGGTGACACATAGAGACGGTGACACACAAGGAGATGGGGGACACATACAGACGGGGACACAATCATACAGATAGGGGTCAAACAGAGAGGAGGGGCATAATGAGGGTGACACATAGAGACGGTGACACACAAGGAGATGGGGACACATACAGACGGGGACACAATCATACAGATAGGGGTCAAACAGAGACGGGGGCATAATGAAGGTAACACATAGAGACGGGGACACATAGGAGATGGGGGCACATACAGACGGGGACACAATCATACAGATAGGGGTCAAACAGAGAGGAGGGGCATAATGAGGGTGACACATAGAGACGGGGACACACAAGGAGACGGGGGCACATATAGACAGGGACACAATCATACAGACGGGGGGGGGGGGGGGGGGGTCATACAGAGACGGGGGCACAATGAGGGTGACACACAAGGAAATGGGGACACATACAGACGGGGACTCAATCATACAGACGGGGGTCAAACAGAGGCGGGGGACATAAAGAGGGTGACACATAGGGAGACGATGACACACGGAGACGGGGGCACATACAGACGGGGACACAATCATACAGATAGGGGTCATACAGAGACGGGGGCATAATGAGGATGACACATAGAGACGGGGACACACAAGAGACGAGGACACATAGAGATGGGGACACATACAGACGGGGACACAATCATACAGACGGGGGTCAAACAATGACCGGGGGCACAATGAGGGTGACACATAGAGACGGGGACACATAGAGACAGGGACACAATCATGCAGAGACGGGGGCACAATGAGGGTCACACATAGAGACGGGGACACATAGAGACACAGGGACACAATCATGCAGAGACGGGGGCACAATGAGGGTCACACATAGAGACGGGGACACATAGAGACAGGGACACAATCATGCAGAGACGGGGGAACAATGAGGGTCACACATAGAGACGGGGACACATAGAGACAGGGACACAATCATGCAGAGACGGGGGAACAATGAGGGTCACACATAGAGACGGGGACACATAGAGACGGGGACACAATCATGCAGAGACGGGGGAACAATGAGGGTGACACATAGAGACGGGGACACATAGAGACAGTGACACAATCATGCAGAGACGGGGGCACAATGAGGGTCACACATAGAGACGGGGACACATAGAGGCAGGGACACAATCATGCAGAGGCGGGGGAACAATGAGGGTGACACATAGAGACGGGGACACACATAGAGACGGGGACACAATCATGCAGAGGCGGGGGAACAATGAGGGTGACACATAGAGACGGGGACACACATAGAGACGGGGACACAATCATGCAGAGGCGGGGGAACAATGAGGGTCACACATAGAGACGGGGACACATAGAGACAGGGACACAATCATGCAGAGACGGGGGAACAATGAGGGTCACACATAGAGACGGGGACACATAGAGGCAGGGACACAATCATGCAGAGGCGGGGGAACAATGAGGGTGACACATAGAGACGGGGACACACATAGAGACGGGGACACAATCATGCAGAGGCGGGGGAACAATGAGGGTGACACATAGAGACGGGGACACACATAGAGACGGGGACACAATCATGCAGAGGCGGGGGAACAATGAGGGTCACACATAGAGACGGGGACACATAGAGACAGGGACACAATCATGCAGAGACGGGGGACACATAGAGGGTCACACATAGAGACGGGGACACATAGAGGCAGGGACACAATCATGCAGAGGCGGGGGAACAATGAGGGTGACACATAGAGACGGGGACACACATAGAGACGGGGACACAATCATGCAGAGGCGGGGGAACAATGAGGGTCACACATAGAGACGGGGACACATAGAGACAGGGACACAATATGCAGAGACGGGGGAACAATGAGGGTCACACATAGAGACGGGGACACATAGAGGGGGGACACAATCATGCAGAGGCGGGGGAACAATGAGGGTGACACATAGAGACGGGGACACACATAGAGACGGGGACACAATCATGCAGAGGCGGGGGAACAATGAGGGTCACACATAGAGACGGGGACACATAGAGACAGGGACACAATCATGCAGAGACGGGGGAACAATGAGGGTCACACATAGAGACGGGGACACATAGAGGCAGGGACACAATCATGCAGAGGCGGGGGACACAATGAGGGTGACACATAGAGACGGGGACACATAGAGACAGGGACACAATCATGCAGAGGCGGGGGCACAATGAGGGTGACACATAGAGACGGGGACACACATAGAGACGGGGACACAATCATGCAGAGACAGGGGAACAATGAGGGTCACACATAGAGACGGGGACACATAGAGACAGGGACACAATCATGCAGAGGCGGGGGAACAATGAGGGTGACACATAGAGACGGGGACACATAGAGACAGGGACACAATCATGCAGAGACGGGGAACAATGAGGGTGACACATAGAGACGGGGACACATAGAGACGGGGACACATAGAGACGGGGACACATAGAGACAGGGACACAATCATGCAGAGACGGGGGAACAATGAGGGTGACACATAGAGGCAGGGTCACACAAGGAGACGGGGACACAATCATGCAGACGGGGGGAGGGAGGGGAGGAGGATCATACAGAGTGAGGAGAGCACAATAAGGGCGACACATCTACACAAGGGGTGGGGAGCACATCGATATAGACTCCAAGGCTGGTGATGCGATGCGATCATGGGGGCGATATATAAAAGATGCGAGCTAAAAGGGGGTGAGCCGACTCGAGTCTTGGGAGCAATCCTTTCCCATGTGAGGAAGTGTCTTTTAACAAAAATCCTTCCTGGCTTTCTTTTTCTTCCAGCAGTTGCAAGTCGCTACCACTACCATCATCGTTTGCCGTCATCATCTTCATCACATCATTATTTTTGTTCCCTACCGCTACATACATATCTTAGAACTGTGACTGAAGGTTGTGAAGAGACAACATTTATTTCCCAAGTTTTGAGGGGAAAGACACCCCAAAAGTGGGAATGACTGTTCACAGGAGATTCAATTCTATACGGATTTTATACTTTAGCTATACAACGCTTTGATTCTTTTCTTTTTTAAATAATCAAAGGAGATTTCTGTGACTTGTCCTCGGAACACCCAAATTTTAGTCAACCGAAATATTCCCAATTAACCTTGCAAATTTGAGCTAACGTTTTATTTTAAAAACGAAAGGCATATTTTGAAGGGAAAACCCCCCACATCAATTGAGTACGCAGTTATTGTTTCTCGATAACATTTCATTATAAAAAGAAATCTGGGTCTCTAAGAAGCAACAGAAAAACACAGAGTCAAGATGAAATTCCTTGTTGTGGTGGCTGTCATGGCGGCGTGTTTGTGTCTCCAGGCGTCAGCCTTTTACCCTCGCCGGATGTCAGGGTCCCGGGGGTTTCCGGTGAGTAGTGACATTCTTACTTCCTGTTTTGATAGCTTTGTTCATAGGGGAAATGGAGCAAATTTCAGTCCAGTTTTGCCCATGAGACGAACGCTAAACATGAACACTCGTCTCATGGGCAAAATGTGACTGAAATTTGCTTCATTTCATGAGATAATTGGCATGGGCTTCTAACCCGCCCATGGGCTTTTTACCCTGTCTTACCCTATTCATTAGAAGCGCGTAATTACGGTGTAGTGTTACGTACTGTAATGCGGTGTAATATGGTGTAATGTGGCGTGGTGTGTTGTGGTGTGGTGTAGTGTGGTGTGGTGTGGCGTTCGCCTCCTATACAATAAACCAGGGGTCCGTTTCACAAGGGCTAACGCTACGTATCATGAGCGCAAATCGGCAAAAACGGTACTAAG
>CM065705.1:35435489-35450489 GCA_017654935.2 Phymorhynchus buccinoides | reverse complement strand
CTCAACCTCTTGGAAGCGCCAGAAACAAGTGGGAAAACAGAGTGGAATTTGTGCTCCGTATGTTTTCGTCCACTGCTTCTAAACAGACTTTCGATTTGCCAAACATTTTGGTGTGAGCATACATAGGTGTGTGGTGAACAGCATTGTGTGAACAGTGATTCGAACCAAAAGCTAGTTGTGGTGTAATTAGTGTTAATTAATAAACCACGCTTTGTGTACATTATAGCAGTCAGGGTTGGAATAGAACAGCAGTGCGCGCTATTTTAAAGGCCTAGGTTTTTCCCTCAGTACCACAGATTTATGTGGCATTTTCCTCGGCGTGTTCTGTCTAAAGTAGACAGTGTTGATAAGTGTGCTTTTACATATAAGTTATAGAGTCATCTTGTGTTTAAAGTGTGTAGTTAGTTAGGTGCTCAGTCGAACGGTAGCTGAGCAATTTAAATTGAAAGACAACTAGTGTCAGTGTGTAGTTTCTCCACAGCACAAAGCAAAGAGGAACACTCTTTAGCCTACTAGGCTATACTCTTCAAGCCACCAAGCCTTGCTGCACTGCTGCGCACGTGTGTAGTAAGCAAGCTGCCAGTGACCAAATAGAACTTTGGCTGTAGCAGCCCACTTGTGAAATCCTGCCTGCGTGCTACCTTTGCTGCCGCGTGAAGTCTTGCTACGGTCAAGGAATGGGAGGGAGGGAGGGATGGGGAAGGAAGGAGATGCAAAAGAGGAGGAGGTGAGTGGGTTTCACGATAGCGCATATGTGGGAACTAAACGATCCAAATTGAACGGCCGTGCTCAATTAGTCTTGCAATCAAAGTGTCTGTACTGTTTTAGACTGTCTGTGAACGCAACTGGCATGAGGTAAACTTTCCCTTTTTGGAAGACTTCAATTTTCTCAGAACATCCTTTCAGTTCAGGTCCAACTCACTTTTAAAGACACACTGACCCAACACGATTAAGTCTCTTGTTTTTTTTGGGTAGCTGTGACCCACATACAAATTCCCCACCCAACTTCAAATTGAGGCTGCTCTTTAAAATGTTTCGTTTTTCAATTTGGGGCATTTGTATGGGAGTCAAACCTGGTCAAAACAAGAATTTCGTACCAGCTATAAGAGGGAAAAACATGTGAAACCCGTGATTTTGACACATGATCTGGTGGGTCTTTTTAAAGAAAATGTTGTCAATGGTAATTCGCTTTATAAGAAAATAGAACTCGCTTATAAAAAAAATGAACTGCAAACCAAACTCTTGTCCCCACACCCACTATAACATACTTTTTCTTATGTCCAAGTTTCCATTGCAGATGGGAGAAGGAAGTTGCTTGCAGCTATAACCGAGTTTTTCTTATAAGTGAGTTTCTTATATCCGAGTTTTGATCATAGATAAGAAAGAAGAAGTTCCCCACCCAGGCAGGGAAAATGTTTTTGCTTCATTGTAAGCGAAGTTTTCTTATAAGCGAGTTTCTTATAAGCGGATTCGGCTGTATACTTTCTATATTAAGGTTAGAGTGTCTGTGACGTAGCTGCTCTGACGTAAATTTTCCTCTTTTGTTTGTTTTGTTGGAACAACTGCACTTTTTTGAACATCCTTTCAGTTCATGCCCTTAATCGCTTATAAGAAAATGAACTGCAAACCAACTCCCTTGTATGAAATCATTTTGTTATATCCGAGTTTACATCGCGGATGGGAGAGAACGAATTTGCTTCCTTATAACCGAGTTTCTTATAAGCGGTTTTGTTATATCCGAGTTTTGATAATACATAAGAAAGAAGGAGTTCGGCCGGGGGGAAAAAATTGCTTTCTTATAAGCGGGTTTTCTTATAAACGGGTTTCTTATAAACGGGTTTGACTGTATTAGTTGTAAGACTATAACTCACAGTCACTGGAGTAAAAACGTCAGGCACTAATTCCTCAGATTCCTCCAGAGTAACTGTTGTGGTGGTCGATGGTGTAATCTCATACACGTTGATCTCGTAGCCAGCAATGGTCAAAGTGGCTTTACGTTTCTTATTTGCAGGATTTGTGTCAGCAACGGCAATAAAATAATAATTATGTGCTCAACAAATAGTAAGTCCAAAAGCGCTCTATTAAGGCATTTAGATGTCTGATTATTCCACCGTAACCCTAACACAAACACACACACATACGCATGCACACACACACGCGGCGCACTCCACACACCGCGCACACACACACACACACACAAAACACACACACACTTAGTGGCATCACAGCACAGACACACACACGTACGCGCGCACGCACACGCAACACGCACGCACACGTCACAACCCGACACCACACCACCCACACACACACACAACACACACACACACACACACCACAGAGGCAGACGAATGGCCCCAGTGAAGACATCAGTGAAGCTAAGTCTGTGAGTACAAAATTTCATCGAAGCTCAAAGACATGATTTGCGTCCTTTTGGATGAGGCATGGTACACAGTACATCCGGATTTTCCAGTTGACCCTATCCTGAGTAACGAGCTACTAATGAAACTGATATTTAACACTATTTCACAAAGTAGTGGTACACAGTAACAAAAAGGTGACAACATTGCCACAAACTGCACAAGCAGGTTAGAGATGTCTGACTTTTACAAGAGGTTTGGGGATGGGGGTGGGGGCTACCAGATTTTAAACAAAAGCTGGGTCTATCCAGCTGGACAGCAAGATTATTTGGCTATTGTCAGAAAATATAGTAACTGGGGTATAAAAAAGACTACAACATATACCTTTTATGAAACGATTGCACAAGCATAACCAATACCTAAGGTTTTATCATTCTTCAAAATATTGTCCAGGTTGATTTTTAAATTTATAACTCATATAATTGACATTGCGGTATAGCAAAATACAAAGTACACACCATTCGTCAAATTGATAAAGTCATTTATTCTTATGTGCAATCGAAACATTTTCCATTTTCTACGCATTCTAGTGTTATCAACTTTGAGTCACTAACATTTGGCATACAAAAATTAGTTTTAATCTTTAAAAAAAAACCCAACAAAGTTCAACTCCAAGTTACAATTCTGTCGTGACGTTTGGGTGAAAGAGACTATCTTTGTCCGTATCCTTACTATGCTACATTTGTTCTCACGTTGAGTCAAAAACGTTTTCTTAACTAATAAACAAAACACACTGTGCAGATAGATTTTCCAGTTTCAAAGAAAACGGCATGTCGTTGTTGCAAACAGATAACTTCAAGTCATCTAAAATATTATTTGGCATGAAAGTCCCTTGTCCAATGGCTTGGCACACAAAAGCAAGGACTGGCAAATGAATCAGTCCACATCTCCATTACACACACACGCATCTGGTTTATTACTATATCTGATCATAAATTTGTTGCTTCACCTGATGGTGATACATAAATGTACGTGTACCTGCGAAAACACACATACTCTCTCTCTCTCACACACACACACACACACACACACACACACACACACACACACACACACACACACACACACACACACACACACACACACACACACACACACACACACCCCAGATATTGAGGTAAAAAGTGTATAGAAAAGCCCAGACCAGAACATAACCTGGACCATTTATTATCTCTCCTAGGTCTTCTTACACCTTGGTATAGTGAAGGCCAGGGTTCAACAGACCTGTTACACTGCTATAAAAATCAAATCAGCTTATTCGTTTAATCTCCATTGAAGATAATTCTGATTTGAGTGAAACACATACAGAAGAAAGAGACAGACAGAGAGAAAGTCATACAGACAGACAGTGAGACAGACGTGATATACATTCAGACATGAACAAACGACAATGACAAGCAAAGTATTCAAACCTCCAATGTTGAATTTACTGTACTTATGAAGTCTTTACTTTTATATATTAAAAAAACAGAAATCATCATGTTTTACCATTTTAAAAAGTACCGGTGCTTACCAAATGAACACAATGTTATCCTTATCTTTTATATGCCCAAACTCTCCTTTCGCCACATCTCAAACTCTGTGCACCACATCCAAACTTTCTGCCTATGCATAATCGTCTCTCGTTATCTATTGGACCAGCTACGTGGAGCAGTGATTAGTGTCACAGACAAGTGGCTTTGAGGTCTTGGGTTTGAATCCCATCAAGTGTTTTTTTCCGTCGTGGACCGAATCCTACCAAGAATGAATGTGCTATGAGCTCAATGGGAGCACTAAAACAACACAGTCGAGTTTCATCAACTTGATGGAAGTGATTCTGAGTGTGTTGCTCTAATCTTACAATTAAAACTGCAGGGGTTTGTGGTTCTCGGATCTGGTTAACACTCCCCATCCCACACCCATGCACACACATACGGACACACACATACGGACACACACATACACACATATTTTTTCTCTCATTTTTTCTGTCTCTGTCCCTCTTTTGAAACTCAAAACAACTTTAATTAAGATTGGTGATGCTTACAACTGACATTTTTTTGTTATTAAATACAACCATTTTATAAGAAGTGATGTGGCTTACATGCGCAAAATAGTTCTTACATGAGCAAGTACTGGTATAATATAACCGCTTTATGAGTAGTGCCATCATTACATGTCTCACCTGAGGCAGTACAGCAATCACCATCATCATATCTCCATCTCCATCATCGTCATCATCATCCTTGTGAATATTGTCCACATACATTGGTTCATCAGAACGCAAACCAATTTGAGCATAAACAGTCTCATTCTCTTCACTAGGGACCTCTTCAGAGAGTGTTGGTGTTTTTGGGACCATGTAGAATTCAGATGGAGTATCACTGGTCCCTGTTAATTGATGATACAAAAAAATACAACTGAAAAATAATCCTACTCAATTTCATTTTCAAATTATACATGTCATGGGAAATATGGTATAGCGTATTTGCTAGATCTATTCTCTGACCGCTGCAAAGCCTATCTTGCAGCACATTCCTGTATAATATGCTACAGTTCCAACTTTAAAATCATCTTCAGAACAGTGTTTTTCTTCTTCTTCTTCTTCTTCTTCTTCGTTCGCTCAGACAGATTCCTGTCATATGAGCGTAGATGCGTCATGCTGCCGTTATGCGCCTAACTAAGAAATAGTTAGGCTCAGCATGTCCGACTTCGGCTGAGAACAGTGTTTTAAAATCAGTAATATCAAATTCCATGTAATGATAAAAAAACAATTATCCTTGTTCTGTATACAACACTTTGGGTTTCTTGTTATTATATTACATGTGAATGTTTCATAAAATTGATTACAGAATTTCCAACAGAACCTCTTTGGCGTTCTGATTGAGTCTGTGAATGTTTATCAACTTGCATTGTTCTAAATATAAATCCCATAATTACCCCCCAAAAAAAAACCCCACAACTTGCAATGCAATTTTAGCTAAACACATACAATAGTGTTTTAAGAGGGCTGGTTAATGACTCACATTTAAAAAACCATATTTATGAGTCCATGGAACAAATAAGGAGGCCAAAGTCTTTGAAATATCTCCCCTCCAACACATTTCATTTTGTTCGATTTAATGTCATATTTGTCAGGATAAATATTTGTGCGAGTGCAAACCAAAAATGCGCCATAATGATTTTGTTTGTGTTGATCGTTCAACTGAAATAGACACAATTATATATGTATCACAACTTGATGTACACGTTTTACACATTTATACTATGGCCTAAATGTAGTTTTCTGTAGCTTTCTATTTAGACTGGCTTTTTAATTCCATAGAAACTTTGACTGTTCCAGCAATTAAAACCCATATGTGAAAGTTTTGGGGACTTACAAACATAATAACAGTTATAATTGCTATAACATTAACATGAATCTGCCTTTTGTTGTTGTTGCTTTTTTGGTGCTGTTGACGTTGTTAATGTTGTTAATCCATCAAGTACCAAAATGACATCCGTCTTGCTATAAACAAATAAAAGTATAACTAGTATATAATTGGTAAATTGCTGAATTGGCAGCACATACTCATACAACCACACTAATTTTAGATTTACCTGTTGGAAGTGCTGTTGTTGCCTCTGTGCCTGATGATATAAAAGATTTAGTAAACACCTGTTTCAAGCTGTATCATGTGGACGTAAAATAGTGCTGTCTACACAAATTCCATAAGCAGGGTTTCTCATTCAATTTCACCTAGCAATAGTAAATATCTGGAAAAGGGCTGATCACTATTTGACAATCACTGAACAGGCTAGAATATCATTGACGCAGTTAGCGAAACAGACACTAATTTGTGAATAACAGCCAACAACAAAAAATAAGAGAACAATAGCAAATTCATCTTAGACAATAAAATGCAGGGTTTTTTTCTGAATAATGACATTATACAACCAAACACTGATGAGTTCCAAAATGAATAGAGACATAATTCTATCAAATACTGATGCATCCAAACATTTTTCGAAAAGAATTGCCATAAAGCTAAAGGCAAGGACATGGTTTTTTTGTTTTTGTTATAACATATTTTATTCCCTTCTCTCATCCCACCACTCCACAATTCCTTCATTCTCTCACCCCCCCCACCCCCCCCCCCCCCCCCCATCCATCAACATGCATTTGTCAATATTAAGCATATTAATAATATCATTTGTACATATATGTATGAATCAGTCAAATAATAAATTACATTTAAAATCTAAAGTGTTTCTTTGTGTTTCTGAGTGAAAATAAAGTGAATGAGTGAGTGAGTTTGTAATCATGTTAAAATTAAAAAAATAATTAGTGATTACCAAGAGTTTTATTTCTATTTTTAAGCACATATGCACACGTAAAAAATGTAACATAACATTACTGTACAAATATACATAGAAAACGCATGCACTCACAAATACACATCCAGGAACATACATAAACTCTCTCTCTCTCTCTCTCTCTCTCTCTCTCTCTCTCTCTCTCTCTCTCTCTCTCTATCTCTATCTATCTATCTATCTCTCTCTCTCTCTCTCTCTCTCTCTCTCTCTCTCTCTCTCTCTCTCTCTCTCTCTCTCTCTCTCTCTCTCTCCTATTCTACTACATTTGTTTTCATTTTTGTTTCTATTTCAATTCAAACCACTATTTCAAACCCACCATTGTTCACATTTGTTTTCATACCTGCATTAATCCATTTTTCTTCATACATGTGCTCAATTGTCATCTTTTTCATTTGCTTCTATTGATGATTGCTGGGGGGTTTAATATTACATTTTCTTTGCTTGTGCATGGTGTGAGTGTGCGAGAGAGAGAGAGTGCATGGTGCAAAGAAGCTATTGTAGCTTATGCATTTTACCCTTAATAAAACATCCGTATTCGTATTCCTATTTACATACATTTTCGCTTCTAAAGCCTATATACCAAAAAGGCACAGGCATTGAATCATTGAACGATTATCAAAACATTACGACAATTATTCCTGTCTTTGCATGTCAATAGATGGGGAATCTACTGTCCTAAGTCTTACCTCGTGTACCTGACTCGACCTTTCTCAATGCAGGTTCTGTGTCATCCATGATAGTAGCCCTGACCGGATTTTCAACAGGATACTCATCATCCACTTCCTGCATACACCCAGCGAACAATACATTTGCAATGAATAAATGCCTTGGGGGAAAACCCCGGGTTTCTTGATAAAACAGACTGTTGTATAGTGTTGCCAAGCATACCTTCAATTTATCAACATACTAAATAATAGCCTCCTCAACTAATGAAAAGGTTTATGAATGATTCACATAACACACAGACACAGACATACACACATAGACACAGACATACACAGACATACACACACAGACATGCAAACACACACACACACACACGCACACGCACACGCACGCACACGCACACACACACACACACACATACACACACACACACACACACACACACACACACACACACACACACACACACACACACACACACACGTACACACATACGGCTACATATAGGGAGGTAGGAGTTCTTCCTTTAGAAGATTGTCATCAACGTGCCTTGCTAAATATTTGTTACGCGGTTCTTTAAGTGAAAGTAATGAAATTAATTGACGATCAGACGATGATTTCCCTAAGCGGGCAACAAATATCTCAAGTCTGAAAACAATTTTAACAAAAAATTAATATCAAACATGAATCATTTATTTGATTTTCTTCAAATTGTCAATCAAATTTTCTTGATTCAAAGTCAGTTTTGTATGCCTTAAGTAATTCAAATGCTAAAATGAGGCAAGATTTGATAATTGCCAAATTAATCATTTTGATACATTTACTTATTTTAAGGGGTAGCAATGTTACATTTCTTGGGGAGCCTTCACACTGTGGGATATACTTCAATGGAACTGTCAATAAACTGGCTAATTATGCAAACATCATACAAATGAAGCATGTCATTTAAATTCCCTTTTGTCACTTAAACAGGGTTATAATCTTTTGCAGAATGCCTGCTGCAAGCATTTTTGAAAGAAGTAAGAAAACGATGGATACATGTTACTTGATAACCATCATATGAGTTTTGAGATGTTTTTGTGTCTAAGCATGGACATTTGCCTAACCTCAGACTTTCAACTTCTCTTGTTTTGTTTTTCTTGTGACCTGGTGGCCATTTTGAATTTCAGACAAACTTGTAGGGAAGGCCACGCCTCTTTGCCATGCACTGTTTAATGGTGATTTAACAAAACAAATAGGATTTGACTGATAAGTATCTTAGGTAGGATTCTTGTAAGAAAGTCCAAAGCTCACTTTGATGCTAAAACAGTTAACTTTCAAAATTCCCGTTAAGTGCTGTATTGAAAACAAAACATTGGTTAGAAATGTTGTCCTGTCAGTTACGTTTTGAAGGAAAAGTTTAATAACAGAGCCTATAGAGGCTGCCAACTCCACGGAACTGGGAGGAGAACACATTGAGAGTGAACATGGTACAAACATCCTGTTGTCTAGATGTCACGAAATCCCCCGCTCGATCCTGATCAGAGATCGGGAGAGGGAAATCGCGAACCCCGAGGAGAGTCTCGCACGCCCAGACAGACAAACTCACAGGAGAAGGCACACGCGCACACCAGAAGTACAATACAAAACAAGACTATTTATTATAAGCAAGCACACACACACACTTACACAATTCAATACACTCAATGTTCAACAAATTATCTACACAATTTACATGGCATTCAAAAGTTTGTCCAAAGAATAAACTAAAGCCGGCAACTTAACTGAATAACTAAAAGAGAGTTTGTAAGCAGAAACACAAAATTGAAGGGAAAAACGACGAAAGGGCAGACGAAGAAAAGAAGTCCAACAAAAACAGCAGAGCGTCCGAAGAAGAAGACAAAAGGGGAAAACAAAAGTCAGTAGAAAAACTGCTCCCCCTCCTGGGGCAGGCTACAGCAGCAGAAACAAAAGAAGAGAGACGGCAGAGGTCGCCCCCAGACTCCTCAACAGGAACGTCGAAGCCTGGCCCGAACGCACAGACAGGCCCACAGATCGGGCCTAACACGGGGCCAGACAGAAAGGCGGGCGGCCTCCCACAGCCGGAAACGGAGAAAAGAGCGGTTGACCGGGCGGTCAACCAGGCAGCAACAGGTCAGGTCAGGTTCAGGATCAGGATCAGGATCAGGATCAGGATCAGGATCAGGATCAGGATCAGGACTGTATGAAAAACCAAAACAAAAACCTAGTTTTGAACTCCCAGAGTAACAACAGTTTTGTGTTTACCCAAAAACTAATTCCCCAACAGTCCTCTTCAGGGATGTAAAAACCCACCCTCTTTAAACTTGGTTCTCTCCAAGAACCCCAAAACGCTGAACAACACTTTCTTTACAATCCTTTTCACACGACTCAGTCTAGGGGTAATATTTCATCAAAAAGGATTAACTAAAAGGTTTCACTTTTTCTGGCACAACAAGGCTTTCATACATTTAGAAAATTCTAGCCTTTCAAATACAAAAATTAACAATTACATTCTTCTGAAAATTTCACAGCTTTTCAGGTACAAGAATGGACACTTAAATTCTTCTGAAAATATCACATAGAACTTCACCACCAAAAATATGTCCCTTCATTATCATTTCTTCCAGAAGGCGGACGAACTACAGGCAAAGAATGTATTTCCCCAAAATGGCATTCACAATGTACTTCAAAAGGTCAAAAAGCCTTGAAAACACTAATTACACTTTCTCTCAAAAATAAAAACAGAAACGGGGATGAACGCTTTACAAAGCTCCTATCAGCATAGCTAGAAGCGCGACTGGAATAACCCTCTGTTATCCAGCTCTCCGCAGAGTCTCTTAATACCTAATTAAGCTAGGACGATGACCGCGAGGCTAAACATAGGTCGCGAGGCTAAACATATACCGCAAGGCTAAACATAGGCCGCGAGGCTAAACATAGGCCGCGAGGCTAAACATATACCGCAATAAGGAATAATGCGCGCGCGTGCACGCATTTAGGATTCTGAATCTCTGTGAACTCAAATACGCTTTGCACCGAAAAACGATTTGCACGGCCTAAACACACAATGGCGAGCCAAAACATTGATTCAAAAATATGTGCCGAGTTCAAGTACCAAATTCTACGACCGGCAAAAACCTATCCAACTGACAAGTCATGACCCAGCCAGTCAGTTCCTTAGCCCCTTATGCAAAAATCAAGAAAATAATAAGAAAAATGAACCAAAGAAAACGCACACAAATATACATGTTAGCAAACCTATAACTAGCTATTCTACATTGTTACGCGCGCGTTGTTGTACGAGTTTTAACGGGATTAATACCAATTTTATGCAGCTACTGACCAAACTTCCAAGTGGCGGAATGAAGAAGAAGAATCCTCCCCACAAGACAGTCGCAGCTCTGGTCTCGCCAAGGGCTCGGGGTAAGCGCGAGCAGGTGGAAGGGGTTCCGGACCGGCCACAGCTTTCTTCCAGGACTCCAGTGAACGCCAGGGACGATGACGGGGAAGGGAAAACGATGAGAAACCAAATAAAAAGGGGGTGAAGATGGCGATGAGGATGAAAAGAGAAGAGATGATTTCAGCCGAAGCTCAACAGCTTCGCTATCCTCACGTCTAGGACTCGTGCAGGATAAACAATTGATAACAGGATCCTTCAGGGACGTGGCCCTCACCACACCTCAGCACTGGGCGGCCGTAGGTGGACAGAACGATGAAAAGGAGAAAGGATGAAGCGATGAAGCGATGTTGCTTAACTGAAGGAAAAATATGGAGTGACGTTTGACCGGTCGAAACTCATGAAGTCGCCAGTTGAATGTGGAGTCTCGCGAGAGGTCAGAGCTAACACGGGTTGCACGGATTTCACAAGTAGGTTGTCTCGATTAGGTTAAAAGAGGGAGAAAGATCTCGGGGTCCTTTGCGATAGAGTGGTAGACTGCCTTTCTCTGTCTGTTCAGAAGAACAATGTCACAAACTCGTGACACACCCCCCTTCCGGAAAAGCACGTACTGGGTGAAAACACTCATCGTGTCGCAGCCTGGGACGTCGCCAAGTTGTCCTCTGAAGGTTTGGCTTGTGCAACCTTCCGCACTCTCTCTTCTTTTGGCAAAACATGTCCCCATTTGATGAAGTGACCAAGGGACGACACTTCGCTCTTGCTGGTCTCACACCTACTGGATCGGACCGCCAGACGGACTTCACATAGCCGCCGGGAGATACGCCGGAGGACCTGCGCTTGTCTCTAGCAAAGTGGGTCCAGTAAAAACCCTGCTGTACCCTCTCTTGAGTCCGGCGGGTGCTCATGTGTCCAGCCATGGGTGCGTCATGAGCCACTTTCTGCACCGGTGGTGGTTCAACAACTTGCTTGGCACCAGTGCGGTCGTTCTGATGGTGGCGGCAGAGTATCCTTTTCTCTTCCCTGGATGAGATAGTGCTGGGCTTGGAAGCCCTAGGTTCAGCGTCCGCTAACTCCGTCACCCTATCCAGCCGGCTGTCCTGCGACTGAGGTCTGCGGGGCACTTGTGGTGTCACTTCCTCCACAAACACTTCCAGTCCTGGCCGGACAATGGGTTGGAGCTCATCCACCTTCTTGGCCATGGCGCGAGTAACTGCGCCCACGTAGACCTTCTCGGGCAGAATAGACGCTAGAGTCTGCTCCGTCCCATCCTCGAAGCACACAGTATTCCCCAACAGCAATGAACACGCCGGTTGCTTAAGGGCCACTGCCCATACCTTGCCTTCGAAGTAAGGGGTGCACATCTCGACCAAGTAGGTAGGGCGACGACACACAAATTGGGCTTCAACTCCTGACACTTCGCACACCGGTCCTCTGGGCGCCCCAGATGGTACGAGCTCTTCGTCCACGAAAATGGCCGTAGCGCCGGTGTCTCTGACGCTGTCAACTACTTTTCCAGCCACTCTGGAGGGGAAGACAGGACATCCCTCCCTGCATGGTGAAGAAGCAAACTGGCTAAGGGCTTTCCAACTTCCGGAGGCCTTCCCATCCTGCGAACCGCTATTCTGGAAAGATGGTCTCCGCAACTCGGGACAGAACCTCCTAATATGCCCTAGGGTCCGGCAGTGGAAACACACCTTTTGGTTCTTTGTCGGTGATTTGGTTGGAGACGGAGGAGTAGTTTCCTGGAGAGGAGTGGAGTCAGGTGTATGACTATCTTTGGCAGATCCCCTGGAGGCGACAGTTCTCCTAGCCTCCGAGTAAGTCTCTGCGATCTCGATGGCAGCGTCGAATGTAGTCGGCTTCTTCTCACTCATCCGTATTCGGAGCTCAGGGGACACGGTGTTGTAGAGTTGCTCAATGAGGATTAAATCCTTCAGCTCGGCCTCAGAGAGCTCCTCCCAGTGCTTCAGTGCCTGACGAAGCCTTGTCCCAAACTGGTAGAAAGTTTCACTGGGCTCCTTCTTACCATTGCGGAACTTCCGGCGATAGGTCTCAGGCGAAAGGCGAAACTGTTGACGAAGAACCTTCTGTAAATTATCATAGGTCTCGTCCTCTCCCATCTTGAAACAGGCTTCCTTGGCTTTGCCGGTGAGGGAAGATGACAGATGGATGAGTTTCTCATCATCTGTTAAGAGGTAGATCTTAGCCATCTTCTCGAAATGTTCTAGGAACAAGTCAATGTCTTCGCCGGGTTTCAGTTCTGGAAGCCTGAGTACAGGGGTCGACACCTTAGACCTGCTTCCTGACTCACGTCCTTGTTCCAGCTTTTCTCTCCTTCTCACTTCCTCTTGGCGAATCGCCTCACGTTCCTCTTTCTCTTCTCTCCACCTGCGTTCTTTCTCCTCTCTTTCCTCTTTTCTTAGTTCCCTCTCCAGCTTCATTTCCTCTCTCCATCGCTGTTCTTTCTTTTCTTCTTCTTCCTTCCTTCGTCTTTCCTGCTCTTCTTTTTCCTCTCTTCTAAGCTGTTCTTTCTTTTCTTCTTCTTCCTTCTGTTCAGCTCGCTCCTCTCTCCTAAGTCTTTCCTGCTCTTCTTTTTCCTCTCTTCTAAGCTGTTCTTTCTTTTCTTCTTCCTCCTTCCTTCGTTGTTCTTTCTTTTCCTCTTCCTCCTTCCTAAGTCTTTCCTGCTCTTCTTTTTCCTCTCTTCTAAGCTGTTCAATCTCAGCCATCTCTTCCCTTCTTTGCTGCTCCATCTGGGCCAGGGCAGCCATGAACATGGAAAACTCGCTGTTTCCTTTCGAGGAAGGATGGTGCTCTCCAGGCTTCTCCCCTGTCGTGGCACCTGACTTAAGAAAGATTCCCCTACCACGACTTAGGCTAAGGGGAGTCGAAACTGGTCCAACCCTAGACCGTGCTCCTCCATGGTCAACTGCAGCATGGACGACCGGAGTGTGCATGGCCGTAGCCACAGAAGTCATGGAAGAAGATGGGGGTGAGGGCACAACGGTAGTAACGACGGAGGTAGAAACAGCTGAGGGCGTAGTCGGTACAGAAGGATCCGTCGACAGGTCCCACATAGCCCCACTGCGCGACCTTAAATCATACTCGTGACTTGCCATCTTTTTTTTCTCAACACTAACGGTTATGTAACGAAGACGATGAATCGCAGTAACACACACTAATGCGCGCAGGAAATCCCACAAACTACGTCGAATTAAACCACACTAAACCAAACACTAACTAAACTACTCCGCATAAAGCTTTACCACACTAACCACTATTGCGCTAATTTACACAGCGTAGAACGCTTCTGCGACTAAACGACCCGCGTGGACAACAACCACGTTTGCACAAAAACCCTATTGCGCACCACGGGAGGCGGTCGCACGAACTACCTCAACGGCCAAACAGCGCACAGTAACTTCCTGCGGTAACTTTCTGCGGTAAAACTAACAACACGATGTAGCTACGAACACACCCCAGTGTTTGAAAGCGCTATAAAAAAAACTACGGTTTGTGTTACACAAAAACGTTCCGGTTTATCCCAGCAAGTTTGCTCTATAGCACAAGCTACACTAAGCATAAACGCGTGCGCGCACAGGTTCACATGCAACTCAACAAATAACCAAGCGATGGAATAAAAAATGGTAACTCAATGCAAGACACAATCCAATGCACGGAACACAGCAATTCAGTGCAAATCAACTACAATGCATCAAAACCAAGAATTGTCTTGCAAAATAGAACCAGTCACAGACACGATAATAGTTCCAAGTGAATAGTCCGGGTTTAGTTTGCTAATTAAATATGCGCGTACATATATATGAACACAAAAAACAACAACACATTCATGAATTTTTAAATAAGACTAACACACACCAGCACTCAGTCAATGCATGCAAACTAGTGTGTCAAGGGAGGGAATCATTTCTCAGACTGAACAAGCCAAAGCTCAACCAGTCGAGATCTTTTTTGTTGTTGAAGGAACTAGAACTATTTCTTTTCCCCAGTTCTTTCCCCCCTTTATTCCTAACTAATCCCCTCTTTTAACCCCCTATTCCCAAAACAAACTAAGAAAAACCCTAAACAAACTTTATCTCAGTTTGTTTTATAAACGCGTGTGCGCTCAAAACTCACACACAAAGAAAACTATAAGTGGTCTTAAATAACTATATTTCACACGCT
>CM065705.1:35410576-35434989 GCA_017654935.2 Phymorhynchus buccinoides | reverse complement strand
TTTTGGGGGCAATTAAAGTTTCTTAATCATCTTATGTAGCATCAACCAATAATTTGTGGAAAGTGGAAAAAAAAATATAAAAAATTGTGCCAAATGGTTGCTTGTGATGTGTAGTTGTGGATACAAGTTTAATTTTGATTTTAGAGTCATTCTTGCATTTTTTATGACCTTTTGAAAAAAATCAATAAGGACGTTCTTTTACTGTTTTTTCAAAAAACACGTCAACCCGCGGGCAGACAACAACAAATGCAAAATGATCCATGCAAATTTGGAGCAATGTGTGACTTAACCTATTCTTTGAACTAATTAACTTTTTATTTCAATCAGCTATGTTACTTAAAAAATAAAACAAATTTACTTCAAAATGTTCATTAAAATACTGTCAAGGGAGATAATAAGGGGAAAAAACATGTCTTCACCACTTGAAGACTGCCTTTTGAGAGTTATTAGTTAATAAATAGCCTTTCCAACTGCATAGATCTATTTGTCCTGTACACACATACAGTGATACACACACACACACACACACACACACACAGTGACATACACACACACACACACACACACACAAATAAAAAGCCATTGACATTGCAAGCAAACAAACAAAAAGCCCACTTGAACAACATAATAAGTAGATGTGTGTTTCACGAACATCTCTTAAACTCTTTACTTGTGTATCCCTAAACTCAAAACTGTACAGGGCCTCATAAAATCAAAAACAACACAGAGCAGGACTGTGGGACAGGCCCAGGGCCAGGGCAAGTCCCGCCAGTTATGTTAATATTTTGCGCCATGATTCCCTTGATGATTTGACCAGTATAGCGCAATAAAAACGTTCAAGAGCCATGAACAATGTTTTGTAAATGGTAGAGTCAATATAAATCTAAAGAAAACTAATACAAATCGATAAAAACCTGTCTGGCTCATGATTTTGTCCAGAAGTTTCAGTAAACACGTTTACCGGAAGTGCGCGAAAGACGTCTTTTAAGCGCAAAATTATGGGGTCAGATAGGTCAATTTGTTTTGTCTATTTACCAAAATGAACAATTTTCTACATGACCTGCTCAATTTTTTGGAATGTTTTAAGGTTAAAATCATTAAATTCAACCTAAACTATACTAAAAACAGTATCTTGACTGGGAGACTTATTCATAAATTAGAAAAAAACAAAACTGACGAACTAAACATTCAAGACAAAATGGCACCTGCATCAGGCCTCACTAATTTTTGGAATCTCCGACAATTTGATGTGTCCTCGATCTTCATTGGTCACTTTTTTACCACCCGGGTCGTCAGTAAGCTCTCAATGTTAGCAGGAAAATGATAGGTGGAGCGCCCAATTTCTCTGACGAAACTAAGGATAACTCTTTTCTATTCCACGGGACATAACTCTTGTGGTTGGTCCTCGCTATCTTATGTCTGACTTTTTATGTACTAAAGTAGTAACTAGAATTACTACTTTAGTACTTAGTACTAGTACACAGATAATCCAATGATTACACAGTATTGATTTATTATTAATAATAATAATAATAATAATACTGAACATTTATATAGCGCTTTACTCACTTTGCAGGGAGCTCAAAGTGCTTTACATAGACAATAAAACACAAATAAGTCATTGTACACAAAAGACTCACTACAAATATAATCAAATCAAATATCATAAAATATTATTTAAGCAAACTGTTGCAAAGCCCTGTTCATAAGACATAACCACAAAAATTTGAAACAATATTACAATATTATAAGAAAATAAACAAAATTGCAAGGGAAATCAAAGTTATTGCGCAAACACACACTAATAGAGAAGCACACAGTCACACACCACGCATGCGCACGCACACGCACACGCACACACACACACACACACGCGCGCGTGCGCGTAATAATCAATGGGCATTCACACACACACACCGCACATGCACACACACACACACACACACACACACTTGATAAAAGATTATTAAACTTGGGACCCATAAATTATTGTGAGTTATCCAGTGTTTTTGAGTTGTAAACCCGTTTTTGAGTTGTGTCACTATAACTAGCTGGCGGCCGCCAAAACTTTAAGCTCATCTTTATAACTAAAAAGTAACCACGAAAATGCATTTTTAATCCTGATTAAAGCACACACAAAAATTAAAGCTCTATCTATCAATGATAGTATCATACTTTTTGAGATATGGATTTTTTTAGGTTTTTCGATGTTCAACCTTTGGAAAACTCTTGTCTGAAGCCTACTTTGACACTTAAATGACAGTATAAATACTGAAATCTATTTTTCTGTGATCTTTCAAATTCACACAGATCATTCAATAATATGTAATGTGTAAAAAATCCAAAGAAACAGGACAATCCAATAAAATAAAAAAGTGAGTTATCCCGTTTTTTGAGTTGTATCACTATCACTTTCAGGATTCTACTGCATTTGATTA
The DNA here is from genome assembly GCA_017654935.2 of Phymorhynchus buccinoides. Taxonomy (NCBI): domain Eukaryota; kingdom Metazoa; phylum Mollusca; class Gastropoda; order Neogastropoda; family Raphitomidae; genus Phymorhynchus; species Phymorhynchus buccinoides. The sequence continues at coordinate 35,432,551 of CM065705.1, read as the reverse complement.
AATTCAGGGTTCAGCAGGAGGTGTGCTGCAGTGTTCTGGAGCGGTTGCTGTCGGCGCTGAGTTCAGGTCTGATCCTGGAGAACCTGCATGAAGAGATTGTGCGCTGGCTGCAACAAGGAACAGTGCCTGTGCAGACTTTGTGCATGTCACAGGTAGCTGCGTTGTCTCTTTCTCTTTCTGTGACGGAGTCTGTCTTTGGCTCTCTCTCTGTCTCTGTCTGTCTGTCTCTCTCTGTGAGTCTCTCTCTGTCTAGTCTCTCTCTCTCTCTCTCTCTCGGAATTCTCTCTCCGTCTCTCTCTCATCTGTCTCTCTCTCTCACTCTCTCTCTCTCTCTCTCTCTCTCTCTCTCTCTCTCTCTCTCTCTCTCTCTCTCTCTCTCTCATCTCTCTCTCTCTCCTCTCTCTCTCTCATCTCTCTCTCTCTCTCTCTCCTATCACTAATCTCTCTCTCTCTCTCTCTCTCTCTCTCTCTCCTCATCTCTATCTCTCTCTCTCTCTCTCTCTCTCTCTCTCTCCTCTCTCTCTCTCTCTCTCTCTTCTCTCATTCTCTCTCTCTCTCTCTCTCTCTCTCTCTCCTCTCTCTCTCTCTCTCTCTCTCTCTTTCATCTCCTCTCTCTCTCTCTCTCTTCTCTCTCTCTCTCTCGTCTCTCTCTCTCCTCTCTCTCTCTCGCTCTTTCTCGTCCTCTCTCTCTCTCACTTCTCTCCTCTCTCTCTCATCTCTCCTCCTCTCTCTCTCTCTCCTCTCTCTCTCTCCTCCCTCTCTCTCCATCTCTCTCTCTCTCTCTCCTCTCTCTCTCTCTCTCTCTCTGTGTGTGTGTACAGTTTGTGTGAGTGAGTGAGTGAGCAAGAGAGAGAGAGAGACTCAGAGAGAGAGAGAAATCGAGTTGAAATTTACATGGAGTTGTTAGTTTGTGTGCCAGGTTTTAACATGGAATGGCGGTGTCACTGTGCATATTAACCCTTTCACTGCCAGCCATTTTTTCAGCCAAAAAAATCTATTTAAAACTTAACCTGGGTAGAGAAAAAAAAAATCAGTAATACTGCGAATTCCCTCTGTGACATGCATAACATTAGGTCTAGTCCTATCCTTACCTCCCAAAATTACGAAAATATGGTCTTCTCATAGCAGGCCCTGATATGATGCTTTTTAGTGACATAGGTGTTAAAACCATTGTGGTGCAAAAATGCGACATTGGCGGTGAAAGGGTTAACATGGAATTGGTGGTGTCACTGGGTGCAAATGTTTTTTGTGTTCTCAGCTCCTGCGGGTGAGCGAGGAGAGCCCTGTGCTGCTGATGCAGAGTGGAGACCTGTTGGTGGCTGCGGCCGCTCAGCTGGCCAGTTCCAGCCAGGCCATCGCACAGCTGGTCACCTCCATCTTCGTACGTCTGGGTGAGTTCTACTTCAAGGATTTCGTTCTTTTTCTTCTTTCTCTTCCCAACCACCATCATCAAGTTGATGGTTCTGTTGACCATAGAAACATGGGGACTTCGGTCAGGCAGAAACTGTGGATAAAAACATTGCCGCCCGGATGATCAGCGTTGATATGGAAGCAAAATTAGGGATGGAGGGTTTTGATTGGGGGACATGGGGGGGTCTGGAGGGGATGGGTAGGGTTGATACAAAAGCAAATTAGGGGGATTTAGGAATCAGGGGGTGTTGTTTCTTAGATCCGGGATTTGAAGCCCTCCACTGAGGTTGATGTTACTGCCTCAGGGGGTAGGGATTTTGACTGTTCCTGAAATGTTCCTTATGTAGGTGATTATAAAATTCAAGGCACAGTGATAATCTAAAATGTGTTGACCATTTTCTGCATCTGTGGTCACTCAACTGGCCTGCAACTCCAGTCAGGCCATTGCACAGCAGTCCGCCTCCATCTTCGTACGTCTGGGTGAGTTCCATTTCAAGGATTACCTTTGACTGTTCCTTAAATGTTTCTTAAAGGGGCAACCCTGACGGATGAGTTTTTGTAAGAAACACAAGTCGAGATCACCAGAAAGACAGCCTTTTTTTTCAAGGATCGGAACGCTCACTTTGCTTTGGTTTCTTATTTTCAGAAATCAAAACGTCAAAACGGCTATTCCTCCTTGGCGGAGATGGCGGAGAGAGAAGCCATTTTGGATGGGATGGGTAGAGGCCACTCATTGTGGTTGAAGCGTTTTCTTTTTTGTAGTGCAGTAAAAAAAAAAAATTGGAGCTATTTCCTTTTTTGTGAGCGAAACTCCTTTTTTAAAAAAAAACCTCAACATATATAAAAAGGCTTGTATTGTGGAGTACCAAGAGGGGTTGTGTACCCATCAAAATGACGCAAACAATGACGCAAGCATGATGTGATTGTTTTCTCTACAATCTCTACAGTTTCAAGCGGGGGGTAACGCGCGTACCCAACCAACGCACAGACCTGTTACTGTTAGTACTCTATGTATTTTTTATATTTTTTTATTTTATTTTATTTTTTTCGTTTTTGTGATTGACTCTGAGAAGGAACTACGGCTACTTAACTCATTCAAGTCGTTCCGGCCATATATGTTTGGAATTAATAGATAGCTGTCAATTTGGATGCATTTGCTTCAAGGGAAGTAAATCTGTGTGACCTTGGTCACTTCTAAACTCGCTTTGCTCCCTTAGACCACAATTTTGCCTCTGACTTTGCTTTTGTAGTGGTTTGTTGTGGGGGGAACCAATCAGTGTTTTTTAAATTAAAGTCTATATATGTAAATAAAAGTCTGATTCTACCACTTCCCTAGGTTTTTTTTAATGTCTAAACCTGAAGTAAAAAAACCCGTAATCTTCTTTCATTTCTCCAAGTGTCGTGTGACTGGAGTGATTTGTGAGGGTTTTTTTGATGATTTAAAATCGTTGTGATGCGAATGAGTTAGTTAGTGCAACATGTATGTGTTTTGCAGGAAGAGAGGAGGGTGGTGTGGAGATGGTGTACAGTGGTGACGTGTTCTATGTGTTTTGCAGGAAGAGAGGAGGGTGGTGTGGAGATGGTGTACAGTGGTGACGTGTTCTATGTGTTTTGCAGGAAGAGAGGAGGGTGGTGTGGAGATGGTGTACAGTGGTGACGTGTTCTATGTGTTTTGCAGGAAGAGAGGAGGGTGGTGTGGAGATGGTGTACAGTGGTGACGTGTTCTATGTGTTTTGCAGGAAGAGAGGAGGGTGGTGTGGAGATGGTGTACAGTGGTGACATGTTCTATGTGTTTTGCAGGAAGAGAGGAGGGTGGTGTGGAGATGGTGTACAGTGGTGACATGTTCTATGTGTTTTGCAGGAAGAGAGGAGGGTGGTGTGGAGATGGTGTACAGTGGTGACATGTTCTATGTGTTTTGCAGGAAGAGAGGAGGGTGGTGTGGAGATGGTGTACAGTGGTGACTTGTTCTATGTGTTTTGCAGGAAGAGAGGAGGGTGGTGTGGAGATGGTGTACAGTGGTGACGTGTTCTATGTGTTTTGCAGGAAGAGAGGAGGGTGGTGTGGAGATGGTGTACAGTGGTGACTGTGTTCTATGTGTTTTGCAGGAAGAGAGGAGGGTGGTGTGGAGATGGTGTACAGTGGTGACGTGTTCTATGTGTTTTGCAGGAAGAGAGGAGGGTGGTGTGGAGATGGTGTACAGTGGTGACATGTTCTATGTGTTTTGCAGGAAGAGAGGAGGGTGGTGTGGAGATGGTGTACAGTGGTGACATGTTCTATGTGTTTTGCAGGAAGAGAGGAGGGTGGTGTGGAGATGGTGTACAGTGGTGACTTGTTCTATGTGTTTTGCAGGAAGAGAGGAGGGTGGTGTGGAGATGGTGTACAGTGGTGACATGTTCTATGTGTTTTGCAGGAAGAGAGGAGGGTGGTGTGGAGATGGTGTACAGTGGTGACGTGTTCTATGTGTTTTGCAGGAAGAGAGGAGGGTGGTGTGGAGATGGTGTACAGTGGTGACATGTTGGTGTGTTTGTGCGACCACGCTTCAGACGGTGGTCACTAGATGGTGTCTAGTCCAATCTAGAAACTATGTGCCAAAGACGACCAACGGTGCGCTAACCGCGGTGTACCAGGTTCGAGGGTACCACGGTCTACTTGTTCTTTCTTCTTCTTCTTCTTCTTTTTCTTCTTCCTTCCTTCTTCTTCTTCTGTGACTTCTTCTATTCTGTTTTCCAGGAAGAGATGGCCATAATGTGGTAAGGTACAGTATGTGTCCGGTTTTGCAGTTTTCACTAGGTCTCCCCGAGATGCGGCGTACAGTGCGTACAGATTCTAGTGTACATTCCGATTTTTTTTTTTTTGGTGTGGAGATGGTGTCCGGAAGTGGCTCAAGAGAAAACATTATTGCAAGAAGAGATTTTTTTTCTTTGAAAAAAGGCAGGAGAATGGGGCCAATAAGTCAGAAAGATAGTAGAATGACAGAAAGCAAAGGAAAAGTGGCAAGAGTCAAATGTGATTGGCAGATTAGAGGAAGTTACCAGCACAGAACGTGTCCAGAAGGTGGGGGGAACTATGTTTTTTGCACTAAGACCCCCCTGCCCCCGGATTCCCCAGGGTGAAAAACGGGGTCACATGGAAGGTTCACTGTCTTTTGCATTTTTTGATCATGGAATGTGGCGCTCGGAATACAAGTGGGAGAAGAGGTGGCAAAAAAAAGAGGAAATAGAGGAGGGTGGTTAAGCATGTTCGACAGTGCCTAATTGTACTGTGTGAACTTGCAGCGTTGAGTGGACCCCGGTGTTCGAGATCCCTACAACCGGCCATTTTATGCGACGTATGAGCGATGGGGGTCATAATAGCGAATCTCCGGAACGATGCGAGACACAATCAGTGACGTGTCCCCACAAACAGCGAGTTCCAAAACGGGAAGTCCCAAAAATAGCGAGTTCCAAAAACAGCGATTCCCAAAATAGCGAGTGGTGAACATACCATCGAAAGGGACGAAATAGTTCGATGTGCCTAATTTCAGCAAGGCCCGAAACAGCGATGTTTTTTTTTCACGATGAGTTTACTTAGTTAGGTAATCATGAGTGATTTTTTTTGCATTATTTGAGCGTGGATAGTGCGAATCCAGAAATAGCGATTTATTTACTTTTTCTATGTGTTTTTTCAGGAAGACGAGGTTTGAGTTTTATGTTCCCGACTTTGGTCACCCGTGAGGATATTCTATTTTTTTTGCAGGAAAAACATTTGAGCGTGGACATCAGTTTACTCTGGTTATTGAATATCCACTAACTTCTTTTTGACGCTCATGGCCAAAGAAATAACGTGTTAAGAACATTGTGACGTTGGGCCGTAGTTGCTATCACACAGACATTTCACATATTTCATCTCAACCAGTTTGACTAAGTTGCTTTAACATGGCGGAAACAATAACAACGCAGAAGGGTAAACCTTTGCTTGTGTACAATGGATTTTCCTATCGTGTTGATAGACAGAACAAGACAACCATTAACTGGAGATGCACAAGAGTAAGCAAATCGAAAGTGCAGTGGACAAAAAAAGGCATTTAATTCCGTTCATTTCAATTTGCAACCCTATTACCCTGTGTTTGTTCTTTTTTAAAAGGCAGAGTCAAATAACTTGAAATAAGGAAGTTACAAGCACAGAAATGACAGAAGGTGGGGGAAATATATATTTATGAAACGAACCCCCCTCGAGTATCCCCAGGGGGAAAAACAGGTCAAACATAATCACATTTCTTGATTGTGATCCTGAATGTCGCCTCGGAATACTTTCTTTCAAAGGTGGAAAGAGCTCTTCTAAGCATCCTTCTTTCTTCCTCCCTGTAATGCGTGACGGTCAGCTTTGCAGTTTCCCCCTCCTTCTCTTCCCTTTTTTTCGGTCCTCATCTTTTCTTAGAGCGAGGGTAATCTTTTCGGAGTCCCGAAACTGCGCAGAACTCTTGTTTTTGTCCCAAAACAGCGAGTCCCAAAACAGCGAGTCCCAAAACAGCGAGTCCCAAAACAGCGAGTCTCGATCTTTCGACTGTCTCTGTTATTTTAGGACATACCATAAAAAGGGATAAAATAAAAAGTGCTATCCCTCCGAGTCCCGAAACTAATTTTTTTTTTTCACGATGAGTCACTCACGTAATCATGAGTGTTTTGGGGGACTCAGCTGGATTTTAGATTCGCGATGATTTGGGGGCATTCACGTGGTTTTGTCCGACTTTGGTCCTCGTGAGGATGTTTTGGGATGCGCTGTTTCGAGACGTGGACATCAGTTCTTTTATTGTGGGATCCACTAACTTTCTTGGTAGTGTTACCTACGGCCTGACGTTGGGCCGTAGTTGCTATCTCACCCCCATTTCACATGTTTCATCTCCCCCAGTCCCCCTCCCCCTCCCCCCCGATAACAACGCCCCCCCCCCCCCATTTGCTTGTTTACCCCCCCTTCCACCTATCGTGTTGATCCGACAGAACAAGACAACTCATCCACTGGAGATGCACGACATTCCTGAAGTGCAGTGGAAGAGTGACCGACCCCCCATTTTTCGTCATTTCAATTTCTCACCATTACCCGTGTTTGTCTTTCTAATAACTTGAAATAAGGAACAAATATTGAAACATATGACAATTGGCTGCTTTTTTGGATTCTGGACTTAAAGCTAGTCTGACCCGTGGCGCTTTACGCACGTAAAAAAATCCCATGGCAGTTTGAAACTCACGTCGGTAAGAGCAGGGGTAAATCCTGCTGCCTGGTATGGCCAAATTGATTAGCTAGGTTTTCCAGGTGCGCCACAGCAGGGACTCCCCGTCCTCTAGATACCACCCACTGAGAAGCTCCTTGCCCACACAGCTTGCCCCCGGGAGGAAAATCGCAGCTGAACGTCCAGCCCTTCCATGGGCCCTTCAAGCTAGTCTGACCCGTGGCGCTTTACAATGTAGAAATCCTATAGGCAGGGACCCCCGGTAAAGAGCACTGCTACCCCTGCTGCGGTATGGCCAAGCAGCAACCTACCATAGGTTCCCAGGAGGAGGGCCCGGCTCCGAGCAGGCCTCGGGCGCTGCGGGCCCACAGCCCCCTCCTCACCCTGTGAGCCTCCACCCCCAAAAAAAAACAATTCTTCTTTTAAAATTGGGTAGCTAACTGCAGCACTTGCTGTGAAGCGATCTCCAGGGGAAGCAGCGCGAATGTCACAAAGATAAAATTCTCTGTGTGATCAGATACCAGATATTAACAACGAAATTCAGGGGGGGACACAGCTTTGGTAGGCACTGCACTTGCACGTTGAAAAAAAGACGCGCTCTCCGGGGGAGAGCAGCGCGAATTTCAGAGATAATTCTCTGTGACTAGATACCATATACTTAACACGAAATTCAGGGGACACAGATTTTGTAGGCACTGCACTTGCGGTGACGCGCTCTATATCGTCCGGGGGAGAGCAGCGCGAATTTCAGAGATAATTCTCTGTGACTAGATACCAAATACTTAACACGAAATTCAGGGGACAACCGATTCTGTGTCTTCTTAACCAACTGTGTATGTGTTAACCATTAAGTATTTTGTGCGTTCAAGCATTAAGTAATTATAAAGAGGGGTTATGTCCATTCAAACATATTTGTGTGCGTTCAAATACCTCTTCTTCTCGTCGATCGCTCAGACAGTTTCCTGTTTCAATTAAAATAAAAAATATGAAGAGGGAAAAAGGAGCGCAGATGCCGTTATGCGCCTAACCAAGAAATAGTTAGGCCCAGCAAAGTATGACTTCGGCTGGAGGAAATCTTTTTGAAAGTGGAGCGTTAACCAATGTTTAAATCTAATGTCTAAATCGCCTAGAAAACGAGATTTTTAATTTTCTTAGATGATTTGAGATGGCTAAAAGATTTCCAACTGGTATTGATAGTATGATGTCTAAGAAGTATTATAATTTTAAAAAATCGCCACTTATATCCTGATCTAAAGGGTGAAAAATGTGTGTCACATCTTGAGGGGAGTCTTAATTATTTGTAGGGAAGGAAGGTCTTGCAAGCGTCCTAGTCATGCCAATCATGAAAAAGAATACAAATAATCAGAAAGGATACATTAACTCTCAAGGGCTCTGCAGAACCTAAATCCGCCCGATTTTTTTTCCTTCCCTGGTGCCCGATGACGCCGATTGCGCCCGCTGAACGCCAGGTCTAGTACGGTTCACTTTCACAAATTTCCCGCCCTTTTCTTCTTTCCACCCCCCCCTCCCTACCCACAATCGCAATATATCTAGGTTACGTATTCCTGTTCCTGGACTCTCACTTGGTCCGTTTTATGGTTTTTACAGCAAGGGAAAGCACCCAATAGTCGTTTTGAACGGATTTTTCGAATTGAACCACAACTAGTCTCTTTGACTCATTTTTTTTTTTTTTTTTTTTTTTTTGGTTTATTTTTTTTTTAGTCTATTTATTTTTAATTTCTTTTTTTTTTTTTTTTTTTTTTTTGTTTTTTTTTCTTTTTTTTTTTTTGTGTTTTTTTTTTTTATTTTTGTTTTTTTTTCTTTTTTTTTCACAACGTGACAAAGTGTGCAGTAATTGACTCGGCGCAGACCTGCTCGGGGAGCGCCATTACAGATATTTATCTAATCACAAATGGGTTTGTTGTGTGACATTGTGTTAGCTTTTGATTGAAAATATCATCATTACTATTCAATAATTATGCATCTTTCATAAATCAAATGTGTGTTAGACTTTATTCTGGGTGATTTTTAAAATGATAAAAGATTTGGTGCGACGTTCGGAGTGACTCCCCTTGACTTACCTTTTCTGTTACTTTACTTGCTTACTTTACTCTTATACTTTACTTTCTCCCCGGACCGCCTCCATCCCCCCGCCCCCTCCCTCCACCCCCCCCTTCTGCCTTATTGCAATAGGTCGGTTCGATTGATCGGTAGGCTTAATTATGGGATTAAGAGGCGCCGCAGAGGCCTAGTTGTCCTCATTCTATTCCCTCTGATCTGATCTGGTAGGGAGGTCCTCACTGTATACGTGATTAATACTGGGCTGCGTTTTTTTGTGTCCACCCAGTTGGGGGGGGGAAGTGGTAGGTGTTTGGAAGCCTGAAAAAAAAAGAAAGCTCCCTCTCCCCGCGGTTCGCCTGGAAGCCTCCAGCCGGTCGGGTCTGGCTAACAGAAGGCTGGTGAAATGAGGCGCACACGGAGGTACTTCCTCCCTTCAGCTCAACTGCCTTGGAGATGCTCTTCAGAGCTGGCCCGCTCCCAACCACGGCCCTGAGGTACGATGGACTCCCCAGGGAGTCCCTCAAGAGGCTGGAGGAGATGATGAAAAACAACAAAAAGCGGCCGCCGAGGCCAACCCTAGCCACCCTGGGGAAGCTTCCTGCTTGCCTGGTATGTTGTGGGTATAAGAGAAGAGAGGGTGTGGGCTGGGGAAAATAGGTGGAGTGGGGGGGTGGGTGGTGTGTGGTTGCTTGGGGTCTTAATATAAACATTAATAAAAAAAAAATAACCTGGTTTTAGTTTTCCCCGCCCAACCCCCCACCCCTCCCCCCTCCCCCCCGTTGTTGTTTCTCCTGTTCCCTCAAGTTAAATCTGCTCTGGCTGCGACACACTCTCCATGTGGGAGCAACCAGAATATCACAGAGATGCCTCTGTGACTATCAAAGTACCTAATACCTTTCCGCGGAATCACGTATCTTCTTCTTCTCTCGCCCCTCTTTCTTCTTTCTCGGACTAATTTTTCTCCCTTCGTCCTCGCTCCCCCACCTTTAACTTCCGGCCAGCATGCTCCCAATTGCCTTGAGAGCTCGCTATTTTCCATTTTCCCCAAACAAACTTTAAAAACCCTTTCACACGCCAACAGGTCGCATGTTGCCCCCACAATCGGTCAACCACTCCAAATTTTTACTAAAAGGCGTCAAATCAGGGCCACGTCCATCTGAAGACCCTATTTTCTTAAGGTTGGGAGGTAAGGATAGGCCTAATGTTTTATATGTCACAGAGGAATTAGCAATAATTGCAGGTGGGATTTTTTTTTCTCTTCCCAGTTGAAAGTTTAGTGCGTATTTTTTGGCTGAAAAATGTCTGCGCAGCGAAAGGGTTAAAATAAGTATTTGTATACATTGTAGAAAAAGCAAACTAAAAATACCTTCAAATATAAAAAAAAATTCTTCAGCTGCAAGGGGACACTACCCCTGGACCCTGAGCCTCTTCAGGTGTTTGTTTTTTTTTCATTTTAATGTTATAGTTTGCCACCCATGTTAATACAGTAGAACCTCACCTCAAATAAGAACTTCCCACATTATAAGGACTCCCTCCCAAAATAAGAACAGACGACTGCTTTTCTCTGAAACATTCTGTCCCTTATTTGTTATGTTATTAAAATCGGCCCCCTCCCCCCGCCCTGTGGGGATACCGGGGGGTCTTTCGTAGTTCCCCCAGCTTCTGGAAGTTCTGTGCCTGTAGCTTCCCTTCTTAATCTTCTCTCTGTCCAACCGAATAACATCGAACTCCATCCGCACTCGTCCTTCCCCTCTTTGCTCTTCTTCTTCTTCTAGTTCTCTCTTCTTCTATTGAGGCTTTGTTTTCTTCTCTTTCTTTCTTCTTCTTCTTTCTTTCTTTCTTTTTTTTCTTCTTCTTCTTTTTTTCTGTGCTCTTTCTATATGTGTCTCTATCTTTCTACTTTGTCTTTTTTATCTTCTTGTCTTTGATTTCTTACTTCTTTTTTCTTATCTCTCTGTTTCTCTCTTCTTTTCTTCTTTGCTTTCTCTATTTCTCTGTTTATCTGTGATTCTACTCTCTACTTCTTTGGCCTTTTCCCCCCTTTGCTAAACAACTGTCATCTGCTAAAAACTAGAAAAATATAATTTCATAACCAAATTTTATCTTACCTGGTCCGTTCTCCTAGCCTTTTATTTCTTTTTTTTTTTCTTCTCCTATATAATTCTTACAAAGAGAGAAGTGGAGGAAGATTTCCTTCAGCCGAAGATTGACTTGCTGGGCCTAAAATATTTTTTTGTTCAGGCGTCATAACGGACCAGCATGACGCATCTACTGCCGCTCACATGTGACTCGGGGAAACTCTGTCTGAGGCGAAACAAAGAAATAAGTAAGTATTAAAAATTACCATGGCTCCCAAAATCCTCCCGCAAAACAAGGGGCCCCCAAGGGAGCTCCTTCACTTACTGTTAAACAGTATATAGGGTACCTAGAGGCGGGATAGAGGATCCCAGTAGCATTGTGAATCAGCATGGCGAAAAAGAGTTTTTCCCCCTAAAGTGGCCAGTTCCCTAGGGACCCACTTGCACATTCTTTTAGATGGTCCTTTAGAATGTTAGTGCTTCATGGGGGGCCCTGGGAGACGACGGAAATGGTGTTTTACGTCCTCTCAGGTCATAGACAGTTAGACACATATGGGACATTTGTAAATGTACAAAGATGGTAGAAAAAATACTGTAGGCAATGCCCGGAGGCAATACGAAAAACCAGTAAAGTCCCAATTTTGTATTAATACTAGATAGGTTGTAGACGGTAACCATGCGCTCGGTTCTAAACCTCATCTGCTATGGCACCGCTACAAGTATTTTGGGGCCCTGGGAGCCCTGAATTACCTCCTTTGATTAAGACCCCTCCCGTTTATCAAGACCTCAGTATTTAGGCTTGGAATTTTTTGAAGGTCTTATAGATGAGAAAGAGAGGTTCCACTGTCCAGGCATGGTAGGACCTCCGCGAATCGTGGAAAATCCGTTGAAAACTAGTTTGAAAAATAAATTATTAAAAAATGCAAATGATAATGGCATGAAAAAGTGAACATTTCACTATTTTATATGAATTTTCTTCGGCCCCCTGGCCATTTTTTTTGAAAACCACTTTGCCCCCAACTACCGTGCCTGACTGTACGCTACGAACATGCTTCCTTCTTGCAGGGTCTGATGAAGTACTTTAGGAGGGTTGGCCCGATATCCACCCCAAGGAGCAGAGATGAGATTTTTCATCCCTCCTTTTTGATGGCCCCAAGTGTCATTTTTTTTTTTTTTTTTTTTTTTTTTTTTTTTTTTTTTTTTTGAAGATCAGTGTAATCCATTGAGAAAAAACATTGGGGGGGAGGTAGGTGTGTGTTAGGTTTTGTTTTGAATCGTAAATGCGGCAAGAAGTTGGATTGATATTTTGTTCTTGACTTGGTTCATTCTCAAATGGACATTTCCGTTTACTGCTTGGGGCAGCCAAGACTGCCCTATTTACCATTAGTATTACTCTGCAGTTTGTAAAACTGAAAACGGAAGTTGTAATCCATTTGCTGATGTAGCCCTTTCCTAATACACCGGGCCCCCGATTCCCCGGCTTCTTTTTTTTCCCCTTTTTTGTTTTCCTGAGAAGAATCTCTATCTCTGACTATCACAAATGTATGAATGTCCTTCTTGACAGGTCTGATGAAGTTCTTCTTTCGGAGGTTTGGCCCGGTTCCACCCCCAAAGAGGTTCTGGGGCTGTTCCAAACGCCTTCAGTGGGCATGATGTTCGGGGTACTCGGAAAAGGGCTGTGTCGGGGGGACGGCCACCAGGGGGCAGACCCCCAGCCTCAAGGGAACCTGGCCACATCGACAACGCTGGGCTTCATCGGCGAAGCACACCTATGGGCAAGGGAGCACTGGAGCGACATGGTTCAGTTTTTTTTAACCGGCATTTTTCCGCATTCGCAACGATTTTTGAATTGTTTAAAAAAAACACAAACAAAACTTACGCACATCCCTCCCGAAGCCATGTCGCACAAAAAACCCGTATAGGTGCTACACTTTAATTTTTAAACTGATTTCAGTATTTTTTAATTTTGCCAGAAACTGAACTTCAGTGTTTTTTTTTTTTTTTTTTTTTTTTTTTTTTTTATTTAATTCATACCCAAAAAAAAAATTGACCGACAAGTGATTTGGGGCGTTTTGAACTTAGGTTGTTTCTATCTTGGAAGTTGACAAAGGCATTGTAATAAGTTTAACAAAGCTTATCAGACTCAAACTGGTCTCTGTCCCCCCCCCCACCCCTCTCACACACAAAAAAATTTTTTTTTTTTTATAAAACTGTCTGTTTTTCTCGTTAATTTTTTATTTTATTTATTCTCTCTCTCTTAAGTTGCCCCCCTGAATCGTTCCGACGGTGCTCTGCCGAAAACCTGTACCCTGCCGGTGTCATGGGTCCCTGGACCCCTGCCTTTCGGTTTTTTTTTTTTTTTCATTTTGGGGAGTTTTCACCCATGAGAACGTACATAAACAAAAGGAGAAATGAAAAAAAAAAAAAGATTACGGGTTTTTACTTCTGTTTTTAAAGGGACATATGGAATTGGTTAGAATCAAGACTTTGGTTTTTATATATATAGACTTTTATATAGAAAACACTTTGGGTGGTGTGGGGGGTCTACAACTGATTGTTTTTTTCCCCTCAAGGCAAAAACCACTGCAAAAGTTAAGTCAGAGGCAAAAGTGTTGTCTAAGTGAGCGAAGCGATGTTTAGACATGACTAAGGTATGGTGTGCACATATATTTACTTCCTTTGAAGCAAAATATGCGTCAAATTGACAGCTTCCTATTAATTCCGGACATATAGGGCCGGAACAACTTGAATGAGTTAAACTAATTTACAGACGTACCCACATCAATGCGGTTGGGGGGTTTCTTTGTCTCCATCTCTTCCCGACGAGACCAACCACGTATGGCGACTGGGACAATCCGAATCTGGAGGGCAACCGTAGCAACCGGCTCTGGTGGTGGTTTCAATTTTTTGTTTTTTTTAATCCTAGTTTTCCCCCTCCATTCCCCCCGTTTCCGCCCCCTCCCTCTGTTCGGTCTAAGGGAAGCAACCCCTATAGTGACAAGCCTATACTATTTAAAAAATATAAAAAAATCTTTTATTTTTTTTAATTCCTTTTTTTTTTTCATTTTACAAGTCAAATAGTCACAACACGTAACAAAACACATTAACGCACGCCCACATACTTACACACACACACACACACACAACACACACACCACACACACACACATTCTTAATAACTGTGGTCATATCCACAACAATTCAAATTTTACCGTCACTTTCAACCAGAAAGTACAGTCATACATTCAAATTAACGCAAAAGAGCATAAATATGGATGCCATCGTGTGAAAAAAACCATCTTGTGACAAATTTGCAACCCATATACTAAGTTTTATGCGTTTTTTTTTGCATTTGACTTAGCAAGGTTATTGTTGCTACTTTGACTGCCTCAAGTTGCCTACGTGCTGTATTCGCTCGGGAATGCATCACTTGCGAAGTGGGATTTCCCGACTTCTGGCCACCGAAAAAAAAAGTCGCTGCGAGATAAGCGGACATATCTTGTCGTGCCGTTAGTGTTTCTTGTATATAAGGATTATAGTATATATATAATCATTCGGAGATGATTTATGAAGCTTTGTTTCCCGCGTTTTACCCCTATTTTGGTGTTGTGGACGAACAGAATAGAATGTAAACAAGTTTGTTTTTACAACGTAACCAGCTGTTATTTTATGGAGAACGCCATGGGGGGGGTTACCACACATTATCAACACATTGTCTCCTTTCTGGGTCTTATTTTTATCCCAAAATCCACCCTTCTTACATCCCCAACCTTCTTGTGTCGTTTGCCCATTCAGGAGCTAGCAATGTCAGAGTGTATCAGGGGTCTGAATGGCAGTGTGATTAAGACACCCTCACCTCTCTCTACTCTGTATTTTCAGGAGCAGCGAAATGTGTCAGAGCTGTATCAGGGGTCTGGCAGTGTGATTAGAGAAAACGCCCCCAGTGACACCAGAACCAGGCCGCCTCTTCAGGCTTATGGCAGCCTCCTCAGGTTACTAGGTCTGTATGTGTGTATAGTGTTTGTGTGTGTGTGTAAGTGTCGTGTGTGTAGTGTGTGTGTGTGTGTGTAATGTATCTGTTGTGATGATATGTTATCTCTGATTTGTCGTATCTTAAATCTCGCCCCCTAGCACTCCCCACCTCTTTCTCTCTCTCTCTTCTTTTTCTTCTTCTTCTCTATAGATTAGGGCTCGAAGTATTCTGCGCATATTTTCCGTAGATCCCACTGAATTACAGGTGACAGAATAATCAGCAAATGATTGTGGTCGCTTGAAGGAAAGGAAGGAAAGGTGTGTGTGTGTGTCATGTCTCTCTGTGTGTTCTTCAGTTTTAAACGGTCCTTTCCAACCCACTAATAGTGGACCCGTCTGTTCTTCTGCCTTTTGGGAGTGCGGTTGTGGCTTCTGGTTTTTGGAGTGTAAAAGCTTGTGGCTTCTGGTTTTTGGAGTGCTGAAAACTTGTGGCTTCCGGTTTTTAGAGTGCCAGATCTTGTGGCTTCCGGTTTTTGGAGTGCAAAAACTTGTGGCTTGCGGTTTTGGAGTGCTGAAACTTGTGGCTTCGGGTTTGGAGGGCCGAATCTTGCGGTTCGGTGTTCGGAGGTGCCGAACTCTTGTGGGTTCCTGTGTTTAGAGAGTGCGGAATCTTGTGGGTTCCGGTGTTTGGAGTGCCGAATCTTGTGGGTTCCGGTGTTTGGAGTGCCGAATTTTGTGGGTTCCGGTGTTTGGAGTGCTGAATCTTGTGGGTTCCGGTGTTTGGAGTTAATAGGGGTAAAGAAATCGGGCACAAATTCTTTGACGTAAAAAGGCTTTAACGTATGTAAGGCTCACCTTTACACAAATTCTTATTTCTAAGTTTATTTTGTTAAGTATAACGCTTTCTTACAATATTATTTGTTATATTTTAAGGAGGGCGTCTCAGTCTGAGAAGACAAAAATCGCCTTCTCCATAAAATATGGTAGATTGGTGCCTAAGCATTGTACAGTGGACAAACCTCCCTTATAAAACCTTTAAAAATCATCCAAAATGACGCGTCTTATTAGTGGAAGCGGAAAGGGGGTCTTATTAAAAAATATAAGAGCACGGTCATTATTTTAATACTTACAAAGAAGCGGCAAATGTCTCAGAGAAGTAGGTCATTATATGGGCGGAAGAAGCTCTCCCCTTTAATGAGTGCGCACGTCTCTATCAATGAGGTTCCACTGCCCTATAATCTATACGCGACTATAATAGGAGATCTTTGTCCCTCAGTACTGAAGATCCCCTGCCACTTATAATGCTGACTAATAATTATTGTAAGAAAATAGAGTAACAAAATTGAAATGGTGTAGTGCTCAGGGGGCGGGGCGTGCCTGGGGGCTAATAATAAGTTATAGGGGTTTGCGCTTTAGGCCGTGTGACCACACATACTGTGGATATTCCATAGCGGAAAACCCAAGTGTCCGCAATCCATAAATAAGTGAAACAAAGAAGGGAAACGATTTGCGCACGATTTTGTCCGAATTGTCCCCTATATGCGTAAAACTTGTATCCTTCTTTATTCCACTTAATTAGGCGTATTTCTTCCGCTATATGAACTGTAATGCGAACCCGGCCCTAATATGTCCCAAAAAATTAACCACAGGTATATGTCTTTCTTTGACTGTCATGCAAGGTGTCGGACCAAACTCAAGAGCTGCTGCAGATCACGGAGAGCTGGTTCCAGGGCCTGTATCCTTCGTTGTCGGCCAGAACCTCTTTCGAGGTGATCTGGGCCATCGCCAAGCAGCCTTTCAGCGACCTCAGACTCTCGGCGCTCAGAGTCCTGCAAAGTCTGGCACTTGTTCCTTGGGGCCAGGGCCTGATGAACGAGGCTGCGGGGTTTGTGGAGTACCTGTTGGACAGGAGTATGGAGACCGGCAAGGAGAGCAAGGTACGTCTGCGTGCAAATACTGTCAAACCTCTATTTAACACCCTTTCACCGCCAACGTCGCATTTGCACCACAATGATTAAACACCCATATCACTAAAACCCTTGAAATCAGGGTCTATTATCCAATGATATTGTGTTCTATGATTTTGGGAGTTAAGGATAGGCCTTTTTTTTAAAAATGTAGTATTGGAATCCCCAATATTTCAGACAAAATGGGTTTTTTACCCATTGTAAGTTTTTTGGGATATTTTGGCTAAAAAAATGGCTGGCGGCAAAAGGGTTGAAAGGGCACCCTGGATGGATGAGTTTGTGCAAGGAACACGTCGAGTTCACCAAGAAAGAGCTTTTCAAAGGATCGGAACAACATCGCTTGCTCTGGTTCCTGGAAAATGCAAACCCGTCAAAAAACGGCGATCCTCCTTGGCGGAGTTGCTGGCCATGAGAGAGAGCATTTTGGATAGGGTACGAGGGTGGGTGGAGGCCACTGAGGCTGTTTGAAGCATGTTTCGTTCTTCATAGGTAGTAAAAACAAAATTGGAGCATTCCTTGTTAGTGAGCGAACTCACTTTGGGAATTCTTTGTAAAAAACTGTATAAAAAGGTTGTATGTGGAATTTGGGCAAGCGATTAGGTCTAACTAAGGCAGCCATTAGAAAAGAGAAGGCCACACTGTGAACGAATTCTGACTCACAACACCTCCGCCAAGCGGAAACGAGATTGACGGTTTGATTTCTAGGAAACCAGAGCAACGGAGTGTGCGATCTCTTGTAATAGCGGTGTTTTCCTGGTAATACGACGTGTTTTTTTGCAAAACTATCCCGTCAGGGAGCCCCTTTTAAGACTTTTAAAAGTCCAGAAAAATCTGTCTTAAATGAGGGTCGTATAATGGAGGTGGCAATGGCAGTTGAATGGATAGAAAGTTCTTCACAGATAGCTCTCTTCGTTCACCACACGCACAACACAACAAAAAGAACACAAGAAACAACTGATTAGGTGGATGCTACTCTTCATTTTTACACTGATTTCAGTATTTTTAACACATCTCGTGAAGAATGAGCCGGATCTGGCTCATGGCTCGCACACCCCATTAAGACGAAGGGCCCGACTACCGGCTCATAAGAATTTTCAAGAGGTTTGATTTGTGTTGTAACCAGCTTTCAACTGCGAAGTCATAACCTTATTTCGGTTGCTCTTGACCTGCATCTCTGAAATCAACCAATCATGCAGACTTTACATTCAGGTTGGTGGTAGAGGGGGGTCAAAGATCGTAACTTTAAATTATTCCTTCCTTTCAATGTGTTAGCTTTTCCGTCAATAGGAGACAACGACGAAGGCATGGAATCTGATATTTTCGTATCGTTTAGTGCATGTTGTAGTAATATCTATCTTAAAATAAGTCCATAACTTCATAATTTTTGGTGGTGCGTGGGTTTTCGAAGCTAGTCAAATAGGCCGTCGAAATGTTGTAAGGAAGCAACTAGGCCAGGCCGCGTGAGTTCAATGTTACAGAAACGAATTCAGTATTTGGTAATGATCCAAAAAACCCAATTGACAGCGATTGACGTTTTGAACTGAGTATAATTCTACTTGAAGATTCCAAAAGGCAATGTAATATTGCCAAGGCTTATCAGACTCAAACTGTCTCTGTCTCTCATTTTAAACTGTCTGTCTGTCTCGTTATACTCTCTTCTTAAGTTGCCCACCTGAATGTCCGCGGGGCTCTCCCCCCTGTACCCCTGCGGGGGGCCATGGGTCTGGGACCCCTGCCTTCAGGGTCTTTCATTTGGGGAGTTGTACCCATGTGAATTAGGTGCTGGAAAAAATCATATCCAACATTAATTATGATCGTTGGCAGTCGAGATTGCCCCCCCCAGTTCACTCGCAAAAAATTCTTTAATCACCCCACTCTCTCCTCTAAATGCAGGGTTCTCTTCCGAGAACCACAGCTTTACCTTCTTCTCCGCCATCTCGTTTGAACAGGGAAGTGACTCTTGCTTTCGAGTCCTTGACCGGAACATACGCATAGTTGTTTCCCTTTGTTCCCTAGACGTGTATGCAGACGGTGTCAGGTTGTAAAAAACGACAAAATGGAGGTTGTAAGTCTCGTTTTAGAGGAAAGTCGTTTAACCTTTCACCGCCAATGTCGCCATTTTTGAAACCCCAATGATTTAACCACTCGTTCTCATGAAAATCTTGAATCAGGTGTCTATTATTCAAAATAGATGGCTGCCTAAATTGCGGCAGTAAGATGGCAAATTCTAAATGTGGTCACAGAGAAATCGCACAATATGCAGATGAAAACTTTCTGTAAACCCAAAATACATTATAGAAACGTTTGGTTTCAAAGATGGGCTGGCGTGAAAGGTTATATGGAGACAGGCAATGAGAGCAATGTTGGTACGTAGGTGAGGTGTGTGTGGGGGAGTAGAGTTGGGGTAGGAAAGGTGTGTGTGCTTGGGAGGGGAGGGGGAGGGGGGCAGGAGACCGGAGGGGACGGTACATGGTGTTTCACCAGGACATTGAGAGCTGCCCAAATGGCAAGGAGAAGAAGAGAGCAAGTTGTCTGTCGTGCTTTTTCTTCAAGGAATTATGGTCCATCTGTGAAAAGGTACAATAAAGTAATTGATTCACTGACTTGCTGATTGAATATTGAGTTGGTTGATGGACTGACTGGATGATTGATTACGGGTTGATAACCTGGTGAAGTGACTGATCGATGATTGACTGTGACTTTGCTGATTGGACTGAGTAATGGGTCGATTAACGATGACTTGTGATTGGTGGTGACTGACGAACGAGGAATGACTGACTCTATGTCTGGCTTACTGATTAACACGAGTAATGCGTCGATAACTGCACTGACTGTTGATTAGGGCTGTGACTGACTGACTGATTGACTGATGCTATGAATGAGCTTACTGATTGACCGAGTAATGGCGATTATAAGACTGACCTGTGATTGATGGCTGGTTGGACTGACTGAATGACTTGACTGACTGATAATGATGGTACTGATTGACCGAGTAATGTTGATTAACTGACTAAAATGGTGATTGATTGGATGGTGAATGACTGAATGATGACTGGCCTATGATTGACGAGTAATTGGTCGATTAATGATAGGACTTTGGTTTGATTGATTGATGGACTGGTTTGAATATGACGACCGATTGATTTACCAACTTATTCAGTATTGACGACTTATGATTGACGAGTTAATGGTTGATAACTGAATAATTGTTGATTGATTGATGGTGACTGACTGAATGATTGACTTACCACCTATTGACAGCGATTACTGACTTGACGAGTGAAGTTGAATTAACTGAATGACTTGTGATTGATTGATTGATGGTGATTGACTGACGATTGATTACAAACTTGTTGGCTGACTTACTGATTGGACGAGTAAGTGGGTGAGTAACTGACTGACTGTGCATTAATTGACTGACTGGTTGAATCGACGGAATGGACTTAACATATTGAGAATGGTGATTAACTGACTGACTTGTGATTGATGATGACTGGACGTTGACGGACTGAATGAATGATGAATACTGACCTATAATGACTGACTCACCGATTGATTTGACTTTGGATGATCAGGAGGAGAAGTTGCTGTGGTCAAAGTCCTGGGGAGTCTCCCACGATGCGCGAGCTAGTTGGGATCACCGCTACGTTAGCTCATGGAGTTCTACCGCCAGGGACCCTATTCGTGCGCGCTTGATGGGGTGGATTGGTACCAGGCCCGAAGTGGCCCGGGAGGAGCAGATGTGAGCGGAGGAAAGGAGGGAAAGAGGAGAGAGAGAGGGGGGGGGGATGGTGGAGCGGAGAAAGAGAGGTGTTTGGGCGAGCCTTGATACTAATGTCAGCTCATGGAGTTCACCGCCAGGGGACCTTCTGCGTGAGGGTGCCCAGAAGTGCCTTAAGGGCAGATGGGAGGAGGAAGGGAGTGAAGAAGGAGAGAAAGAGAGGAGGGGGTGGGGGAGAAAGAGCGATGTGTTTGGAGCCTTGCCATATACGTTCAGCTCCTTAAGAAGTTCCGCCGCCAGCGGACCCTTCTTCGTGCGGGGCCCAGGCCAAACCCTGGCCCTAGAGGAGGCAGATGTAAGTTTGACTGTTAAAACTTTCCAGTTCAAGTGGAGTTGCGTGGAGTTGACTTGGGTGCTTTCTATTTGGCATGTGTCTAAATTCAGGTTGTGGGTTTGTTTGTTTTACATGGGGAACAATGTTACGCTTAAAGGTGGACACTCGGACTGGAGGAGTTTTTGCCAAGAAAAACACGTCGAGATCACAGGAAAAGAAGGCCTTTTCAGGATCGAACCACTCACTTGCTCTGGGTCTTAGCAATAACCGTCAAAAAGGCGAGTTTCTTGGCGGAGTGGCGAGAGAGTAGCCATTTGGAAGGGTGGGGTGGATGTCACCATATGGTTGAAGCGTTTTCTTTTGTTTGAGTGCAGTAAAAAAAAAAAAAAAGAGCAAGCTATTCTTGTTGTGAGCGAAATCCTGTAGATAACTGTATAAAATTAAAAAACAACTAAAAGGCTTGTATTGTGAAAATTTGTGCAAACGATTTGGTCTAAACACAAGGAGGCATTCAAAAAGAGACGGCAAACGCTTCTCTTTGGGTGAAAGAATTTGACTTCCAGCACCTCCGCAAGGAGGAATCGCCTTTTTGACGGCTGGCATTTCTGGGAAACAGAGCAAAGTGAGTGTTGCGATCTCTGTAAACGGGTTTCCTGCTGATCTGGACGTGTGTCTTGCATAAGGATTATCCGTCAGTTGCACCCTTTAAACAACACACAACACAGACAATGGTATGCCTCAATGGAAGTTGGTGGTTAAACAAGACTAGCAAGGAAAGCCTATATATCATATGAATTGATATGTTGAATTTAGTTTGTGAGTAACTCTGTACTACCACTGTTTGTGTGGGGTGGTTGTCATAATAAGCAGGGGATCCTGTTTGTTTTGAGGATGAACTTGGAGTCAGATGTTGATGGCAAACCTCTACTCCCACTATTTCATTTCAGCAGGTGTAGAGGTTGGTGGTGTGAATGAGGTTTTTGGAAACAAGTGTGTGTGTGTGGAATTTTGGCCCATATTAACAGCTCACAATGTGTGTATGTGTGCTGTGAGGAAAGACAGGAGAGGAGAATTTGATTCTAAAGCATTCTGTTTTGTTGATTGCTTTGTTCGACAACTGGCTTGAGTAGGTTAATCTAGAGAGAGAGTGTTCAAGAGACGAGAGGGGGAAATAATTGAGAAAAAATATGGAGCCTTGCATTTTCCTTGTATTGAAGGCGTGATT
>CM065705.1:35378156-35410076 GCA_017654935.2 Phymorhynchus buccinoides | reverse complement strand
CCTTCCCCCTCCCCCCCCCCCCCCCTCCCCTCCCAAAAAAACTTCCAAATTATAAGTTTTCTCCATTGAGACTCCTCCGAAATAGGAAATGTCATCGGCCGGGTAGTCGGGCTTTCGTACTGCCTGGCAGAGTAAGGAGACCACGCCTGCCAAAAACGTCGAATAAAACCAGACACAGAGTAACCTTACCCATTATGAGCCCCTCTGCGACTCATGAACGGGATGGAACGCAAGCAAGACAAGATAGAAAAAGCAAGGAAGCAAGAAGAAGAATATCCGTCATTACAATCGCTATTGGCATCATTATGCCCGCTTATTCTTATTTATTCATGTTTTCATAAAAAACTTCCCATGCATCGCTCATACGACAGGCTAAGACTAAGGAATATCTTGAAACTGGCAAGAAATAAAAACCTAGCCAAACGTGTGTAAAAGATGAGACCGAGTTTATTTCTTTTTTTATTTTTTTTTTTTTTATTTTTTTTATTTTTGGTTATTTTAAAACCCTTTATTGTCTTTTTTTTCAGGCCAACGAAAAAACATGTACTTAGCCTTAAAAATACAACAGAATAGAAATTTGTAAGAAAATTAACATCAGCATGTGATTTAGGCGTTGGAGATCACAACCAAAATATAGCATGTGAAGTATAGGTCTGCTTAGGTATACTAGGTGGTGCGGAGTCGGCGTATTTTTATGTAGTCGATGCCGGCCTCACTCCGTTTTTAGAGTGTTACTGATGCATACGAATTTATTATTACTCAACAAAATTTAGTAAACTGGCGCCCCACAAATTCTTCCACATATACATAAAGATTGCCACCTCAGACACCATGATGTAAAAGGGGCCTCACGGGCTGGGAGCTATCACTACGCACGATGCGCTGACGTGCAACGCCAGCAGAACGTTTGTG
Organism: Phymorhynchus buccinoides; assembly: GCA_017654935.2. Lineage (NCBI taxonomy): Eukaryota > Metazoa > Mollusca > Gastropoda > Neogastropoda > Raphitomidae > Phymorhynchus > Phymorhynchus buccinoides. The sequence continues at coordinate 35,409,164 of CM065705.1, read as the reverse complement.
ACAAAAGGACAGCATGAAGGTCTAAGCAATGAAATCCCGTACCAAACTGGGAGAACCGAGAAACTAATCGACTACTCTTCTATTTATCTGCCGTGGTTCTCGAGTGCACGCCAACGTTTCCATAGCGTAATGTGGCGATGCTTCTGTCTGCCTTGTACTGTTGTGGTGTAGCTATTGGGTCGGATGTGTGGTGTGGTTAGTTGCTAGGTTCATGACCTATGTCGTTAACTTCGGCACCTTCTTGCGATGCTAATTTTCGTGTGCGTAATGTCCTGCCTTGTTGAATGACCGTGCGCATTTGGCTATTTTCTGCTAGTAAAGGCGCCTACTCACCTGGGATCAGAACGGAAAATGGAGGGTTTCGAGTTTCTACAGTCACTCTTGTGTCAGAATCAGACACATATAGGTCGACATTTGTAAACCAAATATGGTGCGCCCGACAACAAATTATCTGGCACCCGAAGGCAATGCCCAAGATGGCAGTAAAGAAGAAACAGGTAAAGTCCCCATTGCATTTTGGTACTTATACAGAATTTAAGCTGTAGGCCGGTGTTTTCGGGCTGACCCAGTCCTCGGTTAAACCTCATCGGCCCTATAGGCACCGCAACACAAGTATCGCAACAAGTATATCACATAGCCCGCCTCTTGCATTCATTTCGAGGAAGGCGTAAACTAAAGTTACCGGTATAAGCGCCTATATAAAAGCCAGCAATGAGGTCGCCAACTTGTTCCTGGACTATACAAGGATTATCCTGTTTTGAATTCTTATACCAAACCAGGAAGTGGATTATCTTTTTATAAATTTGTTCAAAGATCTTTGTGTGACTTGATCCGTGTCCCTCTACTCGTATTTTTCAAACACTTAAAATAAGCATAGCATCTTGATATATAAATCTGTGGAAAAAAAGCCAAACTTAAAATTAACCCTCATAAATCATTTCTTTTTCTTTGGTTTCAGCCCGTTTCAGCTCGAGCTGCCACCCCGCTAGGAGGCCTGCCCGACCGCCTTGCTAGAGCGGGAACCTTCGACTCTATGCTAGGGCGGGAAATTAGACCCTCCCTCTGGACCACGGCCGCAACCGCTCCTCCCTTCAATATCACTTTACAGGTTATTTCCATGTGTGATATGGTGCCCCACCCATGTAAACATTGTATATATTATTATTATCATTCCATCCAGTATTATTATAGTTGCTCCTAACCACTGCGGCGCCATCACCGGCCATAGCCCCGCCACTCTCCGCTAACGACATGGGTAGAGTGGAAGCTGATAGAGATAGTTGACCCTTCGTCGCCCCTGCCTGCCCCGCCCGAACTAGCGACTGACTGGGCCTCCCGAGGACATGACGCTCAGGCAAGAGAGATGCAACGACTCTAGCCGAGACGCGAATATCGAGGATTCTGGTGAGTGAAGTCCCCTTTTTATAATTTTTAAAAAAATAATAAAAAAATTCACATCTTACACCGTTATTTACAGACTATAACTAAGACAAATATAAAACAAGGAACAATTCAAGAAAACTCCAAACAACAGATTTAATCACACAAACAAAACACAGTCACGACGTTTCTGCGTTCAACCTCGTCCCTTGTCCATGTGCCCCCGAATAAATCAGACATGACATAGTGAGTTCATGACGTAATAAAGAGCCTAAACAACTTGTGATGCCAAGTCAGATAAATTGACTAGATAGCGACAGGTGACATTAATTTAAAGACACTAAAAAATGTATGTCGACCATTCCGGACAATGTATTAATTCAGTCATACATTTCAGTGACTATATTGGACAATATAATATTGTGTGTCACGTAGTGCGCTGCTTGTGAATGAACTATGTGTGTTTGGTAGAACGTAGAAGTGCCATATGGTAGTGGTTGTAGTAGTTGTAAGTAACGTGTGCCGTGAATCCTGTGACTGCCTATGACTGTCTTGATGTGTGCCCTACATGTGAATGCACGCATAGTGTTTGAGTGGCAGCTGATTTGGCGTGTGTGGTGTGTATGAGTGTAGCTGTTTACGGACAAGTGCAGTGCGTGTGTGAACTGTTGAAGTGCGTGCCCGTATGTGTGCTTTAGCCTGCTTAGTGTGTCGCTAATGCACATGCGTGCCGTAGTGTGTGTGGATTGTAGAGTAGCATGCTATCATGTGTGTCGTGTGTGTGTGTGTGTGATTGTGCAGTGATGACTAGGTCCATGAAGTGATAAAGCTCCCTCAACAACAACTGTGACACCCTCCTACCACTCATCAGAAGCAGAGTTCATGAAACAACACTGGTAAGGAAATGCACTTAAGACCTTCGTGGATTGGCAAACCACATCCACGGCAGGAGAAAAAGCCGGCGTGACGCCGGAAAATACTTCAACATTCGGCTTTGTCGCTCCTTTTCCTAGGAAATCTTAGAATTGAGACTACTTCATGAAGAATCAGTTTAACACATGACATAACACTTTCACCGCCCCAGCCACTATTTCAGCCAAACATTCTCCATTAAAATACCTGGGTTCAGGAACAAAATTCAACTTGGGATGGCGGGATTCTTCCTGTGACATACCAAATAAGCCGAGTCTATCCTCCATTACTTTCAAAAAAAACAAAATGGGCTGGCGCCCGCTACTGGCTGTGACAGGCGGCTCTCCAGGTGGGGTAGCAACCCTGATTTTCACAGAGAGCCACGCTGTGACTATAAGTTACCTAATAAACCTAAAAAATTTAAAACCTCAAAACTAAGAGTAAAGACAATGACATGGGTAACTTTAGGATTTTGGATCAATGGCACCCCACAATTTCATGCTTTTCAGGTGACATCAGGATGCTTAAATATTAACTAGACACCCGTCCGCTAAAATAGCGACTTATTGGACGGTGCTTAGAAAGGGCTTTTAATTTGAAATTGACTGTGTTCGTGAAGCTGAAAAGGTGTGGGCTTAAGCTTTCTTTATTAGGTAATTATGCTTAAAGGGCGAGAAAAAAAAAAAAGCCGCGAATCGAAGAAACGCTGTCTCACTAAATGCTACCTGATTTATATTAGGTAAAAAAAATAGCGTTTACCCCATCAAAAAAGTGTCAGCTACACCAGGGGTGGCGCGCCGCGAGGGCATCTCCACCTATGAACCTCACAAACAAGGAGCCCCAAATGATAATGCAGGTTGATGCAACCGTGAGTGACCCGGGCGTTCGAATCCCTGACACATCAACACCGGTCTTTTCTAGGTTTGACAAGTGAAATCCGAAACTGGACGTCTAGAGTCCTAAGGTTCGAAGACGGCGGACTTCTTAAAGCCCTTAGTCATTGGCACCCGTAGCGCCCTTTCTTTACGCACGGTAAAAAAATCGCCACACCCTCCCCACAGCAGATTGAAAGAAGTCTATCAGAGCAATGCGTACGGAGAAATTCCAGCGCATCCTAGTCTTCACAGGTACATGCGCCCAAATTGACAATCACCTATGCGTCTCCCAAGTGTGCCCCCCCCCCCCCAAATTTTTTAATTTTTTAAATACGCCCAGCTCTCCAGGGAGAGAGCAGCCTGAATTTCACAGGATAAGTCTCGCTGACTAGCAACTTATACAAAATACCAACGACTATTTGCCCCTTGACCCCTGCCTCAAGACGTACCCGCCTAGAATTTAGAGCCTTCTCCGCCCCCACTTTTTCATTTCTCAAGTTGTCACCCTCGCAAAGCAGCGGAGAGTGCATTTAGTGTGGAGTTTTTCGATATTTAATCCTTGAAATATGACAAATTTTTTTAACCTATATCACGCCAGACCATATTTCATCTCAGAAATTACCATTTAAACTTCACCTGCGAGGTAGAAGACAAAATCCATACTGCCATGTATTGGGAGAATCTACCTTCGACTGACGATATATAAAATAACGGTCTCATCCTTAACTACCAAAATTAAGACAATGCGGTCTTATGAAAATAGACCCCAATTTAAGATAGCCTTTTCGGATAGGACATCAGAGCTAGTATAACCTTTCACCGCCAATAGGTATTAAACACCCATCACTCAAACATGGCATGAATCAGAGGCCTTCTTTTGCTTATCCAAAGACCCTATTTTAGTTACTTTGTTGGGCAAAGGTAAGGCCTAGCTAAATATTCATACATGTAGAGGAATATACCCCATATTGCCAGATTAGTTTTCTTTTTTCTTATACCCAGTTACTTGAGTTTAACCCTTTCATAACGCTCACTGTCGCCCTCTTGGCGACCCCACCACAGCCCTGTATTTGAACACCCATAGATCCCGAAAGGCATCAACTGAGGGTTATGGTATTCCAGTGACATCAGCTCCGTCAATTTTTTTTGTGGGGGACGGTAAGATGGATAGACCTATTTTATGGATGTACAAAGGAATCCCAAATATTACAGATGAAATATTATCTCTACCCAGGTCAGTTTAAGGGAAAAGTTTTTGGCTGAAAAATGGACTAGCGTGAAAGGGTTAATGCGTATTGTTTGCTGAAAAATGGCTGGCGGCGACGAGGGTTTAAATCACGTGGTGCTAAAATGCGACGTTGCGTGATGAAAGGGTTAAATTAACAGATAACGAGGTTCTGCAGCCCACCCAAAAGTTTTGGGGGACAGTACGGCAACAGGAAAATATTCTGGATACTGGCCAACAAAGGCGGTGCAAATCAAACCCGCTGTGCAGAAAATATCTGACATAGATCTATGCGATCGTTAATGCGTCATTGTATGTTGCCTTTTAAGACCAAGTTACGTCAACTTTTGTGATGTTGCGTCATTCATCCGACAAACAGAACGACAGAAAGACAGTCAGAGGTGGGTGAGGGGAGAGATAACAGTCTCTATTACAGATAAGAAACGGAGAGCAGAGAGCTGGGGAAGCCCACAAGCGGGAACACAACCTTGCTATTTACGTAATGCATGAGCAAAACTTTTATCGCGTATCTATCTGTGCCGACGTAAGGTGTGTGCACGCAGGTCTTTCCTACCAGCGCGAAAAAATTCTCAGGTACCGCAGATACGCTGATACCGATGACCATTAATTTTATCAGACTAGACCAAACATATCCGGTTAAAAACGACATATGCCGTCTAACGGAACCATCGCAGATGCTCTCCTTTTCTTTAAAAAAAAACTAATATATACATTGTCAGGTTCGACATAATGAAGTGCACCCAGTGATTCGCACCAGTTACCCACTGCAACACCGCAATGATGGTGGACGGGGGTGAGTGTTGGGGTGTTGCAACGGTGTGCGCCAAGGGTGCCCACCGGGACCACACCTGTCCTACGCCAAAGTTGGCCTCCTTCTTCTGCGCTGTGGGGCCCAAAGGATGAGGCTCGTGAGGTCGGATGAAGAAAGGGAGGGAGAGAGAAAGAGGGAAAGGTTGGGGTGGGGGGGGAATAGAGAGAGAAGCTGGCCACACGGACTATGATTGCCTCCGCCATAGTTTGGGTCCTCACTTCTCTGCGACTGCGGGGCCAAAGAGGACGGCTGTGCAAGGAGGGATGAGGGGAGGGGAGCGAGAGAGAGAGAAGAAGCGTTGCCACAAGGACTATGATGGTCCTACGCCACGCTTGGTCCTTCTTTTCTACGACTGCGGGGCCAAGGAGGACGGGTCTTGCAAGGGTTTGGGAAAGGAGGGAGAGAGAGAGGAAGGGGGGGGTGGTGGCGGGGAAGAAAGAAACGGGGGTGGTGGAGGGTGAGAGAGAGAGAAGCATGCCACCAAAGGACCCTATAGCCCTACGCCAAGTTGGGTCCTTCTTCTCTAGACGGTGGGGCCAAAGACGGGTCTTGCAAGGTTGGGAAAGGAGGGAGACAAGAAAGGGGGAAGGGTGGGTGACGGGGGGAGAGACGAGAGGGAGAGAATCGTGCCACAAGGACTGTGGATTGTCCCACGCCCAAGTTTGGCGTCCTTTCTTCTCTGAGACCTGTGGGAGCAAAAGAGGACGGCACTTGCACAGGTTGGTGAAAGGGAGGGAGGGTGGTGGGTGGGCGGTGGGGGGAGAAAGAGAGACGAGAGAAGGGTGCCAACAAGGACTATATTGTCCTACGCCAAGTTTGGCCCTTCTGCGACTGTGGGGCCAAAAGAGGACAGGTCTTGCAAGGTTGCGTGTTGAAAGAGCTTGGAGAGAAACGGGGGGATGGGGGGGAGAGAGAGAGAAGCGGCCACAAGGGACTATGATTGTCCTACGCCAAGTTGTGTCCTTCTATCCTCCCCGGAGGCCGACGACAGCAAACCCTCCTCCTGAGACGATGTTGCCCAATATCGGTTCTTCTTCTTTCACATTCCACAGGCTCTAGTAAAGCGCCCGGCCCAGAGCGGCATCGACTTCGAGCGTTCCAGCCTGGGCCAGTCTCCTCTCGGGGGACACTTCCAGCACACTCCTCCCCAGAGACGCCTGTACTCCCCGGGGCCCGACGACAGCAAACCCTCCTCTCTGAGAAGCTGTTACACCAATATTATCGGTTTCTTTCTTCTTCAATTTCCGCAGCTATAGTAAAGCGCACGGACCAGGAGCGGCATAGACTCAACAGCGTTCCCTGTTGCCTGGGCCAAGTCCCCTTCTCGGTGGGACACGTTCAGCACCACTCCTCCCCTGAGACGCTGTTGCACAATATTATCGGTTTCTTATTATTTCACATTCCACAGGCTCTAGTGAAACGCACGGGGGGGGACCCAGAGCGCATCGACCGAGCGTTCCCGGCCTTGGGGCCAGTCCCCTTTCGCGGTGGGACACGTCCAGCACCACTCCTCCCTCAGACGGCGCCTGTTCCTCCCCGGGACCCGCGGACAGCAACCTCCCCGCCGCTGAGCTCCAAGACGCCCCAGGAGGCCGGGGCGTGGATGGCCACAGGGTGCTTCTCAAACAGATCGGACGGTCATTGGCGGATGAAGCTTGGAGCTAGCGAAATTAAATTGTGGAAACTTGAACGGAAAAAATGAAGGAAAGTCAGTTTAAACGCATGGGTGCTCCTTCTTGGCAGGATGTCCAGAATTGCAGGATTTTTAAATTGGCCTGAAGCCGGCGTTGACGGATTCTGAGAATTGAGAAGCACGACTTCTAATACACACATACACTGTAAAATTAAAAGGCCTATATCAGCTATTTGCATGTTTCAAAGGATAGTAGCACTAGTCGTAGCACCATGCATTGCACCGGGGTCGCCCCTTGCAGATTTTTTTAAATTCCCAGGAGCACCCATGTATAAACATCCTCTGGCCGGAATAGACGAATTGTGGGTTCATTAATAGAGATTAAAGAGGGGGGGGGCGATCCTGAGGTTTACTGCAATACCAGGATGTGTTTTTTTCAAGTATGAAAAACGTTTTAATAGCGGATTGTGCGGTGTTGTTGAAGTGATTATTGAATGTATGCATAAGTACAGAATATCGACTGAAATAGCTCACAGAGTGGGAACTCAGGGGGGAGAGGGGGGAAGCATCTTTCTGCACAAATATTCACCACCTTCTGGAAAGTCTATGCTCGCGGAACTTTTCTTTAATAGTCTGTCACTCCTTTGATCTGCGGTTCCTTTTCGGCTGAAGTCAAACAGATGTGTCCTATTTGCTCCATCCCCCCCCCCCCCCATTTTGTTGTTGGGTCATTTGAATATGTTTGTTGTTTGTTTGAGGAACAGAGGAGTTTTGTTATAAACTGAATGTAAATTTACCGATTTCATTGAATTTTGAATGTTCTTTCCATCTTTTTTTTTCAGGACTACAAAAACAGAACTTCCTCTCCCATGTGGTAAGTGGTTCTTTAGATTCCCTATTTCTTTATTTATGACTGTAACTACTATAGTGTGGTGAGAAGAGAGAAAGAGATAGAGAGAAAATGAAAGCGAAATTTATTAACCAGGGACATGAAGATAAGCAATGACGGCTTTTTTCCACCAGCCTTGGGAAATAATAATAAACTAATAAGAAATCAAAGAAAACTTCAAAACACCAAAAACTAAAAGTAACACAGCCACAAAAAATCGGGGGGAACATGAGGGTGATGGGAGGATGGGTGGAGGGGTGGGTTGGGGGGGAGGGGTATACTGAGCAAAAACATAATCAAAAAGAGAAAGAGGAGAGATAGTAGAGAAAATTAAAATCAATCAAATAATTTTTTTAATGCCATTCTATGACAAGCGTCAAAAACCTTAGACCATTTTTAAGTTGGCATTTAAGAACAAAATAAAGTCTATCTATTTAAAGAAAAAATATAATAAAGACAAGTATAAGAGTATTTGAGTGACTGAGGAGTGCCTATGTGTGTATTTGACACATGACTTCAAGCTCTCAAATTTGGTGTTGTTTAGTTTTTTGTTCTTTTGTTGAGATTTTGATTACAGTTTGGTCACACATCGATGATGATTTATTGACTGATCTTTCTTTTCAATCAATCATCAATAATATATATGCCTCAAGTAACAGGATGATGTTCCGTTGCAGCACGTCGCATACATGTTAGAAAAACAACACAAATTGATAATAAAGGACAATGGTAAACGCATACGAACAAGGTAACGCCCCATACGACACAGTGTAAACGCCGCGCATTAAAAGAATTTACAAACACTCACCCATGCAAACTCTTATATTTAACCCAATGACCTCCCCAACCATTCGAACAGGGATCGATCCAGTCCGAGAGATGGGAACTAAACTCCGAACGTCACACCAAAATCTTTTCATTAAAAAAAATCACACAGAATAAAGTCTAACATCACATTTCATTTCTGAAAAAGATGATATTGAATAGCAATTGATGATATATTTTCAAAGCTAACACACTTGTCACACAAAAAACCAGAATTCGAATCAAAAAAATCCGAATGGTCGCTCCGAGCACCGCGCAGAGTCAAATACTGGCGCACGGTCAAGTGGAAAGAAGAAAACATTTTGGCTCACTTCGAGAAAAATCCGTCAAAAAAAGACTAGTCGGGTGCCCTCCCTCCCCAAAATAAGAAAAAATGGGGTCATCAGATACAGCCCGATTTGATGCCGTTAGTGAAGGCTGTTAAACCATTGTGGGCAAGAAATGCGACATTGGTGCGCGAACGGCGTTAAGTGCTATAATTTGTTTGCTGTAAACTTTGCGATCTTGATAATAGACATCAATCTTGCCACAATGCCCCCCCCCCACCCCCCCCCCCCCCCCCCCAAAAAAAAAGAAAGACCACCATGAATTAACATTGAGGCTTCATCACTGAAAAATTCTATGTCCTGTCTCGTGGCCTGAGATGCGAACGCCACTATGTAAGATTACGCCCCTGCCTGTCAGGAATAGTTGTATAACAGCACAGAAAAATCTCTGCTCCGACTGTCAGGGGGACATCGGCAGTTCTGCCTAAAGATGATCGCCCTTTCGTGATCAGCAAGAGTAGGAAAAGCACATGGGAATCGGGAATTAGCCACGAGCGGTCTTTCTATAGACAATGACTAGGGACTAGAGGTTCTTAGACTACGCCTTTACCGGACATTGTCAAGGTTTTCCCACAGGAGCAGTTGGAACCCGGTGCAGACGGTGCTGGGAACATCTGAGTGGGTGGTGACCTCCCCGACGGACAACTACCAGGACTCCTCCCACATGGGCAGCACCGCGCGCGCCCAGAAGGCTCTGGCCGACATGCACACCATGTCAAGAAGATCGAGGACACAACCGACCAGCTCATGGTAAAGGAAACTCATAGATTGGTCGAGTCGGCGTTGGGGTGGATTAAACTTTTCAGGACTCCTCTCCACTTAATTCCAGAGGCCTCGGGGAAGGCTCTGGCGACATGCACACCATGTCCAAGAAGATCGAGACCACCCCGACCAAGCTCATGGTAAAGGAAACTTATGCCAACAGGAATTACATACACGCACACGCACACACACACAACACAACAAAACAGTCACACACACACAACACACACACAATACACACACCACACACAAAACACACACTATCACACTAAACAAAACACTAACAACACCCACACTACACACACACAAACAAAACACACATACACACAACAACAACACTACACACAAACACACACTACACACAACACAACAAAACACACACACACAACACACTTCCTCCCTCCCTCACTTCCTCTCTTCGTCTTGAACCTCACCCACACAGCCAATCTCAACAAAAATGTTGCTCTCCCCCCCACCCTCCTGCGAAATCCCACCACTCATCAAAAAAAGACCAAATATTCACAGCCTGAACTATTAGCGTAAACTTTGTCCCTCTACAGACAGTGACCTGGGTTCCCAGGAAGGGGGCCTCGAGAACGGTTGCGCATGAACTAGAGAACGTGCGCATGAACAGAGAATCGTCAGCCATGAAACTAGAGAACGTGCGCATGAAATAGAGAACGTGCGCATGAACTCAGAGAACGTGCGCATGAACAGAGAACATGCGCATGAATAGAGTTTGTAAACTTTTATCCCCTACAGATGGTGACCCTGGGTATCCAGGAGGGGGCCTCCCGCAGAACTGGACAAAGAATAAGAGAGTTGCGCATGAACTACATGTATTACTTTTATCCCCCCCTCCTACAGACGGTGACCTGGCTCCCAGGAGGGGGCCGTACGAGACAACCGTGCGCATGAACTACAGCGGGGACCAGGGGCAGCGCTCCGCCAGCTGATTCACGGCGCACATGCTGCGGCTGAGTGGCCATGTGCGTGCTGGGGTTGTTTTGCTGCACCCCAGGGCAATAGGCAGCACCTGGCCGTCAGCCACGAGGAAGGGCAAGAGCACACATCCTTGCAGCTCTCGCTCTGCTCAAGCAGGCAGAACTACAGCAAGAAGAAGCTGACTTGACTGTAAGTCATAATGGTAATGTGTGGACCGTAATCGTTGATGATAACGATGATGATGATGATGATGATGATGATGATGATGGCAACAGTCAAGAGAAGGGCAAGATCCACCATCCATCAGCTCTCCCGCCTCTGCTCAAGCAGGCCGACTCCAGCAGAAAGAAGCTGCACCTGACTGTAAGTGTAATGGTACTGGTTGACAGATGTGATGGATAACGGTGAATGATTGATTTATTCTCGATCGATCAGACAGTTCCGTCAATTATGAGCGCAGGAGTGTCATGCTGCGTTTATGGGCCTAAGAAGAAAACCATAGGCCCAGAATTGTACGACTTTGGCTGGAGGAAATCTGCGGAAAATGTTCTGAAAAAAGCAGAGGAGAATGAACCGTAAGGCAGAAAGATAGTAGATGACAAGCAAGCAAAGGGAAAAGGCAGAGGCAATAAGAGAGTGAAGAATTAGAGGAACTACAAGCACAGAACTTCCAGAAGGTGGGGGAACTATTTATACAAACGACCCACGGCATCCCCAGGTGGGAGCTAATGTTGATGGGAGTATGATCGTAAGATTGAACAGTGAATTGTTATATTCCAGCGTCTGTCCTCGGCCACATCCCTTCACTGTGCTGTCCATCGTGGGAAATCCTGCAACGAGGATTCCTGACGTCTGTGGGTGAAGTACTGTTTGCACAACTTTTTATTTATTTTTTAATCCCTGTTCATGGGTCTACTCTTTAATTTTTTACACTGATTTTGAAGTATTTTTTTTTTTACTTTTTTTTTCCCAGAAACTGAATTCAGTGTATTTTGATTCATCAGAATTTTTTTTTTTTTGACCACAAGCGAAGCTGGGCGCATTTGAACGTAGTGTCTATTCTGGAAGTTGCAAAGCTAAACTGTCTGTCTGTCTAGTTAATTTCCTCTTAAGTTGCCCCCCCTGAATCGATGGACAGGGTTCCCGCCCCTGTACCCTGCCGGTGGGGCCATGGGTCCTTGAACCCCTGCTCTTTCATTTTCCTTTAATTTCATTTTGCGGAGTTCACCCGGCTTTTAGTCTCTAGTGTTTTGTTGTTTGTTGGTCTCTTCATACATTCTTGGTACTTGTGGTGATTTCTTGAGCGTTTTAATATTTGAAGGGACATTTCGGATGTAAGCTGTAATTTCAAGTTCTTCCTGTTGTTTACACCCTCCCTGCCTGCCCTGGTCCTGCTACAGGGGTGCGTTGCAATAATAATAATAATAAAAACATTTATAGAGCACCCTTTCTCTCTGAGCTCACGGCACTTCACAACTGTTAAATAAATACATCAAATCATAATAAGCATACTACATATCAACTATCACAACACAGGCACACAGCCACAACACGCGCGCACGCAAACGTCCACACCACATACGCAGCGCACACCCACCACCCACAATGTGGTGGGACATCATTTAAGGCAGGAAACAGGACAAGGAAGAAAAAATCAGAGGTATGACGGAAGGGTGAGTTTTAGGCGGTTTTGAAAGACTGGAAAGAGTTAGCAGAACGAAGTTCATATGGTTAGGGGTTACAGACAGAAGGGGGCGCTGAACGAAAAGGAACGTTCACCAATGTTTAGTGATGTCATTGATGATGCTCGTAACTATTGATTCAGAGACCTGGAATGATGGTTTTTGTTTTTAAACGAAAGTCGGGAAAAATATAATCTAGACCTTGTTTTTCCACGGTCTCAATTTCATTTGATAGTATAAAGAAGAGTTTTTTGGCAGTGAAGGGATTAAAAGTGGGAGCAGCCTGGGACTGATTTTTTGTTTTTAACCCTTCACTGCCAACCGTATTTCAGCTAAAAATGTCCATTACATTACATGTGTTAGAGAACAAAATCCATCTGCAGTATTGGGGATTCTTCTGTGACATATAAAACAACGGTCGAACCTTTACTTCGCAAAACTAAAGACAATAGGCGTCTTTGGAATAGACCCCAAATGATGCCTTTTAGTAACATCAGGTGTTAAATAGTGCGAATCACTGTGAGTGCTAAAATGCGACTTGGCTGGGAAAAGGTTAAAATAAGCTTCTCCCTGGGCTGAGTTGGATTAAAATCCATTCAGACACTGTTGTTAGCTGTTATGGGTATTGTTAAACAAACAAAAAAAATTGATTCCACTTTGGTGGTTTGTTGCGACAGGACTGTCAGTGTGACCTTCCACTGGATCGGCTCGGGGTCTGACCACCTGGTGCTTTCACCTTCCCTGGCCATGGGAACTTCATCATCAGGTGACAAACAGACAAACTACAGTATTTGTCGGATATTAGGCGATGCCTGTGTATAAGTCGGAAATAGGGCAATTTTTAAGAAAAATCTGAAGAAAAAAAGAAAGTAAAAGGCGCCCCGTTTATAAGGCGATATGAATCTCACAAAAGAAAGTCAAACTTTGAAACCAGTACGCATCCTGTAAACGCTTACAGACCGCCATTACTACTGTCATAAACGAGAGATGGCTTCCTTGTCAAATAATCGAACTTCCGTTTTTGCAACTTACGGTTGTTGTGTTTGGACTTTTCATCGCAAAAACTGGTAGAATTATGGCATTTAAGCTCTACAACGATGCTTTTTACATCCAATGAAGGGTTATGCATCTTTTGGACGGTATCTCTGTCGATAATAGGAATTTTGAAACATTTTAACGCAAGTATTCATCGTATCGACGGCTCATGACCTCACAGTAGATTGTACTGAACACGACAATCGTTGCCTCCTCTTCTCACGATTTTGTTCACTAATAGGGCACCCTCGTTTATTAGGCGCATAGGGTGAAATTGAAGAAAAAAATATTGCCTTTATAAACACAAAAAATTACGGCACACCACAAGTGTAAAGTGTTGTTAATTTATTCACAAAAAACAAATTCGACAAACTACTGGATATTTCGGCGAACGCGCCTTTACCAACACAGACAAACAAGAAAACAGCAAATATAAATATAGCAAAAGGAGCAAAAAGCAGGCAACAGAAGGAGCAAGATAAAAAGACAATACTTGTATGGTATGGTAAGTTGGATCGAAGAAAATGTAAAATTTATATTCCATTTATCTTTTTCGAGATCCATACTTACCATACCATACACTTAAGACTCCCTCCCTCCTCCCCTCTTGTTTGTATCGAAGCAAGTTCGCTCGATTCGGATAAGAATGACTAGCATGGCTGCTCCCAGCATGCTTTGGGAAGGAAGTGTCTTTTCATCCAAATCTTTTACAATTTGGCTATCCCGGGTGAATTGAAGATTCATTCTTTCCCCTCTACAGTCCAGTGCGTAAATGATGCAACCAAGTTGAAACCAAAGAGGAAGGCGCGCATTCGTGGACACAAATCGGGGAAGAAAAGAAAGAAAGAAAAGTGTTTTGAGATGAGAGAGGTTGGGGACAGTGAGTACGCAATCATAAATGGCAGAAGTTGGAAACAAGGGTCAGTTGGGTGTGGTGGAGTAGGGGACATTTTAGATAAAAAAGACAATACTTCCCCTCTACAGTCCAATGCGTAAATGATACAACGAAGTTGAAACCAAAGAGCAAGGCATGCATTCGTGGGCACAAATCAGGGAAGAAAAGAAAAATGCTTTGAGATGAGAGAGGTTGGGGACAGTGAGTACGCAATCATAAATGGCAGAAGTTGGAAACAAGGGTCAGTTGGGTGTGGTGGAGTAGGGGTCATTTTAAAAGCATCAAGACTTTTTTGTTCTAAATAAGCCCTTTTGGTATGCAAAACGTACTGCTGCTTTTGTACAAAGCTCTGCGTTTCTTTTTCATGTGAGTTTATGCTTATACGTGATTTTCAAAACTCATCCTGTCTTTTTCATTTTTTGCGAATGCGTGCTTAACACATTGTGCATTTATTTAATAATAATAATGTTCTTTTATGTATATTTGATTTGATTGTAGTGAGTCTTATGTGTATAATGTTAACTTATTTGTGTTTTATTGTCTATGTAAAGCGCTTTGAGCTCGCTGCAAAGGGAGTAAAGCGCTATATAAATGTTCAGTATTATTATTATTACAGTGAAACCCGTTTAGTACGAATTCCAGGGGAGAGGGCCAATTTACTTGTTGTAAGCATTGCTCGTTCAAACCATTTTATCGATTTTGGCAACCCTGACGAACCTATCAATCGCTCCTCACATCTACTGTGGTGTGCGTGCTGGTAAAGTGTGAAAAAGACAGAAAAACGGAAACAACACACTTACCCAACAAAGCATGGTTGTAAGCCCAGTATCCTGTAACCATAGGGTTTTTAATGCCGATTACAAACACTTTAAAACAGTTTATTAACACACGATAACATCAAAAACATAAAATCCACACACACGCTTTAAGAGAAAGTTAAAATTTCCCGGAAGTCACAAGATCAGTGTGCAAACAGAATATATCGGCCAATCAGAATGCCGCTTACATATCGAGGGGTCAGTCAAGATGGCGATGTTGTTGTCAGTGTGTTCTCGTTCTAGCCAGGTAGTTGTGCAAGAAAGCTTGACTTTGGGATGGCGGTGTGGTTGTAAGTGCGTTCTCGTTCTAACCGTGTAGTTTTTGCATAAAAGCTTGACTTTGGGAGTCAATAAATTGTACGTTATATGCAAGTTGCTCGTTGTAGCGAGCTCGTTGTATGCAGAATTATTTAACAAGGAAAAAGAAGGCTTGTGGTCGGGAATTTTGAAACCACTCGTTACACACGGGCTCTCGTTTAAACCGTACTCGTACTAAATGGGTTTCCCTGTATTATTTGATAAGTGTCACAATGTATTCATTTTTGTTGTTGCGATGTTGCAGGCCATCTGGCTGCCCGGTTCACAAACGGAGCTGGCCATTGTGACTGCTGATTTTGTAAAGGTCAGTTGTTCATGGTTCTTCTTCTTCTTCTTCTTCTTCTGCGTTCCCAGGCCATATGGCCATAATGGGTAAGGTACGTTATGTGTCCGGTTTTCAGTTTTCCTCTGGTCTTGCTGCTGCGTACAGCCGACACATTCCGATTTCGGAGGAGCTCAAAACAGAACATTTGAAAAAAGGCTGGAGAATGGGCCATTAAGTCAGAAAGATAGTAGATGATAGAAAGCAAAGGGAAAAGGCAGAGTCAAAGAGTGGCAGATTAGAAGCAGCTACAAGCACAGAACTTCCAGAAGGTGGGGGAACTATTTTTGCAAAAAGCCCCCCCCCCCCAGGTATCCCCACGGGGAGAGACTCGTGGAGGGGGCGGGGGTGGTCCAGCTCCCCGTATGGAGGCACGAGGCATCCACCCACTGCCCCAGATTAACTTCTTCGTTTTTGTTTTCTTTATTCAGTGCCGTATTTTACGGACCATAAGGCGATACTTTTTTTTCCTAGACTGAGACCCCTGTGCCTTATAATGTGACTAATAATATAGTAAGAAAATATAAGGCGATACTTTTATTCCTAGACTGAGACCCCTGTGCCTTATAATGTGACTGATAATATAGTAAGAAACTAGAGTACACTATTTCACGGACCATAAGGCGATACTTTTATCCTAGACTGAGACCCCTGTGCCTTATAATGTGACTGATAATATAGTAAGAAACTAGAGTACACTATTTTACGGACCATAAGGCGATACTTTTTTTTTACCTAGACTGAGACCCCTGCGCCTTATAATGTGACTGATAATATAGTAAGAAACTTTAGAGTACACTATTTCACGGACCATAAGGCGATACTTTTTTCCTAGACTGAGACCCCTGTGCCTTATAATGTGACTGATAATATAGTAAGAAACTAGAGTACACTATTTCACGGACCATAAGGCGATGCTTTTTTCCTAGACTGAGACCCCTGTGCCTTATAATGTGACTGATAATATAGTAAGAAACTAGAGTACACTATTTCACGGACCATAAGGCGATACTTTTATCCCAGACTGAGACCCCTGTGCCTTATAATGTGACTGATAATATAGTAAGAAACTAGAGTACACTATTTCACGGACCATAAGGCGATGCTTTTTTCCTAGACTGAGACCCCTGCGCCTTATAATGTGACTGATAATATAGTAAGAAACTAGAGTACACTATTTCACGGACCATAAGGCGATGCTTTTTTCCTAGACTGAGACCCCTGCGCCTTATAATGTGACTGATAATATAGTAAGAAACTAGAGTACACTATTTTACGGACCATAAGGCGATACTTTTTTTTTACCTAGACTGAGACCCCTGTGCCTTATAATGTGACTGATAATATAGTAAGAAACTAGAGTACACTATTTTACGGACCATAAGGCGATACTTTTTTTTTACCTAGACTGAGACCCCTGTGCCTTATAATGTGACTGATAATATAGTAAGAAACTATAATAACAAAATCTGAATTTTGTGTAAAATTTTTGGGGGTGTGCCTTATAGTTAGTAAAATACGATACTTATTCTTCTTATCAATGACGGTTTACATAGAGAAAGGTGGCAGAGTGGTTAAGACGTTCGCCTGCCAAATGTAATGCGTGACTGCACCGTGAGTGACCCCGGGTTCGAAACCCGGCCTCACCCTTTCGTTTCTAGTTTGACGGGAAAATCGAACTGAACGTCGAGTCCTTTGGATGGGGACTTAAAGCTAGTCTGACCCACGCGCTTTACGCACATAAAAATCCCACGGCAGTTGAAAGTCGGTAAGAGCAGGGAGAAATCCCGCTGCCTGGTGTGGCCAAATTGATAGCTAGGTTTCCCAAGTGTGCCCAAAATGGGTCTTATAAGGGAGGGGTCTTATGAGGGAGGTAATTGTAATACTTACAAAGAAGGGCAATGTGTCAGAGAAGTAGGTCTTATGTGGGAGGGAGTCTTATAATGGTCTTATATATTAAAAGCCATTTATTTGTATTTCTTTCGCACCTTAGATCTACGACCTCTCAGTGGACGGCATCAGCCCGCAGTACTACTTCCTGCTGCCCAGCGGCAAGATCCGCGACGCCAGCTTCCTGTTCGGGCCCGACCCCGAGGGTCAGGGTCCGGGGGTGAAGGGTCAGGGCCGGCACATGGTACTGATGGCCTCCTCTGGCTACATCTACACCCAGGTCATGGAGGACTCCAGCAGCGCGCGGCACGGGCCCTTCTACATCACCAACGTGCTGGAAGTCAAGCACTCGGACCTCAAGGTTTGAAATCTTTTGTGAGAGTGTAAAGAGTGCTAAGCTTTGTCTAGCATGCGAATTGTCCTCACTGCACACATGCACGCACACCACACACACACTCACACAAACCCTAATCACGGAAGTCTGGAAACGGGGCTAAAAGCACGGGCCTTTCTGCATCAGCAATGTTCTGGAAGTCAAACACTCGGATCTCAAGGTTTGTTGGAGACGGGCACATGCAGACACTCACAGATGCACACATGCATGTGCGCTCGCGTACGCACACGCACACGCACACACACACACACACACACACGCAAGTATAACACATACATACACTCAGACACACTCATGCATGCACACGCACACACACACACTAACACTCAGACACACACATACACACATGTCAGACACACGTGTGTGTGTCCACTTGTGTGAGAACTTGAGTGCACTCATTGCATTTATGCATGTGTATACATGTGTGTTTTTATACGCGTAGGACGCAGTTACTGGAACCTTTTTGGTATTACAGGGCTCCCAATCGTCCCGCAAAACAAGGGGTCCCAGGGACTCCTTCACTTACAGTATAGAGGATCCTAGAGGCGGGATAGAGGGTCCCAGTGGCATTGCAAATGCTAAAAATATTTTTTCTAGTGCATCCCTGGGACCCCCTGCTCATTCTTTTAGAGGGTCCTTGAGAATTTTAGTGCTTCTGGGAGCCCTGGGCATATAAAGTTTCCCTTAAAGCCATACGATGATTGATTATGAAAGGCGCAGCAAATGGTTATCGGAGTCGGGGAGGGATGAACTAACGCTGAACACTGCAGGTGAAATTTTTGCAGGACGTCAACGGGCAGGTTGCGGGGGGAGGGGTGTCTGTCTACTACTCCCACGCCCTGCAGCTTCTCTTCTTCAGCTACTCCCAGGGTGAGTGATCCTTCAGGCAGGGAGGTGAGAGTCACGGGCCAGCCCACGCGCCCACTAAAATCGCACGACTGTGCAATGCGATTCAATCAGTCAAGTAAACCCGAGTTCGAACCTGAGTACAGGGGATTTTTTTCCTCTCACTCTGCACTAGGCCTTAACGGTCTGAACGTGGAGTCTTTCGGATGAGACGATAAACCGAGGTCCCATGTGCCCATGCACTTAGCATACGTTAAACCCCAGTGGCAACGAAAAAAGTTGTCATTTGGTCAAAATTTACCCCTCAGTGACAAAAATCGCATGCAATTTTTTTTTTTTTTTTAAATATTGGGTGGCCTCTGGCTGCGACACGCTCTCTAGGTGGGAGCAACCCAAATTTCACAGAGACGCCTCTGTGACTATAAAGTACCTAATACCTAATAATACCTAATCACGTGATCTCGATGCGCCAATCACATTTGTTCTTGGATACCACGTGATCGAATCGTATCGTACAGTCGTGCGGGTTTTAGTGGGCGTGTGGCCGGCCCTTTGCTCGAAAGTGCCACAGCACCCGCTTTTTGTTCACGCCTGTTTCTATAGAACTCATCGCCAGTATAAACCAATCCACACTAGGCCTTACGGGCTGAACGTGGAGTCTTTCGGATGAGAGACGATAATCCGAGGTCCCGTGTGCTCATGCACTTAGCACACGTTAAACCCAGTGGCAGCGAAAAAGTTGTCATTTGGTCAATCCCCCACTCTCTGAGCCGAGAGAACTTGGGTGTTGAGGCATACAGTTTAAATGACAATGACATTGTATAACTGGTTATTTCCGCTGCATGGGCTAGAACACCAAGGCTACATCAAAATATTGTTGGGGGGGTCTTTAGCCATTACAAGCTCCTAGCATAGCATCATCAGTCTCCCAAATCCCCCGAAGACGGAGTGTGGCTGCCCACGTGGCGGGGTAATCAAAAACGGTCACACACATAATGTTCTCATCTACAGTTGATCCACTTGTACTATAGTGTTCAAGTGTTTCCGCTGTCAGGGATGATCCCTGGGGTCTTTTAGCCAGGGAAATTCTGCACAGATATACGCGTAAGTTCTGCATGGAGACTCATGCGCAGCCCGTAAATAAAATCCGGAAGTAAGACATATGAAATAATCTGCTTAGACATTGTTCACTATACTGGGAAAGTGTTCCTTTCAAGATCGTTGGCTAAAAGATGGACATTATCCTTAGGCCTACAGGTCCTTACAAGGTCCTTACTTGGGGATGGCTGAAAGCCCTGGGAACCCTGTATCTGCTTAGACATTGTTCACAATGCTGGGAAAGTGTTCCTTTCAAGATCGTTGGCTAAAAGATGGACATTATCCTTAGGCCTACAGGTCCTTACTTGGGGATGGCTGTAAGCCCTGGGAACCCTGTATCTGCTTAGACATTGTTCACAATGCTGGGAAAGTGTTCCTTTCAAGATCGTTGGCTAAAAGATGGACATTATCCTAAGGCCTACAGGTCCTTACAAAGTCCTTACTTGGGGATGGCTGTAAGCCCTGGGAACCCTGTATCTGCTTAGACATTGTTCACAATGCTGGGAAAGTGTTCCTTTGAAGATCGTTGGCTAAAAGATGGACATTATCCTAAGGCCTACAGGTCCTTACAAAGTCCTTACTTGGGGATGGCTGTAAGCCCTGGGAACCCTGTATCTGCTTAGACATTGTTCACAATGCTGGGAAAGTGTTCCTTTCAAGATCGTTGGCTAAAAGATGGACATTATCGTTAGGCCTACAGGTCCTTACAAAGTCCTTACTTGGGGATAGCTGTAAGCCCTGGGAACCCTGTATCTGCTTAGACATTGTTCACAATGCTGGGAAAGTGTTCCTTTCAAGATCGTTGGCTAAAAGATGGACATTATCCTTAGGCCTACAGGTCCTTACAAGGTCCTTACTTGGGGATAGCTGTAAGCCCTGGGAACCCTGTGAAAGAGTGCACATTACACGCTGAAACTCGTGCGCAATCCCGTCAGCTTATTTCTTATAGAAGTGTATAGGGTATCCGCACGGAACTTACGGATTGCAGATCTTATGTGCATGGGTGCAACTTCTTCTGGTATGCAAGGATTTCCTGTTTTTGAATTTTACTGCAAAAGGAATTTCCTGTTTTTTAAAATTTGTCAAACAAGATCTTTGTGTGTCTACTGTATTTTTCAAACACTTTCAAAATAAGCATTTGTATAAATTGTGGAAAAAGCAAACAAAATTTTTTTTTCTTCAGCTGCAGGGGGGACATTACCCCTAGACCCCGGCCTTTCAGGTTTTTTTTTATTTTGTGTAGTTGCACCCATGAATGTGTGTGTGCCCTTTAGCCAACAACAACATTTCCGTTTCAGGGAAGAGCTTTTCGGCGCCGGTGGCCAAAGACCTGTCCAAAGTGACCAACTTGTTCCCCATCACCTTCAAAGGGTGAGTCCCTCTGTTTTCCTCTGTGACTTGTAGCACTCTGTGACTTGTAGCACCTTTGTGACTTGTAGCACCTTGTGACTTGTAGCACCTTGTGACCTGTCCAAAGTGACCAACTTGTTCTCCATCACCTTCAAAGGGTGAGTCCCTCTGTTTTCCTCTGTGACTTGTAGCACTCTGTGACTTGTAGCACCTTGTGACTTGTAGCACCTTGTGACTTGTAGCACTTTGTGACTTGTAGCACCTTGTGACTTGTAGCACCTTGTGACCTGTCCAAAGTGACCAACTTGTTCCCCATCACCTTCAAAGGGGTGAGTCCCTCTGTTTTCCTCTGTGACTTGTAGCACTCTGTGACTTGTAGCACTCTGTGACTTGTAGCACCTTGTGACTTGTAGCACCTTGTGACTTGTAGCACCTTGTGACCTGTCCAAAGTGACCAACTTGTTCCCCATCACCTTCAAAGGGTGAGTCAGTCTTTTAATTTTTTTTTATCTGTGCCTAGTTGTAGCGCTTTGCGTAATCTGGGTTTGTTCGGGGGTTCCTGGTCATCTTCAGTCTGTCGATGGGAAAAGAGCTGCGCATTTATTATACTGAGCAATGGTGAACGGAGCACAACGTCTGGCTTGAGTGTAAGAACCATGCTTCATACAGTAAGACAGCTAATCCCATTAGCTGCAGCACCAACAATCTGTCCCTATATTTCAGCTCCAATGGTGGAGGCAAAGGCACTAGCAGGGTGAATGGGCTTGGTAGAACTGGATACACAGAGCGTAGATCAAACAATCAACTCTAAAGCTGCAGCAATAGTAATGTGTTCCTTTCATGTAAGTATTGATACGTCATGCTGCCGTTGTGCGCCTATTTCTAATTTCCCAGCATGTCCAACTTCGGCTGGTTTTGATTCAGATTTTGATTCTCCTGTGAAGGTTGCCTGCCACAGCTCTGAAGATGCGAGTCCCTCCGGCCCATTTTTGGTTTGAAATCAGAGTTTTCCTTCTCCTAGATGGACTGCCTGCCGAGGCTTGGAACTCCGTCTTGCCCTGACCGGTCTAGTCTGCGACCCCTCTTGAGTTGCTGAGAGCTGGTTTTGCTATTGCCCCGGTTTTCCGCGCCTGTGCCGCGTGTGTTCGCCATGACCAGATCAATCCCACCCTGCCCCATGTCCCAATCCATGTTATTTCCAGGTCTAACGGTGGAGGTAAGGGCAACAGTGGGGTGAGCCAGGCCCTAGTACAGTGGTCGGAGGTGACGGGGGCACACTGCATGGGACATGCAACTAATCCCCTTAGTTGCAGCACTTCCATGTTATTTCCAGGTCTAACGGTGGAGGGAAAGGCAGCAGTGGGGTGAGCCAGGCCTTATAGTTCAGTGGTCGGAGGTGGCAGGGCACACTGCATGGGACATGCAACTAATCCCATTAGCTGCAGCACTAACAATCTATCCATATTATTTCCAGGTCTAACGGTGGAGGTAAAGGCAGCAGCGGGGTGAGCCAGGCCCTGGTGCAGTGGTCGGAGGTGGCGGGGGGACACGGCTTGGGAAAGACAACTAATCCCCTTAGCTGCAGCACTGTTACTCTATCCATATTATTTCCAGGTCTAACGGAGGAGGTAAAGGCAGCAGCGGGGTGAGCCAGGCCCTGGTGCAGTGGTCAGAGGTGGCCGGTCACACTGGACTGCTGTACTGCATGGAACGGACGGACACCTGTCCGCTACACTGCATCACTTAGAGAATACATATAATATCTCTATATTTCCAGGTCCAACGGTGGAGGTAAAGGCAGCAGCGGGGTGAGCCAGGCCCTGGTGCAGTGGTCAGAGGTGGCGGGGCACACTGGACTGCTGTACTGCATGGGGCAGACCTCCAACAACCCTGTGGTCCTCATGGTGCGACCTTCGGCCATCACCATGCAGGAGATCAAGGTCGTCCCCGCCAAGGCCAAGGTCAGTTAGGGACAGGGAGGTGGTGGTGGTGGGGGAGGGGTTTGGAGGTATTAGGTACTAATCTTTATAGTCTTAGAGGCGTCTCTGTGACATTCGGGTTGCTCCCACCTGGAGAGAGCGTCACAGCCAGAGGCGCGCCACCCATTTTAAAAAAAATATATATAAATTTGCATGCAATTTTGTGACTGATGAAGGAGGGGGTGGGTGGGTACATTTTTAACCAAATGACAACTTTTTCGTTGCCATTGGGATTAATGTGTGCTAAGTGCATGGGCACACTGGACCTCGGTTTATCGTCTCATCCGAAAGACTCCACTTTCAGACTGTAAGGCCTAGTGCAAAGTGAGAGAAAAAATCCCCTGTACCCAGGTTCGAACTCGGGTTTACTTGACACAAGGCGAACGCGTTACCTCTGTGCCACTCTACACCTTGAAGAGGGTTGACAGACACTAAACATTCACACATGCAGGGGAAGAAAGGTCTAGACAAGAGATGGAAAGGTAGACACCAAGAGAGTATAGTATGAATGTAAATATTTCAACAATTAGCTGAGCTCCGTTCCCCTAAAAAGTTGGTGCATTTGTAATGCAGAATAATTTGCTTTGATAAAACTTTGTGTCCAGTGTCTTTATTTGTCGAAACAACTGTCTCTGATGGAAACAGCTGTCTCCGTATGGGCACTGTCCTCTCTCCACCATCAGGAGAAAAAGTTAATCAGCACATTTTACTATTTTCTTCTTTTCAGAACACGGAACAGTTCTAAAAGTTAATGATAACTGAGTTTGTTTCTGAGGTTCACAAATAAAGACATTGGACACAAGAAGTTAAATCAAAGCAAAACACCAAGAGAGTGTGTGTACAAAATATGCGAAAACATACACTTGTAGACAGAATTATACAGAGATGGAAATGTAGACACAGACAGAGATAATTAAACGTACTGAAACAGAACTAAAGACAGAAACATGAACAGAGTGAGAGACAAGATAGATGAACCTGCAGATAGAAACAGAGACACACACACAGAAACAGAACTAAAGACAGAAACATGAACAGAGTGAGAGACAAGATGATAGACCTGCAGATACTCTTTTCTCTTTTTTTAACTCGTGCAATATTCCTTTTGCTGAGCAGCATTGTCACACGTGTGTAGCATATCGTCGGTGAAATTCAAAAAAACCTTGTATCTCAATTTTGGTAGTTTTTGAGTCAGCTCTCTAATTTTTCCCGCCACCTTCCCGAAAAAACTTCATTGTTAGTCCCAAATTCAGATCTAAAGTCAAAAACCTTGTATCTTCGTTCTTTTCAAGCATAAAAAAAAAAAGTAATTTTAACAAAATGCAGGACTAAACTCGCAATGTCTTGAACAAAATATTCATCATAGTTAATCAATTGTGGTCAACGCGGTTAATTTTTTAAAAGTTTTTTTTTTCTCCATTTTTCTCAAAACTACCAAAATTGAGATACAAGGTTTTTGAATTTCACTGATGATATACTGATCGGGTTGAATGAAATACATACATAATCGCGTTATGAGTGTTGGAATCTAGACTTGACGATGGCTTCGGTCTCTCTTCATAATTATAAGAATAATGTTTCCCATTGTCGGTAAATGGTTCCCCCCCCTTCTGGAAGTTCTGTGCTTGTAACTTCCTTTAATCTAATCATGTCTCTCTCTTTAAAAATAAAACTCCTGCCTTTTACCTTTGCTTTCTATCATCTACTGTCTTTCTGAATTATTGGCCCATTCTCCTGCCTTTTTTTCAAAAAACAAATCTTCCAAATAATGTTTCTCCTTTGAGCTCCTCCGAAATTGGAATGTGTCGGCTGTACGCAGCTGGGAGACCAGTGAAAACTGAAAACCGGACACATATGTACCTTACCCATTATGGCCATATGGCCTGTGGAACGCAGAAGAAGAAGAAGAAGAATGTTTGACAGCGTCGTTTTTCTGATGTGTGTGCAGATCCAGGATGTGGTGGCCATCAGACATTTAGCTTCCACCTCGGACCAGGTGAGAAATCTGCGCATGTGTGTGTGTGTGCATTCGCGCACACCCGCACGCGTGTGCCTATGTGTGTATGTTCGTTTGTAAGACACCATTGTTGTGAAAAATCCATGTACTATTTTGGGGGGGGGGGGGCTATATACTTATAAGGCGATATTTTTTTTCTTCCAGATAGAGACCCCTGCTCAATGTAATATGATTGATAATATAGTAGGAAAATATGATAACAAACTCTGATTTTTGTCTACAATTTGGGGGGTGCGCCTTGCAATAAGGTTGGCTTTATAGTCCGGAAAATATGGTGCTGTATTTTTCAGACTATTAGGCAGTTATGTGTATAAGGCAAATCTGGCAATGCTTAGATAATGCTTTTTTTGGAAAATTACACCTTACCAGCCGCCCGTGGCGTAGTGGTTAGCGTCGCGGAATACTAGCTGGAAGGTCCTCTCGTGTTCGATTCCCATACAGAGACGAAGGTGTTTCGGGACCTGCGGACGAACTCCTACCCAGAGTGAATGGCTATGGGCTCTTTTCAATGGGAAGACTGAAACCACACAAGTCGAGTTTCATCCGCTAAACGGATGCGATCCTGAGAGTGTTGATCTAATTCCAAGGCCAACACTGAAGGTGTCTGTAGTTCTAGGGCCTGGCTAACGCCGGGATATTCATCATGAAAGGAAGCGAAGAATACAGCCCTGTCATGCAGTCTCAGACTGAAATGGAACTCCATAGCATCATCATCACCATCATCACCGTAGTCATATGCCTAATTTTCCATCAATCATTAAAAAGAAAAACGTCTCAAATTCGGCGAATGTGCCTTTATCAACTTAGACACACAAAGAAAACAACAAAAGGAGCACAAAAAAACTATACTTCCCCTCTACAATCCAATCTGTGAATGATCAGATGGGATTGAGACATTTCTCCTCTAGTGGGGAGAAAAAACCAACAACAAAATAATCCAAGGCTGATCCTAACCCCATGGATGCAACCTTGCCTCTGATACAAGGCGGCGCTTGTTTAAAAAATATTTGAAAACCAGTTGGCGTCCTAGTTTTAAAAAAAAATTTTGACCAAGAGAAGAAAAAAATTGATTCAAAGTTCAAGGGGGAAAATGTGTTGAATTCTCCCTTTACAAGCCTCGGAATAAGCTTCAAATTTAGTAGGATTTTGCTTTTTCTTCAGCTTCAGGGGGGCGTTGCCCCCCTGACCCCCCAACAAGGACGCTGTCCCTGTACCCTGACAGGAGCCTGGGCGGCCCCTGGACCCCTGCCTTGCTTGTTTTTCGATTTTCTCCAGTTGCATCCAGGTAACCCAATTTTTCTGTGTACAGCAACAGCAGCCACGACCATGATCTTGCTGTGTCGAGGACGGCAGCATGAGGATTATACATGGCCAACGTGGATCACACCAACTACTGGATGTCCCCGTTCCTGACGCCCCAGAGGCCCCATCGCTGTCACCTGAAGCCGTCTGAGAAGAAGAAGAAAACAACGTCAAAGCTGGTGAGATGCGAAGAGGATGAGAGAGAGAGAGAGAGGGGGGGAGTCAGAGAATTCAGCTCATTGTGGATCACACCAACTACTGGATGTCCCCGTTCCTGCAGCCCCAGAGCCCCATCGCTGCCCTGAAGCTGCTGAAGAAGAAGAAACAAGTCAAAGCTGTGTGAGTGTGAAGAGAGAGAGAGAGTAGAGGGGGGGATGTCAGAATTTCTACCCACCAACTACTGGATGTCCCCGTTCCTGCAGCCCCAGAGCCCCATCGCTGCCCTTAAGCTGCTGAAGAAGAAGAAACACAGTCAAAGCTGGTGAGTGGAATTTGCAGAGAGAGAGAGAGAGGGGGGGAGTCAGAAAGTCAACACACCAACTACTGGATGTCCCCGTTCCTGCAGCTCCAGAGCCCCATCGCTGCCCTGAAACCGCTGAAGAAGAAGAAACAAGTCAAAGCTGGTGAGTGGAAGAGAGAGAGAGAGAGGGGAGTCATAAATCAGTTCATTGTGGATCACACAATCTGGATATCCCCAACACACACACACACACACACGCATGCACACACGCATGCACACACGCACACACATATTTTGTCTTGTTAAGATGGCTTGATGAAAAAAAGCAGGTATGTTTGCTTATTCAATATCCATCACTAAATAACATTTTGACTTGACTTGACAACAACAACAACATACAGTATTTATACACACAAACACACACACACAACACTTACACACACGCTCTCCATCCTCACTCAACACACACACTTTACACGCACAACACACACACACACGCACACGCACAAACGCACACACACACACACACACAAACACCACACACACAGAGTAGTGTAGTAGTAAATAGCAGTAGTTGTTCTAAAGGGGGTTGTGGGTGGTAACACGTGTGTTGCAGGTCGACCAGAGGGCAGCATCAATTTCCCCATAAGACTCTTTCGAGCACTTAGGCCAGCAGAGCAGCGACATCGATTGTGAGTGTTCATCAGGAATTTTATGGGTCCATTGTAATTATAATCTTAATACTAGAAATCATGTTGCACCACACACACGCACAAACCCACACGCACACGAACACACACACACTCACACGCAAGGCACGCACGACAACACCGCACACCACCACACTCACAAGCAGCACGCATCGCAACACTCTCACACACACACACACACACACACCCACACACGCAAACAAACAACTCACACACACACTCCCCACACCAAAAAAACACACACACACACACACACACACACACATCACACACTGTCATTGAACTATTCTACTAGAAATCATGTTGCACACACACACACACACCCACACCACACACAAACACAGACACAACAATTGGTACATTTTAACTCGTCTACTAGAAATCATGTTACACACACACACACACAGACCACAACACCCACACCGCACACCGGGGGGGGCCCCCACCCCCACCCCCCCCCCCCCCCCCCCCCCCATAACCATGGGGCCCAATTGGGGGGCTAGAATTTCTAGCGCCATGCATTTTTGGGGTACGTTCTTGGTGTCTGTGAATCTAACGACGGGAGGGGAGTAGCTTCATGACAGACACAGACAGAACAGACATAAAAAAAAAGAGAAAGAAACAGGATGTAGACCTACGCGAATCGCGGAAAACCAGCCGACAGTGCAAATGATACACAAAAAAGAGGGGTAAAAATTTGCTCAGGTGCGTAAAAATGAGTTGCGTTCAAACCATGCAATCGCTTCACGGAAACGGATGTGAATGACTGAACAAGCAACTTTCCCGCTCGAAAGTAGCAGTCGTGCGTGCATAGCTCACGCAACACGTTCCCGATGTGTGACCTAGTGCTTCTTTTTCTTTCCTTCATTTGAGCCCCAACTCTCATCATTTAGTTTGAGTCGACCATCTTTCAAGTGAAAAGCAGACCGTAGGATACTCTTCCCGCGAAACTCACTTTGCCCCCCATACCACGCTGATGGGAAAGAAAGCATGCAGGTTTTTTTCTTCAGGTGTAGACATAACTATGTCACCTAGGGAATGGGTAGATCAGACTTTTTATGTATAGATTTATATAGAAAAACTCTCTACTAGTCATTAGTTTACCACTTCAAAGAATAGTTAAGAGGCAAAAGTGTGGTCTAGGGAGCGAAGCGAGTTAGAAGTGACCAAAGTGTGGTGTGCACCCAGATACTTCCCTTGTAAACAAATTCAATCAAATTGCAGCTTTTACTAATTCCGGCCAATGTGGTTGATACGACTTGAATGAGTTCAGAATTTCTGACAGCGGATGGATTTCTACTGTCGGAGGTCCGGTTATACCTTTATCAAGAGTGTTTTACTGTGTTAAGTAGCATTTTAAAGGTGGGAACTAGAGTGGTAGCGTGTCGCATTGTTGTCAGTAAACCTGAGTCGAAACCTGGGTACAGGGGATTTTGTTCTTCACCTTTTACACTACGCTCACGGTTTCACTAGAACGTGGAGTCTTTTGGATGAGAACGATAAACCCGAGGCCGTGTGCCCATGCTACTCAGCACACTTAAATCCCAATGGCAACGAAAAAGTTGTCATTGGTCAAAATTTAACACCCACACCCTTCCTTTCTCATCGTCACACAAAAACTTGCATGCAAAAAATAGAGGAACAAAAAGTGGGTGGCGTGCCTCTGCTGCGACGCACTCTCCAAGTGGGAGCAGCCCGATTTAACAGAGACGCCTCTTTGACTTATTAAAGTTACCTAATACCCTATACCTAAAGGATTTGTCACTGCAAAAAAAGCCTTATGGTGAGTTGAGGAACTGATTTCAGTGTTGTCCCCCTGTGCATTCTGGGGGCCTTGGTGGCCCCGTGTACCCACGGTTTTCAGAGGATCTGGACATCATTCTGCCGCAGAATGTTAGAGGATCGGAGGATTTAAGAGGATACGAATTTTGACAGGATGACTTCTCTTGTCAGAGGTTTTGCCTTTTTATTGACTGTATCCTTTGTGTAAATCAAAAGAATTTTTAAAAGTGATTTCTCACTATATTAAGCCTTTTGGTGGTGTTCAGAATGATTTCAGTGTGTCCCTCTCAGTCCAGAGCTTGTTGGGCCCTTTTACCGGCAGTTCTCAGAGGATTTACAGACATAAATTCCGTTGATGTGTGGTGGGGGTTCAGTTTGGGACGGCAGCGACGTTCTGCAGGTGTACAACGTCCAGCAGGTGAAACACCCGCCTCAACACCACTGGCATGACATCGCTAACTCCGGGTCAGTTGAATCGTTGGAGTGTGCGTGCGCGCGTGGTGCACGAGCGTACATGTCTCTCGCAGATGCAGTGGGTTTTTTTTGGTGCTAGGAATTGTGTACCCATTTTTAGACTATAAGGCGACTTATTTAATACCTGGTGCTCTACTCAGGATGTCGAAAGCAGGATTTTTGGTCCAGGATGTCATGAAGTTCAGGATTTCTGTTATGTCTGGAGCGGAGTCACAAGGATTATGAGAATTGAGAAGAAGAAGCATTTTTCTGGTTATAGGGCTCATGAAGTGTTAACCGACTGAAAGTGAACGAGAGCCTGTCTAGTTATATTAGAAACTGTTGTTTCCCTTCAGCTTACAGGGGGCATTGCCCCCAGAACCACCAGGAGGGATGCTGGTCAATGCACTCAGGGGCGGCCTGGGGGCACCCTGGACCCTGCCTTGCAGGATTTGTGAAATTTCAGGAGCACCCCATATAAGATTGCAGCTCACCAAATTTTACACCAACTAGATTTTGTTATTACAATTTTTTTTTTTTTTTACTGTATTACAATTAATAATAGTAATATATAGCATTTGTTAAAGACTACATTTCTTGCTACTCAACTCAATGCACTTGCAACCACCAATTCATAAAAAACTCGTTACCCAACAGTACACGATTTGTAAAAGCACTGCCTGCCTGCCTGTCACGGTCTTAGTATGGAGTGGTGATGTCATTGATGATGTGCTTAAGTGATTTCATAGACTCAGATTAGTTTTTGGGTTGAGACAAGTCCGAAAGATGCATACTAATAGACGATTTTCTCAGATTGATCAACGGGTATATTTAGATTTAATAATAAGAAAAATCGATAATTTCTCAGTTTTCCTGTGGCAGGAAGGGTGTTAATTTCTTCCTTTGATCAGATCAGTCAGTTTTCTGTCAATAGGAGGCAGATGCATCACGATGCCATTATGCGCATAACTAAGAAAAAATTAGGCCCATGCAAGTGACGACTTCAGTGGAGGAAATCTTTTTGAAAAGTGTGACTTGGACAAAGGCAGGAGA
>CM065705.1:35359625-35377656 GCA_017654935.2 Phymorhynchus buccinoides | reverse complement strand
AGAGAGAGAGGAGAGAGAGAGAGATAGAGTAGAGATCAACTTGAATTTTATTATATAGTTCGGTTAAGACGGGGTAAAAAGCCCGCTGGCGGAAGAGGACCATGCCTTATCCATATACAAGCAAAGGTCAGTCAAATTTGCCATCAGACAATGCAAAACATTACACCTCGTCTCATGGACAAATGATGACGAAATTTGCTTTCTTCATGAGATATTGGCTTGGGCTTCTTTACCCGCCATGGGCTTTTTACCCCGTCTTCACCTGTAGATTCCAGCTGCCGTCCATTAAATTAAACAGCATAAATAATTCAATGGCAAAGCGTGATTTACAACGGGAACAAATGGGGGCAGACTAGTACCTTGGCAAAAACAAAATCGTATCATTCCTTTAGGCAGCTTTGACAACATAAAGCGTTCACGCGAAACAAGAACTCGAACTTTGGAAGTCTGTCTGTCTGTCCTCTCTCATCCTCTTTTCTCTCTTTCTCTCCTCCTCTTTTTCTACGTCTCTCTCTTCTCTCTTCTCTTACTCGTCTCCTCTACTCTCTCTCATCTTTCTCTCTCTCTCTCTCTCTCTCTTTCTCTCTCTCTCTACTCTCTCTCTCTCTCTCATCTCTCGCTCTCTCTCTTCCCTCCCTCTCTCTCTTTCTGCTCTCTCCTCCTCTTTCTCGTCGTCTTCTATCTTCTTCTTCTTCTTCTTCTTTCTTCTCTTCCTTCTTCTTCTTCTTCTTCTTCTTCTTCCTCTCTCTGTCTTTTCTGCCTCTTTCTGTCCTTCTATCCTGTCTGTCTCTCTGTCTTTGTCCTTTCTGTCCTTTCTCTGACTCCTCTATTCTCTCTCTCTTTCTCTCTCTCTCCTCTCTCTCTCTCTCTCAGCTCCCTCTCCTCTGTCTCTCTCTCTCTCCTCTTTTTTCTCTAGTCAGAAGCGTTGTGCATTCTCTCTGTAGTCTCGTCCATCTTAGCGTCTTCTTCTCTCTCTCCTCTCGGCTCCCGTCCTCTCTCTAGAGAGACAGGACAGAGAGAGAGAGAGAGAGACAAAAAAAAAAAAAAAGAGAGAAAGAGAGAGAGAGAGAGAGAAGAGAGCGAGAGAAAGATAGAAACGAGAGATAGGCGAGATGGTAGAGAGGGAGGCAAACGCAGCCGAGGGGGGAGAGAAGGAAAAAAAAGAAGAAGAAAAAGAAGAGGAAAAAGAAGAAGAAAGATAACAGTGGTGGGTGTGAAGGGAGATGCTTTAGTAAAACAAAAAACTAAAAAACAAGACGCCTCACCCCCCCCCGCCTCACCCCGCCCCCCCCCCCCCCCCTCTCTCTCGTATCTTTCTCCGCATGCTCGCAATTATACAGAAGGCCCTATATTACGTGTTTGTGAGGTAAGTGATAGGGGTATTAAACCCTTTCTCCGCCATGCAGCCATTTTTCAACCAACCCCCCCCACCTCCCAAAACCCCCAATTAAAGTTAACTGGGTATATAAAAAACAAATCTGTGCAATATATCAGGAATTCCTCGTGCTGACATATTGTTATACATTTAGGCCTATCCAAAATTAAGGGAAAATAGGGTCTTTGGATAACAGGCTCTGATTTGATGCTTTTAGTGACATGGGTGTTAAACCATTGTGGTGCATAGAATGCGACGTTGGCGGCGAAAGGGTATTAACTCGAGGAAATACAAGCAACGTATCATTATCAGTCACATTAACATTTTCGGCATTTTCTCGCCCTGAGCCCAAATCCCATTAACCCTTTTACCGCCAAAAGTCGCATTTTAGCACCACAAATTGATTTAACTTTCTACGTTGCCTAAAAGGCATCAAATTGGGGTCTATTACCCAAAAGACCCTATTGTATTAGTTTGGGTGGGAAGTAAGGATGAACCTTATTTTATATATGTCACAAGAAGAATCACCCAATACTGAAGATGGATTTAGTTCTCTACCCAGGTAAATTTAAAGGAAATTTTTTGGCTGAAATATGGCTGGCGGTGAAAAGGGTTAACTGTTAGGGCCTAAATGCCAGACCGCTACACTACACACGATTCGATCCCGATGCGATGCGATTGTACGTGACGATGTCTGTGAGTCATGATTCACGTGAAATACTTCCGTCTAAAAATAAAAATACAATGTTATTTTCGTTCACTATGCTTCATATAGACCCCAATAAGGAATTTGTTCGGAAATAATTAAGGGGAGTAGGCTAATTTCATGGTTGTGTGGGAGAGATCAAATCATCTTGCCTAATTCAATCGGTCAAACAGGGGGACGTCACTCTACCATCAGCTCTCGTAGCCTATCGACTCGTGTGTTTGAGCAGACATACAGCACTTAGAACACAGTGCATCATTCTAAAAAATTATGTCATTTACATTTTTACGTCACATTTTGCAAGTTTTATCAGTTTGTGGCCAACTGGCCAACCCTTATTTAGTCAACAAACAAAAAAAAAAAAAAAAAAAAAAAAAAACTTTTTTTTGGTTTAAGTCGCTTGACTGCATCCTGCGGTTTCATTCTTCAAGCTTCGACGGAATTGTTGCTATGGGAATTTGACCGTAGTAATGGGAAAAAAAAAATAAACACTCTAATTTTTTACGAGTGCTTCTCCCCCCTAGTTGTTTTTTTTTGTTCTCCTCCATCCCAAAATCGTCTTGATTCATCAACAAATCAAATTCCTTATACGTAATGTGTCTCATCACCCCTATTTTGATGCATTTTTGACCATAGTGTTCAACTTCTGCTTCGATACTAACTCATTTCAACTACTGCTTCGTTCGGGCGGGTTCGGGCTTCGTTTCGTTTCGGCTGTTGGAATCGATGATCACTGCCAGTGTACTCCGGGACAAAAATATGTGCGATATAACAAAAATCAAGATATTTCATCAGATTTTCTGTAACAGACAGAAGCAGGGGTACACAACAAGAGGGACAGTAGGGGGGGGACAGGGGGGCAGCGCAGGGAGGAGGGGGGAAAGAAAGGGGGGGGGGGCTAACACAACTAGTAGGATTTAATATTCGTATTGTTAAAAATTCGGGACTTTACTGGTGTTGCAACTGCCTCCGGGCATTGCCTCCAAGAATGATGAAAATCCGTTTAGCGTCATCCGGTCTGAAACAGACACATAAATTATGGGACATTAGTAGATACAAATATGGTGGGAACGATCCTGGAGGCAATGCCCCATAGGCCGTGCAACTCATGAAGTCCCCGAATATTTTAGCGAACAGATGTAATTAATTTGCTACTTTCTAGCACTCCTAGATCGTTCCCACATCTTGTATATGCTAATGTCCATAATTTGGGTCTGTTCAGGACACGGAGGACGTAAGCAGGAAAATTCATGGATCATAGTGGGGTTTGATTAGATGATGTAAACGGTTGAATTTCACGAGAATCGTGCCTCGGTCACAAAATTAACATTAAATCGCATCGCATTGGGGTCGAGTTGTGTGTAGTGTAGCGGATCCTTTTGGTATATAATTATGTATGTAGATCAGGGATGTTGTACACTAGCTGGGGTGTGTAATTGGACAGCTAATGAGTGTGATGATGTATGATGGTCGTTTAGCTGAACTTTCTATCCTCTGTCTCTCTGTCTCTGTCATCTTGTCTCTGCTGTCTGTCTGTCCTGTCTTTCTCTCACTCTTGTCTGTCTCTCTCTCCTCTCTCTCTCTCTCCTCTCTCTCTCTCTCTCTCTCTCTCTCTCTCTCTCCCTCCCCTCTCTCTCTCTCTCATCTCTCTCTCTCTCTCTCTTATTCCCATCATTCACGCCCACGCATTCACACCTGACACTGACACTAACACCTTTCGCTCATCAAACCGAGGGTTACGCACTCAGAATCCTCAGGCTCATGGGGGCACTTAACAGATTCGCCATTTTCCCAAATCGCCATTTCCCATATCGCCATTTCCCAAACCGCCATTTCCGATTCGCCATTTCCCATATCGCCATTTCCCATATCGCCATTTTCCATATCGCCATTTTCCATATCGCCATTTCCCAAATCGCCTTTTTCCCATATCGCCATTTCCCGATTCGCCGTTTCCCAAATCGCCATTTCCCGTATCACCATTTCCCATATCGCCATTTCCCATATCGCCATTTCCCAAATCGCCATTTCCCAAATCGCCATTTCCCAATGTCGCCATTTCCCAAATCGCCATTTCCCAAATCGCCATTTCCCATATCACCGTTTCCCAAATCGCCATCTCATGTGACACATTATGAACTTAGTGTCATTTTCGCCGTTTCAGTCCTGCGTGCCTAGTGTGTGGCATGTGTTTATTTTCAAAACAATTTCAGAATAAACCAATTGAGTGTGCGTGTTTGTGTGGTGTGTTGTGTGTGTAAACAAAACAAACTGTGTGAGTCGTGAGTGTGAGTGTGAATGTGAAAAAGTTTGTGAGAGTGTGTGTCTTGGTCAAACACTTGTGTGTGTGTGTGTGTGTTGTGTGTAGTGTGTGTGAATAAAAACAAACAAACTGTGCTCAATGTGGGTGTCAGAGTAAGAATGTGAAAGTTTGTAGAGAACACTCTTCTTCAAACACTGTGTCTGTGTCTGCTCGTCTCTCTGGTCTCTCTCATACTCTATCTCTTTAGCTCTGCAAAAATCTCCTCTCTCTCTCTCTTCTCTTCTCTGTCTCTCTCTCTGGGAGAGAGAGGGGGTTCTCTCTCTCTCTCTTCTCTCTTCTCAGAGAGAAAAGTGCGTGTGAGTTGTGTGATCGTGACGGGTGAGAGACGTGTGTGAGAGTGTGTGTGTGGTATGTCATGAGTGTGTCAGAGGGGGTTTTAGCATGCAAAAATACAGACAGACCAAGATAACGAGTGAGAGGGAGAGAGAGAGAACTCGAACTGGAATATTTTAATTACACAGACAAACGTTCTTTACAATATCAGAGAGAGAGAGAGAGAGAGAGAGAGTGAGGCAGAAGGAGAGAGAGAAGAGAGATGAGAGAGAGAGACTGAGAGAGAGAGAGCAGAGAGAGGAGAGAGAGAGAAGGGGGAACGGAGGAGGAAATAGTCGAATCTGACATCAGCAGTAAGAACGAATGAGAAAAAAAAGAACAACCAATAAGATAGAACGAAAGAGGGAAACACTAGCCATGCAATGCATTATACACGGTTGCCAAATGTGCTCAAGCCTGAATGCAAAACTCGGTAACTGCTCCCAAAATCTCAGTGAACTGACCTGCTATCATCATCCCCCTACCCCCCACCCCCACCCCACCACCCGAATATTTCCCCCCCCCCCCCCCCCCCCCCAATCCCCCCCCCCCCCCCCCCGAATATTTAACCCCTGCCACATCACTTTTCCATCCATCCCAATCCTCAGTCTTAAAATCGGTAACACATTTAGGATTCCAAGTCAGGTCTACACACTGACATTCAAACAGGACAGTAGCACGCACACACGCACATAAACACACACACACAACAACACACACACACACACACACAAAACACACACACACACACACACACACACACACACATGTATACACACACACACACAACACACACAACACAAACAAACACACACGCACACACACAACACACACCACACACACAAACACACACACACACACAAAAACAAAAACACACACACACACACACAAATAAACACACAACACACACACACACCCACACACATACCACACACACACACAACACACACACACACACACACACACACCACACACACAACACAACACACACACACACACACACACACACACACAAACACACACACACACACACACACAACACACACACACACACACACACACACACACACACACACACACACACACACACACACACACACACAAATAACGTTGTAATGTATTCCCACAACAAATTTAAACAGAGTCGAAATTTAAACCCCAAAAGAAAAATTTGTTTTGTGTGTGTGTGTTCGTTTTTTGCTGTTTTTGTTTTGTTTGTTTCGATTATTAGATAAAATATTTAACAACAATACGGTTTTGTTGTTTTGCGAGAGGACGTAAAACACAAATTTTCATTCGGTTTTGTCGTTGTTGATTGCTGTGTTTGTTTTGGTGGGGTTTTTTTTTTAAGGGGTATTAAATCTTTTTTTTTTTTTTTTTTTTTCATGCTCAGTGGTATGAATAATGTAGATGCTGTGTAAGTAGCTTAATTTGGTTCGTGCAGTTATGTTTTCTATGATAATAATACATTTAGTTTCTCGTGGTCATAAATGATCAAAGCACGGTCTATGAAAAGGACCTTAATAATCAATAATCATAAAGGCTTTCCTATTTTTTTTAAAGCTATGCACAGTTTAAAGGAAATAGTGCCGCTGAATACATACGGAAAACAAGGGCACAGTACTCGTCATCAAAGACCAATGTTCTCAAGGCATGACCTCCCTTGTTTATCGTTCAAACCACTTCAGTAACGGACGGGCCAAGGACTAGAACTGACTGACACTGTGTGATGACATGACACTGTGTGCCAGATTGACTGTGTTGACCTCGAAGCCAGATGAGCCCTTTTAAAGACCCACCACGTCACGTGTCAAAATCATCTTTTTTTTTCCACGTGTATTCCCTCTTAGGGGAAGACGGGGTAAAAAGCGCATGGGCGGGTAAGAAGCCCACCCCAATTATCTCATGAAATGAAGCAAAATTTCAGTCTCATTTTGCCCATGAGACGAGAGTTTAATGTTCATGCATTCGTCTCATGGGCAAATTTGACTGAAATTTGCTTTATTTCATGAGATAATTGGGGTGGGCTTCTTACCCGCCCATGCGCTTTTTACCCCGTCTTCCCCTATAGATGGTAGGGAATCTTAAAGATCCACCACATCACGTGTCAAAATCACGTGTTTTTCACGTGTTTTCCCTCTTATAACTGGAAATAAATCTTGTTTTGACCAAGTCTGACTCCCATATAAATGGCCCCAAATTCAAACCGACACATCAGTTTAACCCTTTCACCGCCAACGTCACATTTTAGCACCACAGTGGTTTAACACCCATGTCACTAAAAGGCATCAAATTGGGGTCTATCATCCAAAGACCCTATTGTCTTGGTTTGGGGGAAGTAAGGATAGACCTTATTTTAAATATGTCACAGAAGAATCCCCAATACTGCAGATGGATTTTGTTCTCTACCCAGGTAAATTGAATGGACATTTTTGGCTGAAATATGGCTGGCGGTGAAAGGGTTAAAGAGCAGCCTCAATTTCGAGTTGGGGGAAATTTGGATGTGGGTCACAGCTACCCAGAAAAACACCACCAAGGGCCTTAATCGTGACGCGTCACTGGGTCTTTAAGAAATCTTCCAAGCATAAGAGGGAATGTGACACCTGACGTGGGGGGTCTTTAAGTTTGATAATCATTTATTACTCCACAAGTTGTCACAACTAATTGAATGAAGTTCACAACTGAATTTTCGTTCGTCCCAATTGAAGGTTGGATAGTGTGCGGCGGTTGTTGGTGGGGTTTTTTTTTGGGGGGGCAACTCGTTCCATCCACAATGTTCCTTGCACTTCATTCAAGTACTTGTGGCCGTGTGCCGTCTTCACACCATCAGCAAGCACTGGCAGTATTCCTACGACTGCCTGAGTGAGTTGTAGGAAGTAAAAGAAATGGCGCAGTCGCCAATTCCTTCTGACCGGTTGGAAGAGTTTCATCCGACCACAATTTGCATGAATTTGTGATTTCTACTCACTCTGTTCAAAAGAAAGGAAAGCTGTGGAAAGGTCACACAACCAGTTTCACTCGACTAGGTCGGATAGGACGAGCGCAGTTCAAACCGAGCTGCACAAATCTTTATCGATTGAAGGTCTGTGTAAGACTGTAACTATTCACAAGATATTTCTACTTCCCCATGGCGACACAGTGAGCTGTAAGTCATATTAAGGTATCGGTACACGTTGACATTATTCACTGGATATTTCTATTTCCCCATGGCAACACAGTGAGCTGTAAGTCATATTAAGGTCTCTGTACACGTTAACATCTATTCACGGGATATTTCTATTTCCCCATGGCAACACAGTGAGCTGTAAGTCATATTAAGGTCTGTGTACACGTTGACATTATTCACGGGATATTTTTATTTCCCCATGGCAACACAGTGAGTAGTAAGTCATATTTTCAACGCTAGCCATTCCTCAGCCAAAATGTAACATTAAACGTACCTGGGTAGAGAAAAGATTTGGTCTGGAATACTGGGGATTCCTCTGTAACATGCCTAAAATCCTTACCTCCCAAAATTAAGAAATATAAGGTCACTGGATACCAGACCCTCATTTGATGCCTTTTAGTGACATGGGTGTTTAAATAATTGTGGTGCCAAGAGGCGACAGTGGCAATGAAAGGGCTACGAGTGGGCTATCACTGCGTTGCCATGAGGAAATAGAAATATATCGTGAACAATGCTAACGTGTACACAGACCTTTAAGAGTGGGGCTATCACTGTGTTGCTATGGGGAAATAGAAATACCCCGTGCATAATAATAAAGGGGGGGGGGAGGGTGGAGGGTCGTGAATTCAGTGCTCAGATACAACATATATATATATATATTATTCAAGTTATATTTAGCTTCCCTGCTTGTTTTATGCTAATAAATGTATTGATGTAGTATGTGATTGCTTTTAATTAACTTTTCATTCTGTTATCCTTCTATTTGGCCGATGTGTATGCATAATTGTATTAATTTTAGCTCATTGTAGTGTACATGATATTGTGTATATGTGCGGAAGAGGCGGTGAGGTTTGGGGGGGGGGGGGGGGGGAGGGGGAGACACTGGGCACTGGACACTGGACAACTGTATTTGACAAGGATACAGATTTTAGGCGATGCCTGTTCTTACAATCTGTCCAGTGGAAGTGGGAGAGGATGGAGGGGGATGGGGGGATGGGATGAGGGGAGACAGAGTGGGAGATGGAGGAGGGAGAGAGAGAGGAGAGAGAGAGAGAGAGAGAGAGAGAGAGAGAGAGAGAGAGAGAGAGGGAGAGAGAGAGAGACAGAGAGAGTGTGAGAGAGAGAGAGTGAGAGACAGAGAGAGAGAGAGTGAGTGAGAGAGAGACAGAGAGAGAGAGAGAGAGAGAGAGGGAGAGAGAGAGGGAGAGAGAGAAGGAGAGAGAGGAGACAGAGAGAGAGACAGAGAGAGAGAGAGAGAGAGAGAGAGAGAGAGAGAGAGAAGAGAGGAGAGAGAGAGAGAGAGAGACAGAGAGAGAGACAGACAGACAGACAGAGAGTGAGTGAGAGTGAGTGAGTGAGTGAGAGAGAGAGAGAGAGAGAGAGAGAGAGAGAGAGAGAGAGAGAGAGAGAGAGAGAGAGAGAGAGAGAGAGAGAGAGAGAGAGAGAGAGAGATTTCGGTTTGATTGTTCACTCACGTATATCTATATTTATTTTTCAACAGATATTTGGAGCCACAACTGCTCTTCTTCCCCAAGGACTGTCATTTTAATTAATCGCTTCTGATCGCTTCTCGGCCTTTTGGCTAAGACAGTCATTCAGGAACATAAATTTTTGTTTATACCTGGTTGGTTTGTTCAGCCCGTCGTACATGGCGAAAGCCGATACGCGACGTTAAACTGAACTTCCATCCTCTTCTTCCATGCGTTTCTCCGAATGCCAGTACAGAGTCACAGTATTGGGATTTACAACAATGATTAAAATTCAGAGATGTAAAATAGTATTAAGCAAAAAGGGGGCGACATTAGTGTTGCACGTACAAATAAAATCAGAGGGGCGTTTCACAAGGGCTAACGTTATGTAGCGTAAGCTCAAATCGGCAAACGCGGTCCTAAGAAACAAATCTTTTGCTGACGTTTGCCGCAAACGTTTTGTGGCTCCTATCGAGGTAGCAAGCGACAGAATATTTTGAAGGATCATGGGAAACATCATTACTTCCGGCTTTTTTTAAATATCTCGCGTGAACGTGACTTTGACTTTCAAAATGGAAGACCAAGACAACAAGCTTGTTACAGCAAATATTCTATAGTCTATCGTGAATAAAATACGGGATTCTTTTAGCAAATTAAACAAAAGCAAGTGTTTTTCAGTGCTCTTTCTTAAGTTTTCATCATGTTAGATGGCATAATATACTTAGTGCAAATGTAATTTTCTGCACTCAAATAGACGTAGATGAAATCAAAATCTTTGTACAAATTGACAGAGAGGTATGATTGATCTCCCTTTTGATAGCAACCTTTTTCTCTCTCTCTCCACAAAGTGAAGAGTAAGCTTAAAGAGTTATCTGACCTTAGCAAACGTTTTAGTGTTTCTTAGACCCCTTTTGGCGTAACATTTACAAGACTCGGTTATAAGAAAATGGAAGGGAGACGATTTTTTTCTTATATCCGAGTTATATCCAAAACTCGGATATAAGAGAATATGTTGAAGTTTTTCTTATTATTATAACCGAGTTGAATGGGGAAAAAAGAGGAAACTAAAAATAAAATAAAGACAGACAGAAAAAAAACAAAACGAAGAGAAAATGTTGTTTTGTAATTGTTGTTGACTTTAATTTTGTTCGCGTAATAACACTGTCAAGTGAGCACGCGCTAAATAAAAGATTAATGCATGCATTCATTCATTCATGCACGTGCTCCACGGTGTACGGAGACAGGGTCGAGGGTCGGGACATCACTGGTGGAGTTGCAGGAGTTGCAGGAGTTGGCCAGCATTTCTCTCAGGGACACGTTCGCCTCTCCTTGGGTAGTTCTGGGATAAATCTCCACTCCTCTGGAGTTCTGGGGTAAGGCTCCACTCCTGTGGAGTTCTGGGGTAAAACTCCTCTCCTCTGGAGTTCTGGAGTTAGGCGCCATTCCTCTGGAAATATGGGGTAAAGCGCCACGTACGTCGTCAACGGTGACGATAATTCTCCCACAAACATACACTCCTGCACCCTCGCACTATCGCGTGCACACACATGCGTCCACACTCGCGCGCGGACGAATGACGCCCTTGTAAGTGAGCTTACAAAATATATACACAGTTGTCTCAATCAATAGCCTCAATTGCCTCAAGCCGTAGCGCAACCAGTACAAAGAAACAAAAAGAAGCATTTCACGAAAATGTTACGTAATTGAACTTTATAAACTGTTATTATTATCGTTATTGTTATAATATCATTAGTGTCATATAAAACCTTATATCGGTTTTAAAGGGCAATAAACATTGAGTCTGATTCTGATTCTGATTCTGATTCACACACATCCACTGCCACACCACCAAACACATTCAAGCACATTATCTTTTTATTTTCCCCCTCCAAAATTAGTTTAGAGGACAATAATATTATATTATAAATCCACCTCTGACAATCCCGTTTAAATCAGATGAACTGATAAACACTGTTCGTAATTACCCCCTTTCGCCGCTAATGTCGCATTTTTGCACCACAATGATTTACCCCCCCCCCACACACACACACACACACATTTGGACACGAAACCATCAATAACAGCCTATGAAGATATTCTTTGTGATGAATCAAAGATTCAAGATTGATTAGGAGCCCAATTGGAGCTTTGCTTTGACGTTCTTGTTAAGTATTTTACTTTCCTTTTTTTGAATTTTAATATTATTCATTTATTGGGTTTTTTCACCTTTAAATGTTTAGAAATAATTATAAATTTAAGTATTTTACTGTTGTTTCACTAATATAGGGTCTAAATCATACAGGTAGGCTACTCAGATACACATACCCTCACCCCATTCATTCATGTAAATTATATGCATGCATAGATTAACAATTCTTCCGTACCTTTCTGCACGCACACCCACAAACCCCCTTAAACGGACATTTGCACATAATCATACACTTATTTTTGGTGTGTTTAAGATCACTGTAAGGTGGATAGACGTGAACTTAAAGAATGAACACACACACACACACACACACACACACACACACACACACACA
Organism: Phymorhynchus buccinoides; assembly: GCA_017654935.2. Lineage (NCBI taxonomy): Eukaryota > Metazoa > Mollusca > Gastropoda > Neogastropoda > Raphitomidae > Phymorhynchus > Phymorhynchus buccinoides. The sequence goes on along the minus strand of CM065705.1, from coordinate 35,365,762 downwards.
CCACACACACACACACAATTTGATAACTCTTTTTGGGATGGCGTGCGATCTTCATAGTTCTTGTTCTTTGCAGTGACACAGACACAGGTGCCAATGGAGCAACAAGATATTGGGGGAACTAAAAGAGATGCCTTTGGCCTTAAAGGTGGACCCTGACGGATGAGTTTTTGTAAAAAAAACCACGTCCAGATCGCCAGGAAAACACCCTTTACAGAGATTGCAAAACTCATTTTGCTCTGGTTTCCTAGAAATCAAACCGTCAAATCAGCGATTCCTCCTTGGCGGAGGTGGACCAGTTACGTGGAGAAGTGATTACTGTCGCAGACAAGTGGCTTTGAGGTCTTGGGTTTGAATCCCATCAAGTGTTTTTTTCCGTCGTGGACCGAATCCTACCAAGAATGAATGTGCTATGAGCTCAATGGGAGGACTAAAACAACGCAGTCGAGTTTCATCAACCAAAGATATTCTAAAAGGGTAAGATGGACTACTTAAGAGCTACGGCGAACCGGGCTGATAGAGTTATCGTTAGTGCCGACAGTACACCATGCACAGTGGAGGCTATCCAAAAACTCGGACTGGAACTTGAACGGAGAATTCAACTGGCATATCGACGTGTAAAATGTGTCCTGTTTAAAAGGGACATAACCAGTGTTTCTGTCCTCACTACTCATATAGGGGAAAGAGACCGGATGCTTATCTTCCCCTATACAGTCTTTGCATCAACTTGATGGTTGTGATTCGGAGTGTGTTGCTATAATTTTACAATTAAAACTGCAGGGGTCTGTGGTTCTCGGATCTGGTTAACACTGGGATATCATTATGATATCCCCCCACCCCACACCCATGCACACACACAGACACACACACATACGGACATACACATACACACATATTTTTTCTCTTTTTTTGTGTGTGTCTCTCTGTCCCTCTTTTGAAACTCAAACAACTCTAATTAAGATTGGTGATGCTTACAATTGATAGATTTTGTCATTAAATACAAAAATTAATAAGAAGTATTTTGCGTTGCATGCGCAAAATAGTTCTTACATGAGCAAGTACTGGTATTAAAAAATCCGCTTTATTAGTAGTGCCATAATTAAATGTCTCACCTGAGGCAGTGCAATAAACACAATCGTCATATCTCCGTCATCATCATCATCATTGGGAATATTGTCCACATACTTTGGTTCATCGGGATACAAACCAATTTGAACATACACATTCTCATCCTCTTCACTAGTTACCTCTGCATAGAGTGTTGGTGTTCTTGGGACCATGCTGGATTCTCATGGAGTAACACTGGTCCCTGTTAATTGATGATACAAAACAAATACAACTGAAAAATAATCCTACTCAATTTCATTTTCAAATTATACATGTCATGGAAAATATGGTTTAGCGTCTTTGTTATATCTATTCTCTGACCGCCTGCAAAGCCTATCTTGCAGCACACCACATTCCTGTATAATATGCTACAGTTCCAACTTTAAAATCATCTTCAGAACAGTGTTTTAGAATCAGTAATATCAAATTCCATGTAATGAGAACAAAACATTATCCCTGTACTGTATACAACACATTGGGTTTCTTGTGTTTATTACATGTGAATGTTTCATAAAATTGATTACAGCATGTCCAACAGAACCTCTTTGGCGTTCTGATTGCGTCTGTGAATGCTTATCAACTTGCATTGTTCTAAATAAAATTCCCATAATTATCCCCCAAAAAACTTACAATGCAATTTTAGTTAAACACATACAATAGTGTTTTAAGACGGCTGGCTAATAACTCACATTTAAGTAAAAATGTTTTATGAGTCCATGGCACAAATAAGGTGGCCAAACTCTTTGAAATATCTCCCCTCCAACACATTTGATTTTGTTCGATTTAATGTCATTATAATAACCCATATTTGTCAGGATAAATATTTGTGCGAGTGCAAACCAAAAATGCGCCATAACTATTTTGTTTGTTTTGATCGTTCAACTGAAATAGACACAATTATATATGTATCACAACTTGATGTACACCTTTTACAGATTTATACTATGACCTAAATGTAGTTTTTCAGTAGCTTTATATTTAGACTGGCATTTTAATTCCATAGCAAATTTGACTTCCAGCAATTAAAACCCATATGTGAAAGTTTTGGGGACTTACAACAAACATAGTAACAGTTATAATTGCTATAGCATTAACATGAATCTGCCTTTTGTTGTTGTTGCTTTTTGGGTGTTGTTGACGTTGTTAATGTTGTTGTTGTTAATCCATCAAGTACCAAAATAACACCCCTCTTCCTATAAACAAATAAAAGTATAACTAGTATATAATTGGCAAATTGTTGAATCAGCAGCACATACTCATGCAATTAACCACACTAATTTTAGATTTACCTGTTGGAAGTTCTGTTGTTGTATCTGCACCTGATGATATAAAAGATTTAGTAAACACCTGTTTCAAGCTGTATCATGTGAACGTAAAATAGGGCTGTCTACAAACATTCCATAAGCGGGTGTTTCTCATTCAATTTCACCTAGCAATAGTAAATATCTGGAAAAGGGCTGATCACTATTTGACAATCACTGAACAGGCTAGAATATCATTGACGCAGTTAGCGAAACAGACACTAATTTGTGAATAACAGCCAACAATAAAAAATAAGAGAACAATAGCAAATTCATCTTAGACAATAAAATGCAGGGTTTTTTTCTGAATAATGACATTATACAACCAAACACTGATGAGTTCCAAAATGAATAGAGACATAATTCTATCAAATACTGATGCATCCAAACATTTTTCGAAAACATTGCCATAAAGCTAAAGGCAAGGATATGCCCTTTTTTGTTTTTTTGTTTTTACTACAACATAGTTTATTCCCCTCTCTCATCCCCCCACTCCACAATTCCTTCATTCTCTCACATCCCCATCCATCAACATGCATTTTGCCATATTAAGTATATTAATAACATTTGTACATATATGTATGAATCAGTCAAATAATCAATTCCATTTAAAATCTATAGTGTTTCTTTGTGTTTCTGAGTGAAAATAAAGTGAATGAGTGAGTGAGTTTGTAATCATGTTAAAATGAAAAAAATAATTAGTGATTACCAGGAGTTTTATTTTTATTTTTAAGCAAACGTGCTCACGTAAAAAATGTAACATAACATTACTGTACAAATATACATAGAAAACGCATACACTCACAAATACACATCCAGGAACATACATAAACTCTCTCTCTCTCTCTCTCTCTCTCTCTCTCTCTCTCTCTCTCTCTCTCTCTCTCTCTCTCTATATATATATATATATATATAGCATGAAAGAAAAATCTCAGTGAATAGCCAGCTCCGTACCCCTACTCTGAAGGACTGAAAAGTTAGTGCATTTGAAATGCAGAATAGTTTGCTTTGATAAAGCTTTTCTGTGTCCAATGTCTTTATTTGTGAACCTCAGAAACAAAACCAGTTAATGTTAACTTTGAGTAATGTTCGTGTTCAAAAAATAAAATAAAAAATTAAATAAATTAAAAAATTAAAAAATTAAAAAGTTATATAAATTGTGCTGATTTACTTTTTCTCCCAATGGGGGAGGGACAGTGCCTTATGCAAAGACAGCTGTTTCGATCTTGAGAAGATCTCATCAGTTTGCATGATTGGCCTGCAAATTGACTGTCCAGTGGATGGCCAACCTGAGCAAAAAAGACACTCTACAAGAGAATGGTGTCCTCTCTGCATCAAATCGAAAATCCACAATAAAAGCAAACCAGCACAAAGTTAAACCAGAAATAGTAAAAATATTATGAACATCTTATGTAAAATGAACAAAATAATAATGTTCTGAAATTTTAATTTCAAAACCTAATAGACATGACTAGAGGTTCACAAATAAAGACATTGGACACAGAAAAGCTTTATCAAAGCAAACTATATATATATATATATATATATATATATATATATATATATATATATATATATATATATATACAGAAAAAGATAACAGCCGCACAAGCCAAACGTCCTACTCCACACAACTCTGTAGGACTAAAAAGTTGTATTTGAAATGCCGAATTGATGAAACTTTTCTGTATCTAATGTATGAATTTGTGAACTTCAGAAACCAGTTAACGTTATAAAATATTTTGTGTTCCTTAAAAAAATTACTGAAGAGTCTTTCTCAAAGACGAAACAGCTGTCTTTGCATCGGGCATTGTCTCTCCCCCATTGGGAGAAAAAGTAAATCAGCACATTTTATTATTTTTAGTATTAATCATTTTGTTTTTAAAATTTTAAGGAACACAAAATATTTTATAACGTTAACTGGTTTCTGAAGTTCACAAATTCATACATTAGATACAAAAAAGTTTCATCAATTCGGCATTTCAAATACAACTTTTTAGACCTACAGAGTTGTGTGGAGTGGGAAGTTTGGCTTGTGCGGCTGTTATCTTTTTCTGTATTATTTGATTCATCTGTCCTGCACAGCTCACCATCTGATGGTGATCGTTAGTCTATAGGATTTATTTCTTAACTATATATATATATATATATATATATATCCCTCCCTCTCCTCTCTCTCTCTCTCTCTCTCTCTCTCTCTCTCCCTCACTCCCCCCCCCTCTCTCTCTCTCTCTCTCTCTCTCTCTCTCTCTCATATTCTACTACATTTGTTTTCATTTTTGTTTCAATTTCAATTCAAACCACTAATTCAAACCCACCATTGTTCACATTTGTCTTCATACCTGCATTAATCCATGTTTGTTCCTGCACGTGCTCAATTGTCATCTTTTTCATTTGATTCTATTGATGATTGCTGTTGGGTTTTCTTTTAATATTATATTTTCTTTGCTTGTGCATGGTGTGAGTGTGCGAGAGAGAGTGCATGTAAGAAAGTCCAAAGCTCACTTTGATGCTAAAACAGTTGACTTTCAAAATTCCCGTTAAGTGCTGTATTGAAAACAAAACTTTGGTTAGAAATGTTGTCCTGTCAGTTACGTTTTGAAGGAAAACTTAATAAGAGAGCCTTTAGAGGCTGCCAACTCAATGGAACTGGGAGGAGAACACATTGAGAGTGAACATGGTACAAACATCCTGTTGTCTAGATGTTATTTGCTTGTCCACGTTGAGGCCTAAAAATCAGAACCTCTATCTCACTTTTAACTAAAGTAAAAAAGACCTAGCAACTTACCGCGTGTGGTATTGGCGGGTTTGGGGAAGCTTCAGCCCCCATCACCATGATCCCCAGAGACAGCATCAGCAGAGAGACGGTTGTCCACAGACCCCGGCGCATGTTGGTCATCTTCAGATGTCCTGGTCAACTTCCTTCCAATTGGGCGTCTAAATTCTGAATGAAAGATTTCAGACGACCTGCTCAAACACATGTTGTTTGGTCGTTGTATTTAAGCAGAAGCGAAAACTGCAACAGATGGTGTCAATCACAAAACTGACCTGCTAAACCATTCGTCTTCTTTGGTAATAAACTTTCAATTCTCCTCCTATCCCCGAACTTTCCAGCATGTCGTATGGACATAATGGAAACATGATGGTATCAGCTATTTTTGTTTCTCTCGAACCGGGTTGTTCAGCTCGGTGATGTAGTAAGTTACACAACAATGGCGCTTTTCTTGATCCAGCTTCCTTCATGCTTTTTCATAACAGCTGTAAAACAGCTCTAACCTCCCACTCAACTTCCTCATGTCAACCTCAACCCCCCCCCCCCTCCCCCCACTGTAGACCTTTCCCAGTAGTCATGGGTGCGAATTAGCATGGACACGACATTAAGGATCTTATCTAGGATCGATGGAATTAGACAGTCCACACGGGGAATAGTATGTATATTAGACTAAGCTCCCAAAACTTCTTCTTCTTCTTCTTTGATCGCTCAGATTCCTGTCAATTATGAGAACAGATGCGTCATGCTGCCGTTATGCGCCTAAGTAAGAAAATAAATTAGACCCAGCATGTTCGACTTCGGCTGGAGGAAATATTTTCGAAAGCGTTTCTTTAAAATAAAATAAAAAGGAAGGAGAATTGGACCAGGAAAGGCAGAAAGATAGTAGTAGATGACAGCGAGCAAAGAGGAAAAGGCAGAGTCAAAGAGAATGACAGATTAGAGGAAGTTACAAGCACAGA
>CM065705.1:35347106-35354125 GCA_017654935.2 Phymorhynchus buccinoides | reverse complement strand
GAAGGAAGAGCAGCGGTATTTGGTAATTTACTAGACAACAGAGATCATGATTTGCCTGACCGCCACTAACTTTTCATTCCTTCAGAGTAGGGGTACGGAGCTGGCTATTCACTGACATTTTCCTTTCATATATATATAATATATATATTAGAGAGGAGAGAGAGAGAGAGATGAGAAGAGAAGACCGATGAGAGAGAGAGAGAGTGAGAGAGAGAGAGAGTTTATGTATGTTCCTGGATGTGTATTTGTGAGTGTATGCGTTTTCTATGTATATTTGTACAGTAATGTTATGTTACATTTTTTACGTGAGCACGTTTGCTTAAAAATAAAAATAAAACTCCTGGTAATCACTAATTATTTTTTTCATTTTAACATGATTACAAACTCACTCACTCATTCACTTTATTTTCACTCAGAAACACAAAGAAACACTATAGATTTTAAATGGAATTGATTATTTGACTGATTCATACATATATGTACAAATGTTATTAATATACTTAATATGGCAAAATGCATTTGTTGATGGATGGGGATGTGGAGAGGGATGGTTTGGAGAGGGGGAGATGTGAGAGAATGAAGGAATTGTGGAGTGGGGGGATGAGAGAGGGGAATAAACTATGTTGTAGTAAAAACAAAAAAACAAAAAAGGGCATATCCTTGCCTTTAGCTTTATGGCAATGTTTTCGAAAAATGTTTGGATGCATCAGTATTTGATAGAATTATGTCTCTATTCATTTTGGAACTCATCAGTGTTTGGTTGTATAATGTCATTATTCAGAAAAAAACCCTGCATTTTATTGTCTAAGATGAATTTGCTATTGTTCTCTTATTTTTTATTGTTGGCTGTTATTCACAAATTAGTGTCTGTTTCGCTAACTGCGTCAATGATATTCTAGCCTGTTCAGTGATTGTCAAATAGTGATCAGCCCTTTTCCAGATATTTACTATTGCTAGGTGAAATTGAATGAGAAACACCCGCTTATGGAATGTTTGTAGACAGCCCTATTTTACGTTCACATGATACAGCTTGAAACAGGTGTTTACTAAATCTTTTATATCATCAGGTGCAGATACAACAACAGAACTTCCAACAGGTAAATCTAAAATTAGTGTGGTTAATTGCATGAGTATGTGCTGCTGATTCAACAATTTGCCAATTATATACTAGTTATACTTTTATTTGTTTATAGGAAGAGGGGTGTTATTTTGGTACTTGATGGATTAACAACAACAACATTAACAACGTCAACAACACCCAAAAAGCAACAACAACAAAAGGCAGATTCATGTTAATGCTATAGCAATTATAACTGTTACTATGTTTGTTGTAAGTCCCCAAAACTTTCACATATGGGTTTTAATTGCTGGAAGTCAAATTTGCTATGGAATTAAAATGCCAGTCTAAATATAAAGCTACTGAAAAACTACATTTAGGTCATAGTATAAATCTGTAAAAGGTGTACATCAAGTTGTGATACATATATAATTGTGTCTATTTCAGTTGAACGATCAAAACAAACAAAATAGTTATGGCGCATTTTTGGTTTGCACTCGCACAAATATTTATCCTGACAAATATGGGTTATTATAATGACATTAAATCGAACAAAATCAAATGTGTTGGAGGGGAGATATTTCAAAGAGTTTGGCCACCTTATTTGTGCCATGGACTCATAAAACATTTTTACTTAAATGTGAGTTATTAGCCAGCCGTCTTAAAACACTATTGTATGTGTTTAACTAAAATTGCATTGTAAGTTTTTTGGGGGATAATTATGGGAATTTTATTTAGAACAATGCAAGTTGATAAGCATTCACAGACGCAATCAGAACGCCAAAGAGGTTCTGTTGGACATGCTGTAATCAATTTTATGAAACATTCACATGTAATAAACACAAGAAACCCAATGTGTTGTATACAGTACAGGGATAATGTTTTGTTCTCATTACATGGAATTTGATATTACTGATTCTAAAACACTGTTCTGAAGATGATTTTAAAGTTGGAACTGTAGCATATTATACAGGAATGTGGTGTGCTGCAAGATAGGCTTTGCAGGCGGTCAGAGAATAGATATAACAAAGACGCTAAACCATATTTTCCATGACATGTATAATTTGAAAATGAAATTGAGTAGGATTATTTTTCAGTTGTATTTGTTTTGTATCATCAATTAACAGGGACCAGTGTTACTCCATGAGAATCCAGCATGGTCCCAAGAACACCAACACTCTATGCAGAGGTAACTAGTGAAGAGGATGAGAATGTGTATGTTCAAATTGGTTTGTATCCCGATGAACCAAAGTATGTGGACAATATTCCCAATGATGATGATGATGACGGAGATATGACGATTGTGTTTATTGCACTGCCTCAGGTGAGACATTTAATTATGGCACTACTAATAAAGCGGATTTTTTAATACCAGTACTTGCTCATGTAAGAACTATTTTGCGCATGCAACGCAAAATACTTCTTATTAATTTTTGTATTTAATGACAAAATCTATCAATTGTAAGCATCACCAATCTTAATTAGAGTTGTTTGAGTTTCAAAAGAGGGACAGAGAGACACACACAAAAAAAGAGAAAAAATATGTGTGTATGTGTATGTCCGTATGTGTGTGTGTCTGTGTGTGTGCATGGGTGTGGGGTGGGGGGATATCATAATGATATCCCAGTGTTAACCAGATCCGAGAACCACAGACCCCTGCAGTTTTAATTGTAAAATTATAGCAACACACTCCGAATCACAACCATCAAGTTGATGCAAAGACTGTATAGGGGAAGATAAGCATCCGGTCTCTTTCCCCTATATGAGTAGTGAGGACAGAAACACTGGTTATGTCCCTTTTAAACAGGACACATTTTACACGTCGATATGCCAGTTGAATTCTCCGTTCAAGTTCCAGTCCGAGTTTTTGGATAGCCTCCACTGTGCATGGTGTACTGTCGGCACTAACGATAACTCTATCAGCCCGGTTCGCCGAGCTCTTAAGTAGTCCATCTTACCCTTTTAGAATATCTTTGGTTGATGAAACTCGACTGCGTTGTTTTAGTCCTCCCATTGAGCTCATAGCACATTCATTCTTGGTAGGATTCGGTCCACGACGGAAAAAAACACTTGATGGGATTCAAACCCAAGACCTCAAAGCCACTTGTCTGCGACAGTAATCACTTCTCCACGTAACTGGTCCACCTCCGCCAAGGAGGAATCGCTGATTTGACTGTTTGATTTCTAGGAAAAGCAGAGCAAAATGAGTTTTGCAATCTCTGTAAAGGGTGTTTTCCTGGCGATCTGGACGTGGTTTTTTTTACAAAAACTCATCCGTCAGGGTCCACCTTTAAGGCCAAAGGCATCTCTTTTAGTTCCCCCAATATCTTGTTGCTCCATTGGCACCTGTGTCTGTGTCACTGCAAAGAACAAGAACTATGAAGATCGCACGCCATCCCAAAAAGAGTTATCAAATGTGTGTGTGTGTGTGTGTGTGTGTGTGTGTGTGTGTGTGTGTGTGTGTGTGTGGTGTGTTCATTCTTTAAGTTCACGTCTATCCACCTTACAGTGATCTTAAACACACCAAAAATAAGTGTATGATTATGTGCAAATGTCCGTTTAAGGGGGTTTGTGGGTGTGCGTGCAGAAAGGTACGGAAGAATTGTTAATCTATGCATGCATATAATTTACATGAATAAATGGGGTGAGGGGTGAGGGTATGTGTATCTGAGTACCTGTATGATTTAGACCCTATGTTAGTGAAACAACAGTAAAATACTTAAATTTATAATTATTTCTAAACATTTAAAGGTGAAAAAAAAATAAATGAACAATATTAAACTTCAAAAAAAGGAAAGTAAAATACTTAACAAGAACGTCAAAGCAAAGCTCCAATTGGGCTCCTAATCAATCTTGAGAATCTTTGATTCATCACAAAGAATATCTTCATAGGCTGTTATTGATGGTTTCGTGTCCAACTGTGTCGTGTGTGTGTGTGTGGGGGGGGGGGTAAATCATTGTGGTGCAAAAAATGCGACATTAGCGGCGAAAGGGGGTAATTACGAACAGTGTTTATCAGTTCATCTGATTTAAACGGGATTGTCAGAGGTGGATTTATAATATAATATTATTGTCCTCTAAACTAATTTTGGAGGGGGAAAATAAAAAGATAATGTGCTTGAATGTGTTTGGTGGTGTGGCAGTGGATGTGTGTGAATCAGAATCAGAATCAGAATCAGACTCAATGTTTATTGCCCTTTAAAACCGATATAAGGTTTTATATGACACTAATAATATTATAACAATAACGATAATAATAACAGTTTATAAAGTTCAATTACGTAACATTTTCGTGAAATGCTTCTTTTTGTTTCTTTGTACTGGTTGCGCTACGGCTTGAGGCAATTGAGGCTATTGATTGAGACAACTGTGTAAGCTCACTTACAAGGGCGTCATTCGTCCGCGCGCGAGTGTGGACGCATGTGTGTGCACGCGATAGTGCGAGGGTGCAGGAGTGTATGTTTGTGGGAGAATTATCGTCACCGTTGACGACGTACGTGGCGCTTTACCCCATATTTCCAGAGGAATGGCGCCTAACTCCAGAACTCCAGAGGAGAGGAGTTTTACCCCAGAACTCCACAGGAGTGGAGCCTTACCCCAGAACTCCAGAGGAGTGGAGATTTATCCCAGAACTACCCAAGGAGAGGCGAACGTGTCCCTGAGAGAAATGCTGGCCAACTCCTGCAACTCCTGCAACTCCACCAGTGATGTCCCGACCCTCGACCCTGTCTCCGTACACCGTGGAGCACGTGCATGAATGAATGAATGCATGCATTAATCTTTTATTTAGCGCGTGCTCACTTGACAGTGTTATTACGCGAACAAAATTAAAGTCAACAACAATTACAAAACAACATTTTCTCTTCGTTTTGTTTTTCTGTCTGTCTTTATTTTATTTTAGTTTCCTCTTTTCCCCATTCAACTCGGTTATAATAATAAGAAAAACTTCAACATATTCTCTTATATCCGAGTTTTGGATATAACTCGGATATAAGAAAAAAATCGTCTCCCTTCCATTTTCTTATAACCGAGTCTTGTAAATGTTACGCCAAAAGGGGTCTAAGAAACACTAAAACGTTTGCTAAGGTCAGATAACTCTTTAAGCTTACTTTTCACTTTGTGGAGAGAGAGAGAAAAAGGTTGCTATCAAAAGGGAGATCAATCATACCTCTCTGTCAATTTGTACAAAGATTTTGATTTCATCTACGTCTATTTGAGTGCAGAAAATTACATTTGCACTAAGTATATTATGCCATCTAACATGATGAAAAAAATTAAGAAAGAGCACTCAAAAACACTTGCGTTTGTTTAATTTGCTAAAAGAATCCCGTATTTTATTCACGATAGACTATAGAATATTTGCTGTAACAAGCTTGTTGTCTTGGTCTTCCATTTTGAAAGTCAAAGTCACGCTCACGCGAGATCTTAAAATAAAGCCGGAAGTAATGATGTTTCCCATGATCCTTCAAAATATTCTGTCGCTTGCTACCTCGATAGGAGCCACAAAACGTTAGCGGCAAACGTCAGCAAAAGATTTGTTTCTTAGGACCGCGTTTGCCGATTTGAGCTTACGCTACATAACGTTAGCCCTTGTGAAACGCCCCTCTGATTTTATTTGTACGTGCAACACTAATGTCGCCCCCTTTTTGCTTAATACTATTTTACATCTCTGAATTTTAATCATTGTTGTAAATCCCAATACTGTGACTCTGTACTGGCATTCGGAGAAACGCATGGAAGAAGAGGATGGAAGTTCAGTTTAACGTCGCGTATCGGCTTTCGCCATGTACGACGGGCTGAACAAACCAACCAGGTATAAACAAAAAAAACACAAAAAATTATGTTCCTGAATCACTGTCTTAGCCAAAAGGCCGAGAAGCGATCAGAAGCGATTAATTAAAATGACAGTCCTTGGGGAAGAAGAGCAGTTGTGGCTCCAAATATCTGTTGAAAAATAAATATAGATATACGTGAGTGAACAATCAAACCGAAATCTCTCTCTCTCTCTCTCTCTCTCTCTCTCTCTCTCTCTCTCTCTATCTCTCTCTCTCTCTCTCTCTCTCTCTCTCTCTCTCTCTCTCACCTCACTCACTCACTCACTCACTCACTCACTCTCTGTCTGTCTGTCTGTCTCTCTCTCTCTCTCTCTCTCTCTCTCTCTCTCTCTCTCTCTCTCTCTCTCTCTCTCTCTCTCTCTGTCTCTCTCTCCCTCTCTCTCTCCCTCTCTCTCTCCCTCTCTCTCTCCTCTCTCTCTCTGTGTCTCTCTCTCACTCTCTCTGTCTCTCTGTCTCTCACTCTCTCTCTCTCCACACACTCTCTCTCTCTCTCTCTCCCTCTCCTCTCTCTCTCTCTCTCTCTCTCTCTCTCTCTCTCTCTCTCTCTCTCTCTCTCTCCCTCCCTCCATCTCCCCACTCTGTCTCCCCTCATCCCATCCCCCCATCCCCTCCATCTCTCCCACTTCCACTGGACAGATTGTAAGAACAGGCATCGCCTAAAATCTGTATCCTTGTCAAATACAGTTGTCCAGTGTCCAGTGTGCCAGTGTCTCCCCCTCCCCCCCCCCCCCCCCCCCAAACCTCACCGCCTCTTCCGCACATATACACAATATCATGTACACTACAATGAGCTAAAATTAATACAATTATGCATACACATCGGCCAAATAGAAGGATAACAGAATGAAAAGTTAATTAAAAGCAATCACATACTACATCAATACATTTATTAGCATAAAACAAGCAGGGAAGCTAAATATAACTTGAATAATATATATATATATATGTTGTATCTGAGCACTGAATTCACGACCCTCCACCCTCCCCCCCCCCTTTATTATTATGCACGGGGTATTTCTATTTCCCCATAGCAACACAGTGATAGCCCACTCTTAAAGGTCTGTGTACACGTTAGCATTGTTCACGATATATTTCTATTTCCTCATGGCAACGCAGTGATAGCCCAC
>CM065705.1:35327106-35342106 GCA_017654935.2 Phymorhynchus buccinoides | reverse complement strand
CTGTGAATTAAACCCTTTCACCGCCAGCCATATTTCAGCCACAAATGTCCATTAAATTTACCTGGGTAGAGAACAAAATCCATCTGCAGTATTGGGGATTCTTCTGTGACATATATAAAATAAGGTCTATCCTTACTTCCCAAAACTAAGACAATAGGGTCTTTGGATAATAGACCCCAATTTGATGCCATTTAATGACATAGGTGTTAAATCACTGTGGTGCTAAAATGTGACTTTGGCGGTGAAAGGGTTAATGGAAATCTGCTTAACGGCCTACGGTCTGGAACAGACATAATTATGGGAACATTAGTAGATAAACAGATGGTGGGAACGATCCTGGAGGCAATGCCCGGAGGCAGTGCAACACCAGTAAAGTCCCGAATGTTTAACAATACAGATAAGTATTGAAATCCTACTAGTTTTGTTAGCCCCCCCCCCCCCCCCCCCCCCACCCTGTACACGAATCTGATGAAATTATCTGTATTTTTGTATCGCACATATTTTTGTTGACGTACCCTGGCAGTGATCATCGATCCCAACAGCCGAAGCAGTTGAACACTATGGTACAAAATGCATCAACTAGGGGGTGAGAGAGAACATTACGTATCAGACATTTGATTTGATTGATGAATAGACGATTTTGGGAGAGAAAAAAAACAAATAGGGGAGAGCACTTCGTAAAAATTAGAGTTGTTTACCTCCATTACTCGGTCAAATTCCATAGCAAAGAATGCAACAATGGCGTCGAAGCTTGAAGCAATGAAACCGCAGGATGGAAAGAGATGAGAGTCAGCGACTTGCAAACATTTGAGTTTTATAGAAAAATGAGGGGTGGCCAGTGGCCACAAAATGATAAAACTTGCAAAATGTGACGTAAAAATATAAATGACATTCTTCTTTTTTAGAATGACGCACGGTGTTCTAAGTGCTGTATGTCTGCTCAAACGCACGAGTCGATAGGCTACGAGAGCTGATGGTAGAGTGACGTCCCCTGTTTGACCGATTGAAATTAGGCAAAGATCACTCCCACACACCATGAAATTACTCCCCTTAATTATTTCCGAACAATTCTTATTGGGGTCTATATGAGCATAGTGAACGAAAATAACAGCTTATTTTTATTTTTGAGACGGAAGTATTTCACGTGAATCATGACTCACAGACATCGTCACGTACAATCGCATCGCATCGGGATCGAATCGTATGTAGTGTGTCTGGCCTTTAGGCCCTAACAGTTAACCCTTTCACCGCCAGCCATATTTCAGCCAAATCTTTCCTTCAAATTTACCTGGGTAGAGACGAAATCCATCTACAGTGTTGGGGATTCTTCTGTGACATATATAAAATAAGGTATATCCTTACTTCCCCAAACTAAGACAATAGGGTCTTTGGGTAATAGACCCCAATTTGATGCCTTTTAGCAACGTAGAAGTTAAAGCATTGTGGTGGTAAAATGCGACTTTGGCGGTAAAAGGGTTAATGGGATTTGGGCTCAGGGGCGAGAAAATGCCGAAAATGTTAATGTGACTGATAATGATACGTTGCTTGGATTCCTCGGTTAATACCCTTTCACCGCCAACGTCGCATTCTAGCACCACAATGGTTTAACACCCATGTCACTAAAAGGCATCAAATCAGAGCCTGTTATCCAAAGACCCTATTTTCTTAATTTTGGATAGGCCTAATGTCATACATGTCACAGAGGAATTCCTGATATATTGCAGATTTTGTTTTTATATACCCAGTTAACTTTAATGGGGTTTTTGGGGTTAAAAAAAAGATGGCTGGCGGAGAAAGGGTTTAATACCCCTATCACTTACCTCACAAACACGTAATATAGGGCCTTCTGTATAATTGCGAGCATGCGGAGAAAAGAGAGAGAGAGGGGGGGGGGGTGGGGGGGGAGAGGGGAGGGAGCGGGAGGAGGGGGAGAGAGAATTTAGAAAGAGAGAGAGAGAGAGAGTGGTAGAGAGAGAGGTGGTAGTAGTAGACACAGAGAGACCTGAGGGGAAGACATAGAGACACAGAGAGAGAGAGAGAGAGAGAGAGAGAGAAGAGAGAGAGAGAGGAGAGAGAGAGAGAGAGAGAGAGAGAGAGAGAGACAGAAAGAGAGAGGGGGCGAGGTGGTGGTAGAGACAGAGACAGAGAGGGGAAGACACAGAGAGAGAGAGAGAGAGAGAGAGAGAGAGACGAGGGAGAGAGAGAGAGACGAGATGAGAGAGATTGAGAGAGAGAGAGAGAGAGAGAGAGAGAGAGAGAGAGAGACGCTAAGATGGAGAGACTCAGAGAGAATGCCACAAACGCTTCTTGACTTAGAGAAAAGAGATTGAGAGAGAGAGAGGAGAGAGAGAGAGAGAGAGAGAGAGAGAAGAGAGAGAGAGAGAGAGAGAAGAGAGAGAGAGAGAGAAAGAGAAAGATGGAGTCAGAGACAGACAGAAAGACAAAGACAGAGAAGACAGACAGATAGAAAAGACAGAAAGAGGAGAGAGAAAGACAGAAGAGAGGAAGAAGAAGAAGAAGAAGAAGAAGAGAAGAGAAGAAGAAAGAGAAGAAGAAGAAGAGAGAAAGAAGAGAGAAGAGAGAGAAGAAGAGAAGAAGGAGAGAGCGAGAAGAGAGAGAGAGAAAAGAGAGAGGGAGGGAGAGAGAGAGTGGGGAGAGAGAGAGAGAGAGAGAGAGAGACGAGAGAGAGACTAGGAGAGAGAGAGAGAGAGAGAGGAAGATTTTGTTTCTTACAATCAAGGAGAGAGAGAAAGAGCTAGAGAATTGAGGAGAGAGAGAGAGAGAGAGACAGAGAGAGAGAGACGAGAGAAATGACTAAGAGAGAAGAGATGAGAGAGAGAGACGAGAGAGAGAGAGAGACTGAGAGAGAGAGAGAGAGAAAGAGAGAGAGAGACACTACAGAAAGACAGACTTCCAAAGTTCGAGTTCTTTTTCGCGTGAACGCTTACTGTTGTCAAAGCTGCCTAAAGAATGTATACGATTTTGTTTTTGCCAATGTACTAGTCTGCCCCCATTTTGTCCCGTTTTAAATCACGCTTTGCCAGAATTAGTTCTGCTGTTTTAATTAATGGACGGCAGCTTTGTAATCTATAGGTGAAGACGGGGTAAAAAAGCCATGGGCGGGTAAGAAGCCCAAGCCAATTATCTCATGAAAGAAAGCAAATTTCAGTCACATTTTGCCCATGAGACGAGTGTTAATGTTTAGCATTCGTCTCATGGGCAAATTTGACTGAAATTTGCTTTATTTTATGAGATAATTGGCATGGGCCTCTTACCCGCCCATGGGCTTTTTACCCCGTCTTCACCTACCTATATAATAAAATTCATTTGATCTCTCTCTCTCTCTCTCTCTTTCTCTCTCTCCCTCTCTCTCTCTCTCTCTCTGTCTCTCTCTCTCTCTCTGGTCTCTGCTCTCTCTCTCTCTCTCTCAATCTCCTACCGATCTCTCCATCTCTCTCTCTCTCTCTCTCTCTCTCTTCTCTCTCTCCTTCACCCCTCTCTCTCTCTCTCTCTCTCTCTCTCTCCCTCTCTCTCTTTCTCTCAGTAGTGCAATATGCTGCCAAAAATATGTATATGATATCAAGAGTATATGTATTACTTTGCGAAAGTGTTTGGCCAAGTTTATAATTGGTATGTTTCCAATTAAAGATAGCTTCTTATAATATAATCCACATACAGCTGATAGATCTTGTCCCTTTTGTAACAATGTAACAGAAAATGAGATACACTCTCTTTTTGTTCGTCCAAAATAAAATTATACTGAAGTAAGAAAGAACTTCATACAGCAAAAGTATTATCGATATCCATCCTTGTTTAAACTTGCAGTGCTTTTAGCTTGCGAAAACACTCAAGTGATTACAACATTAATTAATTAAGTAAATAAGTAACCAATAATAATAATAATAATGCTTAATTAAGTAAATAAGTAACCAATAATAATAATAATAATGCTTAAATAGCCCATAATCTTGCTAAGCAACTCAATGCACCTTTCACTCACCATTCGTACAAACATTTCTAAACAGACTGGCTCACATATCCTCACCATACATCTCTATGAAAATGAATACATTAGAGAATGAATGGCATTCATATAAATTCAAAAAGGCACTGCATATAATCATAGCACAACACACTAACACCCCCCTCCCTCCCTACACCCCCCCCCCCTACACCCCAAACATTGACTGCCACCAACGTATCACGTACTGGCTTGATGACATCACTGATGACGTCATCAGACGAAGAGGAATACCTCTGATATGCTGGGTGTTTTTTTGCCATAACACAGTCAAGACCATTTTGCCAGATTGGCTCTATCAGTTGTCTTTTTCATGGCATGATTTGCCCAATGATTTGTTCTTTCATTTTCCCTCGCAGTCAAGGGGTTAAAGACGTATATAAAAAAGAAGAGAATGGCGCCATATGTAGCTGCTCAGTCAGGCACCCTCGATCGTGATTCACAAGCAAACTCCAACTGCCCCTATCTATATTTCTCTGAACTTCCTCGTGTCAAACGTATAGCCCTTTGCTGAACCTAAGCTCGAAATAAACATGCTATTTGCGGCCTTAAAAAGTTTCACAAATTATCACGCGCACGACAACGCTGACAAAAAGAAAGGTTTATCAGATATATTACAACTAAGTTCGTCTAGCTTTTAAGTAACATTTGGCACAACCAATTTAAAATCATAAAGTATCCTACTAAACAACAACGCTTATGAGAGCACGTTAAAGACCGTGCAGGCCATGTAGTCATGGGTGCGTGTTAGACATTCTAAACGGGGATTAGTATGTAAATTAGGCTAAGCGGTCAATCGTTTTGGGAGTTCCCCCTGTGGGGATACGGGGGGGGGGGGGGGGGGGGGGGGGGGGGGGGGGGGGGGGGGGGGGGGGGGGGGGTTTGCATAAATAGTTTCCCCGACCTTCTTATGTTTCGAGTTAGTTCTGTGCTTGTATACTTCCTCTAATCTGTCATTCTCTTTGACTCTGCCTTTTTTTCCTTTGCTCGCTGTCATCTACTACTATCTTTCTGCCTTTCCTGGTCCAATTCTCCTGCCTTTTTATTTTATTTTAAAGAAACGCTTTCGAAAATATTTCCTCCAGCCGAAGTCGAACATGCTGGGTCTAATTTATTTTCTTACTTAGGCGCATAACGGCAGCATGACGCATCTGTTCTCATAATTGACAGGAATCTGAGCGATCAAAGAAGAAGAAGAAGAAGTTTTGGGAGCTTAGTCTAATATACATACTATTCCCCGTGTGGACTGTCTAATTCCATCGATCCTAGATAAGATCCTTAATGTCGTGTCCATGCTAATTCGCACCCATGACTACTGGGAAAGGTCTACAGTGGGGGAGGGGGGGGGGGGGGGGTGGTTGAGTTGACATGAGGAAGTTGAGTGGGAGGTTAGAGCTGTTTTACAGCTGTTATGAAAAAGCATGAAGGAAGCTGGATCAAGAAAAGCGCCATTGTTGTGTAACTTACTACATCACCGAGCTGAACAACCCGGTTCGAGAGAAACAAAAATAGCTGATACCATCATGTTTCCATTATGTCCATACGACATGCTGGAAAGTTCGGGGATAGGACGTGAATTGAAAGTTTATTACCAAAGAAGACGAATGGTTTGCAGGTCAGTTGTGTGATTGACACCATCTGTTGCAGTTTTCGCTTCTGCTTAAATACAACGACCAAACAACATGTGTTTGAGCAGGTCGTCTGAAATCTTTCATTCAGAATTTCGACGCCCAATTGGAAGGAAGTTGACCAGGACATCTGAAGATGACCAACATGCGCCGGGGTCTGTGGACAACCGTCTCTCTGCTGATGCTGTCTCTGGGGATCATGGTGATGGGGGCTGAAGCTTCCCCTCTCCTGCCAGCACGACACACGGTAAATTGTTACGTCTTTGTTACTTTGGTTAAAGTGAGGTAGAGGTTCTGATTTTTAGGCCTCAACGTGGACAAGCACGTAACATCTAGACAACAGGATGTTTGTACCATGTTCACTCTCAATGTGTTCTCCTCCCAGTTCCGTGGAGTTGGCAGCCTCTATAGGCTCTGTTATTAAACTTTTCCTTCAAAACGTAACTGACAGGACAACATTTCTAACCAATGTTTTGTTTTCAATACAGCACTTAACGGGAATTTTGAAAGTTAACTGTTTTAGCATCAAAGTGAGCTTTGGACTTTCTTACAAGAATCCTACCTAAGATACTTATCAGTCAAATCCTATTTGTTTTGTTAAATCACCATTAAACAGTGCATGGCAAAGAGGCGTGGCCTTCCCTACAAGTTTGTCTGAAATTCAAAATGGCCACCAGGTCACAAGAAAAACAAAACAAGAGAAGTTGAAAGTCTGAGGTTAGGCAAATGTCCATGCTTAGACACAAAAACATCTCAAAACTCATATGATGGTTATCAAGTAACATGTATCCATCGTTTTCTTACTTCTTTCAAAAATGCTTGCAGCAGGCATTCTGCAAAAGATTATAACCCTGTTTAAGTGACAAAAGGGAATTTAAATGACATACTTCATTTGTATGATGTTTGCATAATTAGCCAGTTTATTGACAGTTCCATTGAAGTATATCCCACAGTGTGAAGGCTCCCCAAGAAATGTAACATTGCTACCCCTTAAAATAAGTAAATGTATCAAAATGATTAATTTGGCAATTATCAAATCTTGCCTCATTTTAGCATTTGAATTACTTAAGGCATACAAAACTGACTTTGAATCAAGAAAATTTGATTGACAATTTGAAGAAAATCAAATAAATGATTCATATGTTTGATATTAATTTAAAAAAAAAATTGTTTTCAGACTTGAGATATTTGTTGCCCGCTTAGGGAAATCATCGTCTGATCGTCAATTAATTTCATTACTTTCACTTAAAGAACCGCGTAACAAATATTTAGCAAGGCACGTTGATGACAATCTTCTAAAGGAAGAACTCCTACCTCCACTATATGTAGCCGTATGTGTGTACGTGTGTGTGTGTGTGTGTGTGTGTGTGTGTGTGTGTGTGTGTGTGTGTGTGTGTGTGGTGTGTGTGTGTGTGCGTGTGTGTGCGTGGTGCGTGTGCGTGTGCGTGTGTGTGTGTGTGTGTGTGTGTTGCATGTCTGTGTGTGTATATCTGTGTCTGTCTGTGTCTATGTGTGTATGTTTGTGTCTGTGTGTTATGTGAATCATTCATAAACCTTTTCATTAGTTGAGGAGGCTATTATTTAGTATGTTGATAAATTGAAGGTATGCTTGGCAACACTATACAACAGTCTGTTTTATCAAGAAACCCGGGGTTTTCCCCCAAGGCATTTATTCATTGCAAATGTATTGTTCGCTGGGTGTATGCAGGAAGTGGATGATGAGTATCCTGTTGAAAATCCGGTCAGGGCTACTATCATGGATGACACAGAACCTGCATTGAGAAAGGTCGAGTCAGGTACACGAGGTAAGACTTAGGACAGTAGATTCCCCATCTATTGACATGCAAAGACAGGAATAATTGTCGTAATGTTTTGATAATCGTTCAATGATTCAATGCCTGTACCTTTTTGGTATATAGGCTTTAGAAGCGAAAATGTATGTAAATAGGAATACGAATACGGATGTTTTATTAAGGGTAAAATGCATAAGCTACAATAGCTTCTTTGCACCATGCACTCTCTCTCGCACACTCACACCATGCACAAGCAAAGAAAATGTAATATTAAAAAACCCCAGCAATCACCAATAGAAGCAAATGAAAAAGATGACAATTGAGCACATGTATGAAGAAAAATGGATTAATGCAGGTATGAAGACAAATGTGAACAATGGTGGGTTTGAAATAGTGGTTTGAATTGAAATAGAAACAAAAATGAAAACAAATGTAGTAGAATAGGAGAGAGAGATAGATAGATAGATAGATAGAGAGAGAGAGAGAGAGACAGAGAGAGAGAGAGAGAGAGAGAGAGAGAGAGAGAGAGAGAGAGAGAGAGAGAGAGAGAGAGAGAGAGTTTATGTATGTTCCCGGATGTGTATTTGTGAGTGCATGCGTTTTCTATGTATATTTGTACAGTAATGTTATGTTACATTTTTTACGTGTGCATGTTTGCTTAAAAATAAAAATAAAACTCTTGGTAATCACTAGTTATTTTTTTCATTTTAACATGATTACAAACTCACTCACTCATTCACTTTATTTTCACTCAGAAACACAAAGAAACACTTTAGATTTTAAATGGAATTTATTATTTGACTGATTCATACATATATGTACAAATGTTATTAATATGCTTAATTTTGAAAAATGCATGTTGAAGGATGGGGGTGTGAGAGAATGAAGGAATTGTGGAGTGGAGGGATGAGAGAGGGGAATAAAATATGTTTTAACAAAAACAAAAACAAAAAAAAGTACATGTCCTTGCCTTTAGCTTTATGCCATTTTTTCCGGAAAATGTTTGGATGCATCAGTATTTGATAGTATTAGACAACATACAAACAAATCAACACATGTCCAAGAGTGGCATAGCCTTCTAACCTTGAATATGTTACACATAAACAACATACAACACAGAACAAACTGGTAAGCCTCGAAAGAAAGTTTGGTTAATCAAAGAATGAAATAGTGAGGCCAAGAGAGGAGATGACGAAACATGTGTTGATTTGTTTGTAAGTTGTCCTCTCCACCATTGTTGGTGTGTACTGTGTGGGTGAGGGTCATACAGGCGAGCTTGGCACATTCTTTTTTTATGAATGATGCTTTGCTTGTCTCACTTTGTTCTCACCCACGCACTGCTAGGTGGATGGTATCGTAATCAACTTTGGTGGAGGGGAGTTAATTAGAAAAAGAGAGTAATTACCCTTTGTTCAATTTCGTCATCTCCTCTCTTGGCCTCACTATTTCATTCTTTGATTAACCAAACTTTCTTTCGAGGCTTACCAGTTTGTTCTGTGTTGTATGTTGTTTATGTGTAACATATTCAAGGTTAGAAGGCTATGCCACTCTTAACCAGCCGTCTTAAAACACTATTGTATGTGTTTAACTAAAATTGCATTGCAAGGTGTTTGGGGGGTTAATTATGGGATTTTTATTTAGAACAATGCAAGTTGATAAACATTCACAGACTCAATCAGAACGCCAAAGAGGTTCTGTTGGAAATGCTGTAATCAATTTTATGAAACATTCACATGTAATAAAATAACAAGAAACCCAAAGTGTTGTATACAGAACAAGGATAATTGTTTTTTATCATTACATGGAATTTGATATTACTGATTTTAAAACACTGTTCTCAGCCGAAGTCGGACATGCTGAGCCTAACTATTTCTTAGTTAGGCGCATAACGGCAGCATGACGCATCTACGCTCATATGACAGGAATCTGTCTGAGCGAACGAAGAAGAAGAAGAAGAAGAAGAAAAACACTGTTCTGAAGATGATTTTAAAGTTGGAACTGTAGCATATTATACAGGAATGTGGTGTGCTGCAAGATAGGCTTTGCAGCGGTCAGAGAATAGATCTAGCAAATACGCTATACCATATTTCCCATGACATGTATAATTTGAAAATGAAATTGAGTAGGATTATTTTTCAGTTGTATTTTTTTGTATCATCAATTAACAGGGACCAGTGATACTCCATCTGAATTCTACATGGTCCCAAAAACACCAACACTCTCTGAAGAGGTCCCTAGTGAAGAGAATGAGACTGTTTATGCTCAAATTGGTTTGCGTTCTGATGAACCAATGTATGTGGACAATATTCACAAGGATGATGATGACGATGATGGAGATGGAGATATGATGATGGTGATTGCTGTACTGCCTCAGGTGAGACATGTAATGATGGCACTACTCATAAAGCGGTTATATTATACCAGTACTTGCTCATGTAAGAACTATTTTGCGCATGTAAGCCACATCACTTCTTATAAAATGGTTGTATTTAATAACAAAAAAATGTCAGTTGTAAGCATCACCAATCTTAATTAAAGTTGTTTTGAGTTTCAAAAGAGGGACAGAGACAGAAAAAATGAGAGAAAAAATATGTGTGTATGTGTGTGTCCGTATGTGTGTGTCCGTATGTGTGTGCATGGGTGTGGGATGGGGAGTGTTAACCAGATCCGAGAACCACAAACCCCTGCAGTTTTAATTGTAAGATTAGAGCAACACACTCAGAATCACTTCCATCAAGTTGATGAAACTCGACTGTGTTGTTTTAGTGCTCCCATTGAGCTCATAGCACATTCATTCTTGGTAGGATTCGGTCCACGACGGAAAAAAACACTCTGATGGGATTCAAACCCAAGACCTCAAAGCCACTTGTCTGCGACACTAATCACTGCTCCACGTAGCTGGTCCAATAGATAACGAGAGACGATTATGCATAGGCAGAAAGTTTGGATGTGGTGCACAGAGTTTGAGATGTGGCGAAAGGAGAGTTTGGGCATATAAAAGATAAGGATAACATTGTGTTCATTTGGTAAGCACCGGTACTTTTTAAAATGGTAAAACATGATGATTTCTGTTTTTTTAATATATAAAAGTAAAGACTTCATAAGTACAGTAAATTCAACATTGGAGGTTTGAATACTTTGCTTGTCATTGTCGTTTGTTCATGTCTGAATGTATATCACGTCTGTCTCACTGTCTGTCTGTATGACTTTCTCTCTGTCTGTCTCTTTCTTCTGTATGTGTTTCACTCAAATCAGAATTATCTTCAATGGAGATTAAACGAATAAGCTGATTTGATTTTTATAGCAGTGTAACAGGTCTGTTGAACCCTGGCCTTCACTATACCAAGGTGTAAGAAGACCTAGGAGAGATAATAAATGGTCCAGGTTATGTTCTGGTCTGGGCTTTTCTATACACTTTTTACCTCAATATCTGGGTGTGTGTGTGTGTGTGTGTGTGTGTGTGTGTGTGTGTGTGTGTGTGTGTGAGAGAGAGAGAGAGAGAGAGAAGTATGTGTGTTTTCGCAGGTACACGTACATTTATGTATCACCATCAGGTGAAGCAACAAATTTATGATCAGATATAGTAATAAACCAGATGCGTGTGTGTGTAATGGAGATTTGGACTGATTCATTTGCCAGTCCTTGCTTTTGTGTGCCAAGCCATTGGACAAGGGACTTTCATGCCAAATAATATTTTAGATGACTTGAAGTTATCTGTTTGCAACAACGACATGCCGTTTTCTTTGAAACTGGAAAATCTATCTGCACAGTGTGTTTTGTTTATTAGTTAAGAAAACGTTTTTGACTCAACGTGAGAACAAATGTAGCATAGTAAGGATACGGACAAAGATAGTCTCTTTCACCCAAACGTCACGACAGAATTGTAACTTGGAGTTGAACTTTGTTGGGTTTTTTTTTAAAGATTAAAACTAATTTTTGTATGCCAAATGTTAGTGACTCAAAGTTGATAACACTAGAATGCGTAGAAAATGGAAAATGTTTCGATTGCACATAAGAATAAATGACTTTATCAATTTGACGAATGGTGTGTACTTTGTATTTTGCTATACCGCAATGTCAATTATATGAGTTATAAATTTAAAAATCAACCTGGACAATATTTTGAAGAATGATAAAACCTTAGGTATTGGTTATGCTTGTGCAATCGTTTCATAAAAGGTATATGTTGTAGTCTTTTTTATACCCCAGTTACTATATTTTCTGACAATAGCCAAATAATCTTGCTGTCCAGCTGGATAGACCCAGCTTTTGTTTAAAATCTGGTAGCCCCCACCCCCATCCCCAAACCTCTTGTAAAAGTCAGACATCTCTAACCTGCTTGTGCAGTTTGTGGCAATGTTGTCACCTTTTTGTTACTGTGTACCACTATATCTGTTTGTATAGATTGAAACTTGCCTGAAAGCAAAACTGAATATCAAATAAATAAATAAATAAATATGACGTGTGTGCGAAAGGTTGCTTTCCTGTGATTTTTGTTATCCCTTTGTGAAATAGTGTTAAATATCAGTTTCATTAGTAGCTCGTTACTCAGGATAGGGTCAACTGGAAAATCCGGATGTACTGTGTACCATGCCTCATCCAAAAGGACGCAAATCATGTCTTTGAGCTTCGATGAAATTTTGTACTCACAGACTTAGCTTCAATGATGTCTTCACTGGGGCCATTCGTCTGCCTCTGTGTGTGTGTGTGTGTGTGTGTGTGTGTGCGCGTGCGTGCGCGTACGTGTGTGTCTGTGTGTGTGCACTAATGTGTGTGTGTGTGTGTGTGTGTGTGTGCGCGTGTGTGTGCATGCGTATGTGTGTGTGTTTGTGTTAGGGTTACGGTGGAATAATCAGACATTTAAATGCCTTAATAGAGCGCTTTTGGACTTACTATTTGTTGAGCACATAATTATTATTTTATTGCCGTTGCTGACACAAATCCTGCAAATAAGAAACGTAAAGCCACTTTGACCATTGCTGGCTACGAGATCAACGTGTATGAGATTACACCATCGACCACCACAACAGTTACTCTGGAGGAATCTGAGGAATTAGTGCCTGACGTTTTTACTCCAGTGACTGTGAGTTATAGTCTTACAACTAATACAGTCAAACCCGTTTATAAGAAACCCGTTTATAAGAAAACCCGCTTATAAGAAAGCAATTTTTTTCCCCCGGCTGAACTCCTTCATTCTTATGTATTATCAAAACTCGGATATAACAAAACCGCTTATAAAAAACTCGGTTATAAGGAAGCAAATTCGTTCTCCCATCCGCGATGTAAACTCGGATATAACAAAATGATTTCATACAAGGGAGTTGGTTTGCAGTTCATTTTCTTATAAGCGATTAAGGGCATGAACTGAAAGGATGTTCCAAAAAGTGCAGTGTTCCAACAAAACAAACAAAAGAGGAAAATTTACGTCAGAGCAGCTATGTCACAGACACTCTAACTTTAATATAGAAATATACAGCCGAATCCGCTTATAAGAAAGTCGCTTATAAGAAAACTTTATTATAATGAAGCAAAAACATTTCCCTGCCGAACTTCTTCTTTCTTATCTATGATCAAAACTCGGATATAAGAAACTCACTTATAAGAAAACTCGGTTATAAGCAAGCAAATTCCTTCTCCCATCTGCAATGGAAACTTGGACATAAGAAAAGTATGTTATACAAGAAGAGTTGGTTTGCAGTTCATTTTTTTTATAAGCGAACTCTATTTTCATATAAGCGAATTACCATTGACAACATTTTCTTAAAAGACCCACCAGATCATGTGTCAAAATCACGGGTTCCACATGTTTTCCCTCTTATAGCTGTTACGAAATCTTGCTTTGACTAGGTTTGACTCCCATACAAATGCCCCCAAATTGAAAACGAAACATTTTAAAGAGCAGCCTCAATTTGAAGTTGGGGGAATTTGTATGCGGGTCACAGCTACCCAGAGAAAACAAGAGACTTGATCGTGTTGGGTCAGTGTGTCTTTAAAAGTGAGTTGGACCTGAACTGAAAGGATGTTCTGAGAAAATTGAAGTCATTCCAAAAAGGGAAAGTTTACCTCATGCCAGTTGCGTTACAGACAGTCTAAACAGTACAGACACTTGATTGCAAGACTAATTGAGCATGAGTTGTTTTTGTTCCTTTATTCTATGCTTTCCTTCAGTGTTCTGTGCAAAATAAATGTTGAGCAGAAGAAAAAAAATATCGATTATCGGATATAAGAAAACCAGGATATAAGAAAACAAAAAATTATCTCCCTTCGAATTTCTTATAACCGGGTTCCACTGTATGGTACTTATCTTCTGCTATTCAGTACTTCTGTTCATTATAAAATATTCTAAAGATTTTCTACGTGTATCTTTTTTTATGAGGGGTTATATTTTGCTACACTCTCAACACAGTTGTCTCATAATTGCACAAAGGACATCCAATTTGTTTTATTTCGATCTGAAAGTATGTTTCCAAGTTCTCTACAATCTCACCTTTTCGTCAGCGCGCGAGTGTGGACGTATGTGTGTGCACGCGATAGTGCGAGGGTGCAGGAGTGTATGTTTGTGGGAGAATTATCGTCACCGTTGACGACGTGGCGTTTTATCCCATATCTCCAGAGGAATGGCGCTTTACCCCAGAACTCCAGAGGAGTGGAGCTTTATCCCATAACTCCAGAGGAGTGGAGCTTTACCCCAGAAGTCGCCAAGGAGAGGCGAACGTGTCCCTGAGAGAAATGCTGGCCAACTCCTGCAACTCCTGCAACTCCACCAGTGATGTCCCGACCCTCAACCCTTTCTCCGCATCGTGGAGCACGTGCATGAATGAATGAATGCATGCATTACTCTTTTATTTGGCGCGTGCTCACGTGACAGTGTTATTACGCGAACAAAATTAATACAATCAACAACAATTACAAAACAACAACATTTTCTCTTCATTTCGTTTTTCTGTCTGTCTTTATTTTATTTTATTTTCTTCTTTTTTTCTCTTTTCCCCATTCAACTCGCTTATAAGAAAATGAAAAAAACTTCAACATATTTTCTTATATCCGAGTTTTGGATATAACTAAATTCGGATATAAGAAAACAAGACAAATCATTTCCCTTCCATTTTCTTATAACCGAGTCTTGCTGTAAATGTTACGCCAAAAGGGGTCTAAGAAACACAAAAACGTTTGCTAAGGTCAGATAACTCTTTAAGCTTACTCTTCACTTTGTGGAGAGAGAGAAAGAAGTTGCTATCAAAAGGGAGATCAATCATACCTCTCTGTCAATTTGTACAAAGATTTTGATTTCATCCACGTCTATCTGAGTGCAGAAAATTAAATTTGCACTAAGTATATTATTATGCCATCTAACATGATGAAAAATTAAGAAAGAGCACTCAAAAACACTTGGGCTTGTTTAATTTGCTAAAAGCATCACGTATTTTTTTCACGATAGACTAAAGTATATTTGCTGTAACAAGCTTGTTGTCTTGGTCTTCCATTTTGAAAGTTAAAGTCACGCTCACGCGAGATTTTAAAATAAAGCCGGAAGTAATGATGTTTCCCATGATCCCTC
>CM065705.1:35307106-35319606 GCA_017654935.2 Phymorhynchus buccinoides | reverse complement strand
GTGTTAGACATTCAAAACGGGGATTAGTATGCAAATTAGGCTAAGCGGTAATCGTTTTGGGAGTTCCCCCTGTGAGGATACCGGGGGGGTCTTTTGCATAAATAGTTCCCCCACCTTCTGGAAGTTCTGTGCTTGTAACTTCCTCTAATCTGTCATTCTCTTTGACTCTGCCTTTTCCCTTTGCTCGCTGTCATCTACTACTATCTTTCTGCCTTTCCTGGTCCAATTCTCCTGCCTTTTTATTTTATTTTAAAGAAACGCTTTGTAAAATATTTCCTCCAGCCGAAGTCGAACATGCTGGGTCTAATTTATTTTCTTACTTAGGCGCATAACGGCAGCATGACGCATCTGCGCTCATCATTGACAGGAATCTGAGCGATCAAAGAAGAAGAAGAAGAAGAAGTTTTGGGAGCTTAGTCTAATATACATACTATTCCCCGTGTGGACTGTCTAATTCCATCGATCCTAGATAAGATCCTTAATGTCGTGTCCATGCTAAATAATTCGCACCCATGACTACTGGGCGCGGTTTACAGTGGGGGAGGGGGGGGGGGGTTGAGGTTGACATGAGGAAGTTGAGTGGGAGGTTAGAGCTGTTTTACAGCTGTTATGAAAAAGCATGAAGGAAGCTGGATCAAGAAAAGCGCCATTGTTGTGTAACTTACTACATCACCGAGCTGAACAACCCGGTTCGAGAGAAACAAAAATAGCTGATGATACCATTATGTTTCCATTATGTCCATACGACATGCTGGAAAGTTCGGGGATAGGACGTGAATTGAAAGTTTATTACCAAAGAAGACGAATGGTTTGCAGGTCAGTTGTGTGATTGACACCATCTGTTGCAGTTTTCGCTTCTGCTTAAATACAACGACCAAACAACATGTGTTTGAGCAGGTCGTCTGAAATCTTTCATTCAGAATTTCGACGCCCAATTGGAAGGAAGTTGACCAGGACATCTGAAGATGACCAACATGCGCCGGGGTCTGTGGACAACCGTCTCTCTGCTGATGCTGTCTCTGGGGATCATGGTGATGGGGGCTGAAGCTTCCCCTCTCCTGCCAGCACGACACACGGTAAATTGTTACGTCTTTGTTACTTTGGTTAAAGTGAGGTAGAGGTTCTGATTTTTAGGCCTCAACGTGGACAAGCACGTAACATCTAGTGTCACGAGTTTGTGACATTGTTCTTCTGAACAGACAGAGAAAGGCACAGTCTACCACTCTATCGCAAAGGACCCCGAGGTCTTTCTCCCTCTTTGAACCTAATCGAGACAACCTACTTGTGAAATCCGTGCAACCCGTGTTAGCTCTGACCTCTCGCGAGACTCCACATTCAACTGGCGACTTCATGAGTTTTATACCGGTCAAACGTCACTCCATATTTTTCCTTCAGTTAAGCAACATCGCTTCATCGCTTCATCCTTTCTCCTTTTCATCGTTCTGTCCACCTACGGCCGCCCAGTGCTGAGGTGTGGTGAGGGCCACGTCCCTGAAGGATCCTGTTATCAATTGTTTATCCTGCACGAGTCCTAGACGTGAGGATAGCGAAGCTGTTGAGCTTCGGCTGAAATCATCTCTTCTCTTTTCATCCTCATCGCCATCTTCACCCCCTTTTTATTTGGTTTCTCATCGTTTTCCCTTCCCCGTCATCGTCCCTGGCGTTCACTGGAGTCCTGGAAGAAAGCTGTGGCCGGTCCGGAACCCCTTCCACCTGCTCGCGCTTACCCCGAGCCCTTGGCGAGACCAGAGCTGCGACTGTCTTGTGGGGAGGGTCCTTCTTCTTCATTCCGCCACTTGGAAGTTTGGTCAGTAGCTGCATAAAATTAGTATTAATCCCGTTAAAACTCGTACAACAACGCGCGCGTAACAATGTAGAATAGCTAGTTATAGGTTTGCTAACATGTATATTTGTGTGCGTTTTCTTTGGTTCATTTTTCTTATTATTTTCTTGATTTTTGCATAAGGGGCTAAGGAACTGACTGGCTGGGTCATGACTTGTCAGTTGGATAGGTTTTTGCCGGTTGTAGAATTTGGTACTTGAACTCGGCACATATTTTTGAATCAATGTTTTGGCTCGCCATTGTGTGTTTAGGCCGTGCAAATCGTTTTTCGGTGCAAAGCGTATTTGAGTTCACAGAGATTCAGAATCCTAAATGCGTGCACGCGCGCGCATTATTCCTTGTTGCGGTATATGTTTAGCCTCGCGGCCTATGTTTAGCCTCGCGGCCTATGTTTAGCCTTGCGGTATATGTTTAGCCTCGCGACCTATGTTTAGCCTCGCGGTCATCGTCCTAGCTTAATTAGGTATTAAGAGACTCTGCGGAGAGCTGGATAACAGAGGGTTATTCCAGTCGCGCTTCTAGCTATGCTGATAGGAGCTTTGTAAAGCGTTCATCCCCGTTTCTGTTTTTATTTTTGAGAGAAAGTGTAATTAGTGTTTTCAAGGCTTTTTGACCTTTTGAAGTACATTGTGAATGCCATTTTGGGGAAATACATTCTTTGCCTGTAGTTCGTCCGCCTTCTGGAAGAAATGATAATGAAGGGACATATTTTTGGTGGTGAAGTTCTATGTGATATTTTCAGAAGAATTTAAGTGTCCATTCTTGTACCTGAAAAGCTGTGAAATTTTCAGAAGAATGTAATTGTTAATTTTTGTATTTGAAAGGCTAGAATTTTCTAAATGTATGAAAGCCTTGTTGTTCCAGAAAAAGTGAAACCTTTTAGTTAATCCTTTTTGATGAAATATTACCCCTAGACTGAGTCGTGTGAAAAGGATTGTAAAGAAAGTGTTTTTCAGCGTTTTGGGGTTCTTGGAGAGAACCAAGTTTAAGGAGGGTGGGTTTTTACATCCCTGAAGAGGACTGTTGGGGAATTAGTTTTTGGGTAAACACAAAACTGTTGTTTACTCTGGGAGTTCAAAACTAGGTTTTTGTTTTGGTTTTTCATACAGTCCTGATCCTGATCCTGATCCTGATCCTGATCCTGATCCTGATCCTGAACCTGACCTGACCTGTTGCTGCCTGGCTGACCGCCCGGTCAACCGCTCTTTTCTCCGTTTCCGGCTGTGGGAGGCCGCCCGCCTTTCTGTCTGGCCCCGTGTTAGGCCCGATCTGTGGGCCTGTCTGTGCGTTCGGGCCAGGCTTCGACGTTCCTGTTGAGGAGTCTGGGGGCGACCTCTGCCGTCTCTCTTCTTTTGTTTCTGCTGCTGTAGCCTGCCCCAGGAGGGGGAGCAGTTTTTCTACTGACTTTTGTTTTCCCCTTTTGTCTTCTTCTTCGGACGCTCTGCTGTTTTTGTTGGACTTCTTTTCTTCGTCTGCCCTTTCGTCGTTTTTCCCTTCAATTTTGTGTTTCTGCTTACAAACTCTCTTTTAGTTATTCAGTTAAGTTGCCGGCTTTAGCCTATTCTTTGGACAAACTTTTGAATGCCATGTAAATTGTGTAGATAATTTGTTGAACATTGAGTGTATTGAATTGTGTAAGTGTGTGTGTGTGCTTGCTTATAATAAATAGTCTTGTTTTGTATTGTACTTCTGGTGTGCGCGTGTGCCTTCTCCTGTGAGTTTGTCTGTCTGGGCGTGCGAGACTCTCCTCGGGGTTCGCGATTTCCCTCTCCCGATCTCTGATCAGGATCGAGCGGGGGATTTCGTGACATCTTGGGCTCGTCCGGGATTGTCTCGCATCTGTCCCAGGCCGGCAGGTTCGCTGGGATAAGGCAGTGAATGTTTGGGGCGTGAATGTAAGGGTGGTTGGTTGGGAGACCGTGTAGAGGCAAGGCGGTCCGATTTTCCCTCATTGCTTAGGTCTTTTGGCCGGTTGAGTGGAAAATTTGTTGTGTTCGTTTTGTTTACTTGTTTGTCGGAGAGCGTGTGAAATATAGTTATTTAAGACCACTTATAGTTTTCTTTGTGTGTGAGTTTTGAGCGCACACGCGTTTATAAAACAAACTGAGATAAAGTTTGTTTAGGGTTTTTCTTAGTTTGTTTTGGGAATAGGGGGTTAAAAGAGGGGATTAGTTAGGAATAAAGGGGGGGGAAAGAACTGGGGAAAAGAAATAGTTCTAGTTCCTTCAACAACAAAAAAGATCTCGACTGGTTGAGCTTTGGCTTGTTCAGTCTGAGAAATGATTCCCTCCCTTGACACACTAGTTTGCATGCATTGACTGAGTGCTGGTGTGTGTTAGTCTTATTTAAAAATTCATTAATGTGTTGTTGTTTTTTGTGTTCATATATATGTACGCGCATATTTAATTAGCAAACTAAACCCGGACTATTCACTTGGAACTATTATCGTGTCTGTGACTGGTTCTATTTTGCAAGACAATTCTTGGTTTTGATGCATTGAAGTTGATTTGCACTGAATTGCTGTGTTCCGTGCATTGGATTGTGTCTTGCATTGAGTTGCCATTTTTTATTCCATCGCTTGGTTATTTGTTGAGTTGCATGTGAACCTGTGCGCGCACGCGTTTATGCTTAGTGTAGCTTGTGCTATAGAGCAAACTTGCTGGGATAAACCGGAACGTTTTTGTGTAACACAAACCGTAGTTTTTTATAGCGCTTTCAAACACTGGGGTGTGTTCGTAGCTACATCGTGTTGTTAGTTTTACCGCAGAAAGTTACCGCAGGAAGTTACTGTGCGCTGTTTGGCCGTTGAGGTAGTTCGTGCGACCGCCTCCCGTGGTGCGCAATAGGGTTTTTGTGCAAACGTGGTTGTTGTCCACGCGGGTCGTTTAGTCGCAGAAGCGTTCTACGCTGTGTAAATTAGCGCAATAGTGGTTAGTGTGGTAAAGCTTTATGCGGAGTAGTTTAGTTAGTGTTTGGTTTAGTGTGGTTTAATTCGACGTAGTTTGTGGGATTTCCTGCGCGCGTTAGTGTGTGTTACTGCGATTCATCGTCTTCGTTACATAACCGTTAGTGTTGAGAAAAAAAGATGGCAAGTCACGAGTATGATTTAAGGTCGCGCAGTGGGGCTATGTGGGACCTGTCGACGGATCCTTCTGTACCGACTACGCCCTCAGCTGTTTCTACCTCCGTCGTTACTACCGTTGTGTCCTCACCCCCATCTTCTTCCATGACTTCTGTGGCTACGGCCATGCACACTCCGGTCGTCCATGCTGCAGTTGACCATGGAGGAGCACGGTCTAGGGTTGGACCAGTTTCGACTCCCCTTAGCCTAAGTCGTGGTAGGGGAATCTTTCTTAAGTCAGGTGCCACGACAGGGGAGAAGCCTGGAGAGCACCATCCTTCCTCGAAAGGAAACAGCGAGTTTTCCATGTTCATGGCTGCCCTGGCCCAGATGGAGCAGCAAAGAAGGGAAGAGATGGCTGAGGTTGAACAGCTTAGAAGAGAGGAAAAAGAAGAGCAGGAAAGACTTAGGAAGGAGGAAGAGGAAAAGAAAGAACAACGAAGGAGGGAGGAGGAGGAAAAGAAAGAACAGCTTAGAAGAGAGGAAAAAGAAGAGCAGGAAAGACTTAGGAGAGAGGAGCGAGCTGAACAGAAGGAAGAAGAAGAAAAGAAAGAACAGCTTAGAAGAGAGGAAAAAGAAGAGCAGGAAAGACGAAGGAAGGAAGAAGAAGAAAAGAAAGAACAGCGATGGAGAGAGGAAATGAAGCTGGAGAGGGAACTAAGAAAAGAGGAAAGAGAGGAGAAAGAACGCAGGTGGAGAGAAGAGAAAGAGGAACGTGAGGCGATTCGCCAAGAGGAAGTGAGAAGGAGAGAAAAGCTGGAACAAGGACGTGAGTCAGGAAGCAGGTCTAAGGTGTCGACCCCTGCACTCAGGCTTCCAGAACTGAAACCCGGCGAAGACATTGACTTGTTCCTAGAACATTTCGAGAAAATGGCTAAGATCTACCTCTTAACAGATGATGAGAAACTCATCCATCTGTCATCTTCCCTCACCGGCAAAGCCAAGGAAGCCTGTTTCAAGATGGGAGAGGACGAGACCTATGATAATTTACAGAAGGTTCTTCGTCAACAGTTTCGCCTTTCGCCTGAGACCTATCGCCGGAAGTTCCGCAATGGTAAGAAGGAGCCCAGTGAAACTTTCTACCAGTTTGGGACAAGGCTTCGTCAGGCACTGAAGCACTGGGAGGAGCTCTCTGAGGCCGAGCTGAAGGATTTAATCCTCATTGAGCAACTCTACAACACCGTGTCCCCTGAGCTCCGAATACGGATGAGTGAGAAGAAGCCGACTACATTCGACGCTGCCATCGAGATCGCAGAGACTTACTCGGAGGCTAGGAGAACTGTCGCCTCCAGGGGATCTGCCAAAGATAGTCATACACCTGACTCCACTCCTCTCCAGGAAACTACTCCTCCGTCTCCAACCAAATCACCGACAAAGAACCAAAAGGTGTGTTTCCACTGCCGGACCCTAGGGCATATTAGGAGGTTCTGTCCCGAGTTGCGGAGACCATCTTTCCAGAATAGCGGTTCGCAGGATGGGAAGGCCTCCGGAAGTTGGAAAGCCCTTAGCCAGTTTGCTTCTTCACCATGCAGGGAGGGATGTCCTGTCTTCCCCTCCAGAGTGGCTGGAAAAGTAGTTGACAGCGTCAGAGACACCGGCGCTACGGCCATTTTCGTGGACGAAGAGCTCGTACCATCTGGGGCGCCCAGAGGACCGGTGTGCGAAGTGTCAGGAGTTGAAGCCCAATTTGTGTGTCGTCGCCCTACCTACTTGGTCGAGATGTGCACCCCTTACTTCGAAGGCAAGGTATGGGCAGTGGCCCTTAAGCAACCGGCGTGTTCATTGCTGTTGGGGAATACTGTGTGCTTCGAGGATGGGACGGAGCAGACTCTAGCGTCTATTCTGCCCGAGAAGGTCTACGTGGGCGCAGTTACTCGCGCCATGGCCAAGAAGGTGGATGAGCTCCAACCCATTGTCCGGCCAGGACTGGAAGTGTTTGTGGAGGAAGTGACACCACAAGTGCCCCGCAGACCTCAGTCGCAGGACAGCCGGCTGGATAGGGTGACGGAGTTAGCGGACGCTGAACCTAGGGCTTCCAAGCCCAGCACTATCTCATCCAGGGAAGAGAAAAGGATACTCTGCCGCCACCATCAGAACGACCGCACTGGTGCCAAGCAAGTTGTTGAACCACCACCGGTGCAGAAAGTGGCTCATGACGCACCCATGGCTGGACACATGAGCACCCGCCGGACTCAAGAGAGGGTACAGCAGGGTTTTTACTGGACCCACTTTGCTAGAGACAAGCGCAGGTCCTCCGGCGTATCTCCCGGCGGCTATGTGAAGTCCGTCTGGCGGTCCGATCCAGTAGGTGTGAGACCAGCAAGAGCGAAGTGTCGTCCCTTGGTCACTTCATCAAATGGGGACATGTTTTGCCAAAAGAAGAGAGAGTGCGGAAGGTTGCACAAGCCAAACCTTCAGAGGACAACTTGGCGACGTCCCAGGCTGCGACACGATGAGTGTTTTCACCCAGTACGTGCTTTTCCGGAAGGGGGGTGTGTCACGAGTTTGTGACATTGTTCTTCTGAACAGACAGAGAAAGGCACAGTCTACCACTCTATCGCAAAGGACCCCGAGGTCTTTCTCCCTCTCTTAACCTAATCGAGACAACCTACTTGTGAAATCCGTGCAACCCGTGTTAGCTCTGACCTCTCGCGAGACTCCACATTCAACTGGCGACTTCATGAGTTTCGACCGGTCAAACGTCACTCCATATTTTTCCTTCAGTTAAGCAACATCGCTTCATCGCTTCATCCTTTCTCCTTTTCATCGTTCTGTCCACCTACGGCCGCCCAGTGCTGAGGTGTGGTGAGGGCCACGTCCCTGAAGGATCCTGTTATCAATTGTTTATCCTGCACGAGTCCTAGACGTGAGGATAGCGAAGCTGTTGAGCTTCGGCTGAAATCATCTCTTCTCTTTTCATCCTCATCGCCATCTTCACCCCCTTTTTATTTGGTTTCTCATCGTTTTCCCTTCCCCGTCATCGTCCCTGGCGTTCACTGGAGTCCTGGAAGAAAGCTGTGGCCGGTCCGGGACCCCTTCCACCTGCTCGCGCTTACCCCGAGCCCTTGGCGAGACCAGAGCTGCGACTGTCTTGTGGGGAGGGTCCTTCTTCTTCATTCCGCCACTTGGAAGTTTGGTCAGTAGCTGCATAAAATTAGTATTAATCCCGTTAAAACTCGTACAACAACGCGCGCGTAACAATGTAGAATAGCTAGTTATAGGTTTGCTAACATGTATATTTGTGTGCGTTTTCTTTGGTTCATTTTTCTTATTATTTTCTTGATTTTTGCATAAGGGGCTAAGGAACTGACTGGCTGGGTCATGACTTGTCAGTTGGATAGGTTTTTGCCGGTTGTAGAATTTGGTACTTGAACTCGGCACATATTTTTGAATCAATGTTTTGGCTCGCCATTGTGTGTTTAGGCCGTGCAAATCGTTTTTCGGTGCAAAGCGTATTTGAGTTCACAGAGATTCAGAATCCTAAATGCGTGCACGCGCGCGCATTATTCCTTGTTGCGGTATATGTTTAGCCTCGCGGCCTATGTTTAGCCTCGCGGCCTATGTTTAGCCTTGCGGTATATGTTTAGCCTCGCGACCTATGTTTAGCCTCGCGGTCATCGTCCTAGCTTAATTAGGTATTAAGAGACTCTGCGGAGAGCTGGATAACAGAGGGTTATTCCAGTCGCGCTTCTAGCTATGCTGATAGGAGCTTTGTAAAGCGTTCATCCCCGTTTCTGTTTTTATTTTTGAGAGAAAGTGTAATTAGTGTTTTCAAGGCTTTTTGACCTTTTGAAGTACATTGTGAATGCCATTTTGGGGAAATACATTCTTTGCCTGTAGTTCGTCCGCCTTCTGGAAGAAATGATAATGAAGGGACATATTTTTGGTGGTGAAGTTCTATGTGATATTTTCAGAAGAATTTAAGTGTCCATTCTTGTACCTGAAAAGCTGTGAAATTTTCAGAAGAATGTAATTGTTAATTTTTGTATTTGAAAGGCTAGAATTTTCTAAATGTATGAAAGCCTTGTTGTGCCAGAAAAAGTGAAACCTTTTAGTTAATCCTTTTTGATGAAATATTACCCCTAGACTGAGTCGTGTGAAAAGGATTGTAAAGAAAGTGTTTTTCAGCGTTTTGGGGTTCTTGGAGAGAACCAAGTTTAAGGAGGGTGGGTTTTTACATCCCTGAAGAGGACTGTTGGGGAATTAGTTTTTGGGTAAACACAAAACTGTTGTTTACTCTGGGAGTTCAAAACTAGGTTTTTGTTTTGGTTTTTCATACAGTCCTGATCCTGATCCTGATCTGATCCTGATCCTGATCCTGATCCTGATCCTGATCCTGAACCTGACCTGACCTGTTGCTGCCTGGTTGACCGCCCGGTCAACCGCTCTTTTCTCCGTTTCCGGCTGTGGGAGGCCGCCCGCCTTTCTGTCTGGCCCCGTGTTAGGCCCGATCTGTGGGCCTGTCTGTGCGTTCGGGCCAGGCTTCGACGTTCCTGTTGAGGAGTCTGGGGGCGACCTCTGCCGTCTCTCTTCTGCTGCTGTAGCCTGCCCCAGGAGGGGGAGCAGTTTTTCTACTGACTTTTGTTTTCCC
Organism: Phymorhynchus buccinoides; assembly: GCA_017654935.2. Taxonomy (NCBI): domain Eukaryota; kingdom Metazoa; phylum Mollusca; class Gastropoda; order Neogastropoda; family Raphitomidae; genus Phymorhynchus; species Phymorhynchus buccinoides. The sequence continues at coordinate 35,310,051 of CM065705.1, read as the reverse complement.
CTTTTTGTCTTCTTCTTCGGACGCTCTGCTGTTTTTGTTGGACTTCTTTTCTTCGTCTGCCCTTTCGTCGTTTTTCCCTTCAATTTTGTGTTTCTGCTTACAAACTCTCTTTTAGTTATTCAGTTAAGTTGCCGGCTTTAGCCTATTCTTTGGACAAACTTTTGAATGCCATGTAAATTGTGTAGATAATTTGTTGAACATTGAGTGTATTGAATTGTGTAAGTGTGTGTGTGTGCTTGCTTATAATAAATAGTCTTGTTTTGTATTGTACTTCTGGTGTGCGCGTGTGCTTTCTCCTGTGAGTTTGTCTGTCTGGGCGTGCGAGACTCTCCTCGGGGTTCGCGATTTCCCTCTCCCGATCTCTGATCAGGATCGAGCGGGGGATTTCGTGACATCTAGACAACAGGATGTTTGTACCATGTTCACTCTCAATGTGTTCTCCTCCCAGTTCCGTGGAGTTGGCAGCCTCTATAGGCTCTGTTATTAAACTTTTCCTTCAAAACGTAACTGACAGGACAACATTTCTAACCAATGTTTTGTTTTCAATACAGCACTTAACGGGAATTTTGAAAGTTAACTGTTTTAGCATCAAAGTGAGCTTTGGACTTTCTTACAAGAATCCTACCTAAGATACTTATCAGTCAAATCCTATTTGTTTTGTTAAATCACCATTAAACAGTGTATAGTAAAGAGGCGTGGCCTTCCCTACAAGTTTGTCTGAAATTCAAAATGGCCACCAGGTCACAAGAAAAACAAAACAAGAGAAGTTGAAAGTCTGAGGTTAGGCAAATGTCCATGCTTAGACACAAAAACATCTCAAAACTCATATGATGGTTATCAAGTAACATGTATCCATCGTTTTCTTACTTCTTTCAAAAATGCTTGCAGCAGGCATTCTGCAAAAGATTATAACCCTGTTTAAGTGACAAAAGGGAATTTAAATGACATGCTTCATTTGTATGATGTTTGCATAATTAGCCAGTTTATTGACAGTTCCATTGAAGTATATCCCACAGTGTGAAGGCTCCCCAAGAAATGTAACATTGCTACCCCTTAAAATAAGTAAATGTATCAAAATGATTAATTTGGCAATTATCAAATCTTGCCTCATTTTAGCATTTGAATTACTTAAGGCATACAAAACTGACTTTGAATCAAGAAAATTTGATTGACAATTTGAAGAAAATCAAATAAATGATTCATGTTTGATATTAATTTTTTGTTAAAATTGTTTTCAGACTTGAGATATTTGTTGCCCGCTTAGGGAAATCATCGTCTGATCGTCAATTAATTTCATTACTTTCACTTAAAGAACCGCGTAACAAATATTTAGCAAGGCACGTTGATGACAATCTTCTAAAGGAAGAACTCCTACCTCCCTATATGTAGCCGTATGTGTGTACGTGTGTGTGTGTGTGTGTGTGTGTGTGTGTGTGTGTGTGTGTGTGTGTGTGTGTGTGTGTGTGTATGTGTGTGTGTGTGTGTGTGCGTGTGCGTGCGTGTGCGTGTGCGTGTGTGTGTGTGTGTGTGTTGTGTATGTTTGTGTGTGTGTATGTCTGTGTATGTCTGTGTGTGTGTGTGTATGTCTGTGTCTGTGTGTTATGTGAATCATTCATAAACCTTTTCATTAGTTGAGGAGGCTATTATTTAGTATGTTGATAAATTGAAGGTATGCTTGGCAACACTATACAACAGTCTGTTTTATCAAGAAACCCGGGGTTTTCCCCCAAGGCATTTATTCATTGCAAATGTATTGTTCGCTGGGTGTATGCAGGAAGTGGATGATGAGTATCCTGTTGAAAATCCGGTCAGGGCTACTATCATGGATGACACAGAACCTGCATTGAGAAAGGTCGAGTCAGGTACACGAGGTAAGACTTAGGACAGTAGATTCCCCATCTATTGACATGCAAAGACAGGAATAATTGTCGTAATGTTTTGATAATCGTTCAATGATTCAATGCCTGTGCCTTTTTGGTATATAGGCTTTAGAAGCGAAAATGTATGTAAATAGGAATACGAATACGGATGTTTTATTAAGGGTAAAATGCATAAGCTACAATAGCTTCTTTGCACCATGCACTCTCTCTCTCTCGCACACTCACACCATGCACAAGCAAAAGAAAATGTAATATTAAACCCCCCAGCAATCATCAATAGAAGCAAATGAAAAAGATGACAATTGAGCACATGTATGAAGAAAAATGGATTAATGCAGGTATGAAAACAAATGTGAACAATGGTGGGTTTGAAATAGTGGTTTGAATTGAAATAGAAACAAAAATGAAAACAAATGTAGTAGAATAGGAGAGAGAGAGAGAGAGAGAGAGAGAGAGAGAGAGAGAGAGAGAGAGAGAGAGAGAGAGAGAGAGAGAGAGATAGATAGATAGATAGATAGAGAGAGAGAGAGAGAGAGAGAGAGAGAGAGAGAGAGAGAGAGAGAGAGAGAGAGAGAGTTTAATGTATGTTCCTGGATGTGTATTTGTGAGTGCATGCGTTTTCTATGTATATTTGTACAGTAATGTTATGTTACATTTTTTACGTGTGCATATGTGCTTAAAAATAGAAATAAAACTCTTGGTAATCACTAATTATTTTTTTAATTTTAACATGATTACAAACTCACTCACTCATTCACTTTATTTTCACTCAGAAACACAAAGAAACACTTTAGATTTTAAATGTAATTTATTGTTTGACTGATTGATACATATATGTACAAATTATATTAATTAATATGCTTAATATTGACAAATGCATGTTGAGGGATGGGGGGGGGGGGGGGGGGGGTGGGGGGGGGGGGGGGGGGGGGGGGTTGGGGTGTGAGAGAATGAAGGAATTGTGGAGTGGTGGGATGAGAGAAAGGGAATAAAATATGTTTAACAAAAACAAAAAAAGTGCATGTCCTTGCCTTTAGCTTTATGGCAATTCTTTTCGAAAAATGT
>CM065705.1:35299506-35306606 GCA_017654935.2 Phymorhynchus buccinoides | reverse complement strand
AATTTATATGAATGCCATTCATTCTCTAATGTATTCATTTTCATAGAGATGTATGGTGAGGATATGTGAACCAGTCTGTTTTAGAAATGTTTGTACGAATGGTGAGTGAAAAGTGCATTGAGTTGCTTAGCAAGATTATGGGCTATTTAAGCATTATTATTATTATTATTATTATTATTATTATTATTGGTTACTTATTTACTTAATTAATTAATGTTGTAATCAGTTGAGTGTTTTCGCAAGCTAAAAGCACTGCAAGTTTAAACAAGGATGGATATCGATAATACTTTTGCTGTATGAAGTTCTTTCTTTCTTCAGTATAATTTTATTTTGGACGAACAAAAAGAGAGTGTATCTCATTTTCTGTTACATTGTTACAAAAGGGACAAGATCTATCAGCTGTATGTGGATTATATTATAAGAAGCTATCTTTAATTGGAAACATACCAATTCTAAACTTGGCCAAACACTTTCGCAAAGTAATACATCTACTCTTGATATCATATACATATTTTTGGCAGCATATTGCACTACTGAGAGAAAGAGAGAGAGATAGGGAGAGAGAGAGAGAGAGAGAGAGAGAAGAGAGAGAGAGAGAGAGAGAGAGAGAGAGAGAGAGAGAGAGAGAGAGAGAGAGAGAGAGAGAGAGAGAGATGGAGAGACAGAGAGAGAGACAGAGAGAGAGAGAGAGAGAGAGATCAAATGAATTTTATTATATAGGTAGGTGAAGACGGGGTAAAAAGCCCATGGGCGGGAAAGAGGCCCATGCCAATTATCTCATAAAATAAAGCAAAGTTCAGTCAAATTTGCCCATCAGACGAATGCTAAACATTAACACTCGTCTCATGGGCAAAATGTGACTGAAATTTGCTTTATTTCATGAGATAATTGGCTTGGGCTTCTTACCCGCCCATGGGCTTTTTACCCCGTCTTCACCTATAGATTACAAAACTGCCGTCCATTAATTAAAACAGCAGAACTAATTCTGGCAAAGGGTGATTTAAAACGGGACAAAATGGGGGCAGACTAGTACATTGGCAAAAACAAAATCGTATACATTCTTTAGGCAGCTTTGAGAACAGTAAGCGTTCACGCGAAAAAGAACTCGAACTTTGGAAGTCTGTTTGTTTGTCTGTCTGTGTGTCTGTCTGTCTGTCTCTCTCTCTCTCTCTCTCTCTCTCTCTCTCTCTCTCTCTCTCTCTCTCTCTCTCTCTCTCTCTCTCTCTCTCTCTCTCTCTCTCTCTCTCTCTCTCTCTCTCTCTCTCTCTCTCTCTCTCTCTCTCTCTCGTCTTGATTGTAAGAATAGGCATCGCCTAAAATCTTTATCCTTGTCAAATAAAGTTGTCCAGTGTCCAGTGTCCAGTGTCCAGTGTCTCTCTCTCTCTCTCTCTCTCTCTTTTTTTTTCTCTCTCTTTCTCTCTCTCTCTCTCTCTCTCTTTCTCTCTCTCTCTCTCTCTCTCTCTCTCTCTCTTTCTCTCTCTCTCGTCTTCTTCTTCTTCTTCTTCTTCTTCTTCTTCTTCTTCTTCTTCTTCTTCTTATCTCTGTCTTTCTGCTGTTTTTCTGTCTTTCTATCTGTCTGTCTCTTTGTCTTTGTCTTTCTGTCTGTCACTGACTCTCTTTCTCGTTCTCCTCCCTCTCTCTCCCCTCTCTCTCTCTCTCTCTCTCTCTCTCTCTCTCTCTCTCTCTCTCTCTCTCTCTCTCTTTCTTTTCTCTAAGTCAAGAAGCGTTTGTGGCATTCTCTCTGAGTCTCTCCATCTTAGCGTCTCTCTCTCTCTCTCTCTCTCTCTCTCTCTCTCTCTCTCTCTCTCTCTCTCTCTCTCTCTCTCTCTCTCTCTCTCTCTCTCTCTCTCTCTCTCTCTCTCTCTCTCTCTCTCTCTCTCTCTCTCTCACAAGCGAAGCAGTTCATAGATGTGAATGTGAATGACGCAATCAAAATGTTTAATAATGCCGTTAAAGAAGCAGCAGTAAGTATGAAACAGCAGGTATGTATAAATGCCCCTAGACGACGAGATATATGGTTTAACATTGAATGTAGATTAGCTAGAAGTAATGTGAGAAGATTGTTGAGGGTTTTTAACAGAACACTAGACAAGTTGGATAGAATAGATGATTGTAAGACACGTAGGGAATACAAGAATATGTTAGAGAGAAAGCAAAAGGAACATAATGATTTTTTGTTTAATAATATTGTTGCATCAGTAGATAAACAACAGGACTTTTGGAATAATGTTCGTGCTATGTTTAGGAAACGAGAGCATAATAAGAATAATATTACGATGGATGAATGGTTTTGCCATTTTGGAAATGTATTGGGAAATAACTCGATTACAGAAATTGATGATCAGGAAAGTGAAGCACAGCAAGATCATGAGGTCATTACTCAGCTAGAGGACGATTCAACTGCATTCCTGGATAGACCTATTACTAGAGAAGATGTAGAAATAGCAATTACAAAATTAAAAAGTGGAAAAGCTGCTGGACTTGATGGTTTGATCCGTGAATTTTTTTAATCTTTTGATGATCATGCTATTGATTTTGTAAATTTGTTTAATGTCTTATTTGATAATGGTGTTTATCCAGAAGGTTGGACAGAGTCTGTCATTCTCCCTCTCTTCAAAAAAGGTAACATAAATAATCCAAACAACTATAGAGGGATTTCACTGTGTAATATTGCTAGTAAATTGTATGGTTCAATAATTAACAAACGATTGTTAGAATGGATAGAATTAAAGAATATTACAGGGGAGTATCAAGCTGGCTTTAAGAAAGACTACAGTACAGTTGATAATCTTTTCACTTTAATGGCAGCAGTTCAAAAACAATTTGTTTCAAACCGTAAATTATATGCCGCATTCGTTGATTTCGAAAAGGCTTTTGATTCGATATCTAGAAAATTATTATGGCCTGTTCTGTTTAAAAATGGTATTAAAGGTAAGTTGTATAAGTGTTTGAAGAGTATGTATGGAGATGTTAAAGCTAAAATACGATGTGGGGCCAAATTTAGTGATTATATTAACTGCACAAGGGGGGTTAAACAGGGGGACGTTTGTAGCCCAGTACTCTTTTCTTTATTTATCAATGAATTGGCCTTGGAAATTATTCAAAATGGTAAACATGGTATAAGTTTTGATTTAATAGAAATATTTATTTTATTATTTGCTGATGACATTGTGCTATTATCAGAAACGATAATTGGCTTACAAACACAGTTAAATACCTTATATAAGGCTGCAAACAGATTAGAATTAAAAGTAAACATGAGCAAGACAAATATCATAGTATTTCGAAAAGGTGGGTGGGTATCTAGCCAGGCGGGAAAGGTGGTTTTATGGAAAGTCTGACATTTCTGTTATTAACGCTTATAAATATTTGGGTTTGCAGTTTTCAACAAAACTTAGTTTCAATTTTGCTTGTCAGGAACTTGTTTGTAAAGGAAAAAGAGCTGTTTGGAACATATTAAAAGTACTGTATAAATTTGATAATAATTCTGTTAAATTGTTCTTTAAGTTATTTGATGCACAAGTTCAACCAATAGTCCAATATGGAGCTGAAATTTGGGGGTTTGTCTATGGGCGTGAAATTGAAAAGGTGCATTTATTTGCAATGAAAAAGTTCTTAAATGTTGATAGACGTACACCCAATGACCTTGTGTATGGCGAACTCGGCAGATTTCCTATTTATTTGAATTCTTTAGTAAAATGTATTAGATATTGGCTTAGATTAGGTCGCATGAATGAGCACAGATTACCTCTGAAAGCGTATAAAACATTGTATGAATTAGATGCTAGAGGGAAAACAACTTGGGCTTCTGATGTTCGAAAATGTTTGAGTATTTATGGCTTTGCATATGTATGGATGGATCAAGGTGTTGGATGTGTTCGTAGCTTTTTGTCTTGTTTTAAACAACGTGTGGTTGACTGCAGATGGCAAGATTGGGATTACCATATTCAAAATAGTGACAGGTTTTCGTTATTTAGGCTGTTAAAAACAAATTGTTTGGTGGAACCATATTTAATGTCTAGCAATATCAATAGATTTGTCAGATCTACAGCTACAAAGTTAAGATTTGGTGTTTCAGATATAGCTATACACAGACAGAGATACAAATTCAATGCTGTGCTAAATATGTTATGTCCTCTGTGTAGATTAGATAAAGAAGATGAGTTTCATTTTGTGTTATGTTGTCCAGTATTTAATGATTTAAGACAAAAATATATTCCTGCAAAATATTGTAGAAACCCAGCTCTTTTTAGATTAGTGCTACTTTTGACTTCAACAAATGAAATTGTTATGTGCAATCTTGCTATGTATTTATATTTGGCATTTAAGAGAAGAAGCATTATGGTAAGTTAGCTCAGTTAGCAAGAATATTGATATTGTGTTATGCATTACTCACGATTGTTGTAAGTTTAATATATGTATTGTGAATCACCCCTTTGAATGGGGCCTTGGCCTTACCAAATAAATATCGTTATTCGTTATCGTTATCGTTATCTCTCTCTCTCTCTCTCTCTCTCTCTCTCTCTCTCTCTCTCTCTCTCTCTCTGTCTCTCTCTCTCTCTCTCTCTCTCTCTCTCACACACCACTCTCTCTCTCTCTCTCTCTCTCTCTCTCTCTCTCCTCTCTCTCTCTCTCTCTCTCTTTCCCCTCTCTGTCTTTACCACCACCACCACCACCTCTCTCTCTCTCTCTCTCTCTCACACACACACACACACACACACACACACACACACACTCTCTCTCTCTCTCTCTTCCCCTCTCTGTCTCTACCACCACCACCACCACCTCTCTCTCTCTCTCTCTCTCTCTCTCTCTCTCTCTCTCTCTCTCCTCTCTCTCTCTCTCTCTGGTCTGTCTGTCTCTACCACCACCACCACCACCTCTCTCTCTCTCTCTCTCTCTCTCTCTCTCTCTCTCTCTCTCTCTCTCTCTCTCTCTCTCTCTCTCTCTCTGTCTGTCTCTACCACCACCACCACCTCTCTCTCTCTCTCTCCCTCTCTCTCTCTCTCTCTCTCTCTCTCTCTATACTACCACCACCACTACCCACCTCTCTCTCTCTCTTTCTCCCCCCTCCCTCTCCCTCTCCCCCCCCACACCTCTCTCTCTCTCTCTCTCTTTCTCCGCTTTTCCGCATGCTCGCACGCACGTACGTATGCAAAATTATACAGAAGGCCCTATATTATGTGTTTGTGAGGTCAGTGATAGGGGTATTAAACCCTTTCACCGCCATGCAGCCATTTATTAAACCCCAAAACCCCCATTAAATTTAACTGGGTATATAAAAACAAATCTGCAATATATCGGGAATTCCTCTGTGACATGTATGACATTAGGCCTATCTAAAATTAAGAAAATAGGGTCTTTGGATAACAGGCTCTGATTTGATGCCTTTTAGTGACATGGGTGTTAAACCATTGTGGTGCTAGAATGCGACGTTGGCGGTGAAAGGGTATTAACCGAGGAATCCAAGCAACGTATCATTATCAGTCATATGGACATTTTCGACATTTTCTCGCCCTGAGCCCAAATCCCATTAACCCTTTTACCGCCAAAGTCGCATTTTAGCACCACAATGCTTTAGCTTCTACGTTACTAAAAGGCATCAACTTGGGGTCTATTACCCAAAGACCCTATTGTCTTAGTTTGGGGAAGTAAGGATATACCTTATTTTATATATGTCACAGAAGAATCCCCAATACTGTAGATGGATTTCGTCTCTACCCAGGTAAATTTAAAGGAAAGTTTTGGCTGAAATATGGCTGGCGGTGAAAGGGTTAACTGTTAGGGCCTAAAGGCCAGACACACTACACACGATTCGATCCCGATGCGATGCGATTGTACGTGACGATGTCTGTGAGTCATGATTCACGTGAAATACTTCCGTCTAAAAATTAAAAAAATGTTATTTTAGTTCACTATGCTCATATAGACCCCAATAAGGACTGTTCGGAAATAATTAAGGGGAGTAATTTCATGGTGTGTGGGAGTGATCTTTGCCTATTTCAATCGGTCAAACAGGGGACGTCACTCTACCATCAGCTCTCGTAGCCTATCGACTCGTGTGTTTGAGCAGACATACAGCACTTAGAACACCGTGCGTCATTCTAAAAAAATGATGTCATTTATATTTTTACCGTCACATTTTGCAAGTTTTATCAGTTTGTGGCCACTGGCCAACCCTTATTTTTGTCAACAACAAAAAATTGTAAGTCGCTGACTCGCATCCTGCGGTTTCATTGCTTCAAGCTTCGACGCCATTGTTGCTATGGTATTTGACCGAGTAATGGAGGTAAGCAACAAGTAATTTTCACGAAGTGCTCTCCCCTAGTTGTTTTTTTCTTCCAAAAATCGTCATGGTCGAAAAAAAATTCTTCCAAATGTCTGATACGTAATGTTCTCTCACCCCTAGTTGATGCATTTTGTACCATAGTGTTCAAGTGCTTCGGCTGTTGGGATCGATGATCCCTGGAGGTTGGATGTTTTTCTTAGCCAGGGTACCTCAACACAAAAATGTGCGATACAAAAATACAGATATTTCATCAGATTCGTGTACGGGGGTGGGGGTGGGGGGGTGGGGGGGGGGGGGCTAACAAATATAGTGACCGAAACTATAGGTAGGATTTCAATACTTATCTGTATTGTTAAAAATTCGGGACTTTACTGGTGTTGCACTGCCTCCGGGCATTGCCTCCAAGAATGAATGAAAATCCGTTTAGCGTCATCCGGTCTGAAACACCCACATAATATGGGACATTAGTAAACATGACTATGGTGGGAACGATCCTGGAGGCAATGCCCAGAGGCAGTGCAACTCCATGAAAGTCCCGAAATATTTTAGCGATACAGATGTATATTAATTTGTACTTTTCTAGCCTCCTAGATCGTTCCCACCATCTTTATCTACTAATGTCCCATAATTTTGTGTCTGTTCCAGACCGGAGGACGTTAAGCAGAATTTCATTGATTCATAGTGGGGTTTGATTAGATTGATGTAAACGGTTGAATTTCACAAGAATCGTGCCTCGGTCACAAAAATAATGTTCAGTCGCATCGCATTGGGGTCGAGTTGTGTGTAGTGTAGCGGATCCTTTTGGTATATA
>CM065705.1:35294506-35297006 GCA_017654935.2 Phymorhynchus buccinoides | reverse complement strand
GCTCAGTGGTATGAATAATGTAGATGCTGTGTAAGTAGCTTAATTTGGTTCGTGCAGTTATGTTTTCTATGATAATAATACATTTAGTTTCTCGTGGTCATAAATGATCAAAGCACGGTCTATGAAAAGGACCTTAATAATCAATAATCATAAAGGCTTTCCTATTTTTTTTTTTAGCTATGCACAGTTTAAAGGAAATAGTGCCGCTGAATACATACGGAAAACAAGGGCACAGTACTCGTCATCAAAGACCAATGTTCTCAAAGCATGACCTCCCTTGTTTATCGTTCAAACCACTTCAGTAACGGACGGGCCAAGGACTAGAACTGACTGACACTGTGTGATGACATGACACTGTGTGCCAGATTGACTGTGTTGACCTCGAAGCCAGATGAGCCCTTTTAAAGACCCACCACGTCACGTGTCAAAATCTTTTTTTTTTTTCCGACGTGTTTTCCATCTATAGGGGTAAGACGGGGTAAAAATCCCATGGGCGGGTAAGAAGGCTACCCTAATTATCTCATGAAATGAAGAAGATTTCAGTCTCATTTTGCCCATGAGACGAGTGTTAATGTTTAGCTTTCGTGTTTTCATGGGCAAAATGTGACTGATTTGTTTTTGTTTTATTTCATGAGATAATTGGGGTGGTCTTCTTACCCACCCATGCGCTTTTTAACCCGTCTTCCCATATAGATGTTAAGGGAATCTTAAAGACCCACCAGATCAACGTGTCAAAATCACGGGTTTCACTGGTTTTCCTTCTTATAACTGGAAAGGAATCTTGTTTTGACCCAGTCTGACTCCCATATAAATGGCCCAAATTCAAACCGACACATCAGTTTTAAACGCCCTTTCACCGCCGAACTTCACATTTTGCACCAAGTGGTTTACACCCATGCCTAAAGCCATCAAATTGGGGTCTATTATCCAAGAACCCTATTGTCTTTAGTTTTGGGAAGTAAGGATAGACCTTATTTTATGCATGTCACCAGAAGAATCCCCCAATACTGCGAGATGGATTTTTGTTCTCTACCCCAGTAAATTGAATGGACATTTTTGGCTGAAATATATGGCTGGCGGTGAAAGGGTTAAAGAGCAGCCTCAATTTCGAGTTGGGGAAATTTGGATGTGGGTCACAGCTACCCAGAAAAACACCACCAAGGGCCTTAATCGTGACGCGTCACTGGGTCTTTAAGAACTCTTCCAAGCATAAGAGGGAATGTGACACCTGACGTGGGGGGTCTTTAAGTTTGATAATCATTTATTACTCCACAAGTTGTCACAACTAATTGAATGAAGTTCACAACTGAATTTTCGTTCAACTAAAAAAACAAAAAAAAAAAAACAATTGAAGGTTGGATAGTGTGCGGCGGTTGTTGGTGGGGTTTTTTTTTGGGGGGGCAACTCGTTCCATCCACAATGTTCCTTGTGCACTTCATTCAAGTACTTGTGGCCGTGTGCCGTCTTCACACTCATCAGCAAGCACTGGCAGTATTCCTACGACTGCCTGAGTGAGTTGTAGGAAGTAAAAGAAATGGCGCAGTCGCCAATTCCTTCTGACTTTGGTTGGAAGAGTTTCATCCGACCACAATTTGCATGAATTTGTGAGTTCTACTCACTCTGTTCAAAAGAAAGGAAAGCTGTGGAAAGGTCACACAACCAGTTTCACTCGACTAGGTCGGATAGGACGAGCGCAGTTCAAACCGAGCTGCACAAATCTTTATCGATTGAAGGTCTGTGTAAGACGTGTATACTATTCACAAGATATTTCTACTTCCCCATGGCGACACAGTGAGCTGTAAGTCATATTAAGGTCTCGGTACACGTTAACATTATTCACGGGATATTTTCTATTTCCCCATGGCAACACAGTGAGCTGTAAGTCCATATTTAAGGTCTCAGTACACGTTAACTCTATTCACTGGATATTTCTATTTCCCCATGGCAAACACAGTGAGCTGTAAGTCATATTAAGGTCTCGGTACACGTTAAACATTATTTACGGGATATTTTTATTTCCCCATGGCAACACAGTGAGTAGTAAGTAATATTTTCAACGCCAGCCATTTCCTCAGGCCAAAATGTAACATTAAACGTAATCTGTGTAGAGAAAAGATTTGGTCTGGAAATACTGGGGATTCCTCTGTAAACATGCCTAAAATCCTTACCTCCCAAAATTAAGAATATAAGGTCACTGGGAGGGGAGGGGAGGGGGGGATACCAGACCCTCATTTGATGCCTTTTAGTGACATGGGTGTTACATAATTGTGGTGCCAAGAGGCGACAGTGGCAATGAAAGGGTCTACGAGTGGGCTATCAGCTGCGTTTGCCATGAGGAAATAGATATATGATTGTGAACAATGCTAACGTGTTCACAGACACTTTAAGAGTGGGGCTATTCATTGTGTTGCTATGATGGGAAATAGAAATACCCCGTGCCATAATAATAAAGGGGGGGGGGAGGGTGGAGGGTCGTGAATTCAGTGGCTCATATACACAT
>CM065705.1:35279506-35292006 GCA_017654935.2 Phymorhynchus buccinoides | reverse complement strand
GGTGAAATGCTGGTTAACTGTTAGGGCCTAAAGGCCAGACCGACACACTAACATACGATTCGATCCCGATGCGATGCGATTGTACGTGACGATGTCTGTGAGTCATGATTCACGTGAAATACTTCCGTCTAAAAATAAAAATAAATGTTATTTTCGTTCACTATGCTCATATAGACCCCAATAAGGACTGTTCGGAAATAATTAAGGGGAGTAATTTCATGGTGTGTGGGAGTGATCTTTGCCTATTTCAATCGGTCAAACAGGGGACGTCACTCTACCATCAGCTCTCGTAGCCTATCGACTCGTGTGTTTGAGCAGACATACAGCACTTAGAACACCGTGCGTCATTCTAAAGAAATTATGTCATTTATATTTTTACCGTCACATTTTGCAAGTTTTATTAGTTTGTGGCCACTGGCCACCCCTTGTTTTTCTATAAAACAAACGTTTGCAAGTTAAGTCGCTGACTCTCATCCTGCGGTTTCATTGCTTCAACGCTTTGACGCCATTGTTGCATTGTTGCTATGGTATTTGACCGAGTAATGGAAGTAAACAACTCTAATTTTTACGAAGTGCTCTCCCCTAGTTGTTTTTTTCTCTCCCAAAATCGTCTATTCATCAATCAAATCAAATGTCTGATACGTAATGTTCTCTCATCCCTAGTTGATGCATTTTGTACCATAGTGTTCAACTGCTTCGGCTGTTGGGATCGATGATCACTGCCAGGGTACGTCAACAAAAATATGTGCGATACAAAAATACAGATATTTCATCAGATTCGTGTACAGGGGGGGGGGGGGGGGGGGGGGGGGGGGGGGGGGGGGGGGGGGGGGGCTAACAAACGGGGGGGGGGGGGGGGGGGGGGGGGGGGGGGGGGGGGGGGGGGGGAGGGGGGGGGGGGGGGGGGGGGGGGGGGGGGGGGGGGGGGGGGGGGGGGGGGGGGGGGGGGGGGGGGGGGGGGGGGGGGGGGGGGGGGGGGGGGGGGGGGGGGGGGGGGGGGGGGCTAACATAGGATTTCAATACTTATCTGTATTGTTAAACATTCGGGACTTTACTGGTGTTGCACTGCCTCCGGGCATTGCCTCCAGGATCGTTCCCACCATCTGTTTATCTACTAATGTTCCCATAATTATGTCTGTTCCAGACCGTAGGCCGTTAAGCAGATTTCCATTAACCCTTTCACCGCCAAAGTCACATTTTAGCACCACAGTGATTTAACACCTATGTCATTAAATGGCATCAAATCGAGGTCTATTATCCAAAGACCCTGTTGTCTTAGATTTGGGAAGTAAGGACAGACCTTATTTTATCTCTGCCACAGAAGAATCCCCAATACTGCAGATGGACTTTGTTCTTTACCCAGGTAAATTTAATGGACATTTGTGGCTGAAATATGGCTGGCGGTGAAAGGGTTAATTCACAGTAGGATTTCATTAATTCATGTAGACAGTTGAATTTCACGAGAATCGTGCCTCGGTCACAAAATTAACATTAAATCGCATCGCATTGGGGTCGAGTTGTGTGTAGTGTAGCGGATCCTTTTGGTATATAATTATGTATGTAGATCAGGGATGTTGTACACTAGCTGGGGTGTGTAATTGGACAGCTAATGAGTGTGATGATGTATGATGGTCGTTTAGCTGAACTTTTCTCTCTGTCTCTCTGTCTCTTGTCTATCTTTGTCTCTGTCTGTCTGTCTGTCTGTCTGTGTGTCTCTCTCTCTCTCTCTCTCTCTCTCTCTCTCTCTCTCTCTCTCTCTCTCTCTCTCTCTCTCTCCCTCCCTCCCCTCTCTCTCTCTCTCTCTCTCTCTCTCTCTCTCTCTCTCTCTCTCTCTTATAACCCTCATTCACGCCCACGCATTCACACCTGACACTGACACTAACACCTTTCGCTCATCAAACCGAGGGTTACGCACCAGAATCCTCAGGCTCATGGGGCACTTAACGATTCGCCATTTTCCCAAATCGCCATTTCCCATATCGCCATTTCCCAAATCGCCATTTCCCGATTCGCCATTTCCCAAAACGCCATTTCCCATATCGCCATTTCCCGTATCGTCTTTTCCCATATCACCATTTTCCATATCGTCATTTCCCAAATCGCCATTTCCTTAATCGCCGTTTCCCAAATCGCCATTTCCCGTATCACCATTTCCCATATCGCCATTTCCCAATATCGCCATTTCCGAAATCGCGCCATTTCCCATATCGCCGTTTCCCAAATCGCGCCATTTCCCAAATCGCCATTTCCCAAATCGCCATTTCCCATATCACCGTTTCCCAAATCGCCATCTCATGTGACACATTATGAACTTAGTGTCATTTTGCCGTTTCAGTCCTGCGTGCCTAGTGTGTGGCATGTGTTTATTGTCAAAACAAGTTCAGAATAAACCAATTTAGTGTGCGTGCTTGTGTGTGTGTGTGTGTGTGTGTGTGTGTGTGTGTGTGTGTGTGTGTGTGTGAGTGTGAGTGTGTGTGTGTGTGTGTGTGTGTGTGTGTGTGTGAGTGTGTGTGTGTGAGTGTGTGTGTGTGTGTGTGTGTGTGTGTGTGTGTGTGTGAATAAACAAACAAACTAAGCTCAATCGTTTCAGAGTAAGAATGTGAAAGTTTGTAGAGAACACTCTTCTTCAAACTCCTCTCCTCTCTCTCTCTCTCTCTCTCTCTCTCTCTCTCTCTCTCTCTCTCTCTCTCTCTCTCTCTCTCTCTCTCTCTCTCTCTCTCTCTCTCTCTCTCTCTGTGTGTGTGTGTGTGTGTGTGTGTGTGTGTGTGTGTGTGTGTGTGTGTGTGTGTGTGTGTGTGTGTGTGTGTGTGTGTGTGTCATACTCATTTTTTAGCATGCAAAAATATGCACACCAAAAAGAGAGAGAGAGGGAGAGAGAGAGAACTCGAACTGGAATATTTTAATTACACAGACAAACGTCTTTACAATATCAGAGAGAGAGAGAGAGAGAGAGAGAGAGAGAGAGAGAGAGAGAGAGAGAGAGAGAGAGAGAGAGAGAGAGAGAAGGGGGATGGAGGAGGAAATAGTCGAATCTGACATCAGCAGTAAGAACGAATGAGAAAAAAAAGAACAACCAATAAATAGAACGAAAGAGGGAAACACTAGCCATGCAATGCATTATACACGGTTGCCAAATGTGCTCAAGCCTGAATGCAAAACTCGGTAACTGCTCCCAAAATCTCAGTGAACTGACCTGCTATCATCCTCCCCCTCCCCCCCCCCCCCCCCCCCCCCGAATATTTCCCCCCCCTGCCTACCTCCCTTTTCCATCCATCCCCATCTCAGTCTAAAATCGGTAACTATTTGGATTCCAAGTCAGGTCTACATTGCATTCAAACAGACAGTAGCCCACAGCATAAACACACACATACACACACACACACACACACACACACACACACACACACACACACACACACACACACACACACACACACACACACACACATATACACACACAACACACACACACACAACACAACACACACACACACACAACACACACACACACACACACACACAACAACACACACACACACACAAACACAAACACACACACACACACATACACACACAAACACAACAACAACACACAACAACAACATACAGTATTTATACGGCGCTGAATCTTGATAGAAATCAAATCAAAGCGCACACACACGTTAGCATTCAAAGCGCATTCAAACACAAACGCAATACAACGCGAACACACACACAGATAACATAAATGGAATATAGCAGAAACAGACCTAATGGCAAGAGAGAGAAGATAAAGAGAGAGGAGCTTTAATGACGGGGGAACAGGTGGGTTTTGAGGTTAGCTTTGAAAGCAGAGAGAGTCGGTCGCTGACGGAGGGAGAGAGGAAGTTTGTTCCAGGAGGTCGGTCCTGAGACAGCAAAAGAGCGCCGACCAACAGTTGAAAGCTTATACCTAGGGATCTGGAGAGAAAGAGGGTCAGAAACTGAACGTAAAGTGCGAGCTGGCGTATAGATGGAAATATTGTCACAGAGGTAAGATGGAGCAGCTTTATGAATAGATTTATAGCAAAGTGTGTTTAATTTATACTCAATTCTGTCTGCGACAGGAAGCCAGTGCAAAGAACGCAGAAGAGGGCTAACATGATCGAACTTTTTCTTCCTAAGGACAAGACGAGCAGCTGTGTTTTGAATACGCTGGAGACAAGATAGAGAAGAGACTGATAGGCCAGAAAGGAGAGCATTACAGTAGTCAATACGAGATAGGATGAGGGAAGTAACAAGCTTTGCTGTGGCTTCATCTGAGAGGTATTTACGAATATAGCCAATGCAACGAATTTGATAGTAGCAGGACTGACAGGTCTGAGTCAGGAAACTCTGCATGGAAAGAGTATTGTCCAAAGTGACACCTAAGTTTTTGACTGAGTCTGAGAGGGGAATGATATTGTTACCCAGTTGGATTGACTCTATGGAAACAGAGGCTAGTTTGTTTTTTGTCCCTACAAGCATTGCTTCGGTTTTTTCACCATTTAATTGAAGTTTATTTTGAACCATCCAATTTTGAATATCAATATAGCAGTTGTTACTTTCTGTAAGAATGGAATCTAGATCTTCAGGGGTTGTACTGTTTTGGAGTTGTGAGTCATCTGCATAGAAGTGATGTTTCATGTCGTGCTGATCGATGACATTGGCAAGAGGTGACGTATACAAAGTAAACAAGACAGGACCAAGCACAGACCCCTGGGGGACTCCACAAGAAAGCCTAACCTGTTCAGACTGACGACCATTGACCAGAACTGATTGAAAACGATCAGAAAGGTAAGAGGAAAACCAAGAAAGAGCAGGGCCCTTAATTCCAAAAGTATGTTCAAGACGAGACAGAAGAATGGAGTGGTCTATGGTATCAAAGGCAGCAGAGAGATCAAGAAGTGTCAAAAGAGAGATTTGACCAGCATCAGAAGCAAGTAAGAGGTCATTGACGATTTGAACAAGGGCTGTTTCTGTACTGTGGTTGGTTCTATAGGCAGACTGATAAGGATGATGAAGATTGTTTGAGGATAGATGATCGTTAAGTTGTTTCAGGACAGTCTTCTCAAGGAGTTTGGAGAGAAAAGGGAGGTTAGATACAGGTCTGTAGTTTTTCAGATTATTAGGATCCAGATTGTTCTTCTTGAGAAGGGGCCTTACAAGAGCGGTTTTGAAAGCAGAAGGAAACACACCTGAAACTAAAGAAGAATTGATGATGTTGGTGATTGATGGCAGAAGGTGTTGATAGATTTGTGAGAAAAGAGAGGCTGGGATGGGGTCAAGATCACATGATTTAAAATGCATTTCTTTCAAAGTAGAAAGAACTTCGGTCTCAGACACCGGCTTGAAAGAGAGAAGGGGGACACCAGTGAATGATGGGTCTGGAATAGTTGGTTGAAAAGGCATGGAGTCGATTTTTGATCGTAGATCGATAATCTTGGTGGAGAAGAAGGAGGAAAAGGTTTCTGGCAGTTTGTCAGGACTGATATTTGATGGCAGAGGACTTGATTTCTTGTTGCCTAGGAGATCAGACATGGTGGAGAACAGGACCTTTGTTGTGTTGGCTTCAAGAATTTTAGATGAAAAATAGCTTGTTTTTGCCTTGGCCAGAAGAAGAGTGAAGATGTTACGGAGAAACTGATATATCTGACGATGTATTTCTAGTTTTGAGGCCCGCCACTGACGCTCAGCCTTACGACTAGTGCGTTTACTTACTCTAAGTTCAGGCGTGTACCAGGGAGCGCAGGGACGATCGGGCACAACACGAGTGGATGGGGGAGCGTGTTTATCAAGCAAGTTACTCATAGTAGAATTAAAAGTCGAGGCAGGGTCGTCGGAAATACTTACGTTAGAAAGGAGTTCTGTTGCCTCTGAACTAAAAGTATGAATATCTATAGACTTGAGATTACGGCGTGTGACCCTACGTTTAGTTCTGGGAGTTTTGGAAAGATTAAGACTGGCGAGGACGGCAAAATGGTCAGAGGAAAGGATCTTAGACACTGACACTGATGAAACAAGTTGGTCGGAATCACGCGCGATTAGCCAGTCTATGATGTGGCCCTTGTTGTGTGTAGGCTCAGTTACAAGCTGAGAGAGGGAGTGGTTAGCAAGTGAGAGGCAGAGACGCTTTGTGTGAGAGGACTGTTGGTTGTCGAAGTGAAAATTAAAATCACCTAGCACAATAAGAGGACTGCGGTTCAGAGAATAGGAGTCAAGGAGGGCTTCAAATTCGGGATGAAACATTGAATCGGTGAGATTGTTAGTTCTGCTAGGGGGAGGGCGATAGATACAGGAGAAGACAACAGATTGACCAGACATGCTAAGAACAACTTCTACAGCCTCGAAAGACAGATGGGGGAAGGGGAGGGTTGTGTTGAAGGAAAGGAATTTATCTAACACGTCCCTATACAGTACAGCGAGGCCCCCACCTAAAGAAGAACGGGGGAAGGATTTAATTTTGTAGCCAGGAGGAGTTAGCTGCTTTAGTTTAGGTTCATGTCCATTACTTTTGAGCCACGTTTCGGTTATAAAAACTAAATCAAAGTCATGCTCAAAAACATAGTCAGCAATATAGTCCGCTTTGTTCTCAGGGCAGACAGACTGGGCATTAAATACACATACACTAAAACTATCAGAGGATGGAATAGAGTTCAGTGACACAGATGATACGTCACACTGGTGGCTGGGTGCTGTAGGGGGAGGTGGAGACGGAGATCTGGGCGTTGAAGGCAGCAGTAGAGAAGCAAAGGGCTGGTTAGAAGACACATCACAGTCAGAGTCACAGTCGTTGGTCACGCAGTTGTCAACACATGGTTCAGGAACACAACACGGGGATGAAGGGGTGGTGGATTGAACAGATACAGAGTCACAGTGCTGGAAGGCTGATGAAGGAGAGGTTGTGGCAGATGAAGCAGGAGACACAGGAAAGTTGAGTGGTGGCACAGGAGTGGAGTCGTCATGGTCGTCAGGCAGGCAGGAAGAGGTGGAAGGAGGCAAACACACACACACACACACACACACACACACACACACACACACACACACACACACACACATACACACACACACACAACACACACACACACACACACACACACACACACACACACACACACACACACACACACACACACACACACACACACACACACACACACACACACACACACACACACACACACACACACACACACACACACACACACACACACACACACACACACACACAACACACACACACACACACATACAACACACACACACACACACACACACACACACACACACACACACACACACACACACACACACACACACACACACACACACACAAAACCGTTTAATGTATTCACAACAAATTAAAACAGAGTCGAAATTTAAACCCCAAAAGAAACATTTGTTTTGTGTGTGTGTTTGTTTTTTGCTGTTTTTGTTTTGTTTGTTTTGTTATTAGATAAATATTTAACAACAATACCGGTTTTGTTGTTTTGCGAGAGGACGTAAAACACAAATTTTCATTCGGTTTTGTCGTTGTTGATTGCTGTGTTTGTTTTGGGGTGTTTTTTTTTTAAGGGGTATTAAATCTTTTCATGCTCAGTGGTATGAATAATGTAGATGCTGTGTAAGTAGCTTAATTTGGTTCGTGCAGTTATGTTTTCTATGATAATAATACATTTAGTTTCTCGTGGTCATAAATGATCAAAGCACGGTCTATGAAAAGGACCTTAATAATCAATAATCATAAAGGCTTTCCTATTTTTTTTTTTAGCTATGCACAGTTTAAAGGAAATAGTGCCGCTGAATACATACGGAAAACAAGGGCACAGTACTCGTCATCAAAGACCAATGTTCTCAAAGCATGACCTCCCTTGTTTATCGTTCAAACCACTTCAGTAACGGACGGGCCAAGGACTAGAACTGACTGACACTGTGTGATGACATGACACTGTGTGCCAGATTGACTGTGTTGACCTCGAAGCCAGATGAGCCCTTTTGAAGACGGGGTAAAAAGCGCATGGGCGGGTAAGAAGCCCACCCCAATTATCTCATGAAATGAAGCAAATTTCAGTCTCATTTTGCCCATGAGACGAGCGTTAATGTCTAGCATTCGTCTCATGGGCAAATTTGACTGAAATTTTGTTTATTTCATGAGATAATTGGGGTGGGCTTCTTACCCGCCCATGCGCTTTTTACCCCGTCTTCCCCTATAGATGGTAGGAAATCTTAAAGATCCACCACATCACGTGTCAAAATCACGTGTTTCACGTGTTTTCCCTCTTATAACTGGAAATAAATCTTGTTTTGACCAAGTCTGACTCCCATATAAATGGCCCCAAATTCAAACCGACACATCAGTTTAACCCTTTCACCGCCAACGTCACATTTTAGCACCACAGTGGTTTAACACCTATGTCACTAAAAGGCATCAAATTGGGGTCTATCATCCAAAGACCCTATTGTCTTAGTTTTGTGGAAGTAAGGACAGACCTTATTTTATATATGTCACAGAAGAATACCCAAATACTGCAGATGGATTTTGTTCTCTACCCAGGTAAATTGAATGGACATTTTTGGCTGAAATATGGCTGGCGGTGAAAGGGTTAAAGAGCAGCCTCAATTTCGAATTTGGGGAAATTTAGATGTGGGTCACAGCTACCCAGAAAAACACCACCAAGGGCCTTAATCGTGACGCGTCACTGGGTCTTTAAGAACTCTTCCAAGCATAAGAGGGAATGTGACACCTGACGTGGGGGGTCTTTATGTTTGATAATAATTTATTACTCCACAAGTTGCCACAACTAATTGAATGAAGTTCACAACTGAATTTTCTTCCCAATTAAAGGTTGGATAGTGTGAGGAGGTTTTCTTTGGGGGGGGGGGGGGGGGGGGGGGGTGGTGGGGGCAACTCGTTCCATCCACAATGTTCCTTGCACTTCATTCAAGTACTTGTGGCCGTGTGCCGTCTTCATACCATCAGCAAGCACTGGCAGTATTCCTACGACTGCCTGAGTGAGTTGCAGGAAGTAAAAAAAATGGCACAGTCGCCAGTTCCTTTTGACCGGTTGGAAGAGTTTCATCCGACCACAATTTGCATGAATTTGTGATTTCTACTCACTCTGTTCAAAAGAAAGGAAAGCTGTGGAAAGGTCACACAACTAGTTTCACTCGACTAGGTCGGATAGGACGAGCGCAGTTCAAGCCCAGCTGCACAAATCTTTATCGATTGAAGGTCTGTGTAACTATTCACGAGATATTTCTACGGCAGCGATTTAATGCTCCCAAAAAATAGATGATTTTGACACAAAAAACAGATGCTTGTGGCAAAAGAAAAGACCATCTAACCCTAACCCTATCCCTAACCCTAACCCTAACCCTATCCCTAACCACGGAAAGAACCAAAAAATAGAGCAGGAGAGTGTAAATCTACATATTTGCCGAGAAATCGATGTACAAAGCTATGCACTTATACGATTTATTTGCTGGAACCATTCCTTTTTTTGGTTGATAAATTTTAAGTCTATTTCTACTTCCCCATGGCGACACAGTGAGCTGTAAGTCAAATTAATCTGTGTACATGTTGACATTATTCACTGGATATTTCTATTTCCCCATGGCAACACAGCGAGCCGTAAGTCATATTAAGAGTGGGCTATCACTGTGTTGCCATGGGGAAATAGAAAATATCCCGTGAATAATGTTAACGTGTACACAGACCTTTAAAGTGGGGCTATCACTGTGTTGCCATGGGGAAATAGAAAATATCCCGTGAATAATGTTAACGTGTACACAGACCTTTAAGAGTGGGCTATCACTGTGTTGCCATGGGGAAATAGAAAATATCTCGTGAATAATGTTAACGTGTACACAGACCTTTAAGAGTGGGCTGTCATTGTGTTGCCATGGGGAAATAGAAAATATCCCGTGAATAATGTTAACGTGTAGACAGACCTTTAAGAATGGGCTGTCATTGTGTTGCCATGGGGAAATAGATAATATCCCGTGAATAATGTTAACGTGTAGACAGACCTTTAAGAATGGGCTGTCATTGTGTTGCCATGGGGAAATAGAAAAATATCTCGTGAATAATGTTAACGTGTACACAGACCTTTAAGAATGGGCTTTCATTGTGTTGCCATGGGGAAATAGAAAATATCCCGTGAATAATGTTAACGTGTAGACAGACCTTTAAGAATGGGCTGTCATTGTGTTGCCATGGGGAAATAGAAATATCCCGTGAATAATGTTAACGTGTAGACAGACCTTTAAGAATGGGCTGTCATTGTGTTGCCATGGGGAAATAGAAAATATCCCGTGAATAATGTTAACGTGTAGACATGGGGAAATAGACGTGAATAATGTTAACGTTAAGAATGGGCTGTCATTGTGTTGCCATGGGGAAATAGAAATATCCCGTGAATAATGTTAACGTGTAGACAGACCTTTAAGAATGGGCTGTCATTGTGTTGCCATGGGGAAATAGAAAATATCCCGTGAATAATGTTAACGTGTAGACAGACCTTTAAGAATGGGCTGTCATTGTGTTGCCATGGGGAAATAGAAAATATCCCGTGAATAATGTTAACGTGTAGACAGACCTTTAAGAATGGGCTGTCATTGTGTTGCCATGGGGAAATAGAAAATATCCCGTGAATAATGTTAACGTGTAGACAGACCTTTAAGAATGGGCTGTCATTGTGTTGCCATGGGGAAACAGAAATATCTCGTGAATAATGTTCACGTGTACACAGACCTTTTAAAAAAATCGGGACTTTCCTGGTGTTGTAGTACCTCCGGAATCGTCTCACCATCTTTATGTCTCTTAATGTCCCACGTGTGCCTGTTCCAGGCCGGAGGACGTTAATCGGAATTTCACTCAAGCCGAGCGGCTCGTGTAATGTGACAAATAAAAGTATTATGGCCCCCCCAAAAAAACCACGTGATGATGCTATCTTCATAATTACAGGGGCCATTGACACTAACGTATGCTTGAATGTCAGTATTGATATATCAGTTGCTCGTAATAACATCAATTTTACTATGCATTCCGTTGTGACATTCTGTTGAGACCACCATGACCTCTCTCTCCTCTCTCTCTCTCTCTCTCTCTCTCTCTCTCTCTCTCTCTCTCTCTCTCTCTCTCTCTCTCTCTCTCTCTCTCTCTCTCTCTCTCTCTCTTTCTCTCTCTCTCTCTTCGTTAGATGTTTGGTGATTTTGTTCTGCTCCAACTTTGTTTACTGGATGCCTTGAGTCGCTATCCTTGCCCATATCTTTTGCCTGATTGTTTATTTGTCCTAGTCTTGTTTACGTCCCAAGGACAGATTGTAAGAATAAGCCTAAAATCTCAATCCTTGCGTAATAAAGTTTTTCAAGTTCAAGTTATCTCTCTCTCTCTCTCTCTCTCTCTCTCTCTCTCTCTCTCTCTCTCTCTCTCTCTCTCTCTCTCTCTCTCTCTCTCTCTCTCTTCTCTCTCTCTTTCTCTTTCTCTCTCTCTCTTCGTTAGATGTTTGGTGATTTTGTTCTGCTCCAACTTTGTTTACTGATGCCTTGAGTCGCTATCCTTGCCCATATCTTTTGCCTGATTGTTTATTTGTCCTAGTCTTGTTTACGTCCCAAGGACAGATTGTAAGAATAGGCTTGGCCTAAAATCTCAATCCTTGCGTAATAAAGTTTTTCAAGTTCAAGTATCTCTCTCTCTCTCTCTCTCTCTCTCTCTCTCTCTCTCTCTCTCTCTCTCTCTCTCTCTCTCTCTCTCTCTCTCTCTCTCTCTCTCTCTCTCGCTCTGTATCCCCCCCCCCCTCTCTCTCTCTCTCTCTCTCTCTCTCTCTCTCTCTCTCTCTCTCGCTCTGTATCCCCCTCTCTCTCTCTCTCTCTCTCTCTCTCTCTCTCTCTCTCTCTCTCTCTCTCTCTCTCTCTGTAACCCCCCTCTCTCTCTCTCTCTCTCTCTCTCTCTCTCTCTCTCTCTCTCTCTCTCTCTCTCTCTCTCTCTCTCTCTCTCTCTCTCTCTCTCACTTAACTGACACTGCGGGTTTGTTCTGCCTGTCTCTATCTCCCTCTCTCTCTCATTATAACTCTATGTGTGCTTGTTGCGTGCGCGCGTGCGCACGTATGTACACCCCTATTCACGCGCGTGAATGTGTATTGGAATGCCAAGGGGGGGGGGGGGGGGGCGAGATAAGCAATACATTGGGAATGGTTGGAGTGTCAACCATTTTGATTCTTCTGACTCCCATTGAATTTTCCATACAAATTGTTGAGGATTCACAGTTGTATCAGCGAATGCGACCCCCCGTTGTTGTCTTTACGTAGGACCTATTTTAATATAAAAATCCTATTATTTCTAACCAATTTGTTTTAATGACATCACCAAAACGACTGTTTTTATCTTAATAATTAGTCACCCTCCATTTTCTTCCTCTCTTCCTTCTCGAAATTAAAGCGTGGTCTGCCTCGATGTCACTCCGAGGCTCAGCCGTGTCGTCTGCGCGCGGAGCTTGTCG
>CM065705.1:35272006-35274506 GCA_017654935.2 Phymorhynchus buccinoides | reverse complement strand
TAGTGAATAGATTGTATCCGTTAGGTTGAATTGCTGTCCAATGAACGTATGGTAGTCAAATCTTGCTGCAACTTTAGAAGCATATCTTTTTGAGACGGCCTAGGCTCTACATTAACGCAACGTAGCACACGTTTCGCTGCATCTATTACAGATGCAGCTTCAGGCAAATTGGCACGTGCAAAACGATCATCAGCCATATTTGCGGAAAAGGGTCAGGGTCAATAGCACTTGACGCAGGTAATCGTTAAGTAAAAAACAACAAAAAACAAAAACGCCGACCAATTACATTGCGTGTTACAAAAATTATCCCCTCTCAAACGGAAAAAAACTTTGAAATGTCAGTTAACTAGTTAACTTGTATAAGCGATTTCCGCTTCCGGTAAGTTAAGTACTTAACTGGAATAGTAATGCCAGTTAAGTAGTTAACTGGTCTTTTAGCACGTCGGCGCCCCATAACTTTTGGGCGTAACAGTTTTGCGAGCAGAGACCGTCGTCTAAAGAAACTCGACTCTGCTACTTGACAAAAGTGCCAAACTTTCTGTGGTGATTCTTTACAGCCCATTCATAATAGAATCTTGGGTCAGCCCCCCCAACAGATTTATGCTAATTATCAGGGTCAGGTGACCCGATGATTATTCATAAGTAGTAATTACAGTGCAACACAAGTAGTATTATCTTCTTCTTCTTCTTCTTCTTCTTCGTTCGCTCAGACAGTTTCCTGTCATTTGAGCGTAGATGCGTCATGCTGCAGAGTCAAAGAGAGTGACAGAATTAGAGGAAGTTACAAGCACAGAACTTCCAGAAGGTGGGGGAACTATTTGTACAAAATATCCCCTGGCACGGGGGGGGGGGGGGGGGGGAAGTAGTATTTTAAAGTCACTGGACTAAGTAAGCAAAATGACATATAGGCGAAGACGGGGTAAAAAGCCCATGGGCGGGTAAGAAGCCCATGCCAATTATCTCATGAAATAAAGCAGTGAGTGAAAATCCGTTTAACGTCCTCCGGTCTGAAACAGACACATATGAGACATTAGTAGATATAAAGATGGTGGGAACGATCCTGGAGGCAGTGCCCGGAGGCAGTGCAACTCCAGGAAAGTCCCGAATCTCTAACGATACAGATGTATAATCTGATTGCAAATGTTAAAATCAAAATGAAAGAAAGCAAATTTCAGTCAAATTTGCCCATGAGACGAATGCTAAACATTAACACTCATCTCATGGGGAAAATGTGCCTGGGAATTTTCTTTATTTTCATGAGATAATTGGCATGGGCTTTTTACCCCGTCTTACCCTACATTTTTTGTTTTTGGAACTGATGGCGTGTTTAAAAGTAACCTAAAGTTGTACAAAGAATGTTACTGATCAGTGGACATAAAACGTGTAAATACATGTGAAATGAATAAGGGGAAGGAACTTCTCGTAATTAACTCCCTTTTTACCAAAGTTATTATAATAATAATAATAATAATAATAATAATGACAACTTATATAGCGCTTATTCTCCTTACGGGGCTCTAAGCGCTTCACAAAGAAGTTAAAAATCTGAGCAAAAACAACAACCCCCCCCCTCTCCCCCCCCCCCCCCCCTCGGCCCGCTCCCGCATTCACCATCCCCCTTCATAGACCTCAAGCTGACCTACTTTTTGTAGATCTCCCATGGGCTTTTTACCCCGTCTTACCCTACATTTTTTGTTTTTCGAACTGATGGCGTGTTTAAAAGTAACCTAAAGTTGTACAAAGAATGTTACTCAGTGAACATAAAAACGTGTAAATACATGTGAAATGAATAAGGGGAAGGAACTTCTCGTAATTAACTCCCTTTTTACCAAAGTTATTTATGGCACCGATTCGCCTAGCAAAGTGAAAGTAGTTCAAGGATGAACTTGGGTCTGTATTGTTGTGGCAGCTACTTTCACTTTGCTAGGCGAATAGGTGCCATAACTAACTTTGGTTTTAAAAAAGGGAGTTAATTGCGAGAAGTTCCTTCCCCTTATTCATTTCACTATATCCTCTCTCTTAGCCTCACTATTTCATATTCGTGTAAATACATAATATACATTGCTAGGGTTGTTTCCAGTATGTTTCTGTGTGATGTGAAATATAGAAAAATACAAAATAGGTGTACTGAATACTAAATACCAATACTTATTAATAACGGATCTGTAATCTACTGCCAAGAGGAATAAAATATTCCGGAGCAAGAAATCAGTGCTGTGTCTACGAAGTGGGTTTGATGTGCATAAGTGTGTGTGTGTGTGTGTGTGTGTGTGTGTGTGTGTGTGTGTGTGTGTGTGTGTGTGTGTGTGTGTGCGTGCGCACGCACACATGTGAGTTTGTGTGTGCGCACGTGTCTGTGAGTGTGTGTGTGTGTGTGTGTGTGTGTGTGTGTGCGTGCGTGTGCGTGTGCGTGTGCGTGTGTGTGTCTGTCCTTCTGTGTGTGTGTTTCCGTTTGATATAAGTGTTTTCTTTTCCTAAACGTTGACTTTTTTGTTATATC
>CM065705.1:35257006-35259506 GCA_017654935.2 Phymorhynchus buccinoides | reverse complement strand
ATGTGTGTGTGTGTGTGTGTGTGTGTGTGTGTTGTGTGTGTGTGTGTGTGTGTGTGTGTGTGTGTATGAATGTCTGTGTGTGTGTGTGGGGGGGTGTATGTGTGTGTGTGTGGGGGGGTGGGTGCGTGCGTGCGTGCGTGCGTGCGTACGTGCGTGCGCGCGCGCGCGCGCGCGCGCGCGCGGTGTCGTGTGTGTGTGTGTGTGTGCGTGCGCGTCTCGTGTGTGTGTGGTGTGTGTGTGTATGTCTGTATGTGCATGTCAAAGTCAAAGTCAACATTTTATTTAAAGATGGACATTGAATAAGCAAACATACATGCTTATTTTTCATCAAGCCATCCATAAACAGAAGCATATTAAACCAAACATACATGCACGAAGCATAAACTATACTGGTTAAGGACATAGAACAAAAAAGAGAGAAAAGAAGCACATAAATATTTACAGCAACAAACAGAAAGCATATGAAATAGCAATACAATATCAACATAGTGTTCCACATATCAAAATGAGAAAAGGGGCCACAGATATATTATACACAGCTTTACACACACACACACTATTGTTTTATTTATGGGCGGGGATGGGGCTAGGAGACATTTAAACACAATTTTTGGATAACCATTACATTTTCAACTGTTGACTATTCGAAAGATGCAGTTTGAGTCTTGTCTTGAAATAGTTCTTGTTTTTTAAAATTTTCTTTAGAGTAGCAGGCAGGCGGTTCCACGAGGTTCCACCAGAGTATAGGAAGCTAGATTTGTAGAGGTTATTTCCAGGTCTAGGAAAAGATAACAAATGATTATATTATGTCTGTGAGGATTGACTTTGAATGAGTTAATAAGTTATTTCGGAGCAATTCCGTTTATTATATTGTTTGGGTAGTCGCCTTCGAGCTGCGTAACTTCTCGCACTCGAAGAGCGACGTTTTTCAGAAAGGGTGTGTGTCACGGGTACGTAAATATCTGTGCATAGGGGAAGACGGGGTAAAAAAGCGCATGGGCGGGTAAGAAGCCCATGCCCCAATTATCTCATGAAATAAAAGCAAATTTCAGTCAAATTTGCCCATGAGACGAATGCTGATAGACATTAACGCTCGTCTCATGGGCAAAATGAGACTGAAATTTGCTTCATTTCATGAGATAATTGGGGTGGGCTTCTTACCCACCCATGCGCTTTTTACCCCGTCTTCCCCTAGTAAGTTGTTGTTTTTTCTCATGTGCGAAAGGCTTAAACTTTAACTTTTTTTTCTTTTTAATCGACTGAACTCTTGTAAATAATTTAAAGAAAGGAAACAAAGGGAAATAAATCAAAATACCTCTTCCCTTTCCCCCCCACCTAATTAAAGACCCAGTACGTCATGTGTCAAAATCACGGTTTTCACGTGTTTTCCCTAGATTAAAGCTGGTAAGAAATCTTATTTTGACCAAGTGTTGCTGCCATAGAAATTGCCTCTTGCACGAAAACGAGACATCACTTTTAAAGAGCAGCCTCGATCGTATACGAGGCAAGTCTGAAAAACGAGACATCACTTTAAAGAGCAGCCTCGAATCGGATACGAGGCAAAGTTCTGAAAACGAGACATCACTTTAAAGAGCAGCCTCGATCGGATACGAGGCAAGTCTGAAAACGAGACATCACTTTAAAAGAGCAGCCTCGATCGTATACGAGGAAAGTCTGAAAACGAGACATCACTTTAAAAGAGCAGCCTCGATCGTCGGATACGAGGCAAGTCTGGAAAAGAGACATCACTTTTTAAAGAGCAGCCTCGATCGTATACGAGTAAAGTCTGAAAACGAGACATCACTTTAAAGAGCAGCCTCGATCGTATACGAAGAAAGTCTGTATGTGGGGCCACACCGACCAGGAGAAAAAAACAAGGGACTTAACCCAGCCGGCTCTGTGGGTCTAGAGAGTCAGCTTGGCACGTGCCTCATGCACGCTGCAAACAACACGACTTGTAACACAATTTGGGAGAGTAGTGACAGTGACAACAATTCATCTTTATTTGTCTTTCTCTGTTCTGCCGTTTTGAGAACTGGGAGTTTGAGTTCGTGTGGGTTTTTTGACTGTCGAGAGGGCGGGCTTTGTCTGTAACAGGGAGCAGCAGACTCTTCTGCCAGTCGACTATGTATATGTATAATGTGTATAACCATAGCCTTCATAGGCTCCTACAATGTACTAAATCCAGATCCAGATCCAGAGACTAACCTCTTCATTCTGGGCAAGGTTTTGTCCATCCCAGGGGACTAGTGGCACATAGGGCGTTTTTTCTTCTAGTTCATAATTTTTTTTTTAAATTGGTGTTATCTTACGTCATCTGGCAAAGAAATTCTTCTTCTTCTTCTTCTCTTCAGGGCCCACGGTCACATATTTGATGTAATTTACGAGGGGGAGTTAGCCGGACCGGGAATCGAACCCGAGACCTCCCAAACACCAAACGGGCGCTAGATACCAACTGAGCTATCCAGGCGACAACCCGGTCCCTGATATTAATCTAATC
>CM065705.1:35242872-35252872 GCA_017654935.2 Phymorhynchus buccinoides | reverse complement strand
CGTTTTGACGGTCTTAATTTCTAGGACACCAGAGCAAAGTGAGTGTTGAAAAGGCTGTCTTTCTGTGATCTTGACCTTGTTTCTTTCAAAACCATCCGTCAGGGTCCACCTTTAAGGGTTAGTGTAATTCGCGCAGCATACAAACAAAAAACCCTAACTGAATTTTCTGTATTCGTATGTTTCGTCAATACTTTATTTACCTAACTATTGGTCTTCTCTTCTTCTTCTTCTTCTTCTGCGTTCCAGTGCCTAATGGGTAAAGGTTACATATGTGTCCGTTTTCAGTTTGCACTGGTCTCCCCGCTGCGTCAGCCGACAAATCCCGATTTCGGAGGAGCTCAAATGAGAAAATATTTGGGAAGTTTTTTGAAAAAAGGCAGGAGATGGGCCATAAGTCCGAAGTAGTAGATGATAGAAGCAAAGTAACAAGGCAGAGGTCAAATAGAGTGGCAGATTAGAGAAGTACAAGCGTCGAGAACTCCGAAGGTGGGGAACTATTTTTACGAAAGACCCCCCGTATCCCCACAGGAGACCATTGGTCTCAAATGGAGCTTCTTCTGCGTCAGCTAGCTTCCATTTATAACTAGAAAAGTAGCTGAAAGTAGGCGGACTTTTAATACATATATCTGTATTTGCTTAAAAAATTGGGGCCTTTCTTGTGTTGCACTGCCTTCCTGGCGTTTGCCTCCAGGATCGTTTCCCACCATCTTTATATATCTACTAATGTCCCATAATGTGTCTTGTTTCAGACCAGATGTACGTTTAAACATATTTTTCTTCAAAAGTAGGCGGACCAGCCCCGTTCTCTCCCTACTATACCCTTGACTTTTAATCGAGAAGTTTTTTTTGTTTTTTTTTTGCAATATTTAGGGAAAACCCTCACAGAATCGCTTCAAATTTTTGTAAAGTAGAGTTTACCTGAAGTTTGTATGAGTCCCCATCGGTAACTCTAGCATGGAGGGCTTGTTTGCCGTGCTCGGAAAGAAGTTCCTTTTTCTTTTCTTTGCTTTTGTGTCAGGATTTCTTTTATTTGTAGGAAACTAATCTTAGGCTGATCCTAACCCTATCACTTTCAAGAAATGCGCTTCGCGTGAATATTGCCCCCCGTGGGGATACAGGGGGTCTTTTGTATAAATAGTTCCCCCACCTTCTGGAAGTTCTGTGCTTGTAGCTTCGTGTGTGTGTGTGTGTGTGTGTGTGTGTGTGTGTGTGGTGTGTGTGTGTGTATGTGTGTGCGGTGTGTGTGTGTGTTTGTGTGTGTGTGTGTGTGTGTGTGTGGGTGTGTGTGTGTGTGTATGTCTCTGTGTGTGTGTGGGGGGGTGTATGTGTGTGTGTGTGTGTGTGTGTTTGTGTGTGTGTGGTGTGTGTGTGTGGTTGTGATGTGTGTATGATGTCCTATGTGATTGATGTGTGGGGGGTGTATGTGTGTGTGTGTGGGGGGTGGGTGTGTGCGTGCGTGCGTGGCGTGCGTACGTGCCGTGCGCCGCGCGCGCGCGCGCGCGCGCGCGGTGTGTGTGTTTGGTGTTGTGTGCGTGCGCGCCCAGTGTGTGTGTGTGTGTGTGTATTTCTGTATGTGCATGTCACGTCAAAGTCAACATTTTATTTAAAGATGGAGGACATTGATAAGCAACATACATGCTTATTTGTCATCAGCCATCCATACACCAGAGCCTATTAACCAACATACATGCACAAGCCATACACTATCTGGTTAATGACAAGAACAAAAAAGAGAGAAAGAAGCACATAATATTTACAGCAACAAACTAAGCATATGAAATAGCAATACAATATCACATAGTGTTCCACATATCAAAATGAGAAAAGGGGCCACAGATATATTATACACAGCTTTACACTCACACACTATTGTTTTATTTATGGGCGGGGATGGGGCTAGGAGACATTTAAACACAATTTTTGGATAACCATTCCATTTTCAACTGTTGACTATTCGAAAGATGCAGTTTGAGTCTTGTCTTGAAATAGTTCCTGTTTTTTAAATTTTCTTTAGAGTAGCAGGCAGGCGGTTCCACGAGGTTCCACCAGAGTATAGGAAGCTAGATTTGTAGAGGTTATTTCCAGGTCTAGGAAAAGATAACAAATGATTATATTATGTCTGTGAGGATTGACTTTGAATGAGTTAATAAGTTATTTCGGAGCAATTCCGTTTATTATATTGTTTGGGTAGTCGCCTTCGAGCTGCGTAACTTCTCGCACTCGAAGAGCGACGTTTTTCAGAAAGGGTGTGTGTGTAACGAGTTACGTAAATATTCTGTGCATAGGGGAAGACGGGGTAACAAGCGCATGGGCGTGTAAGACGCCCAACCCAATTCTCTCAATGAACTGAAGCAAATTTCAGTCTCATTTTGCCCATGAGACCAACGTTAATGTCTAGCGTTCGTCTCATGGGCAAAATTTGACTGAATTTTTTGTTCATTTCATGAGATAATTGGGGTGGGATCCTTACCCGCCCATGCGCGTTTTTACCCCGTCTTCCCCCCTATAAGTTGTTGTGTTCTATGTGCGAAAGGCTTAAACTTTAACTTTTTTTTCTTTTTAATCGACTGAACTCTTGTAAATAATTTAAAGAAAGGAAACAAAGGGAAATAAATCAAAATACCTCTTCTTTCCCCCCACCTTAATTAAAGACACAGTACGTCACGTGTCAAAATCACGGTTGTCACGTGTTTTCCCTCTTATAGCTGGTAAGAAATCTTATTTTGACCAAGTGTTGCTGCCATACAAATGTCCTCATGCACGAAAACGCGACATCACTTTTTAAAGAGCAGCCTCGATCGTATACGAGCAAAGTCTGAAAGCGAGACATCACTTTAAAGAGCAGCCTCGATCGTATACGAGGCAAGTCTGAAAACGAGACATCACTTTAAAGAGCAGCCTCGATCGGATACGAGGCAAGTCTGAAAACGAGACATCACTTTAAAGAGCAGCCTCGATCGGATACGAGGCAAGTCTGAAAACGAGACATCACTTTAAAGAGCAGCCTCGATCGTATACGAGGCAAGTCATGAAAACGAGACATCACTTTAAAGAGCAGCCTCGATCGTATACGAGGAAAGTCACGAAAACGAGACATAGCTTTAAAGAGCAGCCTCGATCGTATACGAGGAAAGTCTGAATGTGGGCCACACCGACCCAGAAAAAAACAAGGGACTTAACCCAGCCGGCTCTGTGGGTCTAGAGAGTCAGCTTGGCACGTGCCTCATGCACGCTGCAAACAACACGACTTGTAACACAATTTGGGAGAGTAGTGACAGTGACAACAATTCATCTTTATTTGTCTTTCTCTGTTCTGCCGTTTTGAGAACTGGGAGTTTGAGTTCGTGTGGGTTTTTTGACTGTCGAGAGGGCGGGCTTTGTCTGTAACAGGGAGCAGCAGACTCTTCTGCCAGTCGACTATGTATATGTATAATGTGTATAACTATAGCCTTCATAGGCTACTACAACGTACTAAATCCAGATCCAGATCCAGAGACTAACCTCTTCATTCTGGGAAGGTTTTTCATCCCAGGGACTAGTGGCACTAGGGCGTTTTCTTTAGTTCATAATTTTTTTTTTAAATTGGTGTTATCTACGTCATCATGGCAAGAATTCTTCTTCTTCTTCTTCTCTTCAGGGCCCACGGTCAGTATTGATGTAATTTTACGAGGGGGAAGCTAGCCGGACCGGGAATCGAACCCGAAACCTCCCGAACACCAGACGGGCGCTCTACCAACTGAGCTGTCCAGGCCGACAACCCGGTCCCTGATATTAATCCTAATATCAGTCACTACGTATGCTGACCATTCTGGCTCCTTTGGGGGGGGGGGGGGGGGGGCGGGAGGGGGGGGGGGGGGGGGGGCCGGGACTGAAAAATGGGTGCCCGGTCTGTTCTTTACTGAGGACATGCCTGCTTACCTAATATTGAAGGGACAGAGGGTGGAGGGGAAGCTGAAAGGGTGGTGGGGGGGTGAGGGGAAGGGGCGCTTGATGGATTATTGTTGGTCCTGCACCACTGACGCACAGACTTGACCCCCCCCCCCACACACACACACACACACACGCACGCGCACGCGCACGCGCACACACGCGCACGCGCACGCGCACGCATGCACGCGCACGCACGCACACACACACGCACTCACACACACACACACACACACACACACACATACACACACACACACACGCACACACGCACGCGCACACACACCCCTCTCCGTTGACTGGAGCAAGAAAAGAAGAAAGAACCACCTCGACTGATAACCAGAAATCAAGAAGAACAGGGAGTGAAAGGGAAGAGAATCCAGGGAGGGGAAGAGCAAGGTCGAGGGAACCAGGCCAGAAGTACCTCAAGTTTGGGGTCAGTGCACCAGTGGAGCCAGGAGCGGAGCCAGGAGTGGAGCCCGGAGCCAGGAGTGGAGCCCGGAGCCAGGAGTGGAGCCCGGAGTGGAGCCCGGAGTGGAGCCCGGAGTGGAGCCCGGAGTGGAGCCAGGAGTGGAGCCAGGAGTGGAGCCAGGAGTGGAGCCAGGAGTGGAGCCAGGAGTGGAGCCAGGAGTGGAGCCAGGAGTGGAGCCAGGAGTGGAGCCAGGAGTGGAGCCAGGAGTGGAGCCAGGACCTGCCATCTGTGGGGGGGCGTGGAGCCAGGAGTGGAGTCAGGAGTGGAGCCAGGAGTGGAACCAGGACCGGCTATCTGGGGGGACGTGGAGCCAGGAGTGGAGCCACGAGTGGAGTCAGGAGTGGAGTCAGGAGTGGAGCCAGGAGTGGAGCCAGGACCTGCTATCTGTGGGGGGACGTGGAGCCAGGAGTGGAGCCAGGAGTGGAGCCAGGAGTGGAACCAGGACCGGCTATCTGGGGGGACGTGGAGCCAGGAGTGGAGCCAGGACCGGCCATCTGGGCGGGGGACGTGGAGCCGAGTCCCTGTTGGTGCTGTCTGCCTGTTGCTTCTTTTCCTGCTGCACCAGTGGGATGGTGAGTAGACAAATTCTTCGCGGTCCCGTCAAATCGGTTCTTGGAGATTTTTAATAATTCAAAAGCGATTAATGTTTTGGTTGTTGTGAACTGAATACCATTTTTTCAAAATAAGGCCTATAGTCGGGCACACCGTATGCATGCCAGCATGGACACACACATACACACACACACATACATACGCGCGCGCGCACGCACATACACGCACACACGCACGCACACACACGCACGAGCAAACACACACACATACACACACGCACGCACTCACACACACATGCATGCATACACACGCAGACACGCACACACGCACGCACACACACGCACGAGCAAACACATACACATACACACACGCACGCACGCACAAACACACGCAGAGAGAGACACTCACTCACTCTTGCTGCTATTGTAAACTACTTTCCTTCTTTTTTTCCTTCTTTGTTTTAAACATTTATACGACATGACCCACATTGTTTTTCGTCACATAATTTCTTGACTCCCGGCAACCCCCTCCAAACCCAAACCCACACCCTCTCTCTCTCTCTCTCTCTCTCTCTCTCTCCTCTCTCTCTCTCGCTCTCTCTCCTCTCCCTCCCTCTCTCTCTCTCTCTCCACCGTCGTGTATCACAAGATCGTGGCTGATCCCCCCCCCACGCCCCCCCCCCGTCTCAAAACCTAACATCTTCTTACAGTCAGTCACACAGTGCGTCTGTGCGCTCGTTGGTCTGACTCTGTGTGTGCGATCTGTCGTTTGCCAGCTCTGTCAGTGCGTTCGTCTCTCTGTCTGTCTGCCTGCCTGTCTGCCTTGTCTGTCAGCCCGTCAGTCGGCCAGTCAGCATCGAAGCTAACAAAACTTCATTGGAACTTTTAGTGAAAAGAGGGTTCTTTTGTGTGTGTGGTGTGTGTGTGTGTGCGAGTTTCCCCAACGATGGACGCATTTTTCGTTTGTAAGTACACACCATACCTATGGGCAAAGATTGCAGTTTTGCTAACTTTGCTTACTTCTATGAAAAATGTTCACATTGAAAATTGTTCTCTGATTTTTCACTTGATGTAAAGCTACTGTGATGTTTTTACCTCTAGACATGTCATGTTTTTACTTGCTAAGTTTGTGATTGATTCATGGTTTTTTAACAAAAGTATTTTAACCAAAAAAACTTCTTTTTACCTTGTGTTATTATCCCTTTGGTGACAGCCCTGACATGGTCTTAGTTGTCGACGGGGCTATAATTTTAATCTTAATCTTAATCTTAGCTGTGAAGCAACAATTTTCTTCGCTCAGGAAAAAAAAAGTTTGGGGTTGGTGTTAAATTAAGGTTAGTTTCTTGAAAGTGAAAGAACACATTGAGATTTTTAAAATGCATACTTTTCAAATCATTTAGACCAGTTTGGCCAGTTTTCGTTACAGTTTACGTCAAATTTATTTGTTTTTCTTTTCTGTTTTTGTTCCTTCTCTTTTGTTTCGTTTTATTCTAATCCTTCCATTTGTTTTTGTTTGTTTAACCCTTTCACCGCCAAAGTCGCATTTTAGCACCACAGTGATTTAACACCTATGTCACTAAAAGGCATCAAATTGGGGTTGTCTTAGTTTGGGGAAGTAAGGATAGACCTTGTTTTAAATATGTCACTGAAGAATCCCCAATACTGCAGATGGATTTTGTTCTCTACCCAGGTACATTTAATAGACATTTTTTGCTGAAATATGGCTGGCGGTGAAAGGGTTAATAAAGCAAACTTCCCTTTCAAAATTGTCCAAGTGTTGTCATTTTTGTGTTTACTCTGTGCTTCCGGTTCTATAAGAATGGCCCGGAAGTACTGTTGTATTGTACAATCGAACGAAGACCTCTGCGTTAATCTGTATGTACGTACGTGTGATTGTAGGCTCTTTTTTTTTTTAAACATAGCAAAAAACAACTGTTCCACCCTAGGCCTAAACTACTGAGTCAATATTTGTGAACATTGACAGAATTGTCTAGAATATTCCGATGATGATGATGACGATGATGACGATGATGATGATGACGATAATGATGATGACGACGATGATGATGATGATGATGATGACGACGACGACGACGATAATGTATGATGTATAACGATGATTGATAATGATGATGATGATGATGGTGATGATGATGGTGACGATGATGATGGCGACGATGATGATGATGTGGAGGATGTGGATGGATTGGTGTGGATGATGATGATGATGATGTGGAGGGATATGTGCGAGGATGGTGATGATGATGATGGACTGTATGATGATGAAACGATGATGATGATGATGATGATGATGATGATGCGATGATGATGATGATGATGACGACCCGGACTGGATGACGATGATGGTGATGACATGACTTGTGACGACAAACGACTACGATGATGATGAAAAATGATGATGACGACGACGACGACGACGACGGCGGCGGCGATGATGATGATGATGATGATGATGACCATTAGGTCAGGACAACCAACGAGCCAAGGAGTGAAGGACAATTTTAAAATGAAAGGAGGAAGAAGAAGAAGAAGAAGAAGAAGAAGAAGAAGAAGAAGAAGAAGAAAAGAAGAAGAAGAAGAAGAAGAAGAAGAAGAAGAAGTAGAAGTAGAAGTAGTAGAAGAAGAAGAATAAGAAGAAGAAGAAGAAGAAGAAGAAGAAGAAGAAGAAGAAGAACCTAAAGAGAGAAAACAGTGAAAAGGAAAAGGAAAACCCTTTGAACAGGCTCGTAGGTTACAATTGATTTGCTTCTCCAGGCATCAGAATTGTCAGAGGATCAGAGGATTTCAGAGGATTAAGAATTTCTGACAGGATTGGCTTCTCTTGTCAGAGGTTTTGCTTTTATATTCAGTGTTATTCTTTGTGTTAAACAGCATTTTAAAGTGATTTCTCACTATATTAAGCCTTTTCGGTGGTGTTCAGAACTGATTTCAGTGTTGTCCCTCTTCAGTCCAGAGCCTTGATGGCCCTTTTGCCGCAGTTTTCAGAGGATTGGACTTCAGACTATTCTGATGCCTGTTCTCCTTGTAGAGGTTAAATTTAAAATAAAACACATATTTTCAAGCTGTACGGTTGATTTAAATGATTTGTATTTACCAAAACGCACATTACACTCATATTTAGCAAACATAGCGGCAGCAACAAGCGTAAAGATACACTGACCCACCACGATTAAGTCCCTTGGTGGTTTTTTCTTCTGGGTAGCTGTGCCTCACATACAAATGCCCCCAACTTGAAATTCAGGCTGCTCTTTAAAATGATGTTTCCTTTTCAAGTTGGGGGCATTTGTGTGGGAGTCAAAGCTGGTCGAAACAAGATTTCTTACCAGCTATAAGAGGGAAAACCCGTGTGAAACCCGTGATTTTGACACGTGATCTGGAGGGTCTTTAAAGCTTTATACTGTCCCAAAGTACTATACATGAATGTCTGAATGGCGGCTAGTAAGTACCAGACTAAACAAGCTGATTTAAACGTTATCAGAGGAAATAAAGATAGGTGTACATTTCAAATTCTTCGTGACATATACATCAGAAAACCAATAGAAATCAGAGAAAGATAAATCCAAACTTTGTGGAATACACAAAACACAGAAAATAAATAATAAAATATATGAATAAAATGAAACAAATATGAAAAAAGATCAATCCAAACTTTGTGGTATACACAAAACACAGAAAATAAATAATAAAATATATGAATAAAATGAAAAAAATAAGAAAAAAGATAAATCCAAACATTGTGGTATACACAAAACAGAAAATAAATAATAAAATATAGGGAAAAAAACAAAAAAACAAATCACATTCAGAATATGAAAGAGACGTGAAGACGATGGGGAATACAAAAGCTGTACGGTTGAATATATGGTGGGTGTTTTTTTCGTACTTTGAAGATGGGTTGTGCCTGAAATGTTATTGATGTTTCGTTTTTGGTTTCGCTATTTTATTTCATCATTTTATATGGACGGCCCTACGTTTGGGCTTTCGTTGGTTTCGTGACTAGGATTTTTGTAATTTTTAACATTGTAAGTTTCTGTGCCTAACTAGAAATAATAAAAAATATCAACATTTTCATCTCATGGCTGTATAAATTTAAAAAAAGGGAGCTAGCTAATGGGCACGAGAGAGAGAGAGAGAGGAGAGAGAGAGAGAGGAGAGAGAGAGAGGAGAGAGAGAGAGAGAGAGAGAGAGAAGAGAGAGAGATAGAGAGAGAGAGAGAGAGAGAGAGAGTAACATTTTGCAAAAAACTTTTTCAAATGCTCCAACTTTCAAGTCCTTTAGATCAGAGGCACGATGTACAGCAGTATACTGAGATTTTAACTCAATATATATATATATATATATATATATATAGTTTGCATAAGGCACTGTCCCTCCCCCATTTGGAGAAAAAGTAAATCAGCACAATTTTATATATTTATTTTTTTTTTTTTTTTTTTTTTTTTTTGAACACGGAACATTACTCAAAGCTAACGTTAACTGGTTTTGTTTCTGAGGTTCACAAATAAAGACATTGGACACAGAAAAGCTTTTATCAAAGCAAACTATTCTGCATTTCAAATGCACTAACTTTTCAGTCCTTCAGAGTAGGGATACGGAGCTGGCTATTCACTGAGATTTTTCTTTCATGCTATATATATATATATATATATATAACACGCTGGTGCTGTTGAGGAGCCTGAAGAAGCCTATTGCAATAGGCGAAAATTTGAAATAAAATAAAGGAGCCATCCAAGACATGAGTGTGAGTTGCTCATTATTCCCTATATATATATATATATATATATAGATGCTTACCCAGGATCCACTCTCTTGACCTGTTCCTAGGGGAGATGCTTTATTTGTTTATAGTGTAAGTAGGCGCTTGGCCCAGGTTACACACGCCACCTTCTTGGCATTATCATAGTGGAGATGCTGAATTTGTTTATAATGAAGAGATGCTTTACCCATGATACATGCTCACTCTCTTAACTAAAGGGTCTTAAGACATCTGGCGTTAGTTCTACATAGTTTGGAAGTGATAACTACAGAG
>CM065705.1:35215372-35217872 GCA_017654935.2 Phymorhynchus buccinoides | reverse complement strand
ATAATTGGCATGGGCTTCTTACCCGCCCATGGACTTTTTACCCCGTCTTACCCTACTCTGTAGTGCGATAATAAAACTCCGAATTTCCTTTCTGGCAAAAACTAATTGCTTTAACAATGATTATATAAAATTATTGAGCGAGGTATGGTCAGCATAAATGCAATCCACCCAATAAAACTAAAAACAACACAGTTTTGGTCTCGTGATCATCAGCCCCAAATAAACCATAGTATTGTATTTTAAACTCATCCAGTCATTAACCGTGTGTGTGTGTGTGTGTGTGTGTGTGTGTGTGTGTGTGTGCGTGTGCGTGTGTGCGTGTGCGTGTGCGTGTGTGTGTGTGTGTGTGTGCGTGTGTGTGTGTGTGTGTGTGTGTGTGTGTGTGTGTGTGTGTGTGTGTGTGTGTGTGTGTGTGTGTGTGTGTGTGTGTGTGTGTGTGTGTGTGTGTGTGTGTGTGTGTGTGTGTGTGTGTGTGTGTGTGTGTGTGTGTGTGTGTGTGAGTGTGTGTGTGTGTGTGTGTGTGTGTGTGTGTGCGTGTGTGTGTGTGTGTGGTGTGTGTGTGTGTGCGTGCGTGCGTGCGTGTGTGTGTGTGTGTGTGTGTGTGTGTGTGTGTGTGTGTGTATGTGTGTCCAGTCAAGTCAAGTCAAAATGATCTTTATTGAGGGTTAAAGAATAAGCTAACAAGGCTTTTTTTGTCATCCTGTGCGTGTGTGTGCGTGTGCGTGTGTGTGTGTGAGCGCGCGTTTGCGTGCGCGCGCGTGTGTTTCGTTGTTGTTGTTGTTGTTTGTGTACGCGATCGCGCATGTCTATACGCGCGTGAGCACTGCGCTATATATGCATGTATGTGCTTGCTTG
This sequence comes from Phymorhynchus buccinoides, assembly GCA_017654935.2. Taxonomy (NCBI): domain Eukaryota; kingdom Metazoa; phylum Mollusca; class Gastropoda; order Neogastropoda; family Raphitomidae; genus Phymorhynchus; species Phymorhynchus buccinoides. The sequence goes on along the minus strand of CM065705.1, from coordinate 35,217,017 downwards.
TGTGTTTTGCATTTTCGCGTCTGTACACTCACGCGCAACGAAAGATACGGGCCAGGCATCTCAACTATGGAATCAGACGACATACGGTACATTTTATTATTCTGTGGGGTTGGTTTTGCTTCCCTCTATGAAAGTCTACAACATTTATTATGTCAATTAATAACGCTAGTTATACCGCGTGTCAAAACTAGCTAGCCAGTCTGCTTGACATAATTAATTACCTCTATATTATAGGGCGTTAAACAAGTCTATCCCTCCATCTGCGTGCATTCTTTATGCAAACTAGTCTTTAATGCGACGTCACGAAGACGCGTTGCTATCTTGTCTCCAAATTATTTCCTGTCATCGTTAAAATTGTGAATATTTATTGACCTCGCGAAAAAATTATTTTCAAAAATGTCAGTTTCTCAAGTTATGCATTTTATTAAAAAAAATAATAAAATCGGGACTGGTTTTGATTTACGTTTTTAAGCTTTAATTATGTTGTGTGTGGGGGGGGCCCCCCCCCCCCCCCCCCCAACTATTGGCCACTGCAACGACCACCTTTTGCAAGAGTGAATGCCCTTGGTGGGTGGGGGAAAGATGCTTGAGTACTGACCAAACAAGGGAATAACTCTCGCCAATAAACCTATTTGAGGGCCACTGAATGGCTGCCTTTTTGCAAGAGTGAATGCCCTTTTTGGATACTGACCAACAAGGGCTTAACGTTTGCCGTCCAGGGCGCTAATAACCCTGGTTGCAGTGGCCAATGGGCTAAGACGTTTGATATGTTTATACAACTTAATGCTGGCGCAGTATTTATATAGGCCTATATGCTCTCTAACATACGCTTCTTTATGCAAGCACTTTTCAGGAACTGAATGTTTGCATATATACTGACGCATTGCGTTATGAATATCGTTTATCTTATAATATTTGCATACTGTACAGCAAACAATATAACATTCTCGTTTGTATAGTCTTTTAAAGACCCCCCACGTCACGTGTCAAAATCGTGGTTTTCACGTGCTTTCCCTCTTATAGCTGGTAAGAAATCTTAAGAAATCTTACTAGCACAAGAGGGAATGTGACACGTGACGTGGGGGGTCTTTAAGACAACGTATGATCGAATTTGGACTAATTTAACACTAAAACTCTTCCTTTATAATTAAGCTTTTGTGTAATATAAAAGGTGTCGGTCTACAATTAAACGTTTCATTACTTTAACGATCTTGTTAATTATGTTAGATAGTCTTAGTGGGTTTTTTTAATCAGTCATACATTTCCTGAATGATAATTACGTTTACAAATCTAATGTTTTTAGGATGCAAGTGAATTAATGCTTTGTCTCTGAAGAACATTATTACATTATTATCCGAAACAAGTTTTCATCGAATGCTAAAAAAATGTGTCCAAACGGTATGACTGCATATTTATTTTGCATACTTTCTGGAGAAGACAGTTTTTTTTGCTCTAGTTTGATAAAAACAAATTATACAATAGTGAAAACATGCTTTTAAAAGATGTTTTACATACCTTTGATGGCAAACGTTTCATACTCAGAAATGAAGTTATTTCTATTCTTTAGGCCCTATTAATATTTATTTGCAAGCAGATATGTGAATACTGCTCACACAAAGTAGGGGATATTGCGTTTTGTAAGATC
>CM065705.1:35120372-35197872 GCA_017654935.2 Phymorhynchus buccinoides | reverse complement strand
GCTTCTTACCCGCCCATGCGCTTTTTACCCCGTCTTCCCCTATCCTCCACGCCCCAACAGGGGCTAAAGGATTAAACCAATCTTGAATCTTGTGTGTGTGTGTTTGAAATGCTGATTGTAAAGCGCTTTGTGCTTGATAAAAGATTTTTTTAAAAGTGCTACATACAGATCTGTTTACCCTGAAATTGGGCTTCAGGTATTCGAAATCCAAAATAAGTGTCTTTTTCACAAAATAGGAGTACTCCAACAGGAAAGTTCCCACAATGGAGTGTAAACATGCATACATTTCTATAACTTGTAGAAATACTGTGTGAAAAGCATCATCGATTTAAATTTACAACACACACACACACACACAGAGCGCACCCGTTTCCTGAATCAGGCAATATACAGTTCTAAATGATATAGGGGAAGACGGGGTAAAAAGCGCATGGGCGGGTAAGAAGCCCACCCCAATTATCTCATGAAATAAAGAAAATTTCAGTCAAATTTGCCCATGAGACGAATGCTAGACATTAACGCTCGTCTCATGGGCAAAATGAGACTGAAATTTGCTTCATTTCATGAGATAATTGGGGTGGGCTTCTTACCCGCCCATGCGCTTTTTACCCCGTCTTCCCCTATTTTTTTCACCATTTCACCATATTTGTGTCCCATGTACCATATTTATCATATTTTTGTCAAGTATGTGTGTACAAAATATGGTGAAATCTTATGGGTAAACAGGTCTGTATATAAATATCCGTTGTTTATTATTATTGTTGTTTTTGTTTATCTATTTGCTGATGTTATAATGTGGCGTGGGAACAAATGAAAAAGAAACGAAAGAACTTTAAACCAAATTAATGACATAACCATCTTCTTTGTTTGTTTTTTTACAAATATAGTCATGTTTTTTTTTAAAACACTCGACTCTTTCGATGAATATTTTCAAACTTTACTTTGTTTCACTGAAAAAGAGGACAGGAAAAAGGGGGTGAAAAAAACAACAAAAAAACCCACCTTTTTGTCTGTCATTCAATTTGGTAAAGAACTGAAAAGGCTTAAAGGCACAACTGGAGTATTTAAGAGCCGATCCCAGGAATCGGGTAAATTATTCTGATCGCTTCTCGGCCTTTTGGCTAAGACAGTGATTCAGGAACATAAATTTTTGTTTATACCCTGGTTGGTTTGTTCAGCCCGTCGTACATGGCGAAAGCCGATACGCGACGTTAAACTGAACTTCCATCCCAATCGGGTAGTCAGTTGTGAGTGGGAGAGAGAGAGAGAGAGAAACAAGCCAGCGACACTCCTAGCTGCGGGCTTTCGCCTGCGCCAGTTTAGTTTTTCCCTCCTTTTGCGTTTGAAAAGTGATGCTTTCGCTGCGAGCGCCAAGCAGAAACTGACATTTTTAGCCTACTGCTTGCTTATATAGTGCCGCGCTGGCTTTAAAGGGAAAGAGCATCCAGTTCTTAATAAATTATTAACTTTTATTCAAACAAAATGACTTTAGTCATTTCGTAACTCGAAAGAAAACCAAAAGAGGTATATATCCAGACCTGTTTACGCCCTCCACAATTCTCGAGTAGTCCGGAGAGCTGAAATGAATAGTTTGGGTGCAAAATGTGTAGTTTTATTCATTAAACCATCAAAAAGGTTTCACTGAAAACGAGTAGTAATCAAGAATTAAAGAGCATTATTTTCAGTTTTGAAGAGTAGTAGAGGTCCAAATTGAGTAGAATACTACTCGAAAAGAGTAGAGTAAACAGGTCTGTAATAAGCCGATAGCCTTTTTCATTCGTTATCCGTTTGTACACACAGTTCACAATCGTTGATTGCTAGAGTTGAAATTCTGAACTCATTCAAGTCGTTCCGGACATAAGGTCCGGAATTAATAGATAGCTGTCAATTTGATTCATTTGCTTCAAGGGAAGTAAATCTGTGTGTGGTCACTTCTAAACTCGCTTCACTCCCTTTACTTAGACCACAATTTTGCCCCTGACTTTTTACTTTTGTAGTGGTTCGTTGTGGGGGAACCAAAGTCTGATCTACCATTTCCCCTATGTCTAAAAACCCGTAATCTTCTTTCATTTCTCCTTTTGTTTATGTATGTTTTGTTTGTGTGCATGGCTGGAGTGATTTGCGAGTTTTTTTAAAATAATTCAAAATTGTTGCGATGCGAATGAGTTAACAAGGGCTGTATACACAGAGAGAGAGAGAGAGAGAGAGAGAGAGAGAGAGAGAGAGAGAGAGAGAGAGAGAGAGAGAGAGAGAGAGAGATTCTTCCCTGCTAAACGATCTTTGATCACACACGGCACGAAAGAAAAAACAAGATTCTTTGCTGTTCGTTTTCTTACAAAATTAATAGGACACAAGTCCGCCTCCTCAGTGATACAACAGGACAATTGTCCTGTCAGGGGTCAGGATAATGGGACATTTGCAATTTTAAAGACCCCCCACGTCACGTGTCACATTCCCTCTTATGCTAGGAAGATTTCTTACCAGCTATAAGAGGGAAAACACATGAAAACCGTAATTTTGACACGTGACGTGGTGGGTCTTTAATAGGTCGATGTCCTGAAAATAACAGAAATGTGCGCCACTGCTAGAATTTGAGACGGGCTGCGTAAAGTGCAAGATAGCCAAAACTAAGATACAATGTTTTTATTTACTTATTTCCTTTCTCCCTGTGGGGATACCGGGGGAGTCTTTCGTAAAAACAGTTCTCCCTCCTTCTGAAAGTTCTGTGCTTGTAACTTCCTCTAATCTGCCACTCTCTTTGACTCTGCCTTTTCCCTTTGCTTTCTATCATCTACCGGTACTATCTTTCTGACTTATTGGCTCATTCTCCAGACTTTTTTGAAAAAAATCTTCCAAATAATTTTTCTCCCTTGAGCTCCTCCGAAATCGGAATGTGTCGGCTGTATACGCTAGCGGGGGAGACCAGTGAAAACTGAAAACCGGACACATACGTACCTTACCCATTATGGCCATATGGCCTGGGAACGCAGAAGAAGAAGAAGAAGAATTGATTTCCTTTCTCTTAATTCTGATCGCTTCTCGGCCTTTTGGCTAAGACAGTGATTCAGGAACATAAATTTTTGTTTATACCCTGGTTGGTTTGTTCAGCCCGTCGTACATGGCGAAAGCCGATACGCGACGTTAAACTGAACTTCCATCCATTTCATTTCTCTTTATTGCAGGAGGGGGAGAGATGTTCGGCTTCTAACTCCGCAGTTCAACCATCTTGATGACGTTGCTCTACCACAGACAACAAGCCCTTTGTGTTAACATTGATTGAACGGTTTTTATTTGATGAGAATCGGAATCCTAGTTTGACACAATTGTTAGTGATGAATGCGTTTTGGAACATGCGCGTGTATGTGTGTTTACAGTTTGTGTGTGCACGTGTGTTTTTGGACAACCAAGAAGAAAAATAAACAATGATTTGGGTTAACATCGATGTCCTGAGGCACTGGTCAAAGTCATATTAAACTAAAAAGATCCTAAATGTAATATAAAAAAAAAAAATTAAAAAAGTAAATGACTGCAGGATTTCACAGTCTCAGGAAAACTTTAAAAAATCCAAAACACTAAAACATTTTTTTTTAAACCCGACATTTTATGTACAACCCCTTCGTCTGGGTAACACAAAAATCCCCAACCCACCACGTTATTTCTAAACTTAAATTTATTTAGATTTACATTTAAAAAGCACGAAATCGCCATAGTTTGTGGCACGCGGTCTATTTTTACCACTCCAATCATGAGTTACCTCCCCTGGATTTTCAATAATTTTAATCTGTAAACCAGAATGTTATCTCTGCACCATTTCGTAACTTTTTATATCTTTTGGAAAACATTTAAAACTATGTATCCTACTTATGCTCATCAAAAGAAGCACCGCATACTCGTCGTGTCTGTTGTAGTGTCTGTATTACGTATGTTTATTATTTTGTACGCTTTTAAAATACATCATTTTAAAGAGCGGCCAGAAGTGTAGCCTCGATTTGAAGTGCGCTTTATGTTCAAATTCTGATCGCTTCTCGACCTTTTGGCTAAGACAGTGATTCAGGGACATACATTTTTGTTTATATCCTGGGACGGTATTCATGTCGAGATAGCATGAGACTTAGCATGATGCTAACTTAGAAGCTCTTCCAAAAGTCCTATTAAATCCTATAGGACATTGGAAGAGCTTCTAAGTTAGCATCATGCTAAGTCTCATGCTATCTCGACATGAATACCGTCCCAGGTTGGTTTGTTCAGCCCGTCGTACATGGCGAAAGCCGATACGCGACGTTAAACTGAACTTCCATCCATTTGAAGTGCGACAATTTTGGACCGACAGACCGACAAAGTGAGTTATAGGTTTGTGGCTTGAGCCACAAACAATGATTGTCATTTCACTTTTCATCCTCTGTGTGCATCACTGGATTAGTTAAGTGTAAGTTTAGGGTGTTTTTTGCTTTAGCATCGTGAGCATATCGTGCACAGCTGTTCCGTTGCACACAAAGTTGAGCTGAGTTCTTATACTGAGCACTGTCGGGTTAAAATTCCTAGCTCGCTATACTATAAGACTGACTATTTGCGGCATTTTGCGACATTGAGCATGAACGACAAATTTCACTTTTTTCTAGGGTTAGGGTTTGGGTTAGGGTTAGAAACGGTCGCACATTATGTAAATGGTTCAAGTAACGAAAAAGTGAAATTTGTGGTTGTCGCAAATAGTCACTCTCATAGTAGCGAGCTAGGAATTTGAACGAGCTAGGAATGTTAACCCGACAAGCACGCCATAAGCCTAGCTTGTTGTTGCTTCAGCTTTGTTGCAATGTATGTTTGTTATGTAAAGACAATAAAAACGTTTAAACCAAAGTTGAGCTGTTGAGTTAAAAGACCGAATCTATAAATCTTAGATAAAAAAAACTACACCAAGTTTTTTTTCATAAATATATTTTGGCTATTATGTTCTTCGTAGCATTTTCCAAATATTTCTTCCATCAGATTTAGGGTGAAAAAATGTAAATTCAATTATTAAATACTTGTAGCGGTGCCATAGCCGATGAGGTTTAACCGAGGCGTGGTTACCGCTACACCTATCTGTATTAATAAAAAATCGGGACTTTACTGGTTTCGTACTGCCTCCGGGCATTGCCTCCAGTATTGTTCCCACCATATTTGTATTTACAAATGTCCCATATGTGTCTGATTCAGACCAAGAGGACGTAAAACACCATTTTCGTCGGTGAAAAAATGTATTTTATTGAACAGTGCCATGCAACTTAGTAGAAAATGTTCTTAAATAATACACTTATTATATATATTTTTTTTCTTTTTCTTTCTTTTAATAGACAGATCCACACTAGGTTTTATTCCATGTTTACTTTCCTTTCCATTAGGCTACTTCTATCTCCTCAGCTTTCTAATTTCTTGTCTTCTTACTACCCCCCAAAGTGCAGCAGAATCTTCAGCCTGATGAAGTTGGCTGCCTGAGGCGTAGAAGAAGAAGAAGAAGCAAACATAAATAAAATTCAGTCCCCTGAATATAACTAAATGTTCTTACACACTACATTATTCTTGACTTGTTGTTTTTTTTAATATGAAAAGTTACTTACAGGAAACAAAAGTTGGCTTGAAATTTTTTTATGAAAATGTGTGCGTGTGTGCGCGAAGCAATTTTTGACATTCTCATATTTTCTGCTTTTTTGGGTAGGTGGGTGGGGTATTCATTTATGTATTATTGTAAGCACTTAGGGCTTGTTTAAGAATAAGCGCATATAAATGCTCATTATTATTATTATTATAAAATATAGATGAACTAAAAGTACCTCCTGGAACAGCTGTCTGTGTGCATTTAAGCAAACACGTGGCTAATCGTCACAATGCAGGGTTCCCACAGATCTCTCAAAGAAACATTCAAGGACTTTTCCAGGACTATTCCAGGACCATGCTGGTAAATTTCAAGGACTAAAAACTCCTGCTTGTAATATGGATAATAAGCATCACGGTAAGAGGTGTGCTAATATCAAATTAATCTGATTATTTGAAACTAAAAAGCCTGCACATACCAAAAGTCCACATGCAGTAGCATGGTCGTCTGCTGTCACAAAATATCAGGCGGTCAAAAGTCTGAATTATAAAATTAAAAAAAGTACTAACTTTTAGTTTTACGATATATGTTTTCAAAGAGATCAAGTGTTGGTTGCGATTGCTTGAAACTTGAGAATCTGGGAAACAAAATTAAGAAAATTCCAGGACTTTTCCAGCTTTAGGGCCTGTGCTGTTTTTTCCAGCACTTTTCAAGCCCTGGAAAAGGCCTTGCTAGTTTTCCAGGACTTTTCAAGTTTTCCAGGACTTGTGGGAATCCTGACAATGGTGTCTGTACGCGTATGTGTCATTAATAACAGGTGTTTGTGCATGCAAGGGCGAGTTTCACAGGTGCAACTCCCCCCAAAATGAAAAAAAACCTGAAAGGCAGGGGTCCAGGGCCCCATGGCCCTGGTAGGGTACAGGGGCAGAGCCCCGTTGGACGATTCAGGGGAGCAAGATAAGAGAGAGATAACGAGACAGTTAAAATGAGAGACAGAGACAGTTTGAGTCTGATAAGCCTTGTAAAATTATTACATTGCCTTTGTAAACTTCCAAGATAGAACCACCAAGTTCAAAACGCCCCGAATCATTCGTGGTCAATTTTTTGGTGTTGATGAATTTTTAGAAAAACTGAAGTTCAGTTTCTGGTAAAATTAAAAATACTGACAGTGCAATATTCAAAATGAAAGAGTAGCCCCCATGGAGTTTGTGAACAAGTCAACTGGAAGGAAAATAAAAGGATTCAGTCAATAAAGGCGTTTGTCTGCTTTTATATTCTGTTGGAGTGTAATGATATGCGTATGTTTTCTTCTTCTTCTTCTTGTCGTGTCGTACTCTGGCTTAAAGACTCCAGGGATCATCCCAACAGCTGAAGCGCTTGAACACTAACGGTACAAATGCAACAGCTAGGGATGAGAACATTACGTGTGCGACTGTTTCTGATTACCCCGCCACGTGAACAGCCACACTCCGACTTCCGGAGGATATGCGTATAAAAACACATCACATCATTTGGAATGGTTGAGGTGGTGGTGTAAGTAATGGAATTTTTATTATTTTTTATTTTTTTGCAGAAAGATAAGCAGCATCTAGTTCATGAATATGATCGCACACACACACACAAACATCAAGCATACGTCAGATAGCGGCTGTGCATAGAATATGTACCTGAGAATCATCTGTTCAAGAGTCGAAATTCAAGAGAAATCTATTGAAACCTTAGAAGTCAGTATGGCAAAGTCGCTTAAAGACCCCCCACGTCACGTGTCACATTCCCTCTTATGCTAGGAAGATTTCTTAAGACTCAGGCCTGTTTACCCCCTCCACAAGTCTTGAGTAGTCTGGATAGCTGAAACGAGTAGTTTTGGTGCAAAATGTGTAGTTTTATTCATCAAACCATCAGATAACGTTCACTGAAAATGAGTAGTAATCAAGAACTAAAGAGCATTATTTTCAGTTTTGAATAGTAGAGGTCCAAATTGAGTAGAATACTGAAGAAACGAAGTAAATGGACAAGAACCCGAAATCATTTGTTTTGCTCAGTTTTAAAATTTTGGGTTTCAATTTCGACTGAGTGTGAGTAGAATACTACTCGAAAAGAGTAGAGTAAACAGGTCTGTTAATAAGATTTCTTATCAGCTATGAGGGAAAACACGTGAAAAGCGTGATTTTGACAAGTGACGTGGTGGGTCTTTAAAGGCACGTCCGGAGCATAAAAAGGAAGGGAGCAAGCAAGGTGACTTATACTTATTTATATATTCTGATCGCTTCTCTGCCTTTTGGCTAAGACAGTGATCTTATAAATTTTTGTTTATACCCTGGCCGTTTGTTCAGTATACATGGCGAAAGCCGATACGCGACGTTAAACTGAACTTCCATCCAAGGTGACTGGCGTTCGAGAGGCAGAGCTACACCTGTACTGTTCAAAATTCGGGACTTTCCTGGTGTTGCACTGCCTCTGGGCATTGCCTCCAGGATCGTTCCCACCATCGTTATATCTACTAATGTCCCATATGTGTCTGTTCAATCTCGGAGGACGTTAAGCAGAATTTCATTCGCGACTGGCGTCAGTTCGCGTTGCCGCCGCTGATAGGAGCACACTTCGCCATTCTTTTTCCCCCTATTGTGCGAGAGGGCTTGTCTCTCGCGCGCCGCCTTGCGTGTGTCGGGAGTAGCGTTACCCGATACTAAGGATCAGGTGTTTGGGCTTTAAACTTCACAGGACCAAACATTGACCGGTAACAAGAGAAAAGGGTACGTTCTCGCGGTACCTAATAGTTGATTTTCTTCTTCTTCTTAAAATGTTACGGGAAATAGGATGTTTCGATATTTCAAATTCACAACCATAATTCTAGAAATGTGTATCGAAAGAGTGAAAGAGGGTAAACAATTTTTTTGATTTTTTTTTACACGATTAAAAAAAATATTCAAGAACCCCCAAAACAGTCGTTTAACGCACAAAATTGGCACACACAACAAAATATATAATCCTTCAACTGTATGTTTATTGATTTTCGTTGTTGTTTGTATGTTCACAGATTAAATAACCACTACTAAATGTACATTTAGGGAGCTCAGCAAAAGTGTGTGTGTGTGTGTGCATGGGTGCTTCTATAAAATCCTGGAAAACCTGGGCGTGTAATCATGGGTGTGTCTCAGACAGTCAACACTGGTGGTAGGATGTGAATCAGGCCAAACAGCCCATCGTTTTGGGAGCTTAATCCATGGGTGCTCCTGGGAAATTTCAAAAATCCTGCAAGGGGGCGGGGCCCCGGCGGAGTGCAGGGGCAGCACACACATATTTACTGCTCTTTTTTCACCCCTCTAGACTAGTACAAGTGCTACATTCCTTTGAATATAGCAAATGCTTATATAGGCCCTTTTTATTGTACAAGAGAGAGAGAGAGAGAGAGAGAGAGAGAGAGAGTGTGTGTGTGTGTGTGTGTGTGTGTGTGTGTGTGTAAGAAAATCGTTGCTTCTCAAATTCTCATAATCCGGCGACGCCGGCTCTAGGCAATTTAAAAATCCTGCAATTCACGACATCCAGAAAACAGGAGCATCCATGCTAGTCTGATTTACATGCTATTCCCTGTGTCGACTGTCTAGCACGCACTCATGATTGCACGCCCTGGAAAGCAGGGTCCAGGAACCCCTTCGTCCATGGTGGGATAAGGGGTGAGGGGTTCAATGCCCCCCCCCCCCCCCCCACCCCCGAACCTGAAGAGACAAAGCTGTTTTAACTCATTCAAGTCGTTCCGGTCATATATCATATGTCCGGAATTAATAGATAGCTGTCAATTAAGATGCATTTGCTTCGAGGGAAGTAAATCTGTGTGCACACCATACCTTGGTCACTTCTAAACTCGCTTCGCTCCCTTAGACCACAATATTTGCCTCTGACTTTGCTTTTGTAGTGGTTTGTTGTAGGGGATACCAATTGGTACACAGACGTCACCTGCCAACCTCCTAACAGACCAAAGAGGAATATTTGTAGCGGGAAAGAGGTATTTTGGGGAGCTAAGAGGAATTTTTTTGATGCATCATCTTACCTTTTGTGCGTAAACATAATTTGAGGCCAGCCATTTTCATCCTTTTTTGACTGGCAGGTCTGGGTACACTATACACCGCCGCATGTATACGTTGCTGCTAGGCAGCTATATTGCCGCATTCAAAATTCGCGCGGCTAGCCGGCGGCGCAAGCGCAACTAATAGGCAGCAGCGAAGGGGTTAGCAAAGAGACGACAAATGTTTGAAAACTCCTTGCTGTCACTAGGGAAGACAGTATGTAAAGCACACAACAACAACAAAAATATTCCATTTTGGCAGTTTTACCCCCCAAAATACTGATCGCTAGCAGACCTGTTTACCCTTATAATGAATAACCTGGAATTTGCCAGACAAAAACTCGGAATTTTACCTGAAAAAACAAATTCACATCGGTACACGACTCGCGATAAAACATGATTTAAAAGGTATGCCGCGGAATGAAAGTTTGAAGTCCACGTTGCAGTACTTGCAGTGTGCATGCTCGTCTCCCAAACGCGAACTTGTTATTCCTGGCACTTTCAAACACTTTTGAGAAAACTTCTGCTTCACTTTTGGCCGTTTCACCCTATCACTGCTGTCGTTTGTTAAAGATTTCTGGCGCTTGCCGCCTGCGGTTGACTTGCCTGACGACATGTTTGGCGCAAAACTACAATCTCTGCCAACAAGAAATACTATCATTGGTTGAGGGGGGTCCACGGACCAATGAAAAATCGCGTCTCAGAGCTCCAAGGTTTCGGTCAACCCTTGCGTCTTTTCATACAAACGGAAATAAATAAGACGTTTTTTCGAATTTTGCAAATTCCTGGGATAATTCCGGCAAAACCGGGAGGGTAAACAGGTGTGCACTAGCATAAATAAGTTAATTAAATATGAGTTAATAAGTGAGACAGCATCTCAGTTTTACCTGATTAACAAATAATTACAACGCATGTCTAATTCATGCTCAGCATACACGCGCGGAATAAAGTTTACCGTCCTCTCGGTCCCTATGGACACATATGGGACATACAGTGGAACCTCCCTTATAAGACCTTCAAACATCATGAAAATGAGGTCTTATAAGGGGGGATCTTATAAGGGAGATAATTTTAATACCGTATTTTTCGGCTCATTAGGCGCTGCTGTGTATAAGGCGAATAGGGCAATTTTCAAGAAAAATCTGACAAAATTCAAGTAAAGGGCGCCCTCGTTTATAAGGCGATACACACCTCGCAACAGAAAGTCGAAGTTTGAAGCCCGTATAGTCCTGTAAACGATTACTGACCGCCATTATTGCTGTCATAAGCGAGAGTTGGCTCCCTTCTCAAATACTCGAAACTTCCGTTTTTGCGACTTCCGGTTGTTGTGTTAGGGCTTTTCTTCGCGAAAACTGGTAGAATTATGGCATTTTAAGCTCTACAATGATGCTTTTTACATCCAAAGAAGGGTTGTGGCATCTGTTGGACGGTATCTCGGACGACAACAGGGATTTTGAAGCATTATAACGTGAGTATTCGTCGTATCGGCGACTCGTTACCACTTTCGATGTTGTGACTCACAGTAGACGAGTACGGCAATCGTTGCCTCTCTTCTCACGATTTTGTTCACTAATAGGGCGCCCTCGTTCATTAGGCGCATAGGTCGAAATTGGAGAAAAAAATATTGCCTTATAGTCCAAAACATACGGTACTTACAAAGGGGAATGTCTCAGAGAAGTAGGTCTTATGTGGGAGGGGGTCTTATAATGGAGGTTCCACTGCATTAGCATACATACAGGCACAGTGTATTGCTTGATACCATAGGAGCAAAAGACTACGCAATATCACAATCATAACAGTATTCAGTATCGTCAAGATTTCTGTTCATACGCTTGTACACGTTTCTGAATGTACATTGTCAAAACATCAGCACCAAGTTTACCTGTTAAATCAACAGTCGATTTGTTCTGCAGCTCTCAAACGTATTCAATTCAACAGTCAAACGATTACCCATTTGTTGAAAATGAAATGCTCTCAAAACATCAGAGAATACATTTTGAAATTCAATTCGACAGTCGCATGTAAATGCATGTGGTTCTATCTTAATATCCAGCATTTAACAAGCAAAGCATAACTAATGTGGTTATTTATTTACAGAAAAAAAACCCACAAACTAACAACAACAAACCAGTTGCATGGCTGCTCCTGGGAAATTTCAAAAATCCTGCAAGGCAGGGGTCCAGGGGCCGCCCAGTTAACAACTTGACTTAAACAATCCTAAAAATATAAAGTTCCAGGTAAAGGCATGTAAATATTTATCTGTATTCATTTCTTTTATATTCTACGCATGCGAGAAACCGACAAAACCTTTATAAATAGGAAATTCGTTGCTTCTCAAAATTCTCATAATCCAGCTCCAGGCAATAAAAAAAAAAATCCTGCATTTCAGGACATCCTGAAAGTGAAAGCAGGAGCATCCATGTGGTTGTATTTTCAATAAGCATTGTTCCAGACACTGCACTTGGACTGAACTTGCTGAACACACCGAAACAAACCCAACCCCACAAAAAATACCAGCACTTAAGGGTTCCACGAAAGCCGAGTGTTCATGCCTTCACTTCAGACTTCTTTCGTAAGAACTCCATACATTTTCAGCATTCAGAACATGCAAATTTGCAAAATCGCCAAGAAACGGAACTTTAAAAAAACAAAAACAAAAAACTTCAACATTAGTATTTTTTGTTCTGTCTCACCCTTTCCTTCATACAGTAGCATACACACACACACACACCCCCTGCATATTTTCACATTTCTCAAACGCAAGCATAACTGTTCCTTTTTTCCCCCGTTTCAGATCAACCAAACATTTTCGTTGTTCGGTGCCAAACAAAAACAAAAACTTAAAAAAACATTGCACACAACATCATTTCAAAGACGAAACCTTCCCCGAGTCTTGTGGCAGTGGGAATTATAATAATATATGAACACATGCACAGCTTGAGTTATTAATTAAACTATAAAAAAAAAAGATTAAAAAAAAGATTGGTTTCACGTTAGGAAATGCCCATTCAGAGATGAATGCTTCATCCAATGAACACATGATAGAACGGAGTTGACAGCAGCTTCATTCGCAGTTACTGGTCGGGTAAAAGCCAGAAAATACTACGACAAAAAGAAAGGCTGATCGTATCTTTTGCCTTTAACAGGGATGGGAATTGTTCGCCAAACAGCAAATTTCCGCCCAAATGACATTGCTTTTCCGCCGAAAAAATACCCAAAAAGCTTCAGCGTTATCCCCCTGGACCCCTACAAGGGACCTTCTGTGGCCCCCAGGCCCCCGCTTTTCATTAACTTTTCCAATCCCCATGCCTGCTTTAACCCCACAAAATATTCATGAAAAGTTGGAAGCGGCTTCAATTGCAAACACCGTAATTCACAAACTACAAGTACAAGGCGCTTCGCAGACCTGTTTACCCCCTACACAAGTCTTGAGTAGTCTGGATAGCTGAAACGAGTAGTTTGGGTGTGAAATGAGTAGTCCTCTTCATTAAACCACCAAACAATGTTCACTGAAAATGAGTAGTAATCAAGAATTAAAGAGCGTTATCATCAATTCTGAAGAGTAGTAGAGGTTGAGTAGAATACTACTCGAAAAGAGTAGAGTAAACAGGTCTGCGCTTCGTAATATAAGCCGCACCACCTACTTTTTTTTTTTAATCTGAAAAAAGTAACGCATAAGCCGCGGAAGCGTGGCGAAGCACGATGTCAGCTTCCGGTTGAGTCTCGAGTTGATCGCGGGTGTGTTGACTGCCAAAACGAAAGTGTCGGGACTGCGAAACAGATCGTCATTTTGTGAAAAATATACCAAAATCAAGGTGATTTTTTTGTCATCAACCGTGAACAAGGCCACAGATCAAAGGTCTGAATCAAGGATGCCACTGAGTTGAGTTTACTTTCACTTTTGGTAATGTTTAGGCCGCGGCACTGTACTAGCCGCAGGGGGGGGGGGGGCTTAACCAAAAAAGTTGCGGCTTATAGTCGGCGAATTACGGTATATATTTATTTCAAAGAAGATTAAACGCTAAACGGTATCATCGGTCTGGGGCAACTTCTCTTCCCCCCTCCCCCTCCAACACACACATACATACTCTAACACTTTATCTTTCACTCAGAATACAAGTGATCGATATGTTATCTCTACATGAACACATACTGTGAAGCAAAATGCGCATGAAATAAGTATTATGCTGCGTTACAAATCTACATATATCTATTGCAGAAAAAAACCCAAAAAACAGGAAAGTACAGGGACAGCCACTGAAACAATTTTGACAATTTTTTGTCTAGCAAAGTCTATGTACCATATTTAACAGACTATAACTAAGGCGCACGCCCCAAATGTTACACCAAATTCTGATTTTGTTCCTACAGTTTCTTGCTCTATCATTGGCTATATTATAAGGCGCACCCTTCAAATTGTACACCAAATTCTGATTCTGTTCCTACAGTTTCCTACTCTATTATTGGCTATATTATAAGGCGCACCCTTCAAATTGTACACCAAATTCTGTTCCTACAGTTTCCTACTCTATTATTGGCTATATTATAAGGCGCACCCTTCAAATTGTACACCAAATTCTGATTCTGTTCCTACAGTTTCCTACTCTATTATTGGCTATATTATAAGGCGCACCCTTCAAATTGTACACCAAATTCTGTTCCTACAGTTTCCTACTCTATTATTGGCTATATTATAAGGCGCACCCTTCAAATTGTACACCAAATTCTGATTCTGTTCCTACAGTTTCCTACTCTATTATTGGCTATATTATAAGGCACACCCTTCAAATTGTACACCAAGTTCTGATTCTGTTCCTAGTTTCCTACTCTATTATTGGCTATATTATAAGGCACACCCTTCAAATTGTACACCAAGTTCTGATTCTGTTCCTACAGTTTCCTACTCTATTATTGGCTATATTATAAGGCGCAGTGGTCTAGTTTTTTTTGGGGGAAAAAGTATTGCCTTATAGAGACTAGTCAGTAAAACACGGTATTCAATGTCTGTGCGGTACTCAGGGAACGGACAAACAACCATTGCCAACCAGTTTTAGTTGTATATAAAAAAACATCATTGGTAGGTAATGTTTCAGCAGCTTTTTTTTAATAAATATTTTATGCAATATCCATTATGGGATTGGGAGGGGGGAAAACTTAACTCTCTCATAATTGCAGACGCCAAATCCGCCCAAACTTTTATCCTTCCCTGGCTCGCGTAAACGCCGATTGCGCCCGCTGAACGCCAGGTCTAGTACGTTCACTTTCACTTTCTCCCTACCCACAATGCAATATACTAGGTTAGTTCTTCCTGTTCCTGACACTCACTGATCCGTTTTTGGTCTTTACAGCAAGGGAAAGCACCCAATAGTCTTTTTGAACGGATTTTTCGAAGTGACCCCGTGTGCAGTATTGACTCGGCGCGATGCTCGGAGCGCCATTACGGATTTTTTCTTCTAATTCATGGTTTGTTGTGTGACATTGGGTTAGCTTTCGATTGAAAATATCATCATTGCTATTCAATATGCATCTTTCAGAAATGAAATGCGAGTTCGACTTTATTCTGGGTGATTTTTTTAGATAAAAGATTTGGTGTGACGTTCGGAGTTACTCCCCTTCTCTTATGCAATAGGATCGATTCTCGGTTCGATTGATCGGGAGGCATAGGGTTAAGCAAAACATCTTGCTAGCTAGCTGTTTTTTAGACACACAAAAAACCCACCTGCAAACAGACACACACACACACTCTCTCTTTCTTTCTCTCTCTCTCTCGTTTCATTCCTTCATTCTGCTCTAAAGACCCTGCTACACTGCATACGACTCGCTGTCAATACGATGCGATTGTGACGATGAAAGTCATGATTCACGTGAAATTCGCGCATTGGGTCTATTTGAGTACATAGAGCGAAAGTAGTAGCAGTAGAACTATTTTTCAGACGGAAGTATTTCACGTGAATCGTGACTCGCATCTTCACAACCGCATCGCGTTGGCGGCGAATCGTATGCAGTGTGGCAGGCTCTTAAACCCTTTCGCCGCCAGACATTTCTCAGCCAAAAAATACCATTAAACTTAAGACTGGGTAGAGAACAAAATATTTCTGCAATATTGTGAATTCCTCGGTGACATATATAACATTAGGCCTATCCTTACCTCCCAAAATTAAGAAAATAGGGTCTTTGAATAACAGGTCTGGGTTGGATGCATTTTAGTGACATGGGTGTTAAACCATTGTGGTAAAGTCTCAGCAGCTTTCT
The DNA here is from genome assembly GCA_017654935.2 of Phymorhynchus buccinoides. Classification (NCBI taxonomy): domain Eukaryota; kingdom Metazoa; phylum Mollusca; class Gastropoda; order Neogastropoda; family Raphitomidae; genus Phymorhynchus; species Phymorhynchus buccinoides. The sequence goes on along the minus strand of CM065705.1, from coordinate 35,181,988 downwards.
TCACACACTCATCCTCTATACAAAAAAAATACAACCAACCAACCAAAACAAAATACAACCACCTCAGCTATCCAAAACACTGCTGCTCAGAACCACCCCACCAACTCGACCAACACCAACACCAACACCTGACCCTTGCCTATCCCGCAAACTCATGACGGGACTGCAACCCAGTTTCCCCGGCGACGGCGGAAGTAGACGCTTACAACCACTGCCCCCCCGCGCGGACAACGGAACAGCCCCTGCCCCATCCTCCGGCGTGGAAGAGCTGGCCGTTACTTTCTCCACCCTCCGCATTAACCCTTCGCACGAAGCGAGCACCTCCTGGGCGGCAAAATCCACGTGCTCCATCTGGGATTCCGACAGGGGGGCGGCCTCGACATCCAAGGGGTTAACGTCGGAGGAGCGGCGTTTGGATTTGGAAGCGTCAGAGGAGGGTTGTTGTTGCTGCTGGGGGGAGAAGGGGGAGTCTAGGACGAGGCTTGAAGACAGAGAGGCGCTGTTGTTATTCTCGGAGGAGGAGGAAGAGGCAGAGCCCATGCGAAGCAGGTGCTGAGCTCGTCGACGGATCAGTTCGGCGCAGCGGTGGACGCGTCGTAGGTCTTGGTGCTCCCCTAGTGGACAACGTGATGATATCGTATTTAATAAGATGAACACCACAAAACACAACACTGTTCATTGCAAGCTTTCATATTTATGACAACACTTCCTCAGGCTTCATGATCAATCGACTGCACTTGCACATCAAATACCAGCAATTTAATTATAGGCAGAAAAAATAAAGGGCTCACAATCATTCCATTATTTTGTAACTATTCACTCTGACCACAACTCACTCCTGTTTACGTACAAATAGAGGGGCCTATCACACTGACAAACATGAACACTGGGGGGGGGACGGTAGGCAGCCCTGAACTTGGTGCTAGAAGAGTTAAAATATCATAGCCCAGGCGCTAGGCTGGCGTTAAGATGAGGCAGCATCAGCAGGGCTCCCCATTCTGTGCGTCTGTGCGTCAAATGTGCGTGACAGACGCATTAAAACTTCGTACTGGGGGTGAAACGACGCACCATAATTACTACTCGAGGGTTATGAGACGCACTATAAATCTGCCGAGTGCTTCACCCAACGCGAAAAGCCGGTCTACTGCAGACCCATGAGACCAATTAGGCATGTCAGCCCAAAGTTTACGAGTCTGGTACCAGAAGAAAAAACAAAACTCCATCACTTGAAACACTTCAGAGGCATTAGCACAAGGTGAAGGTCAGGTCATGATAGTACTTGATCATTCTAGACTGGTTGATTTTTCACCCTCTATAAGTTCACCCTGGGGGTGAAGAGACCCTCTATAGCTGCTTCCTGGGGGTGAAAATACCCTCTATGGTCAAACAAAATGGGGAGCCCTGCTGCAATACACTACCAAAAAACTGAGTGTGCGACAGACCGAGACAAATAATTCAACAAAATGAAAGATGGGACAGGAAAGCCTTACGGCTATGTTTTGAGTCCCAAAATCCTAATCCTAATACAGTTCATTAAGAGACAAGGATATAAGAATGAGCAAAGTTCCAGCCTCCAGATTGAAGCGAAACAGCGGAGAAGGTGGAAATACATCATCAGACTTGTTAACAATGATAATCGAGGTTAGAAAGTACACTTGAATAGAGAGACAGACAGAGACAAACTGACATACACACCTTTCAACACAGGCTGCCCCCAGTGTCAGTTAAGTGAGAGAGAGAGACAGACAAACAAAAGAGACAGACAGACAGACATCCGCACCTTTCAACAAAGGCTGAACACTGCACCAACACACTGGCAGTGTCAGCCAAGTGAGAGAGAGAGAGAGAGAGAAAAAAAGAGACAGATACAGAGAGAGAGACAGACAGACATCTGCACCTTTCAACACAGGCTGAACACTCTGCACCAACACACCAGCAGTGTCAGCCAGGAGAGAGAGAGAGAGAGAGAGAGAGAGAGAGAGAGAGAGAGAGAGAGAGAGAGAGAGAGAGAGAGAGAGAGAGAGAGAGAGAGGGGAGGAAGAAAGAGAGAGAGGGAGCAAGAGACAACAAGAATAAGAACGTTTTAATGAATTAGGCCATCTGCCCATGTCAAAGGGAACAGTGGGAAGGGGGAATTGATAAATCAAACCAAAAAAGGGGGAAAAGCGAGAGAGAGAGAGAGAGAGAGAGAGAGAGAGAGAGAGAGAGAGAGAGAGAGAGAGAGAGAGAGACAAACTGACACTGAGAAAAAAGAAGAAGAGAGAGACAGATACAGAGAGAGAGAGACAGAGAGACATCCGCACCTTCCAACACAGGCTGAATGCTCCGCACCAACACACCGGCAGTGTCAGCCAAGTGAGAGAGACAGAGAGAGAGAGAGAGAGACAGAGAGAGAGAGAGAGAGAGAGAGAGAGAGAGAGAGAGAGAGATAGACAGACAGACAGACAGACAAACTGACACTGAGAAAAAAAGAAAAGTGAGACAGATACAGAGAGAGAGAGAGAGACACGGACAAACATCCGCACCTTTCAACACAGGCTGAACGCTCTGCACCAACACAGCGGCAGTGTCAGCCAGGTGCGACACCTGACCCAGTAAGTCCTGCAGGCGCCGGTAACGGGCCAGGAAATACTGAGAGGAGGAGGAGGGAGGGGGAGGGGGAGGGTCGCAGCCATCGGACGCCCCCCGGGCATTCGATGACGACGATGATCGCTTTACCCCCTCCAGCATTACGCTGCTACACTCGTCACCCTCCACCTAGCGGTACACAAAAAGCAATACACGTGCGTACAAAAGCCCCCCCCGGGGTTTTATCTACATATACAGCTTCTTCAAAGCTTGTATGTGATTGTGACCCAGCACCACGAAAGGGACATTAACCCTTTCACCGCCAACATCGCATTTTAGCACCACAGTGATTTAGCACCCATGTCACTAAAAGGCATCAATTCGGGGTCTATTATCCAAAGACCCTGTTGTCTTAGTTTTGGGAAGTAAGGGTAGACCTTATTTTATATATGTCACAGAAGAATCCCCAATACTGCAGGTGGATTTTGTTCTCTACCAAAGTAAATTAAATGGACATTTTTGGCTGAAATATGGCTGGCGGTGAAAGGGTTAAGTGTCAAAATGACCCTTCTGAGAAAATGGTACAGTTAGAAACTTCAGACAATTCTCTTTCAAATGATATGAGAACCATTCTTGTAATTTTTTCCGTTTTGTTTTTTTGGGCGCCAGTATACGTGGCAAGATTTAACATGGTAACAGCCCTGACATGGCCTTTGTTGTCGACGGGGCTACAATTTTAATCTTAAAACTTTTTCCGTTTTAGAGTTATGAGCATTTAAAGTTGGTACGGTGACTGTCGGACATTTTGTGAAATCAGTCTGCAGTTTAGCCTAGCTGAAGAAAATGCATTGACCTACTCATTTTAAGGCGCTTTTTGGAGTAATTAGAGACCATAACAAATATTGTCCTTTATCAATATGAAAGATGGGATGCTAGAGAGCATGAAAATACTCATAACTCAAAACTGATTTTTTTTAAATGGTATTTTTGACTTTTCAAGCATGTCGTGAGAAACTAGCCCAGCGACTTAATGTCCCTTTCGTGGTGCGGGGTCACATATAGTGATATACCGAAAGGCATGGATTCCGCAAAGTTACCTAAGTTTCTGAAATCACTAACACTCAGCATGTTTGTTAATTGATTTTTTTAAAAATCATTTTACAGTTTCTCGTTTGTTTTTGGTTATTTTTTTCTCCATGGAAAACATTTAAAGACCCACCAGATCACGTGTCAAAATCTTTTCCCTCTTATATCTGGTAAGAAATCTTGTTTTGACCAATTTAACTCCCATACAAATGCCCCCAAATTGAAAACGAAACATTTTTAAAAACAGCCTCAATTCCAAGTTGGGGGCATTTGTATATGGGTCACAGCTACCCAGAAAAAAAAGGGACTTAATCGTGGTGGGTCAGTGTATCTTTAAAAAATTTCATTTCAAAACAACTTTATGTTATTGATCCAAAATAAATAAATCTGTGATATAGCAATTATTACAAGTTTTATTACACCTTTTTGTCCATTCTATTATGTTCTTAAATGTATTATGCTACGCTTCCTTTCTCATTCTTTCTACAGCAGAGAGAGAGAGAGTGAGCAGTTGCGGAATTCGTGCCTTTCAGTATACATACGTAAAGCAGACATACACGGGGTGAATCTAAGGAAGCAATAAAGAAAGAGTGAAGCAAGACAGGTCCGAGTTTACCCGTGCATCAAGAACACAAGGGCAGTTTCACAGTGTTACTAAATGACAAAACTTGCCACATTATATAAATTCATAATTGGTGAACAAAATGAAATAATAAAATTGGTAAGTTCAAATTCAGCATATTTCAACAAAAATAAAGTTGTCATCGTTACCATCAAAGCTCACAAATGCTTGTCAAACAACATTTTAAAAGTACTTCATTCTGAAAGGCAGGTTGTATTGGTCATTCTCTTATGCTAATTTGATTGCTTTCATTTTTTTCTAATCTGCTTCCTTGGTTTTGTTCAAAAAGATTTTGATTTTTTAACAGCTAATAACACAATTGTTCTTAAACCATGAAAGCCCGCCTCACACTATCCAGCCAAGTCGGATGAATACGGTTGTGACCTCTCCACAGTTTTCCTTTCTTTCGACAGAGTGATTAGAAATCACAAATGCAAACTTTGGTCGGATGAAACCCTTCCAACCAGGTCGGAAGGAATTGGCGACTGCACTTTACGTCCAACTCACTCAGGCAGTTGTGGGAACACAGCCAATGCTTGCTGATAGTGAAGACGGCACACAGCCACAAGCAGTTGAATAGAGTTCACAACTTGAATTTTCTTCAAGCTAAAATGGTTGGATAGTGTGACTGTGAGGCAGCTTTAAGGAAACTGTCCAGAAATGGAAATGTTGAAGAAGTCAAGAGATGAAACTTTCAATAACCAACAGTGACCCAAAGTTTACATGAAAAAGATACACACAAGAGGTTTTTAGTTCCATACATACAAGGGACAATAGTTTTCACCTTCAAACAAATGTGAAAGTGCATGAAGAGAATCCCCCCCCCCCCCCTCCCCCCCCACACACACGTACCCGACCCAATCCACCCCACAATCTCTCTTTCGCAAACACTCGCAACCCAGTCCCCAAAGCTGTAGCACAAAGCAGTAGCCCCGAGCCAAACATAACCACTGAACAGACACGAGACCAGAGAAAAGTGAAATTTCCTGAAAAGTTCCCGGGGACTGGTGTTGTAGGTCCCCTGGTTGTCCTAAAAAATCCCGATCCTGATCCAAGAAATTAACTTTAACGAAGTGGCTGTTGGAAGTGGGCTTCGTCTGAATGGGATGAACATGGCTGGATTGGCTTTGTGGATTTGAGTGACAACTGGGGCACGATTGCTTCGTTCATGCTTCCATCAGCCACTCCCAGTCTACACCCACCGTGACCCCCTTCCCCATTTCTCAGTGGATTTACACTTATCTCAAGAACAGCCCTGCTGGCTTTAAAATGTCCTGAAACCAGGACAGACCTGTTTACCCCTACACAAGTCTTGAGTAGTGTGGATAGCTGAAATGAGTAGTTTTAGCACAAAATGTATTCATTAAACCATCAAATAATGTTCACTGAAAATATTGAGTAGTGATCAAGAATTAAAGAGCATTATTTTCAGTTTTCAAGAGCAGTAGAGGTCCAAATTGAGTAGAATACTACTCGAAAAGAGCAGAGTAAACAGGTCTGCCAGGAATTTTTTTGGAAGAATCTCATGTCTGAGCAGCAGCAGTAGTAGCAATGCGACCAGGCTACCTTGCCTGGTTCTTCTTACAGCTATGACAAGTCAAGGATTCCCACAGTTTCTCATTTTCTAACTAACACACACACCAACTTTATTAACAAACCTCTAAGACCACAGACGGAATTACAAAACCAGCAGTCAGAAGTCGACTGAAAGAATGATAAAGACACAGTACACACTGGTCCAGTTCAATATTTGGAAGAAGGTGAGTACACAACCCATTAACTCATTCAACACTGGCCGATAACTTCCTTTCACAACCGTTCAACACGAGAGTACGCCATAGCGTACACAGTGTTTAAACATTCACACTTCGCAACTCAGCGAACCCATGCAAACCAAACTGGCATAAAAGTATTCCTCTATGGTCCCTTAACAGCTTTCAACCAATGAAATCACTTAGGACGGCAATGAATGAAAGCGAGTCACTACCCCTCTCCTTGTCACGCTTTTTTGCAAAACGTCATTAATCGGCGAGTAATCAAAATTTCACTTGGGAACTTTAGCTTTTATTATTATAAACAACGCCACAAATTTTCAAAACTGTACTGTAAATGATGCAAACTAGTCTAGTGTTGAACGGTTATGTGAGACATGTACGCCATAGTGTACTCTAGTGCAGAGAGAGCTAAAAGAACGAGTCAATACATCAATAATCAATGCAAATGAGCTGACCTGGGCGTCGTGGCAGGCCTGCAGGAGAAGCTTGGTGCAAACCACAGTGTGTCCCACGTCTTGAGTCACCCCTTCCAGCTCCTGAACAGACGATTTTTGGGGAGGGAAAAACAAGGGGAAAACCATGGGTGAAACTCCCCAAAATGAAAAAAAATTGAAAGGCAGGGGTCCAGGGACCCATGGCCCCGGCAGGGTACAGGGGCAGAGCCCCGTCGGACGATTCAGGGGGGCAAGTTAAGTGAGAGAGATAACGAGAAATACAGTTAAAATGATAGAGACAGTTTGAGTCTGATAAGCCTTGTAAAATGATTACATTGCCTTTGAAAACTTCCAAGATAGAACTAAGTTCAAAACGCCTTAAATCGCTTGGGGGGGGGGGGGGGGGGGGGGGCGGGGGGAGAATGAATTAAGCAAAACTAAGTTCAGTTTCTGGCAACATTTAAAATCAGTGTAAAAATGAAAGAGTAGCACCCATGCAATACGTTAAATCCTCCGAAGTCGGAGTGTGGCTGCCCATGAGGCGAGGTAATCAAAAAAGGTCACTCGCGTAATGTTCTCTCCCTAGCTGGTGCATTTTGTACCATAGTGTTCAAGTGCTTCGGCTGTTGGGGATGATCCCTGGAGTCTTTCTAAGCCAGGGTACGACAACAACACATGAAAATTTTGCTAAACCCCATCAAATTTGTGCTGGCATCCTTTGTCGACCTCCTCTTTCTTCACATCTAGTCTATTATCCTTTCCCCACTCTTGTCTTCCAGCTCATTGATGTTGAGTATGAGGTTAATGCGTGCGCATGTGTGTATGGGGTGGAGGTGGGGAGTAGGGGGCGGGGCGATGTTTTTTTTTTTTTTAAGGGAGGTGGGTGTTAGTGTGTTGTGTTATGATTATAATGCAATGCATTCTCCAATGTATTCATTTTCATTGAGATGTATGGTGAGGATGCGTGAACCAGTCTGTTAGAAATGGTTGAAATGGTGAGTGAAAAGCGCATTGAGTTGCTTAGCAAGATTATGCGCTATATAAGCATTATTAAATATTATTATTATCTATAGTGCAGTGCATAGTTTTTATGGTTGAAAATAAAACATTCCCTCAACATCCAAATCCTCCTTCAAAATCACACCTCGCATTGTTCCAGGCTCTTCATCCCACCTTGTGAAGAGCGCACTAAAACTTCCTCCTACATTCACTACCCCCTACAAACATAGTGTACACGTACACACACACACATATTTGTTCATTGTGCCTTAGTTCCTTACGCCAATTTTCATTGATGATGATATTTACATTTTATTTGATTCAGTATGTTTCTTCTTTTTATGACGACAGGATGAAAAAAAGCTTGTAGCTTACCCCTTTATCGTCAATAAAGATAGTTTTGACTTGACTTGACATACACACACATCTATACCTGGGTGAATGCAGTGGAGTCTGATAACTGAGCGGTCAGATTCTCGCATTGTTCCAGGCTCTTCGTCCAACCTTGTGAAGAGCGCACTAAAACTTCCTCCTCCATTCATTACCCCCTACAAACATAGTGTACACACACAAGCAATGACACACATACACACACGCAGGGCTCCCAGGGACCCCCATCTATGAAGCACTAAAATTCTAAAGGACCCTCTAAAAGAATGTGCAGGGGGTCCCAGGGTTGCACTAGAAAAATTCTTTTTAGCATTCGCTATGTCACTGGGACCCTCTAATCCTGCCTCCAGGACCCTCTAAAATGTAAGTGAAGGAGTCCCTGGGACTCCTTGTTTTGCGGGACGATTGGGAGCCCTGACACACACACACTGACACACACACATCTATACCTGTGTGAATGGAGTGGAGTCTGGTAACTGAGTGGTCAGATTCTCGCACTGTTCCAAGCTCTTCATGCCTCCTTGCAGAGTGCGCGCCAGCAGTCCACTGCAGCCCTTCAGAAACGCTTCACACACCTCCCGCTTCAGCTGACGACACAAAAATATAATAATAATAATGAGCATTTATATGCGCTTATTCTTAGACAAGCCCAAAGCGCTTACGATAACAAAAAACAAAACAAAAACACCCACCCCAAAAAGCAGAAAATATGAGAATGTCAAAAATTGCTTCGCACACGCACACACACACAAACAAAACACCCCACCCCCTGCACAAACCACACACAAACACACACGCACATGGCATGGCAGTAGACAGGTGCAGACATGCCTACCCCAAACTTTGCTTTCAGGGACAATAAAGAAAGAAATCAGGGACAAATGCGTGAAATCAGGGACAGAACGGGTCAAGATAGAAACATTGATTGCTTACCTTATTTACACTATGTACAAAATGTGGCATGTGCTCTCTTCGACACCAAGTCATTTATCTGTTGGTATGGAAGCTTGAGTGTAAAAAATAAGCATGTGTTGAGTGATATGGTGAATGTGTGCAGTAAAGTTGTGGGTGCAAGGCAGAGTGGTATGCAAGAGTTGTATGACAGACAAGTAGTCAAGAAAGCCAGGAAAATTCTTAATGATAACAGTCATGTTCTGGCAAAATACTATGAAGTATTACCATCGGGCCGTCGATACAGAACTCTAAAACTGAAAATAAGAGCACAGAAAACTTTCTTACCAAGATCAATTCATCTGTTGAATTCTTAAAGCACTGCATCGAGTGATTGTTTTGCTGAGCAGCCTGTCCATCTCCTTGGGAATGAATTTGTATTCGTATTTGTCCAGTTTGTTAACTACAATATTGCAGTGTTATTAGTTAATATTAGTTTATATTCTTTAATTGTTGATAAATGTGTTTATTGTTGTTTGGGTTTTTTGTTGTTGTTGATAAATGTGTTTATTGTTGTTGTTTGGGTTTTTTGTTGTTGTTGATAAATGTGTTTATTGTTGTTGTTTGGTTTTGTTGTTGTTGTTGATAAATGTGTTTATTGTTGTTGTTTGGTTTTTTTGTTGTTGTTGATAAATGTGTTTATTGTTGTTGTTTGGGTTTTTTGTTGTTGTTGATAAATGTGTTTATTGTTGTTGTTTTTGTTGATAAATGTGTTTATTGTTGTTGTTTTTCTTATGTGCACCTGGCTGCAATTTCTCAGTTATGAGATAATAACGATGATTTGATTTGATTTGATTTGTACAAAAGGTATAAAAATATAATAGATAACCAAAAAGAAACACTGCTCATTTTCAGCAAGATCACAAAAATGAATGTCCAGTGATCAGGATCTTGGCCGGTTTTCACTGCTTTTCGGTGGGACTGATCATTTTTCCTACCAGGCAGTCCAGGGGTTTTGGACTGGAGCTAACGCAGCCAACTTGTGCTTTTTGCCTTCGATGTGCCGCTGGCAGTCATTCAGTCCGCCATGCTTGACAGAAAAACTACACTCGCACACGGTGCAGTAGGCATAATCTGGCCCTTTTTTACTCCTCTGCAGCACTGGAAACTTCTCAGCGTACTTGGCTTTGAATGCTTGGTGGGCAGGAATTGAAGCCGTTTTCTTTTTTTTTTGCTTCAGAAGGAAGCTTTTCCGAGTCGCTGTCGCTTGAATCCGTTTCACGAGCTCGTGGCATGCGTTTCGACGCCATCTTTGAACAACAAAGTCACACGAGACATGTTTCCCGCCAAATGATGTGTATTCCGTCTAGCAGACGATAACGATTCCTGGTTCAATTTTTCTCTAATCGATGGAACGGCTTTTCGATTCCCGATTTTTTTTTCCGGGACGCGTATTGCAAATCCGGGATTTCCAGGACAGTCGCTTCTAAAATCAACTTTCCGGGACAAATCCCGGATGTACAGGTGTCTGCAGGTGTCACAGCATTCTGTCTGAAAAGAGCTCAAGGGCGCGTGCTGTCATGACTGAATCAGATTAACTCCAGTGATGTCCCGAGGCCCCGGTCATAGGACATTGACCTATTAAACTTGAAAATGTCCTATTGTGTTCTCCCCTGTCAGGACAAATGTCTGATTACAATTTTTAACACTGCAAAAAATAATGACTTTCAGATGGAGGGTCGTAAACATGAGGGGGGTGTTTAAAGTACAAATGAAACTATCGTTAATGGATACAAGTTTTTTTTAAAAAGTGCCTTTGTTGAGAATCGAACCCGGAACCATTGGCATGAGGCAGAGTCCTGTGAGAACTGTTCCAGGCGAAACAATACGCGCGTCTTGGTGGCTAAAGGCAACTGCCCACACGTCTCACACAATGCAGTACAATACAATACAATTCAATGCAAATCCCCACCTGGCACGAGGCAGAGTCCTGTGAGAACTGCTCCAGGCGAACGACTTGCGTCTTGGTGGCCAAAGCCAGCCGAACACACGTCTCACACAATACAGTACAATACAATACAATTCAATGCAATCCCCACCTGGCATGAGGCAGAGTCCTGTGAGAACTGCTCCAGGCGAACGACTCACGTCTTGGTGGCCAAAGCCAGCCGAACACACGTCTCACACAATACAGTACAATACAATACAATTCAATGCAATCCCCACCTGGCACGAGGCAGAGTCCTGTGAGAACTGCTCCAGGCGAACGACTCGCGTCTTGGTGGCCAAAGCCAGCCGAACACACGTCTCACACAATACAGTACAATACAATACAATTCAATGCAATCCCCACCTGGCAAGAGGCAGAGTCGTGTGAGAACTGTTCCAGGCGAACGACGCGCGTCTTGGTGGCTAAAGCCAGCTGCCCACACGTCTCACACAAACGGATCAGCTCCTCCGACAGCTTGCTCGACGACTCCTGCACCAGGGTCTTCAGATCCGTCTCATAACCCTGTGCGTAGCATTGAAAAAAATGTTCCAAAGCCGCTGAGAAAATCAAAATTCCTATATGAATTTTAAATTCTGTAATTGCATTATACTACTATGGAGAATACAGATGTCTTAACATCCCTAAACATCATAATAAAGGCAATTTTTAACAGGTTTCTTTTTAACCCCTTGACTGCAAGAGAAAATTAAAGAAAAAAATCAATGGGCAAACCATGCCATGAAAAAGACAACTGATAAAGACAGTCTGGAAAAATGGTCTGGGGATATAACTCTCTTGATTATGCAAGAGCAAAAGCCAGCATATCAGGGTTATTCCTCTTTTGACATTATGAGAATATGACATTATGTAATACATTGGCGGCAGTCAAGGGGTTAATCTTTCTCAGCCAAGTCTTCACCATAGCAGAAATAAACAAACCAAAAAAGAAACACACAAGCAAACAAACAAACAAAAACCAAAATAAAGAAACTTAAACTGTAAGAATTTTCAAATTGACAAATGTGTACACGAGTCTTCAAATCTGTTCTACATTTTTTTTCGTGACGATATTGCCTTTGAAATTAAGCATTTAATTCATTGCATTAACCCTTTCGCCGCCAGCCATTTTTCAGCAAAAAATGTCCATTAAACTTACCTGGGTAGAGAACAAAAATCGTCTGCAATAGTAGGGATTCCTCTATGGCATGTGTATAGCGTAAGGCCTATCTTTGCCTCCCAAAATTATGAAAATAGGCTATTTGGATAGCAGAACCTGGTTTGAGGCCTTTTCGTAACATGTATGGGTGTTAAATCATTTTGGTGCTAAAATGCGACATTGGCGGTGAAAGGGTTAATATTACAGAAGGTATTGGTATTGATTTTTGCTGGGTGCCATCCCATTGTGGGCTCTATTGGAATGAGGTTGCTGATAGAGTTGCTAAAAGAGGGGCCTTCAGTAATACTAACACATTTTTGATATTTCAGAGCTTAATCTAGGATTTCTGAAAAAGGGGGGCAGTCCCCCCCCCTATTAAAAAAAGGGGGGCACTCCCCCCTATCCAACCCCACATCACATGCATAAGAACCAGTACCTCCCCCACCCTCGTACACAGACCTCGGACTTCTTATTGTGCTTCAAACACAATGTACATTGCATCCCTGTCTCAATCTTCGTCAGCCACGGCCACTTTTTCAACCAGTCATTTTGGAACCGATGTTCCTTTGCACTGCCACTGTTGTCATTCTTTTCCGACGTTTTAGATGTAGAAGCCTTTTCTTCGAGGTCTTCACACTCGCTTGGAACAGGATTTTTTTTTTTCACTTTGCCTCCGCGAAAATCAAAATCAAACAGAGTCCCTGACCTCTTCATTTTGAAGAACATTCAAGATGGCGGCCGAAACTCTCGCAACTTCCTGTCGGTAGAACTAGAAGAACGCGATTGGTTGATTAACACTAACATTTTGTCAAGAACCAATGAAATGTCGAGAAATCCTTCACTCCTGCTCTGCTCGATACTTTCAGTTTGTCCAGACGACGGGTTTAGCAGACGACGAAGGTCTTCCCGCATCGATCGGTAAAAACTGCGGGCCGTTCTGCAAATGTGCGGGACTCGGCCCGCTCCCCGCGCCGATTATCGCGGGAAGGAACAAAATTTTGGGGGATATTACCAATCCTGCGCTCTAGATTAAGCTCTGTATTTGGTATATTCTGGTCACAGAGACTTATCTCTGTGAACTTCGGGCTGCTGTCTCCAAAGTGAAGAAATTTGTTTTTCGGCATGCACATAAAAATGAAGACAAAATTTGACATTGTTATAACCTAACAGAAGAGACAATTTGTAAAATAACACAAAAGCATATCGAGGGGTACCTGCCAGAACGGTCTATCTCAAAAGGAATAAAGAACACAGATAGACAGTTCTGGCATTCACCCCTCGATATGTAATTGACATAAAACAGTCATCAAACACACACACACACACATGGGTGATACCATAAATAGGGGTGGCAGCATGCGACACCGGACGCACGCACAGCCGCACGGACAAAAACAAAAGTCCCCAGCTTTGCTCTGGCACTAAAAACAAATGCAACGAGATACGAAACAACACAAAAAACCCATCTCACCTGCAACAGGTGAGACACCTGGCCGGAAATGGCGCGCACATGTTCCGTCAGCCGCGACAGAAGGTCGTGAACCACGGGGGCGTCGCGGTCAAAGGCCGCGGCCCACTGCGAGCAGTGGTTGGCCAGGTGCTGAAGGGAGATCACCAGCTGTAGAGCTGTTTTTGGTGAGAAAAAAAAATTGACACGTCAGATTTAGATGGGTGCATGCGGTGACCCAAGCTTTTGCCTGAACTTTCCATCATAACCCTTGGTACAGCTGCTACCTCAACAGCACAAGTCCATATATAGAAGAGCCCTATCTTCAGACAGACCACTGCCTGAACTTTCCATCATAACCCTTGATACAGCTGCTACCTCCAGAGCACAAGTCCATATAGAAGAGCCCTATCTTCAGACAGACCACTGCCTGAACTTTCCATCATAACCTTTGATACAGCTGCTACCTCAAGAGCACAAGTCCATAGAGAAGAGCCCTATCTTCAGACAGACCACTGCCTGAACTTTCCATCATAACCCTTGATACAGCTGCTACCTCAACAGCACAAGTCCATATAGAAGAGCCCTATCTTCAGACAGACCACTGCCTGAACTTTCCATCATAACCCTTGATACAGCTGCTACCTCAAGAGCACAAGTCCATATAGAACAGCCCTATCTTCAGACAGACCACTGCCTGAACTTTCCATCATAACCCTTGATACAGCTGCTACCTCAAGAGCACAAGTCCATATAGAAGAGCCCTATCTTCAGACAGACCACTGCCTGAACTTTCCATCATAACCCTTGATACAGCTGCTACCTCGAGAGCACAAGTCCATAGAGAAGAGCCCTATCTTCAGACAGACCACTGCCTGAACTTTCCATCATAACCCTTGATACAGCTGCTACCTCAAGAGCACAAGTCCATATAGAAGAGCCCTATCTTCAGACAGACCACTGCCTGAACTTTCCATCATAACCCTTGATACAGCTGCTACCTCCAGAGCACAAGTCCCCTGAGAAGAGCCCTATCTTCAGACAGACCACTGCCTGAACTTTCCACCATAACCCTTGATACAGCTGCTACCTCAAGAGCACAAGTCCACTGAGAAGAGGGTTTTCTTCAGACAGACCACTGCCTGAACTTTCCATCATAACCCTTGATACAGCTGCTAACCTCCAGAGCACAAGTCCATAGAGAAGAGCCCTATCTTCAGACAGACCACTGCCTGAACTTTCCATCATAGCCCTTGATACAGCTGCTACCTCCAGAGCACAAGTCCATAGAGAAGAGCCCTATCTTCAGACAGACCACTGCCTCAACTTTCCATCATAACCCTTGATACAGCTGCTAACCTCCAGAGCACAAGTCCACAGAGAAGAGCCCTATCTTCAGACAGACCACTGCCTGAACCTGCATCAAATGGCCTGAATTCAGGCTTCAGGCAGACCTACATGCACCCCTGAGATTAGCTTCCCTTTCATTGTTCATCAGTCTTGTCGTGTTCACCCCATCCTCCATCAACTTTTCCAATCCTGATTTCAGGAGCAGTGCCTGAACTACCTTCACCCATGAGAAGGTGATACACACACACTTAGTACCAACACAACACAACACAAAACAAATAAGCCTAAAGACGAAAAAGGTACCTGCAGTTGAGGGCTCGCTTTCGGGTTGGACGTGCTGAGCACACACAGCTGTGAGGAAGGTGATACACACACTTAAGATTAAGATTAAAATTATAGCCCCGTCGACAGCAAAGGCCATTTCAGGGCTGTCACCACGTTGCATCTCACCACGTTGTATCTCACCACGTATTAAAAAGGGATAAAAACACAAGGTAAAACAAGATCAAAGTTTTGGGTTAAAATACTTTTTGTTAAAAATCATTTGTCAATCACAAACTTAGCAAGTAAAAACCTGACACGTCTAGGGTTAAACATATTACAGTTGTTTACATCAAGTGAAAAATATTGATCTCTTTCAAGTAATTAAAGATCGTGTCAGGCGGAACAAAACCTTCATTGACTCCGCAGTGTAGTGTTTCCTTCTAATGTCATATAAATCCCAGCAGTCCAAAAGGACATGACGAATGGAAATGGGAGAATCGCATGCTACACAGTATGGCGGGTCCTCTCCTTTCAGTAAAAAGGAATGCGTGTAGTATGTAGGAATGCGTGTAGTACGTGTCCAGTGTGTAATCTACATAAAACAGTTTCTTCCTTCCGGCCGCCAGCAGCCGAAGGAAGATACTCTCTAAGGTCTGGACGGATGCTGAACAGTTTGTTATCTTGTTGCAGGTTCCACTCCTCTTGATCGAGATTTTTTATATAATCAGACACTCTGCATTTTATATCAGAGGATGGAACGTATGCCCTCACAGGAGGATCTCCTACGGCATCCTTGGCCAGACGGTTCTCCTCCTCATTCCCTCGAATACCGACATGACCAGGGACCCATGCCAAGATGACGTCATAACCTTTGGATTTCAGAAGCGTAAACACACACTTCGTATCAATACAATATAAATAAGCCGAAAAATGAAAAAGCCAAAAACAATACCTGCGATTGAAAACTTACTTTTGGTTTGCTCCAGAATTGAAGGCAAAGATATTCTAAAAGGGTAATGCACACATTAGTACCAAACAACACGGCGAACCAAATAAGCCTGAAATAGTTATCGTTAGTGGCTGGAGACAGTACACTTTTCACAGTGGAGGCTATCCAAAAACTCAGACTGGAACTTGAACGGTCACAATTCAACTGACCTATCGATCAGTGTTTAGAAATGTATTCTGTTTCAAAGGGACATAACCAGTGTTTCTGTCCTCACTACTCAAATGAGGTGAAAAGTCACGACCTGATGAGTATCTTGAGGCAGTCACAGTCTTTGCTTTAAGGCTGCTCCAGAAATGAGCACACACAGCTATGAAGGTGATATACACACTAATACCATCACAACACAACACAAATAAGCCCCAAAATGAAAACGGCACCTGCAGTAGAGGACTTGCTTTCGGGTTGCTCCAGCACCGAAGACACACAGTTGTGCAGAAGGTGGCAGTCCCACAGGATTTTGTCCGCCACCGATTCTTCCAGACTGAGCGCTGAAACATCGCATCCATTGTGCGTTTTTATTTTATCAGCCTACTGCCTCTAAGCAGAGAGGTGGAGAATTGTTACTGTTCCTAAGGGTTTTGTCTGCCATCGATTCCTCCAGACTGAGCGCTGAAACATCGCATCCATTGTGCGTTTTTATTTTATCAGCCTACTGCCTTCTAAGCAGAGAGGTGGAGAATTGTTAACGTTCCAGACTGAGCGCTGAAACATCACATTCATTGTGCGTTATTATTTTATCAGCCTACTGCCTCTAACCAGAGAGGTGGAGAATTGTTAACGTTCCAGACTGAGCGCTGAAACATCGCATTCATTGTGCGTTATTATTTTATCAGCCTACTGCCTTTAACTCTTCTACTACCGTCGGCGGGTTGACCCGCCGGTTTACCGTATACCGTTGCTAGCCACGGGCGGGTTTGACCGCCAGATACTAGGGAAACCCCGGTGTCCCATTTTGCGCTATTTATATCAAGTGGTTTCACATCCTTTACTTCCGTGACATGCGCAGTTCGCTCAGGGAAAGTACAACCTTCCGTTATCTTCATTTGTAGGCTAAATTTTGTAATTTTCAATCGATTTTCGGGCGTTTTCGATATGGAAACTGACAACTTTTGGCATGTCACTCTACAAGATGGCGATAGTGCAGACGAATTTTTTACTGTAAAGTGGTAGAATTGAACTTGGGAATTGGAGCATTGAAAGTGTTGAAACGATCTTGGGTTGGCAGCAGCAGAGGGTCACAGGTAAATTTAGTGATGATTCGAGCCAGTATTTCCTCCAGAATTTTTAAACTGAGTGTGCGAAAATCAGTGCAAGCAAAAATTATTGGTGCGCAACGGTTCCCCGTCTAAGCTTGGTAGAGAATTGAGAGGTGGAGAATTGCTAATCCAGACTGAGCGCTGAAACACTTATTGCACGTTTTTATTTTATCCCTACTGACTCTATATAGAGAGGTGGAGAATTGTTAACGTTCCTAAGGGCTTTGTCCGCCACCGATTCTTCCAGACTGAGCGTTGAAAACAAGTTTATTACTTGCCTTTCTCCAGACAGCGCTGAGATTGAAAAATAGAAACTAATAAAAGGCGAACTTATTGCATGAGTAGCCTGTTGACTCTATATGGAGCGGTGGGAAAGTGTGAACATTCGTGCGTGCGTGCGTGTGCGCATGCAGAGTGTTGCTTTGTTTGTTAAAAACCTTAATCAAATATAAACGGCATGGACACTCTCTCTCTCTCTCTCGGAGTCTCTCTCTCTATCTTTTTCTGTCTCTCTCTCTCTTTCATTTGATATTTGTAGTGACTTCTTTATATGCTTGAGAAATTCAGTTTTCCCAATTTTCCAGGTTAAATCTGGAATTTTCCCGGATTTTCTGAGAAAATTGCTATGTTAAGTTTTCAATGAGGCGGTGACACACACACACACATATCAACCCAGCACCAAAATCAGGTCATTACATAAACGAGACTTCGCTCGTCGAAAAAGGAATTTGTTTACCCCTTTCGCCGCCAGCCATTTTTTAGGCAAAATTATCCAATAAACTTAGGATTGGGTAAAGAAAACATTTCGTTTGAAAAATTGGGGATTCCTTTACTACATGCTTAAAAAAAACTTAACCCTTTCACCGCCAGCCAAAACGTGACAGCCAAAAATTTCCATTAAATTTACCTGAATGAGAGAACAAAATCCATCTGCATGTATTGGGGATTCTTCTGAGTCGATATATAAAATAAGGTCTAAGGTAGTTACTTCCAAAACTAAGACAATTGGGTTAGGCAAGATACTAGACCCCAATTTGATCCCCTTTTGGTGACATAGGTGTTAAATCACTGTGGTGCTAAAATGCGACTTGGCGGTGAAATGGTACACATCCCCAAATCAAGAACACTTGGAAGATTGCCATAACAGACCCTGAAGGACCAGGTCTTTTTTGACAGGGGTGTTTAATCCTTGTTTGGTTGTACAAAAATGCGACGTTGGTGGCTGAAAGGGTTCAAGGGGCAGCACTCACCTCCAAAGCGGTCCATAACGGTAGACACCATTTTACGACACGCCCTGAACCAAGGGCCGTCACCATCAGCTTTCGAACTCATTTCAAACGACACTGTCGAAACAAGCACACAAGAACAGCGTGTAAATGAGGTTGATTAGTTTTCGTACAGATCTATGCACAAAAAAATTCCAGGTTTGTTGTCCAAGACTTTTCCAGGACCCAGTTTACTAAATTTCATGGACTCAATCTAGCCAACGATCAATGTCGGTTTAACACTTTCCTGGCATTTTTACACTTCTTTACTTGACAACAAGCACTTTACAGCACTCTCGTCCATGCTGAAGAATTTCAAATGGCTTTTAGCATATCTGTGCCGAATCTCGCAGCACGTGAACCATCTGTTTACAGCTAACCATTGAAATTCTTTTTTTCTGCAGCCAAACAGTTGAAAAGGCAGATCGATTTTGTGGCAAATTTTATTTACGGTAAAGGGAAGTAACTTCATTTCTTATGACAAGGTACTTAAATGTTTCGTCTGCTATGATTAAAGGATTTAAATGACCGCAAAAGTTTTAAAAGTTTTTTTGACTGAATTTAAAGGACCTCCTTGCTGATATTGTGGACTTAACAGGCCTTTTGAACTTTGATAGATTTCACAGCACTTTAAAGCACCTGGTCAGACGATTTTGAAAATTCCAGGACATTCCAGGAGTCTTGCACACCTTTGCTGTTTTTCAAGCACTTTTCAAGCCCAAAAAAAGGCATTCAAGGGGCAGCACTCACCTCCAAAGCGGTTCAAGGAACGGTGGACACCATTTTACGACATGTCCTGAACCAAGGGCCGTCACCATCGCCTGACGAACTCATCCCAAACGACTGTCGAAACAGAAACATGACAACAGCGTGTAAGCGTGTAAATGAGGACACCATTTTACGACACGCCCTGAACCAAGGGCCGTCACCATCGCCTGACCAACTCATCCCAAACGACACTGTCGAAACAAGAACATTACATTTAACATTTAAATTACAAACTTTTTTTAAATTTTAATATTTCTCTTTATTATTTTGTATTTGGTACTTTAGAGTCACAGGAGTCTCAGTGAAATTCGGGTTGCTCCCACCTGGAGAACACGTCGCAGCCAGAGGTGCGCCACCCATTTTTTTTTTATAATTTGCATGCATACTGAGGAAAGAAAGGGTGTGTGTAAATTTTGACCAAATGACAACTTTTTCGTTGCCACTGGGTTTAACGCGTGCTAAGTGCATGGGCACACTGGACCTCGGTTCATCGTCTCATCCGAAAGACTCCATGTTCAGACCGTAAGGCCTAGTGCAGAGTGAGAGGAAAAATCCCCTGTACCCAGGTTCGAACTCGGGTTTATTGCATACGAGGCGAACGCGCTACCTCTGTGCCACTCTACAGAGCATCAAATCCCTTGGTGTGCGCTTACGCAACTCATCCTTTTATAAAATCATGACGTCACCATCTCTTTAATTGCTATCAAACACAAACAAACTCTTTGCAATATAAAAGGACTCTGGCATCTATTCTTAAAGGACATAAATGCATGGGTGCTGCTGGGATATTTCAAAAAGCCTGCAAGGCAGGGGTCCAGGGGCCGTCCAGTTAACAACTTGACTTAAAACAATACTAAAAAATATAAAGTTCCTTGCAAAGGCATGTCAATATTTATCTGTATTCATTTCTTTTATATTCTACACATGCGAGAAACCGACAAAAAGTTTATATATATATAGGAAATTCGTTGCTTCTCAAATTCTCATAATCCGGCGACGCCGGCTCCAGGCAATAAAAAAATCCTGCATTTCAGGACATCCTGAAAGCTTGAGCATCCATGTAAATGTTTTTTTTCTTACCTCTCTTCAGTAAAGGGGAAGCAGAGGCCGAAGCGTTGAGCTGAGCGCTGCGTGAACCGATTCCTGACAAGGGGCTTTTCACGTAGTTGTAACTGTGGAAAGACAGACATAACAAAACTAACAACACAAAATGCATAACAAAACTAACAATACCGTAATGCACAGACTATTGTGGAATGACACATAACGAAACTAACAATACCGTAATGCACAGACTATTGTGGAAAGACATAACGAAACTAACAATACCGTAACGCACAGACTATTGTGGAACGACACATAACGAAACTAACAATACCGTAACGCACAGACTATTGTGGAACGACACATAACGAAACTAACAATACCGTAATGCACAGACTATTGTGGAATGACACATAACGAAACTAACAATACCGTAACGCACAGACTATTGTGGAACGACACATAACGAAACTAACAATACCGTAACGCACAGACTATTGTGGAACGACACATAACAAAACTAACAATACCGTAACGCACAGACTATTAGCCGCAACCCCCCCCCCCCCCCCCCCCCCCCCCCCTGAAACAGATGATCCCTGCGGCTCGTCTAATGCTGAGGCTTTAACGTTACCAGAACAAACTCAGAACCCGTCCACGATCATAATGAAATACAGTGGAACCTCCCTTATAAGACCTTCAAAAATCATCCAAAATGAGGTCTTATAATGGAGGGGTCTTATAAGGGAGGTAATTTTAATACTTACAAAGGGCAATGGCTCAGAAAAGTAGGTCTTATACGGGAGGGAGTCTTATAAGGGAGGTCTTTAATATAAGGGAGGTTTCACTGTAGAACATAATTAATGTGCGTCTTAGTGTCCGAAATATTGCGGTAAATAACGAAGCGGCTCGTTGTCTGTGAATTACGGTTAATAACTAACTGTTGTGTTAAAACCAAAGTTCCCATAGTACACATAGCTGCTACGGTGGAACCAGAACTCGACAAACAACACCACACATTGAGACAATTAAACAAAATCTCTGAAGTTTTAAGAGGATCCAGCACTTCCAATGAACTCAAATGAATGGTTGTTTCTCAAAGTAAACACACAAACACCATTTTTTCAAGCTTTCAAAACCCAACGGTTTTTTCTTCAGGAATGAGTGAATGGAAATAACACTATTACACAAAACTTTTACAGGTAAATGGTTGTCTCACACAATCAGACAAAGTAGAAAACTCTCCATCTAAACAATACAAATCCTATACTACAATCAATGTTGACATTTGGTATTAGTTTCTTCTTCTTCTTCTTCGATCGCTCAGGCAAGCTTCCTGTCCTATGAGCGCAGATGCGTCATGCTGCCGTTATGTGCCTTCACTAAAACAAATTGTTAGGCCCAGCATGTCCGTCTTTAGCTGGAAAAAATCTTTGGAAGTGTTTCTTTGAAAAAAGGAAGGAGAAGGAACCAGTAAGGCAGAAAGATAGATGATAGTAAAGCAAAGGGAAAAGGCAGAGTGAAGGAGAGTGACAGATTAGATGTTACAAGCACAGAACTTCCGGAAGTTGGGGGAACTACTTGTACGAAAGAAAGATCCCCAGGAATGCCCACGGGGAAAGGAGGGAGGGGCGGCGGGGGGTATTAGTTTCTAGTCACAGAGACTGTCTCTGTGAAATTCGGGCTGCTTCTACGTGGAGCGCGTCGCCGCCAGTGCAGCACCACGGCAGATGTTTCCTTACCCGGCAGGGGAAGTGTGGGGGGAAGGGTTCTCCTTCTCCCAGTGGTCCTCGGGGTCGTTGAACACTTCGTCGTCGTCCGCTGAACTGTCGCCCTCGTTCTGAAACGCGCAAAACACGCATGCATATACTCGCGGGAACGCAATCACGTGCGCACATTTGCAGGCACAACCACATGCATGCAACATGCAGCCACACACACACACAATGAGGCTTTACACTACTTCTTGATGACAGGAAAGGGCGATAATTTTAGGACTGACTTGCACCTAGTGCAGACCTGCCACATTCTGAGAATAAAAAAGAGGAGCGAGAATCTAGGGGCTGGCACTGGCCCCCCAGTAAAATCCATTGCCACTTTGAAATGTGCGGCCTTCTCTTTTGTTCTTCAAACATGCAGTCGTTTTTGTCAGTTTGACTCTGAGATCCATTTTAGAGTAAGAAATATTGACCAATCTACAATATTTGTTGGTCATTTAGCCTGAGATAGGCCTATGCTTCGTGTAGCCCCTCACTGTCTCATGCTGACCCTTAGATGTCCATTAGCTGGTGCTTTGAATGCATGCTCTTTGTTGTGAAATTGAGTGGAAAATGTATACAAGACAGATTTTAAAATATAGGAGCTGGGGAGGTTGCAAGAGGAGCTAGGAGCAATGCTCAACATATCTGAGCTGCTCCTCTGAAATCGGAGCAAGTGGCAGGTCTGCTAGTGACGAGTCAGGAGTTTTGTATGGCGCTTCACGAGGGGCAGCCGCTGTGGCACGTTGTATAATCGTGGTTTCTTTTTACATGTCCCATAAAGTTTTATGTGTTGGGTATTTCATTATTATGTTCTTATTGTGCATGTGTTTATGCCGTGCCACAAATCAATTTCTTCATGAAATGATGGCTTCCGCCATGTACGACGGGCTGAACCAACCAACCATGGTATAAACAAAAATTATGTTCCTGAATCACTGTCTTGAGGCCGAGGGCAGATGAAAAATTTTCACTTTTTGAGATAAAAAAGTAGTCTTGAGTCTTGAGGGGCAGATAATTTCCTGGGGCTATAAATCTACTACTTCGTGACAGGCAAGGACGATAAAATGGTAGGAAGCTATAACAACAAAATCTGAAATTTGTGCAAAATTTGAAAGTTGCGCCTTATAATCAGTCCCAAAAAATACGGTAGATTTCTTTTTCTCTCTCTTTCCCTCATTCTCTCACACTCTCTCTTTGTCTGTCTGTCTCTCTCTCTCTCCGTCTCTCACCTGGTACAAATCCCTCATCATGACCACTTTCTCCTCCAGCTTGGCCACTGTCCAGTGGGTGTAGATGCCGTGGCGGGCGTTGGTCGCTTTGATCAGAATCTGACTCCTCCTACTGCTGCCGCCGTTGCCGCCGCCCCTACTACCGGTACTACTACTACTAGCGCCACCACCATCACCACCATCCCCATTTGCGTCTCCTCTCTCGCTCTCCTCTCCCTCCTCGACGACATCTTCTCGGCTGAACACCTGTAGGGAAAAGAGAGGGGATATGTGAAATACCAGGGTTCGTACAGATCTGTGTCCAAAAAATTCCAGGACTTTTCCAGGACCAGTTTACTAAATTTCAAGGACTCAATCTGGCATACCGGTCAATGTCGGTTTCGTTCCCGCCTGAGTTGCTCGTGCTTCTGGCCTTGACAATGGCTTTTTACAGCACTCTCGTCCATGCTGGTGATGTCAAAGTTCTTCTTGCACACTGTGCAGCTAGCTTTCAGTTTTGAACTATCTGTTGACGGAGCTAACCAGCTCTGATATTCTTTTTTTTTGTGCAGCCAAACATCGTTGAAAATGCAGTCTCCATTTTGTTGGAAAACGGAAGTACGGTAAAGGGAAGTAACTTCAGCGGCAGACAACTCACGCAAATGTCGTCTGCTATGATCTAGGCACCGGCACCGAAAACTTTTATCTAGGAATTCAGGTTTGGTAAATAGCTCATTAAAAAGCACTTTTAAAAATAGGAAGAACACAAAAAAAATGAAGACTCTATCTTAAACGGTTTTGAAGATACAGCTGTTTGAAGTTGACGTTTTGCGTCATTATGCGAAAATCTTAAATTTCCCTCAAGTTTAGAGATCTACAAAACCCCAAATATGACTTACAGCAATATTTTTTAAGCATAGTTCAAATCTGTATAGCATATATATTGCAAAAACTCACAAAGAGTATTCCTGCCATAAAAAGTATTTTTGTGACGGAGCTTCAAACTTGGCAAAAATACCAATTTCTTACGTCAGAAACGAGACGATGAGGCATTTTTGGAACATCACCACACATAAAGTATTCCTTGTATACCCCTGAAAACATATTTCTGAGGTGTCTACAACATGGTTAATGGGCTTATTTTTTTCTAGGCAGCTCACTTGACATATAAATGTTTGGCTTGGCCTCAAAGTATGGTCATCAGCTAAAAACACCCAACGGAAAATCAAGGGGAGACACCCAGTATGACACTTTGAACACCTGTAACTCAAAAACTATGCATCAGATTCCTTTCAAATGTTGCATGGTTGTTTAAAACATAATAGCAAACAACATGTCAAAAACCCACTCTAAACAATCAGCAAATAAGAAAATTTATGCAGATTTGTATGCTCAAAAATAGACAAATATGCACCATGAGTGATCTGAAAAAACTTTCAAATCTTTATTAATTAAGCATGAAATATGTGCTTTAAGTTGTATTTGATTGATATTGTGATATCTTACTGTATGTAAAATTGTAATTAACTATTAAAGCATTATCAACCAGTATAATCAGAATATAAAATAAACAAAATGTGAAAAAGACCGTACAGAGTGCCGAGAAATGCAACTTTCAAGAAAATTTCCTTCTGTACTGTTAAGTTACATAAAATGTTTCATACTGTAACATCTAACTGACCATAATTAATGAAAAGCTTAACAAATAAAGTATTGTCAATCATTGAATCAGTCTATTCAGAATGTAATTTAATAAAATGGGGGGGGAGGGCACATCTTTACCTTTACCTGAAAATTGTATGCATACATGTCTCTTTGTATTGCAAGTGCTTGAAGGTGAACGAGTCGAGTGCTTTTTTTTTCAGTCAAGGCCAGATTTTGGAGAATATTTGGTTAACGGAACCCCTGAGTGTTACAAATGCATATTTGGCTTTTAGAGTATGTTCATTTATCAATGAATATCAACTTGAGATTGTTTAAGCAATTGTTTTATTTATTAACTATAACATGTTTGCATAAACTTTTTTTGCAACCTAGTAATAGTATAACATATCTGGTTGGTGGTTACAATATGAGGGGTTTGTTTGTGCTTTCATACTAATGTGCAAGTGTATGTGCACATGTATGTGTGACACTGACAGTGTGTCACATGTTTGTCACAACAGTCTGCCTGTCTCACTGTGTATGCATACTTCGTGTGTGTGTGTGTGTCACTGTGTGTGTGATGTTTGTGTGCACATGTGTGACAGTGTGTCACATGTTTGTCATGACAGTCTGCCTGTCTCATTGTGTATGCATACTTCTAGTGTGTGTGTGTGTGTCACTGTGTGTATGTGTGTGTATGTGTGCATGCACATGTGTGTCACGTTTGTCACAACAGTCTGCCTGTCTCACAATGTATATATACTTCTTATTCGTCTTCTTGACTGTACGTGGCCACAATCAACACTTTGATTATTATGCCATGGAACTGGGGAGGTTCAAGACCACTTTTGCCCGAAGAAAGGCTCAATGCCTGAGAAGAAATAAACAACAGAGAGAGCACAGATACGAGAACTTCGTGTGTGTTTGTGTGTGTGTGTGTGTGTGTGTCTTTTTAATTAAGATTCATTGAAGTTGAATACTTTTTTCATGAAACTATTTATAAGCATCAAAATGAGTAAAGGAAAGAAAAAAGGCAACATAGCCTGTTCCATATACTGATTTGAAAGTGATTTGTAAAATTAAAATAAACAGTACATCGATAATGACAAAATAAAACTTTGTCCGAAATACAAGCAATTCTTCAAATTCTTCTAAACACGTGATTTTAATGATCAAAATCAGTTTTCGGTGTAAAAAATGATACTCGTAAGCCTAATCGAGAGCAGACGACAAAGCGTCGAACACGATTCTTCACTTCCGGTCTTTCGTTAGCGTGTCTCATCGTCCGATTTTCTTGCAATCACGGACCAAATAGAGCTAAAAACTATCAATGATTGCAAAGTTAACAATAATATGTGTTCAACTTGAGATGTAAATACTTTTCACTGAATATAATAGCTCCGAAAAAAATACAATTGCAAAACAATCGGTCACCGAGTCCGTGATGTCAACACTGCAAAAGTTGTTCCTAATCTGTTCACGAATCGTGAAATCGTAGCTGTACTAGGACTTATAAAGTAATATAAAGTACATAATTTGATTCCAAAAGGATTCTAGTTTAATTACCTATCAGCATTTGCCCAAGTAACCCTTGATTTCGATGAGAAAAGTGTTCGAAGCATTGTCAAGATCATCGGACGAACTCGAAGTGGCCGCCATTGTAAGTCAGTCACAGGTCGAAGTAGGTCAGATATGTAAGCGTTGTTTTCATTGGCTTGCGCTTCGTCAGGCCAGCTCGTAGTGCTTAATCTCTACAACCATTAGATTCAGCAAAAAACGATCTTTCCATCGCTATGAGGTAAGGATAGGTTTATT
Organism: Phymorhynchus buccinoides; assembly: GCA_017654935.2. Lineage (NCBI taxonomy): Eukaryota > Metazoa > Mollusca > Gastropoda > Neogastropoda > Raphitomidae > Phymorhynchus > Phymorhynchus buccinoides. The sequence goes on along the minus strand of CM065705.1, from coordinate 35,155,247 downwards.
TAAACCAAATCGGAGAATTATCGGCTCAAAGTGATCTCATATTTTGCAAGTGTAATTAATAATCTTTGCTGGATTGGCTTAAAAAAAATAAAGTATGGAGGTTAAAGGGGCGGCCTTTAACCTCTCATTTCACCTCATTTGCATACTGTGAATGGAATTTTCCATGCTGAAAGAGCCAGTCAAAACGAGCGACCCTCCAACTTTCTCAAATTCGGCCATGGCGGCTTTGCGACACGGGAAGCTGATCGCGGTTTACAGTATGTTTTTTACAAAACAAATACACTCTCACAGTCTCACTCAACACACAAATTACACCACGGATGAATAAATGGAAGATCAATGTTTATTTTCATCGTTGTTTCAACAAAATTATTCACCTTTTTCATACAGAAATCACAAGTGAAAGATAGTCATTTTTCAGGCTAAAACTGACTTTCCCGTAGGCGATTACTATACAGCGCCTCTACCTATATGATCGCGATATCGGTATGACCTTAAAAGGGTTTTTTAGTTTTTTTACTTGAATTTAGTTTTAACCTTCAATTATTTTTTGTGGAGGAGATTTTCACTTTGATGGATTGAGATTAAGGACGTGGTCAGACGATTTTGAAAATTCCAGGACTTTTCCAGGAGTCTTGGGGCCTTTGCTGTTTTTCAAGCACTTTTCAAGCCCTGGAAAAGGCCATGTCAATTTTCCAGTACTTTTCAAGGTTTCAAGGACCCTGTACGAACCCTGGTGTACCATAAAAACTGGACTATAAGACGCACCTGTATATAAGCCGCATCCCTTAAATTGACAAAATATCAGGTATTTATTCACATATAAGCCGCACCAGTTTATAAGCCGCAGAGAAAATTGTATGTGCACAAAGCAACACAAATATAGAAATTCTCCTATCAGAACATGAGTATTAATGTCCTCACACATTTTAAGCAAGAGATTTGAATCTATTGATTACCCAACCCAGTTTTGAGACTAAAGAAGCTGAAAATAGGCTAAAGAATGTGGTCAGAAACAGATTTAATCATACTGATAAATGTAGAATGGAAAAGACTCCACATATAAGCCGCATCAGTCTATAAGCCGCATGGGCCAAAGTTCAGAAAAAAAGTAGCGGCTTATACTGTTATAGTCCGCATTTTACGGGTAAGTGTGTGAATGTGAACATGTGAGTGAGCGCGTGTGTTTATGCGTGTGTTGGTTCTTTAATTTAACGTCTATCCACCTTACAGTGATCTTAGAGAAAAGGGAAAAAAAGCATGTATGCGTATGATTACGTGCAAATGCATGTGGTGTTTTGAATGTCCGTTTAACCCTCTCTAGGACACAGACGCCAAATTCGACCGAATTTTGTCAACTCATGCAGCCTGTATGCGCCGATTGCGCCCGCTGAACGCCAGGTCTAGTAGTACTACATTCACTTTCACTTTCTCCCTACCCACAATGCAATATACTAAGTTAGTTCTTCCTGTTCCTGACTCTCAGTGGTCCGTTTTTGGTTCTTACAGCAAGGGAAAGCACCCACTAGTCTTTTTGAACGGATTTTTCTAAGTGACCCAAAAAAAAAAAATTCTTTCCACGTGACGTGACGCAGTATTGACTCGGCGCGATGCTCGGAGCGCCATTACGGATTTTGTATTCCAATTCATGGTTTGTTGTGTGACAGTGTGTTAGCTTTGGAATAATAATATCATCATTGCTATTCAATATGCATCTTTTTGAAGGTCTTATAAGGGAGGTTCCACTGTAGTATGAAACAGAAAGGAGGCGAGGGGGGGCAAAAAATCCTTCCATTTTTCTCACCATATCTTTCTTCAAGTACTGACTGAGCTTGTTCGCCTCTCTCAGCAGCAGAGCCACTTTGTACAGGTCCTTGCGTGTCCCTCCGCCTCCGACGGAACTACTTTCTCCCCCCGCCCCTCTCGCCCGACTCTTGGTGGGCGTGATCATCTCCGCCCGACGCTGGCGGAGCTCGTCCAATCGAGCGGCGGCTTTGGATCGCTCCGACTCCAGGAGCTCCAGGATCCTGGATTTGTTGGTGAGCAGTTTGGAGTTGACCTGCGAAGCAAACCGCATGCACTAAAGCTGGTTTAAACAAATCTTTATTCATTTGAATAACGATCAAACAGAAAGACAAATAGAGCAACAACAAGCTCGAAGCTTATACCGTGCTCCTTAAATTTGTGTTGTGCAGTAAAGTTGTGGGTGCAAGGCAGAGTGGTATGCAAGAGTTGTATGACAGACAAGTAGTCAAGAAAGCCAGGAAAATTCTTAATGATAACAGTCATGTTCTGGCAAAATACTATGAAGTATTACCATCGGGCCGTCGATACAGAACTCTAAAACTGAAAATAAGAGCACAGAAAACTTTCTTACCAAGATCAATTCATCTGTTGAACTCTTAATGCACTGCATCGAGTGATTGTTTTGCTGAGCAGCCTGTCCATCTCCTTGGGATTGAATTTGTATTCGTATTCGTCCAGTTTGTTAACTACAATATTGCAGTGTTATTAGTTATTAGTTTATATTCTTTAATTGTTGATAAATGTGTTTATTGTTGTTGTTTCTTTTGTTGATAAATGTGTTTATTGTTGTTGTTTTTCTTATGAGCACCTGGCTGCAATTTCTCAGTTATGAGATAATAAAGATGATTTGATTGATTGATTAATTAACATCATAGTTGCACAACTGATTGAACAGATGGAGACTGCATTTAAACCAAGTAATATAATGATGAACAAAATTAAAGGTATTGTTAATCAATGTCATTTAGAAACTTATTACAACTGTGAATACAAAAGAAGAATTTAACAGTGAACAAAAAAGAAATAATAATAATAATAATAATAATAAATCAATAAATTTACAAATTTGTGAATTTGGGAGAGACCATGGGGAAACAAAACACAAAACAATAAATGATCCATAGCGCAACATGAAATGTAAAAAATGTGAATCAGCTAGTAAAGCATTGGAGAAGCACGCACAATACATACACGTATAGAACTAAAAATCTGTTCTCCTTTTTGCCTGGAGAGCAGTTTTTGAGTTCACTGGCAAACCAGACATACACATTAAAGTTTGATCTTGTTTGCTGAGCAGTTTTAAGCTAATTTTATCTAGACGGCGCCCGCGTAGCTAACCGAGCGCTGTGAGCCATCACTCCTTCCTTTCCTTACAACCCTTGTGGACATTGTGACGTTTTTGTTTTTGTTTTCCTCCGTATGTTGAGCATGTGTGTATGTGGAATCAATAAATAATGACGTATGTATAATGACGAAATTTTGATTATGATGTCCTTAAAAAAATTTTTGGTAAAGGTAAAGATGTGCCACCCCCCATGCATTTCTCGGTTAATTGTATTTTTCCGTTTTTGCCTTTCTTACCATACATAAAGCTGTATTTTAGGAACATTTTTAGCTAATTACCTTTTTGGAATACTAACCCTAACCCTAACCCTACCCCTAAACCTAACCCTACCCCCCACTATGTACTGCAGTACACCGCGATTTGTCACAGTTGTGGTTCGTTGCGTTTTTCCGTCTTATACGGTGGGGGGTAGGGTTAGGGTTAGGGCAAGGGTTAGGGTTAGGGTTAGTATTCCAAAAAGGTTATTAGCTAAAAATGTTCCTAAAATACAGCTTTATGTATGGTAGAAAGGCAATAACGGAAAAATACAATTAACCGAGATAGGTAGGGGGGGTGGCACATCTTGACCTTTACAAAAAAATTTATCAAATAATTATGTAAATTAGGCAGGCAGTTGAGTTTTTATATTTTTTTATATTTTTTATTTAATAAGTAACAGACTTTCCATAAAAAATCAATTAAAAGGGCAGAACCCGAACTTTACAATACATACATTTTCAAAGATGTTTGGGTCCTATTATTCCTTACACGGCAGTAGGAAAAACTAGATTATTTTTTTTTACATTCTGACGGTTCTCCGTAACCGCTACGGCAACTGACTAATAGCTGTAACAACGGTGACTGGCAAACGAATCGGCTACAAGTGGCAAGATCGCTACCAGCCACCAGCGCAGGCTAGAAAAAGTTAATCTGAAAAACATGCGAGTATGCACACACACACACACACACACAGTTTAAATTCACTGACATGCTTTGCTTTTTTTCCTTTTTGGGCGCGCGCACACACACACACACATACAATTTGAATTCACATACCTATTTTGTTTTTGTTTTGTTTTCTATCAGAAAAACATATAACAGGCTTCTTACTCTTGAAGTGTAACAAAATTCAAGGAGTTTTCAAGGTTTTTCCCCCCAAGGGTGTAGTTAAGATTTTTCAAGGGGTCCTGAAGTTGATAAAATGAGCAAATATTATGCAAAGTAGCTTCACCTCCAAACTCAGATTCCTCTCCAAAAACAACAACACTGAAACGGAAAAATGCCAAGTCCTCAACTGTCTGTTTCCGAACAACCACACAAAGAAAAACAATACTGTACTTTACCGTAATAATCAGACTATAAGACGATATTTTTCCCTCCAATTTCGACCTATGCGCCTAATAAACGAGGGCGCCCTATGAGTGAATTGTGAGAAGAGAGGCAACGATTGCCGTACTCAGTACAGTCTTATTAGTCTACCGTGAGTCACAACATCGAAAGTGGTAAAGAGTCGCTGATAGAACGAATACTCACGTTAAAATGCTTCAAAATCCCTATTATCGTCCGAGATACCGTCCAACAGATGCCACAACCCTTCATTGGATGTAAAAAGCATCATTGTGGAGCTTAAAATTCCATAATTCTACCAGTTTTCACGAAGAAACGTCCAAACACAACAACCGGAAGTCGCAAAAACGGAAGTTTAGATTATTTGAGAAAGGAGCCAACTCTCGTTTATGACAGCAGTAGTGGCGGTCAGTAAGCGTTTACAGGACGCCTACGGGCTTCAAACTTCGACTTTCTTTTGCGAGGTGTGTATCGCGTTATAAACGAGGGCGCCTTTTACTTTATTTTTTTCAGATTTTTCTTGAAAATTGTCCTATTCGCCTTATACACAGCAGCGCCTAATGATCCAAAAAATGCTGTACTTTACGTCCACACTGGGCAGTATTCCCACAGAAGGCTACTCTTCACACAGGCAAAGCTGAGCGGAAGCTGCTACAATGAGGATTGTAGGACCTTGGGAACATCAGGACATCCCGAAAGCAGAAGCATACATGTAGGCCTAACTAGTGAACTCATCAATCTGTACAATCTTCTCTCTCTCACTCTGTACTTTTTATTTTATTTAGTTGAATATAAAAACGCATTTAAGCGCTTACGCGTAAGGCCGGGTTCACATTAGACGCGTAAGTTAAAAACGCGTTCCGTTAAAAAAAAAACCACCTAAATAAGTCGAAGAAAGAAGAATAACATTTTACGCATAATGGGGAAATTCAGACACGTGCGCAAATCTTTTCCCTTCTTTGTTTCACTTATTTATGGATTGCGCACGGGTTTCCGCATGGAATATCCGCTTATGTGTGTACACGGCATGGTAGTGGGGGCAAAGTGGTTTTCAAGGAAAATGGACAGGGGGCTGAAGAAAATTCAATAAATGAGAGTGAAATTTTCACTTTTTTCATGCCATTTCAATGCATTGTTTAATAATTTATGCTTCAAAGTAAACTGTTTCGTGGATTTTCCGCGATTCGCGGAGATCTGCCTGGTGTGCACAGCCTTACTCTCACACCCCTGGCCGAAGAAGCAAAGAAGAAATCCCATGTTCACCTTTTGAGCAGCCTCCTCCTCCAGCTGTTGTCTGCGTCTGCCCGCCAGCACCTCTTGTTCCAGCATCTGTGAACGCAGCAACACACTGACCGATGTTTATCATCATCATCATCATCATCATCATCATCACACTAAAACGGGGCAGTGGGTGGATGCCTCGTGCCTCCATACGGGGAGCTGGATGACCCCCCCGCCCCCTCCACGAGTCTCTCCCCGTGGGGATACCGGGGGGTCTTTCGTAAAAACATCCGATGAAAGTCATCAGTGATGTCACCAAATCAGTATGTGATACGTTGTAAATGGCAGTCAAGGGGTTAACTAGCACACAGCCTTAATCGATGAAAGGTCATTGCTCTTTGTAGGTATTCCAAAGGGGTTTTCAATAATGTATGCTGCACACTGTCTGTAGCTACAGTTTGATAGATCTTTTGATCCTGATTAAAGTGATATCAGAACCAAGTCTGTGTGATTAAAACGAAAACAGTTGACAGGTTTTTTAATGTTTTTTCCATTTTCACTCACACACAGCAAAAAAAACCATAAAGTCACAGAGATCTCAAAGTTCATGTTCTTAATCTTTATATACTGGCAATCAAACGCACAAAATTAGTTGACCTCAAATGCTTTATCAAAAAAAGTTGTAAATCTCCAAACTCGGGTTGAAAATTAAGTTATTTCCACAGATTCTTGGAACAAAATCGCACAATGGGGGTATTTCAAAGGTCTGGTACACAGTTGTTTTCAGTACCATAACTACAAAATATGGATTACAACTTTATAGTAACTTAGAGATTATGCTCTTCTGACGGACTGGGCTAGAATTTGTTCATAGTGGAGATGCCTTGCCCAGGGTACATCCCCACTCTCTCAGCCACATGGATTTGAGGACTGCTGGCATTGGGGAAGGTCCCCAAAGGCCAACCCAACCCCTTTGGCTGCAGCACCAGAGTCGGTGGTGCCGAGGCCCCACCTCGTTTGAGAGTCATAGTCTTCCACGAGAGACTGAACTGTACCATGATTTTCAATTACTGTAGAAAACCCTCTATTGTACAGCTCTCATGTTACTGTTGGCCCCTACTACAGGCTAATGTCAACCAATGATAAAAGCCATTTGAGCAAAGGGACAAAATGTAGTGCATGCTAAAACGCATCAAGTACCGAGCCAGGGGTCCCTTTCGTCCCGCAAAACAAGGGGTTCCAGGAACTCCTTCATTTACAGCATAGAAGGTCCTAGAGGCGGAATAGAGGGTCCCAGTGGCATTGCAAATGCTAAAAAGACTTTTTCTAGTGCGTCCCTGGGACCCCCTGCGCATTCTTTTAGAGGGCCCTTGAGAATTTTAGTGCTTCACAGACCCCCAACTGGGGGTCCCTGGGAGCCCTGGGAGCTGTCGTTATTTTCATAATTTACAATCGTTACAACTCACTGCTCAACAAGTGTGCACACTTCTCACCATTTTCTGCTTGCGGAGGTCCTCGATCACACAGTGGGCTTCTTGCTTGGACTGCACGGCTTTCTTCACTTCCAGGCTCTGCTCCTGCTGTTAAAGCCAAGGACAAATAAACTCAGTTTTGGCTGAAAAATCGTTTTAAATCGCTTATCTGTATTAAACAGCTTTATATTAAGTGTTATTTTGAAAGAAATTGCCTTTCTGAACCGCCTTGGCTATAGTTTTTTCATCTCCAAGTCCCCTGAGTCGAAAACGACTTGATTTTGTACTTTCAAGCGGGAGTTTTGGAGCAGTATCTCGCATATGAGATGAAAGCGTGAAAAAAACGAGACAAAATTGAGTCATTACAGACTTGGCACCGAAAGTAAAAGTAAAACAATGGCAGAATTCATGGACTTCGTAGCTTCTTCACAGATCTTAGGCTTACCGTGTTATCAGTTTTGTTTCCAACATGACTTCAGAACACCAAAGTGAACACAACTGATGTCCACTGTTCTAATCTTTGAAGAAAATGACGTCAATTATTAATATAAGTCACAGAAGCGCCTTCAATAAAACGTCAACATTTTTATCATTTCCTGGAAGTATTAGGTCTATTTTTACATTGAAGCCTACTTTCGTTTGGCGCCCGTTGCGTCATAGCTGCCGACAAGTTTAAGTTTTGCGACATTGACTTTATTAAAATATAAATACAATTCTAGAAAATCTCCCTTTTTACTTCATTAATAATAATTTGTCGTGTTCATTTATACAACACAATCAAATTCCAGTGTATCTCAGCATGTTTGCGACATGTTTGCCACAGAGTTGTCATATCATCTAACCTTTAGCAACCTGCATATTTTTCTGACGTTCCATTCTCTGCTACTGCATTCTTTTTGAGGCGGTGAAAAATGCTTACACCCACTTGATTAAAAATGCTATAATTTTCTCTGTGTGTTGTGTGCAGACTTGATTATTGGAATAATAATAAAGAGATGATTGAGGAAAGTTTTGATATGATGTATTTTGCTGTCCGTGTATGCTTTGTTGTTGAAAAAAAAAGAAGAAGCGAAATCAACAAAGCGAAAGTGTTGACTTACTGTTTCGGCATGGTCGGAATGAGTGCCGTCTGCTTCAAAGTTCACCCACTGACTAATTAACTCATGTCTAAGATCCCTTTAACGAAATAACTCACGGAAATATCATTAAGAATATATATGAAAGGCATCATTTTCTTTGAATTCAACCTAGTAGTCAAAATCGGAACCGAATCACAATCGCGGCTCGAATCGATATTGGATCGTCTTCATCGAGTCACACTGACATCGGCTACCCCCCCTTCTACTGCATAACGATCTTCTATCACCCTTTCACTGTCGATATCCGACCTAACAAAGCCTAAGAAATCATGATTTAAACAAATATCGACGCTAATTTCCAGTAGGAAGCTTCGCCAACACGGAAATCCGCCATATTTGATAGTGAACTTTGCTTTCTGACCGATTGAAACTTTGAAAAATTCATACAACTACTAAAAAAGCAAATGGCGGCTTGCTGGAAGAGAAGCAAGGAGCCGAGCCTCATTCTGAAGCTATAGTGAGGTAGTTTCTATTATTAGTAACAAAAATAAGGTCCGCGAAGCATTGGTTTGGGGGTACCCTCTCAGGGCGACACAGTGCGCCTGCAGTTACAGGGGAGATTATCGGCTCGGCGACACAGTGCGCCTGCAGTGTGCTAAAGGTTAACAAATCGCAGTAATATGTCAAGGTGGCACACTGCGCTTTTGGGGGTCAATTATTGATCATTTTTGTTTCTCAGGATCTAATATAGATATCTACATGAAATTGTGCCCACAGAACATGACCCTGACCATATATATAATGCCAAATTTGAAGACTCTGTGTGAAGGCACTGTGAAAGTATGGAGACAACCTAAAACAAATTCACACGAAATCTTAGCCCCTCAACAGCGCTGGATTCAAGCACTGCATGTTGATGCTGATCATTTGTCCACTTTCCTAATAATAATAATAATAACAGTACATTTATATAGCGCTTTACCTCAGATGAGCCCAAAGCGCTTTACAATCAATTATTCATCAACAGATAACAAAAAACAAGATTCAAGAGTGACACCAACCACCAACAGCGCATATGCAAAGCAACTCTCTCTCTCTCTCTTTAACACACACGCACGCACGCACACACGCACACACACACACACTCACACACACGCACACACACACGCACACACACGCACACGCACACACACACGCACACGCACACACACACACACACATAAACACACAATTATTGACGCCAACTCATTCATACCCCATTCGGTAAGCCACAGCAACTGAGCCGCATGGACTGACCACATACACCAACACACATACACAAACACCCTCACACACAACGTACGCACGCAGACAGACACGCACACAAACACACACACACATGCGTGCACACACAACCCACAAAACCAAAATACACACAAGCACACATTCATGCTCACACACACACACACAACACACACACACACACTCACACACACACACACACACACACACACACACACACACACACACACACACACACACACACCACACAAAACACAGCACAAACCTCTTAAATCAATCTTCCCTCACGTGCACACAACGATAGACAACTGATCAAATATTTAGGGCGCAGCAGAAAAAGATGGGTTTTAAGAGAGGTTTTGAATGAGGAGACTGAGTTGGAGTGTCGGAGAGGAGAAGGCAGAGAATTCCACAGAGATGGTGCTTGACAAGAAAAAGAACGTTGGCCAGCAGATTTGAGACGGATGGAGGGAATGGAAAGGAGACGAGAATCAGAAGACGAACGTAGTTGGCGAGCTGGGACATAGAGATGAAGAAGATCAGAGAGATACAGGGGAGCTTGATCATTCAGTGACTTGAAGGCAAGGAGGAGAATTTTGTAGTCAATGCGTGATTGAACTGGGAGCCAATGTAGGGAACGAAGAACCGGAGTGATGTGATCGTACCTAGGGGAGCGAGAAATGAGACGAGCAGCATTATTCTGGACCCGTTGGAGCTTAGAGATGAGAATTGATGGACAGCCAGCAAGAAGTGAGTTACAGTAGTCAAGGCGAGACAGGACAAAAGCACATACTAGAGTCTTCAGGGCATCCTGAGAGAGGAAACGGTCATAATATTAGCATGTCTGAGATGTTAACTCCGCATTCTTTGTCTCATCAAACAATAGTTAAAAAAAATCACAGGATCTCGCTTGAGACAAAGAACGAAAGAGTCGGCGAGTTACCAAAGTTTTCTCCATGTGGGCCAGTTTATTCTCGTAGCCGGATCGTTGCTGGTGTAGCTCCTCCTCGGCTTCCTTCCGCGCCCGCTCCAGTTCCTCTTCCATTTTGGCCTGGGCTTCCTCTAGCTCCTCCTGCAGTCTGTGGCATTATAAATGTCGTCATCATTATCATCATCATTGTTATCATCATCACCACCATCATCATCATCATCATCGTCGTCGTCGTCATCGTGATCACCAACATCGTCATTGTCATCACCATCATCATCATCGCTCCAGTTCCTCTTCCATTTTGGCCTGGGCTTCCTCTAGCTCCTCCTGCAGTCTGTGGCATTATAAATGTCGTCATCATTATCATCATCATTGTTATCATCATCACCACCATCATCATCATCATCATCGTCGTCGTCGTCGTCATCGTCATCATCCAACATCGTCATTGTCATCACCATCATCATCATCGCTCCAGTTCCTCTTCCATTTTGGCCTGGGCTTCCTCTAGCTCCTCCTGCAGTCTGTGGCATTATAAATGTCGTCATCATTATCATCATCATTGTTATAATCATCACCACCATCATCATCATCATCATCGTCGTCGTCGTCATCGTCATCGTGATCACCAACATCGTCATTGTCATCACCATCATCATCATCGCTCCAGTTCCTCTTCCATTTTGGCCTGGGCTTCCTCCAGCTCCTCCTGCAGTCTGTGGCATTATAAATGTCGTCATCATCATCATCACCACCACCATCATCATCATCATCATCATCATCATCATCATCATCATCATCATCATCATCATCATCATCATCATCATCATCACCATCATCTTCTTCCTCCAGCTCCTCCTGCAGTCTGTGGCATTATTAATGTCATCATTGTCAACATCATCATCATCATCGTCATCGTGATCACCATCATCATCAACATCATCATCATCATCATCGCTCCAGTTCCTCTTCCATTTTGGCCTGGGCTTCCTCCAGCTCCTCCTGCAGTCTGTGGCATTATAAATGTCGTCATTGTCATCATCACCACCACCATCATCATCATCATCACCACCACCATCATCATCATCATCTTCTTCCTCCAGCTCCTCCTGCAGTCTGTGGCATTATTAATGCTGTCATCATCATCATCATCATCATCATCATCTTCTTCCTCCAGCTCCTCCTGCAGTCTGTGGCATTATTAATGCTGTCATCATCATCATCATCTTCTTCCTCCAGCTCCTCCTGCAGTCTGTGGCATTATTAATGCCGTCATCATCATCATCATCACCATCATCATCTTCTTCCTCCAGCTCCTCCTGCAGTCTGGGGCATTATTAATGTCGTTATCATCATCATCATCACCATCATCATCTTCCTCCAGCTCCTCCTGCAGTCTGTGGCATTATTAATGTCGTCATCATCACCACCATCATCGCTACCATCATCGAAAGTGGATTCCAGGGACAGGGTGCCATTTTTGACTGTTTCCAGGGACAAATACCCCTTAGGGGGGAGGCGGTAGGCAGCCTTGATGTACCCTTAATTCACTTACTTGGCTTCCTGTACTTTAGAGGCTCCTGTTTGGCCAATTCAAACCCATCCCAGCTTTCCAGACTAACAGTTGGCTATCTGATGGTAGCAGCCAGACACAACCATCAAGCACATACTCACAGTCACAGGCACCCCTAACTACTCATTTATTCTTATTCTTCTTCTGCGTTCCCGGGCCACAATGTGTCCATTTTCCAGTTTTCACTGGTCTCCTCACTGCATTCAGCCGACACATTCCGATTTCGGAGCAGCTCAATGGAGAAAACTATATGGAAGATTTTTTGGGGGAAAAAAAGCAGGAGAATGGGCCTAATAAGTCAGAAAGATAGTATATAACACAACGCAAAGGAAAAATGCAGAGTCAAAGAGAGAGACAGATTAAAGGAAGTTACAAGCACAGAACTTCCAGAAGGTGGGAGAACTGTTTGTACCGGCATGGGTGCAACTCCCCCAAAAGAAAAAAAACTGAAAGGCAGGGGTCTAGGGACTTATGGCCCCCCCGGCAGGGTACAGGGGCAGAGCCCCGTCAGACGATTCAGGGGAACAAGTTAAGAGAGAGAGATAACGAGATGCAGACAGTTAAAATGATAGACAGACAGTTTGAGTCTGATAAGCCTTGTAAAACTATTAATGCATTGCCTTTGTAAACTTCCAAGATAGAACACAGGGTTTTCATTTTGAAATGAAACAACAGATAAAAGAGTAAAAACAACAGATTCGGCCGGGGGTCCAGGGGGCCGCTAGGGCCGATTTTGAGCATTTTTCAACCCATTTGGTGAGCTCTCCAACAAAAACAACCGATTCAAAGACGATTTTAACCGTTGTTCTCGATCGGCAATCGGTTAAAAATGAAAACCCTGGAACAACCAAGTTCACAACACCCTAAATCGCGTGTGGTCAATAATTTAAAAACAAATTTTTTATTAATTTATAAAAAAAACTAGTTTCTGGTAAAATTAAAAATACTGAAATTGTGTAAAAATAAGAGTAGCACCCATGTACAGTACGGAAGACCCCCCGGGGGGACTAATTCATGCAATATGCACTCACTTGGCTTCCTGCACCTGCAGCAGCTCCTGCTTGGCGAACTCAAAGTCCTTGATGTCCGCAGAGCCGCTCGACTTCTTGTGCTTCTTCACCTCCATGGGGTGGTTGAACCTAATCAAATAATGCAAAAAAATAAACCGATAAAAGAAGAGCAAAAAAACATCCCAAACTGTTATAAACTTCACTGCCAAAATGTCAACTTGAAAGTCCATGGGAATTGTCAGAGACAAAAAACTCTGAAAAGCCCCCCAATTGAAGTATTTAGTAACAAAAACGAAGTATTTAGTAACAATTTCCAAAAAAAAATTCACGGAAATCCGCGAATTCACGGACAATTCCCACGCCTGATGCCACTACGTAGCCTTGGCATGAGGCTGTGTCAGACCAGTATATCGTAATCAACTTTGGTGGAGGGGAGTTAATTAGAAAGAGAGTATTCACCCTTTGTTCAATTTGGTTATCTCCTCTCTTGGCCTCAATATTTCATACATGTGTCCAGTTTTCAGTTTTCACTGGTCTCCCCGCTGCATTCAGCCGACACTTTCCGATTTCAGAGGAGCTCAAAGGAGAAAATTATTTAAAAGATTTTTGTTTTAAAGACAGGAGAATGGGCCAATAATTCAGAAAGATAGTGGATGATACTGATAGAAAATAAAGAGAAAAAGCAGTCAAAGAGAGTGATAGATTGGAGGAAGTTACAAGCACAGAATTTCCAGAAGGTGGGGAACTATTTGCATAAAGACCCCCTGATCCTGATATCCCCATGGGGAGAGACTCTCTCTCACATCCATGCACTTGTTATATTGCACAAACCCAGTGTTCAATGATGAATTTAGTTCTTGGTAAACGTCAAAAGGTTATTATTTAAAAGAATAAAGTTGAATAAATTGACACAAAGAAAATGGGGCAAGTCTCACCTGAAGTAATGGTCACCTCCCAAAATGACACGATCAGCCTGCAAAAAACCCAAAAAACAACAACCGTACAACATTTGAGTAAATACACTTTCCGACTCTGGTGTACTCATGATAAGCGTAGTTCCTTCTCAGAGTCAATCAAAACTAAAACTTAGTAAAAGGAAAGGAAAGAAAACATACTTGGGAAATTTTCGGCCAGCTTACTGCTGGCCTTCATCGACCCACACTGGGTCAGAAGTCTGGGGGCTGTTGGTGTCACCCCTTGAGTTGTGTTCACAGGGTTCCCACAGATCTCTATAAGAAAAATTCAAGGACTTTTTCCAGGGCTATTCCAGGACCATGCTGGTTAATTTGAAGGACTGAAAGTACTGCTTGTAATACGGATAAGCATTACGGTAAGAGGTGTGCTAAACTCGAACTATTTTAATTATTTGAAACTACAAAACCAGCACACACCAAAAGACCATTATATGTAGTATCATGGTCGTCTGCTGTCACAATATCAGGCGGTCAAAAGTCTGATTTTTAATTAAAAAAACAAGAGTTAACTTTGAGTTTTACTATATGTATATATATTCAGACATCAAGTGTTGGTTTTGCTTGCTTGAAAGTTGAGGATCTGGCAATTAGATTAAGAAAATTCCAGGACTTTTCCAGGAGCTTTAGGGCCTGTGCTGTTTTTCCAGCACTTTTTAAGCCCTGGAAAAGACCTTGCTAGTTTTCCAGGACTTTTCAAGTTTTCCAGGACTTGTGGGAACCCTGTGTTGACAGCTGGTCTGGTTCAGCACACTGTTGTATATGATGGGGGTAGATCATAGCCTGAGTCCCTGTTGAGGCTGGGTCTTCTCTCTCTACTTTCTATTGCCTCTTTCACTTTTCTTTTTCTCTACTGAACCACAATTCACAAAAAGAAAAACCGGAATGACTTTTCACCGCACTGTTTCAAAAGCATCACTTGCAGATGCAACTGTAATGGTGGGTGGGTTTTTTTCGTTTTTGGTTTTTTTTCGTCGCCATAATTATCGTCATTTGACTTTTGTTTCGTAAATATTACGACAAAATCGTAAAGGCAAACAGGTCTGGCAATACCATGGATCGAACAGGATTTAAAGCCCCTGACCTTTTCCACTGACGAGACAAGCAGCTCTAACCACTCGATCACAGCGCCCGTGTCATTATCATGGATGCAACTCCCCAAAATGAAAAATACTGAAAGGCTGGGGTCCAGGGCCCCAGCAGGGTACAGGGGCAGAGCCTCATTGGACGATTCAAGGGAGGGGGGGGGGGGGGGGGGCAACTTATGAGAGAGATATAACGAGACAGAGAAGACAGTTAAAATGATAGACAGACAGTTTGAGTCTGATAAGCCTTGTAAAACTATTACATTGCCTTTGTAAACTTCCAAGTTAGAACAACTAGACTAAGTTCAAAATGCCCCAAATCGCTTGTGGTCATTTTTTTTTTTTTAAGAATTAAAAAAAAATGAAGTTCAGTTTCTGGTAAAAAAATTAAAATACTGAAATCAGTGTACAAATAAGAGTAGCACCCATGCATAACAACAACAACAAAACAATACCAATCCAACTCACGTGGTGCAGGGTGGTGGGCTCGGTGATGAGGTTCCCGTTGACGTAGGTCGGGGCGTCACCGATGGGGGTGATGGTGACGATGCCCTCCATGTTGTTGATGATGCTGACACAGAGAAACGTCGTCATTGATAACAACACATGGATGCTTCTACAAAATCCTAGACAACCCAGTGGAAAGGTGAGGGTGACGATGCCCTCAATGTTCTTGATGATGCTGACACAGAGAAACGTCGTCATTGATAACAACACATGGATGCTTCTACAAAATCCTAGACAACCCAGGCAGTGGAAAGGCGAGGGTGACGATGCCCTCCATGTTGTTGATGATGCTGACACAGAGAAACGCCGTGATCATCGATAATAACACATGGATGCTTCTACAAAGTCCTAGACAACCCAGTGGAAAGGCGAGGGTGACGATGCCCTCCATGTTGTTGATGATGCTGACACAGAGAAACGCCGTGATCATCGATAATAACACATGGATGCTTCTACAAAGTCCTAGACAACCCAGTGGAAAGGCGAGGGTGACGATGCCCTCCATGTTGTTGATGATGCTGACACAGAGAAACGCCGTGATCATCGATAATAACACATGGATGCTTCTACAAAGTCCTAGACAACCCAGTGGAAAGGCGAGGGTGACGATGCCCTCCATGTTCTTGATGATGCTGACACAGAGAAACGTCATCATTGATAACAACACATGGATGCTTCTACAAAGTCCTAGACAACCCAGTGGAAAGGCGAGGGTGACGATGCCCTCCATGTTCTTGATGATGCTGACACAGAGAAACATCATCATTGATAACAACACATGGATGCTTCTACAAAGTCCTAGACAACCCAGTGGAAAGGTGAGGGTGACGATGCCCTCCATGTTCTTGATGATGCTGACACAGAGAAACGTCATCATTGATAACAACACATGGATGCTTCTACAAAATCCTAGACAACCCAGGCAGTGGAAAGGCCAGGGTGACGATGCCCTCAATGTTGTTGATGATGCTGACACAGAGAAACATCATCATTGATTACACATGGATGCTTCTACAAAATCCTAGACAACCCAGTGGAAAGGCAAGTAGGGTCCAGGAGCTGCCTAGTTATCAGCGAGGTTTCAGGAGCAGCATCCTTCTTGGGGGTTGAGGGGGGGGGGGGGGGGGGGGGGGCAGTGCACTCAGACACAACTTGCCACATACATATTGTCGGTGAAATTCAAAAACCTTGTATCGCAAGTTTGGTAGTTTTGAGAAAGAAAAAAAAACACTTGAAAAAATTAACAGCGTTTACTACAATTGGTTAACTATGATGGATATGTTGTTCAAGACGTTGCGAGTTTAGTCCTGCATTTTGTTAAAGATACAAGGTTTTTGTCCTTAAATAGATCTGAATTTGGGACTTACGAGTTTTTCGTCAATTTACATAACCTCATTTACACACCCCAGACAGAAAGTCGTTAGAGATACGAGCTTTTGATGGAAGGTGGCGGGAAAAATTAGAGAGCTGACTATTTATCTAACTTTAAAAAAACCTCAAAATCGAGATACAAGGTTTTTTAAGTTTCACCGACGATATAAAGCAAGGCTAGAATGTTGTTTTTAAAAAGGTCAACTGTGCAGCAGGCATCAATCTCACAATCCCATGCTCTGACTATATATAGCGCGCTACATCTTCGCAACCTGCACTGGCTCCCAGTAGATGCTAGAATCAAATACAAGATGAAGATAAGATGTAGATTGTCTTTATTTTGCTGCTAGGCACTCTTCTAGGCCCCCTGCCTATATCCCTCCCACCTAGCAAGCATCCACACACACCAGCTCGCTCTCAGGAAAATCTTCTGACAAGTGTGGTGTGTGTGTGTGTGTGTGTGTGTGTGCGTGTGCGTGTGCGTGAGGGTGTATGTGTGTGCATGTCTCATCTTGACTACTGTAATGCTCTCCTTTCTGGCCTATCAGTCTCTTCTCTATCTTGTCTCCAGCGTATTCAAAACACAGCTGCTCGTCTTGTCCTTAGGAAGAAAAAGTTTGATCATGTTAGCCCTCTTCTCCGTTCTTTGCACTGGCTTCCTGTCGCAGACAAAATTGAGTATAAATTAAACACTCTTTGCTATAAATCTATCCATAAAGCTGCTCCATCTTACCTCTGTGACAATATCTCCATCTATACGCCAGCTCGCACTTTACGTTCAGTTTCTGACCCGCTTTCTCTCCAGATAAGCTTTCAACTGTTGGTCGGCGCTCTTTTGCCGTCTCAGGACCGACATCTTGGAACAAACTTCCTCTTTCCCTCCGTCAGCGACCGACCCTCTCAGCCTTCAAATCTAACCTCAAAACCCACCTGAGGCTCCACTCTCTTTCTCTTCTCTCTCTTTAGGTCTGTTTCTGCTGTATACCATTTATGTCAAACGTGTGTGTTCGCTTTGTATTGCATTTTTGTTTGAATGCGTTATGAATGCTAACGTGTGTGTGCGCTTTGATTTGATTTCTATCAAGATTCAGTGCCGTATAAATACTGTATGTTGTTGTTGTTGTTGTTGTGTGCGTGCGTGTGTGTGTACTTCCAAGTGATTTATATTGCATCGTTGCTTATGATGTATTTACTCAGTATATTATGCATGTCTTATTATTTATGTTTATATGTGTGTTTTATGTGCATGCCAGACAAAGAATTTCTTTATGTTTTAAAGACAGTAAACTTTGATTGATTGAATACGGAAGATTCCACGGGTTAACACAAAACATTTTGGTGAAGGTAGACTCACCAGTGGTTGTCGGCAATCAGAGCCCCGCTGAGCTGAATGCCGTGGGTGGACTGATGACTCTTACGCCCCAAGCAACTCACCAGTGGTTGTCGGCAATCAGAGCCCCGCTGAGCTGAATGTCGTGGGTGGACTGCTGACTCTTACGCCCCAAGCAACTCACCAGTGGTTGTCTGCAATCAGAGCCCCGCTGAGCTGAATGCCGTGGGTGGACTGATGACTCTTACGCCCCAAGCAACTCACCAGTGGTTGTCGGCAATCAGAGCCCCGCTGAGCTGTTAATCTTGGGTGGACTGATGACTCTTATGCCCCAAGCAACTCACCAGTGGTTGTCGGCAATCAGAGCCCCGCTGAGCTGTTAATCTTGGGTGGACTGCTGACTCTTACGCCCCAAACAACTCACCAGTGGTTGTCTGCAATCAGAGCCCCGCTGAGCTGAATGCCGTGGGTGGACTGATGACTCTTACGCCCCAAGCAACTCACCAGTGGTTGTCTGCAATCAGAGCCCCGCTGAGCTGAATGCTGTGGGTGGACTGCTGACTCTTACGCCCCAAGCAACTCACCAGTGGTTGTCAGCAATCAGAGCCCCGCTGAGCTGTTAATCTTGGGTGGACTGCTGACTCTTACGCCCCAAGCAACTCACCAGTGGTTGTCAGCAATCAGAGCCCCGCTGAGCTGAATGTCGTGGGTGGACTGTTGACTCTTACGCCCCAAGCAACTCACCAGTGGTTGTCAGCAATCAGAGCCCCGCTGAGCTGTTAATCTTGGGTGGACTGATGACTCTTATGCCCCAAGCAACTCACCAGTGGTTGTCGGCAATCAGAGCCCCGCTGAGCTGAATGTCGTGGGTGGACTGCTGACTCTTGCGCCCCACCCGGGTCTGCCCAGCCTTGATCACGTACAGCAGCAGCTCAGACAGCTGGGGGTCCTCGTTCAGGTTCACCAGGTTGGGCAGCTGGTTGTCCACCTTCACCGCCGCCGATGCCGACACCCCCGACTTCTCCAGCTGCTTGGACTCCTCCAGCTTGCGCTCCTCGGCCTGACGCAGCCGCTCCTGCCAGGACCTGCGGAAGCGTAGAGTAGAAACGTGGGTCTACTAAACATGGGAGATTTTTTAAACCCTTTCATCGCAACTGTCGCCTCTTGGCACCACAATGATTTAACACCCATGTCACTAAAAGGCATCAAATGAGGGTCTGCTGACCAATTAACTTATGTCCTTAATATTGGGAGGTAAGGATAGGCCCTATTTTATGCATGTCACAGAGGAATCCCCAATATTGCAGACAAAATCTTTTCTCTACCCGGGTAAGTTTAATGGTAAATTTTAGCTGAGGAATGGCTAGCGTCGAAAGGGTTAACCATTTTCCATAAAGTTGGAGCGCTCATTACTATTAGCAATACTAAGCAGGCATGAGATTAAGAAATTATGATTTAGACTGAACAGTGGATGAAAAAAAGGCTGAAGACACATTTTACAGGGGGGAGTTACTTACAGTACTGCAGACACCAACTTTTCTCCACCCATATAAGTTTGATAAAAAAGTTTGGCTGAAAAATGGCTAGCGTCAAAAAGGCTTAAGCATGGGTGTAACTACACAAAATGAAAAAAAATGAAAAGGACGGGGTCTCGGGATAATGTCCCCCTGCAGCTGAAGAAAAAAAATGATTTATGAAGGTATTTTAGTTTGCTCTTTCCACAATTTATACAAATGCTTATTTTAAAGTGTTTGAAAAATACAGTAGACACACAAAGTAGATCTTTGACAATCTAAAAAAAAAAAGGAAATTCCTTTTCTGGCACAATTCAAAAACAGGAAATCCTTGTATACCAGGAAAAGTTGCACCCATGTTTAACCCTTTCACCGCCAGCCATTTTTCAGCAAAAAATTTCCATGAAACTTACCTGGATAGAAAAAAAAAATCATCTGCAATACGGGAGATTCCTCTATGACATGTATAATGCAAGGCCTATCCTTACCTCCCAAAATTAAGAAAACAGGGTCTTTGGATAACAGACCCTGGTTTGAGGCCTTTTCGTGACATGGGCGTTAAACCATTGTGGTGCTAAAATGCGACATTGACGGTGAAAGGGTTATGGCATGTAATTAGGAATTTAGCTCCTTTGTCTATGCTCTCTCTCTCTCTCTCTCTCTCTCTCTCTCTCTCTCTCACACACACACATACATACACTGTACCTGGTCAGTTCGTCCATTTCTCGCTGCTTGGTGGTCAGCCTGTCCCTCAGCATGGCGATTTCGGCCAGACTGGCCATGTGACAGTCCTCGTTCATGGTCCCGGACTGCTGGCGCATCTTCTCTATCTCAGCCCGCAGCTCTGCACAACACATTGCCATTGTGTTTGTACATAACTGCAAGTTAATCTACCAGTTTGGAAACAGTTTGATTTGAGCTTTGGCCCCAGGGGGGGGGGGGGGGGGGCTTTTAAGCTAATACATAGATAACAACAAACACAATGGCAGACACTGGTAAGTCAAACAAGAAAATAAGAAAACACACATTCAAATATGAATAACAAAAAAAAGACTTAATAATCTAGGAAATAAAATTCACACCATACTTTTCTGACCATTAGGCGCTTGTGTGCTTAACTACAGGGATGTGAGAGGACCCAAAACGAAAAAGCGTATTATATTGTCAAATTATAATACTTTGCCTATAACAAGTATATTTTTACAGATTGCCAATGCCAATGTTAGTATTCTTACTGTTTGATAGTTTCTAACTCTTTCTATGCTAACCTGCGCTCTCGTCGCAGGGCATGCACACAACGCCTCGTTACTAAGGTAACGGGATATTGCATGTGAACTTTAAAAATTCATAGTTCATAGGTTAACAGTCATGCGTGCTTCAAAGTGGCTCAGAGGGCTACTACTACGTTTCATTCATGCCTCTGACACTGATTGGCTGGCTGCCGGTTGAATGAAAAATGGTGTTTTACGTCCTCTCGGTCTGGAACAGACACATATGGGACATTTGTAGATACAAAGATGGTGGGAACGATACAGGAGGCAATGCCCGGAGGCAGTGCAACTCCAGTAAAGTCCCGATTTTTTAACTATACAGATAGGTGTAGCGGTAACCACGCCTCGGTTAAACCTCATTGGCTATGGTACCGCCACGCTCAATGCTGGCTGCCGGTTATTTTGGGACCTTAAAATTATATTTTCGCTATTATGAGTGTGCCTGGCTTGACAAAACATGCATTTATTTTAAAATATCACAAATCAAAACTAATCAAGTGGATGCTTTGAAACTGTTGCAGGTGTTAGTACTGTATATTGTGTACATATTGCCTAAATGTCACGTTTGTATCTGTTACCATTATTTAGAAAATAATTTTTTTGCAACCTATGCAAATCGGCCAGTACAGAACGCTTGCAAAGGGAAGCAACTGGCCAGCATGGAATGAGCTAAGGACTGGAAGAAACTGGCCAAACAAAGTGTAGCTTACAAAATTCAGCTATGGGAATGTACTGATACAAATTTCTTTCATTTTTACTCTGTGCGCGAGAAGAAAGTGCATCAACTCAACACTGTTTACTCTCTTTTACATTTTTCCCCAAATAGAAAAAGCGCATTTACGGGGAACAGTGTAACTCTCACATCTCTGTAACTAGGCGAATCCGGCAATTTGAAAAAAAAAAGCTAGCCAAGAACCATTTTTGTGCTAACGTTCACCTGCCAAATGTAATGCGCGACTGCAGCGTGAGTGACCCGGGTTCGAATCCCGGCCTCCTCGCCCTTTCTTTCTAGTTTGACAGGAAAATCGAACTGAACGTCCAGTCCTTCGGATGGGGACTTAAAGCTAGTCTGACCCGTGCGCTTTACGCACGTAAAAATCCCACGGCAGTTGAAAGTTGGTAAGAGCAGGGAGAAATCCTGCTACCTGGTCTGGCTAAATTGATAGTTAGGTTTTCCAAGTGTGCCCACACCCCCTCCTCACCCTGTGCCCCCTCCCCCCAAAAAAAACCCCACCCTATTATTTTTAAATTGGGTAGGCACTGCACTTGCGGTGACGCGCTCTCCAGGGGAGAGCAGCCCGAATTTCACAGAGATAAGTCTCTGTGACTAGAATATACCAAATACCATTTATATTAAAACCAAATCTGTCGTGATAATTTTTTATTTTTAGTATTTCGTATTATTTCTGGTCAAAAATACGACCTGTGAAATTCGGGCTGCTCCCACCTGGAGAGCGCGTCGCCGCACTGCAGCGCCACTCATTCAATTCAGACATTTTCTATGCATTTCACAATCTGAAGACTTTTTTTTTTAAGTCGGGACATTCACAAATGATTATATTCGTAAATTACAGTTTCATTCATAATTATTCATATCTAAATTTGACACTTTCATTCATATTGATCTAATGTCATCACTTTTTTTAATTTGCAAACAGGATACACACTTATACATGGAGCCATTAGACCGACAAACAAACACATTAAAAAAAAAATCAACTGTTTACAAATTATTCACTTACGAAAAACCAAACCATGGGTGCAACAACACAAAATGAAAACCCTGAAAGGCCGGGGTCCAGGGGTAATGTCCCCCCTGCAGCTGAAGCAAAAATTGAATTTTTTGGTTTGCTTTTTCCACAATTTATACAAATGCTTATTTTAAAGTGTTTAAAAAATACAGTAGACACACAAAGATCTTGTTTGACAAATTTAAAAAAAAAGGAAAAAAATTTTAGAACAGGAAATCCTTGTATACCAGGAAAAGGGGGTATTAGGGTATTAGCTACTTTATGGTCACAGAGGCGTCTCTGTGATCAATGTGGCGGTACCATAGCCGATGAGGTTTAGCCGAGGCATGGCTACCGCTACACCTATCTATATTGTTAAAAACTCGGGACTTTACTGGTGTTGCACTGCCTCAGGGCATTGCACCCAGTATTGTTCCCAACATCTTTGTATTTACAAATGTCCCATATGGGTAACTCTCCTGAAAACTGGGTCATTGTGACCTATCCTATTTATTAAACAATAAAAAATCAAATAAAACAATGAGATATCATTCATGTGTGTATATCAGCTCTAAATAGTTGTAAGAATCATATAAAATGTTTCTTTTAGCTGTGCATGCACCAAAATGTGTTTAATAAACAATTTTGTCTTGAAAAATGGGCATTTTGGGTGCTTAGTTTTGTGACATGCCCAACAGTCTTGCATAAAGTTTCTATTTTTTCAGAAACCACAAAATATTCTGCACACATATGCATGCACACTCAAGATGAGTAGTAGTCCTTCCTTTATAGTAACAATTTTGTGGATTTTACCAAAAAGGGTGTTTTAAAATAACATTTTAAATACCAGGTAGCGCTGACAACATGTGGTGTCCTCAAATATAATAAAAAATAATGCAGATTTTCTTTGCCTCAACAATCTCTAAGACCCATTTTTTTCTTATTTAGTTATCAAAAAACATATTGTTGACAATGTATGTGCATGAACAGTAAATATAATTGTTAAATAGATTTTTTACAATTTTTTTTAAATCTTTGGTCATTGTCGTGTCCACAAAATGTGTTGTCAGCGCTACCTACATAATTAAAATTTTCACCTAGGGACTTCTTCTGCCCAAGTCAAAAGTTTACTACTTTCAAACAACTACTAAAGATCATTATTCATACAAAGTTTCAAATGTGTGGGATGTTTTGATTGGTCAAGAGAGCACAAAAACAGTATGGTGTCCACCCCTAAAAGGCCCGTTGTCAGCGCTACCTGGCCACTGAATGGGCCTTCTATGTGTAGAATAGCTTGTTCAGAGTTAAGTTCTTAACCATAAGGCCAAATTTGCCAATACAATACACATTTATTCTTGTAGCAGACATATCTTTCAATTCACAAGAAATTTAATTCATACAATTTTCTTTTAGTGGATGGATGACAATGGCGTCCTTGTTGTTGTCTGTGTTGCCCACAATGTTTTTCTCAAATTTAAATCTTATTCTTTTTTTTCTATCATTGGATACATATAAAAGTCTCCATTTCAAAGTAATCTGTTTAAAAGTGATAAATGCACCGTAAAGTCTGTTTAAGTAGGTAAAATCATGTAATGATAATGGAGGACACCATGTTGTCAGCACTACCAGTTGGTGTCCCTGTTGTCAGCGCTACCCAGAAATTATTTTTGTTATTAAGCTCTTTATATTTTACTTTTTTTTCTATCATTGAAAACATGTCTTCATTTCAAGGTAATCTGTAAGTTAAAAGTGATAAATGCACCATAAAGTCTGTTTAAGTAGGTAAAATTATGTAATGTAGGACACCATGTTGTCAGCGCTACCAGTTGGCGTCCCTGTTGTCAGCGCTACCCAGAATTTTTGAATTTTTATTAAGCTCTTTATATTGTAAATTACCGTATCTATGGGTTATTCCTGGTGGTAATGAAACTATTCTAACACATCCGCTATGAAAAATTGTCATTTTGAGTGGTGAGACATTATATAACAACATTTTGATATGAACCATGGTAATGTGCATAGATGACACAAACCAACACTAGTATTTAAACACATTTCTTTTGTATTATTTTGCAAATGAAACCATTTGTAAGTCTTTATTTCAAGAAAGTCTGCCATGTTAAAGTGATAAATGCACCATAAAGTCTATTTAAGTGGGTAAAATTATATAATGGAGGACACCATGTTGTCAGCGCTACCAGATGGTGTCCTGTTGTCAGCGCTACCCAGACATTTTTTTTTTTTAATTTAACACTTATTTTTTAATTGTCAAATTAATGGAATATCAGAGATAATAATGAAACTATTCTAAGACATTTGAAATAAAATAAATGGCATTTTGAGTGGCACGACATTATATAACAAAAAATAAAACAATCAATTATGGTAAGATCCAAAGACGGTATAAACCAACACCAATATTAAACTTTAAAAAAAAAATGTTTTTAATGAAATCATTCATAACTCTTTATTTCAAGACAATCTGTTATTCTAAAGAGATAAATGCATCATAAAGTTTATTTAAGTTGATGAAATTATGTAATGAAGGACACCGTGTTGTCAGCGCTACCAGCTCTGGACGCATATAAATAGTCATAAAACCCAGCAACGATAGCCTTGACTGATTTTGTTTTCATGTCATAAGAAAGTTGCTTCATAAAGCTACTCTATGCATGCATTTTCTGTTCAATTTGCCCAATTTTATTTTTTGGCTTCTATGTCACATATTGGACCAGTTTTCAGGAGAGAGACCCATATGTGTCTATGACCGAGAGGACGTAAAACATCATTTTCATCATCTCTGTGAAATTCGAGTTGCTCCCACTAGGAGAGCGCGTCGCAGCCAGAGGCGCGCCACCCAATTTTTAAAAAATGCAATTTTTGTGTGACTGATGAGGGGGGGGTGTAAATTTTGACCAATTGACAACATTTTCGTTGCCACTGGGTTTAACGTATGCCAAGTGCATGGGCACACGGGACCTCGGTTTATCGTCTCATCCGAAAGACTCCATGTTCAGACCGTAAGGCCTAGAGCAAAGTGAGAGAAAAAATCCCCTGTACCCAGGTTCGAACTCGGGTTTACTTGACAAGAAAACGAACGCGCTACCACCGTGCCACTCTACACAAAGTTGCACCCATGAACAACAACGAACAAACAAACAAACAAAAACGCCACCTCTGATAATCTTGGCCTTAGGGTCTTCGTTGACGCGCACCAGATTGACGATGGAGCGAGTCTGACGGGCGTATGTGAGAAAGTCGTCAAGGATCAATCATCACGCATAGCATGATTATATTCTGAATTAACAATGTTTAAGCTCCAGTTCTACAAAGCAAACTACACACACACACAGCGTAAAAGTTAACTGTTTGTAATTATTAAACTTACTCATATGTGACCTAGCACCACGAAAGGGACAGTAAGTGTCAAAATGACCATTCTGAGAATATTGTACAGTTGGAAACTTCAGACAATTCTCTTTCAAATTATATAAGAACCATTCTTGTAACTTTTTCTGTTTAAGAGTTATGAGCATTTAAAGATGGTAAGGTGACTGTCGTCCATTTCAAGAAATCACTGTCTAAAAGCTTAGCCTAGCTGAAGAAAATGCATCTCTACTAATTTTAACCCTTTCACCGCCAATGTCGCATTTATGCACCACAATAGCCTACCACCCATGTCACTAAAAGGTATCCAATCAGGGCTTGTTATACAAAGACCATATTTTCTTAATTTTGGGAGGTAAGGATAGGCCAAATGTTATACATGTCACAGATGAATTCACAGTATTGTAGATACAATTGTTTTTCTCTACCCAGTTAAGCTTAATGGTATTTTGTTGCTTTAAAACGGCTGGCGGCGAAAGGGTTAAAGCGTTTTTTTTTGGAGAACTTAGAGACAATAACAAAGATTGTCCTTTATAAATATGAAAGATGAGAGATGTTAGAGAGCACGAGAATACCCATAACTCAAATTTGATTTTTGTTTCCAAAATGTCCACAATACAGACAAACCTCTTTGCAAGCCTGTTGTGAGAAACTAGCCCCAAAACTTAATGTGTCTCTTTCGTGGTGCTGGGTCACAAAGAAAAATCAGCACAGTTCAGACTCTGCCTACTTGGAATTTTCCCAATCAGTAGCCCAGCCATCAATTTTCAGTAGCATGGCAAATTTTTCAGTAGCATCCACAAACAACGGCTATCGATTTGTTCTCTTCCTGAGCCGAAACGCACTGGTTTATCTTTTCGCCGATTGAACGTGTTGACGTGCAATCGTCTCTACCGCCATGATTCACAGAGAAGGAAGCGATGGCTTTCAGAGGTTTGCAGTGAGCATGGTTCGCACGAAGTCTACTTCTGACGATGCAAGGCCACTCCTCCGTGTAAGCGCGTTTTAAAACTTGTGCGGCAGGCCGATGTTTTTTCTTAGAACAAGATGGTGTGCCAGATGATTTTCGTTTTCAAATTTGAGGTGGTCGCTTTTTCTTCGTTTGAAACATAGGGGTGAATCGCTACTGCTGCTGGAGTGATTTTTTTTTTTAAGAGAAAGTAATAAGAACGCATGCGCAGTCACTTTGATAAAAACGGAAGTGACTAGGTTAATGCGCGTGACGTGGCGTCTGCTCTTAGAAACCGACAAAACCGGGAACGACATAAGCAAAAATAAAATGCGGCGGCAATTTGTTTTTTCCGTAGCAACGTTAAGGTTGCCGTAGCTCCGTAGCAAAGCTTTATTTTTCGTAGCTGCTACTCTTCAAATCGTAGCAGTAGAAAAGGTCTGATCCATGGTCAAGTTTCTCTAGATAACGGTCGCCGCGCGAATAACGCTTACACCAAACGGGGGCCTAAGAAACACCCTAAACGTTTGCTAACATAAGATAACTCTTTAAGCTTACTCTTCATTTTTGGGAGAGAGAAAAGGGAAGCTAGAATAAGGGAGATAAATCATACCTCTCTGTAAGTTTGCACAAAGTTTTCGATTTCACCACGTCTATTTGTGTGCAGAAAATTAAATTTGCACTATATTATGCCATCTAACATGATGAAAATTAAGAAAGAGCACTCCAAAATACTTGCGTTTGTTTAATTTGCTAAAATCGTCCCGTATTTTTTCACGATAGACTAAAGAATATTTGTTGTTTTGGTCTTCCATTTTTAAAGTTCAAGTCTCGTCACGCGAGATATAAAAAAAAAAGCCGGAAGTATTAATATTTCCCATGATCCTTCAAATAGTTTGTCGCTTGCTACCTCAATCACAGCCACAAAACGTTTTCGACAAACGTCAGCAAAAGAGGTGTTTCTTAGGACCGTTTTTAGCCGATTTGCGCTCACACTACGCAACGTTAACCCTTGTGAAACAGACCCCTGATCTGGCTTAGTTGACGATATTTTTCTTGTAAAGTTTACAACCAGAAAAGGATATCGTAGCGTGCTGAGCGTTTCCTCAACGTGGTGGTGCGAAGGGCTGATGGTGGCGATCATCGTTGTCTTCGAGTTGCCCCCCAGGCTCTCCTTCAGAAGCCTGAAGTAATAAATAATAATAATAATAATAATAACAGGGCTCCCAATCGTCCCGCAAAGCAAGGGGTCCCAGGGACTCCTTCACTTACGGCATAGAGGGTCCTAGAGGTGGGATAGAGGGTCCCAGTGGCATTGTGAATACTAAAAAGAAATTTTCTAGTGCATCCCTGGGTCCCCTGCACATTCTTTTAGAGGGTCCTTCAGAATTTTAGAACTTCATAGACCCACAAATGGGGATCCCTGAATAATGAATAATGCTTATATAGCGCACAATCTTGCTAAGCAACTCGATGCGCTTTCACTCACCATTCATACTATCACGCAACAAGAGACACATGTCATTATACAAACATTTATAAACGACTAGCTCACGCATCATCATCACACATCACTATGAAATTAATAAATAAAAGAATGAATAGCATTAACCCTTTCACCGCCAATGTCGCATTTATGCACCACAATGTTTAACACCCATGTCACTAAAAGGCATCAGATCAGGGCCTGTTATCTGAAGACCCTATTTTCTTCATTTTGGGAGGTAAGGACAGGCCTAATGTTATGCATGTCACAGAGGAATTCCCAATATTGCAGATAATTTTAATGGTGTTTTTTGTGTGCTAAAATACGGTTGGCAGCAAAAGGGTTAATATTGAATTTGAAAGCACACCGCATGCAAACATAACACAACCCACTGTCCCCTGCCCCCTCCCCTCCCCTAAGCTTTCTTGAAGAAATGGGTTTTCAGTTGGGACTTGAATGAAGCTTCAGAGTGGACTGGTTGCGGATATGATCAGGGAGAGAATTCCAGACTGTTGGTGCAGCAAAACTAAACGCCCTCTCACCCGAAGCACACATGTAAATTCAAAGGCACGTACACACACACTCATGTACACACATTCACACGAACACAGGCACAAGGATGTCAATAACAATTTGCTAATCTGATGAATTGAAACAAGGCCATCTTGGAGTTTCCTCCCAGCTCTCTTTCAGAAGCCTGATGGTAAAAACGTCAGAACAGAAAAAACAACTTATCCAGTTCCAAGAACAAGTCTTTTTTTTTTTCTCTGACATAATCTTTTCAAACCCTGAAACAGTGAAAGTTTGTAGGATTTCTCAGAAATTTTGGGATCAGTTTTCTTCAGCTCGCATTTATAAACACACTATCAAGAAATAGATCTTACTCCAGCCCTGAAAGTGGAAAATGTTGTCCACCAGCCTTTGGCTGGTAAATTATTTTTTTTACCAGCCAAACTGTACACATTTTTTGTAAAGAAACCACAGTATGGAAAATAAGGCAGATAACTTACCACAGGTCTATACTTGAACCAGGCTTGTTCACTCTCCTTTTTCAGACCTTTTTTGAACAATGCATTAGCTGGCGAGCACGCAAATTGCGTATCGTATTTCCGGTGCGTGGGAAAACATGGATTGGCGAGCACGCAAATTGCGTATCGTATTTCCGGTGCGTGGGAAAACATGGATTGGGAAAGGAATCTTGCGCGAGAAAGAACATCGTTTTTTGCCCACTCGCATTTGGCGGGTGAAGTGAATTATAAACTCGCCAACTTTTTTTCACTCACCACTTTCAGGGCTGGAGTTACTCTCTTTTGAATAAACGAAAAAACACCTCCGTACCAAGTCAAAACAGAGTCTCTGTACGGGATGAAGATTTTGCGCTGCTTTTTGCTGGCCGCCGACCGTTCCGACAGAAGGGAGATCACCTTTCCCAGTGTCAGCAACGACTTGTTGATGTTCGCCCCTTCCTGAAAACCGCATTGCCGAGCACGATAAGCAAAGAAATAAAACAAAAAAACAAAGACAGTATAGCAGTATATATCATTCGCTATAAGATGCCACCTGACAAGAGTTCAATTCTTTTTTGTTTCACACACAATGCTATGACACACACATACACAGCCCCTCACCCGCAGTCTCTCCCCTGAAATCTGGGTATGTCTCTCACTGCCCGCCAGGTCCACTCTCTCTCTATGTCTGTCTCTCCACACACACAGCCCCTCACCGGCAGTCTCTCCCCTGAAATCTGGGTATGTCTCTCACTGCCAGCCAGGTCCACTCTCTCTCTCTCTCTCTGTCTCTCCACACACACACACACAGCCCCTCACCGGCAGTCTCTCCCCTGAAATCTGGGTATGTCTCTCACTGCCAGCCAGGTCCACTCTCTCTCTCTCTCTCTGTCTCTCCACACACACACACACAGCCCCTCACCGGCAGTCTCTCCCCTGAAATCTGGGTCTGTCTCTCACTGCCAGCCAGGTCCACTCTCTCTCTCTCTCTCTCTGTCTCTCCACACACACACACACAGCCCCTCACCGGCAGTCTCTCCCCTGAAATCTGGGTATGTCTCTCACTGCCCGCCAGGTCCACTCTCTCCACACACACAATCGTTCCCTCACCCGCAGTCTCTCCCCTGAGGTCTGTGCCTGGGACTGTCTCTCACTACCCGCCAGGTCCACCAGGTTGATCTTGCTGGTGATGGAGTGGTCGTGGTCCTGGTTCTCCACTCTCTCCGTCTAAACAAAACAAAACAAAAAGAAATGAAGCACTCATAAATTATCACATATTGAATTGTAACCTGTGAAATACCAGATCCATCAGATTGATCTTCAAAGTTCTTAGAGATGTCATGGTCACTCAGCCTGCAAAAGAAAAGTACAAAAATACTAGAGCGTGAAAACGATAGATCAACCAGCCACGCGGCAGCATTTTTGGGGTACAGTGACTTCAACCTTTGACCAACGACGTTTAGTATTCGAACTTGGACTCACACCCTAACTATCTGCATTAAACAATGTTCACTGAAAATGAGTAGTAATCAAGAATTAAAGAGCATTATTTTCAGTTTTGAAGAGTAGTAGAGATCCAAATTGAGTAGAATACTACCATATTTTACGGACTACAAGGCGCACCTGATTATTATAAGGCGCACCCCCCACATTTTACACAAAAATTCAGATTTTGTTAACCCTTTCGCCACCAGTCATTTTTAGCCAAAAAATACCATTAAACTTAACTGGGTAGAGAAAAAAATGTATCTGCAACATTGGGAATTCCTCTGACACATATAACACTGGGCCTATCCTTACCTCCCAAAATTAAGAAAATAGGGTCTTCGAATAACAGGACCTGATTTGATGCCTTTTAGTGACATGGGTGTTAAACCACTGTGGTGCATAAATGCGACATTGGCGGTGAAAGGGTTAATATAGTTTCTTATTACATTATCAGTCACATTCATTATAAGGCGCAGGGGTCTCAGTCTAGGAACAATATTATCGCCCTATAGTGCGTAAAATACGGTACCAGGCATGGTAGTGGGGGCAAAGTGGTTTTCAAGGAAAATGGCCGGGGGTCCAGGGGGCCGAAGAAAATTCAATAAAATTCAATGAGCGAAATTTTCACTTTTTCATGCCATTTCAATGCATTTTTTAATAATTTTGTTTCAAACTGTTTCGCGGATTTTCCGCGATTCGCGGAGGTCTACCATGCCTGGGTACTCGAAAAGAGTAGAGTGAACAGGTCTGGTAATGTTACTGACCCTGGTCTGCGTGAGGACGATGGTGAAGACGGAGTGTGACCGACTGCTCTTGTCGTTCATCCCCGTGGCCGCAGTCGCTCGATTCTTGGTGCCCAGAGTTATCCACCCCTGAAGCAGCCACAAAACATTACGGTGTATTAGCTTCAGCTGTTCAGCGGTAAATTCCTACATTAAAAATCTCCAACAACATACAATATTTATACGGCGCTGAATCTTGATAGAAATCAAATCAAAGCGCACACACACGTTAGCTTTCATAACGCATTCAAACAAAAATGCAATACAAAGCGAACACACACGCTTGACATAAATGGTATACAGCAGAAACAGACCTAAAGGCAAGAGAGAGAAGAGAAAGAGAGTGGAGCCTCAATGACGGGGGAACAGGTGGGTTTTGAGGTTAGATTTGAAGGCAGAGAGGGTCGGTCGCTGATGGAGGGAAAGAGGAAGTTTGTTCCAAGATGTCGGTCCTGAGACAGCAAAAGAGCGCCAACCAAATCTCCAACACCAACATTAACTGGAAGCAAGTTACCCAAATATTGTAGAGAAAAAAAATCACGTTAGGCAAAACCGCAAACTTCACAGCTACAGGCACTTTGGTATGTTGATCATCACATTTCCAGTGTTTGCTACTTTTACTGTGTACTGTGTTAGCTTAACTCAGGGCTCCCAATCGTCCCGCAAAACAAGGGGTCCCAGGGACTCCTTCAATTACAGCATAGAGGGTCCTAGAGGCGTGATAGAGGGTCCCAGTGGCGTTGTGAATGCTAAAAAGAATTTTTCTAGTGCATCCCTGGGACCCCCTGCACATTCTTTTAGAGGGTCCTTTAGAATTTTAGTACTTCATACTCATAGACCCCCAAATGGGGGTCCCTGGGAGCCCTGTTAACTAGAGTCTGCTCAAAATCCTTGGTTTATATCCAATGTGTATGTTTTAGAATTCATTTTAACCCTTTCAATGCCAGTCATTTTCAGGTAAAACTTTACCTGGGTAGAGAAAAGATTCTGTCTGCAATATTGGGGATTCCTCTGTGACATGCATAAAATAGGGCCTGTCCTTACCTCCCAAAATTAAGAAAATAAGGTCACTGGATAACAGACCCTCATTTGATGCCTTTCAGTGACATGGGTGTTAAATCATTGTGGTGCCAAGAGGCGACAGTGGCGATGAAAGGGTTAATCGGTATCTTAAAGTATTTCGATCCTCTCTACAGCACTCTTCCTTCTCTCTGTCGGACAAAATGACAATGTCAACGTCAACCCACAATACTCTCTTACCTCCACATCCTCAAAGGAGTTGACCACAAAGGTAGACAGGCCCTCCACGTAGGGACCCAACACCGGATGCTCCCGAACTTTCAGCTGTGCACACAATGTTGATATTGTAATTTATCATCATCTTAAACATCGTCATCATCATCATCATCGCCATCGTCATCATCATCATCATCGTTCATCATCATCATTGTCTTCATCATCAACATCACCATCATCGTCATCATCATCATCATCATCATCATCATCATCATCATCATCATCGTCATCATCTTCAAAGGAGCTGACCACAAAGGTAGACAGGCCTTCTACGTAGGGACCCAACACCGGATGCTCCCGAACTTTCAGCTGTGCACACAATATCAACCAATCATCATCATCATCATCATCATCATCATCATCATTATCATCATCATCATCATCATCATCACCAAAGCTTTCAGCTGTGCACAATATCAAACAATCATCATCATCATCATCATCATCATCATCATCATTATCATCATCATCATCGTCATTGTCGTCATCATCATCGTCGTCGTCATGAACGAATACAATGTTAGTTACCCATGGTAATGAGATGAGCTATAAAAAGCGTTTTTACACTCAGCCCTGCTGCATAAAGAACAAAAAGAATAATCTACAACAAACATAATAAAAGGACAAGAACAAGAAGTGCAACAAAAATATTATTTTAAAAACACCAAGGACCCCCCACCAAAAAAAAAAAAAACCAAAAAAAAAAAAAAAAAACAGAAAAAAACAAGTTGAAGAACTCAACAAGGATAAAAAAAAAAAACCTCAATAACAAAAAAAAGAAAAAAAAAGAATCAAGAATGAGTTGAAGTCGATCAATTAAAGTAAAAATGAGAAGTGATATATCGACATTGCTGACAAATGAAATAGATTTTAAAATAGAGCTGACAAAGCCAGAATGGTCAGCTCATTGACCGTGGGCCCTCAAGAGAAGAAGACATACCGTAGCTTTTTTGCCGTTTTTCTCCTTGGAGCAGGCCAGTAAATCGTGGATCTTCTCATTGTAGATCTCAAAGAAACTGATCTCCACATTCATCTTCACCTGATAACATTAGCAACACACATGACATCATAAATCATGAATGACCACAATCCATCAGCAGCAAACACGCACAAATCATATGTCATGGGGGGGTGCTCCTCACCTGGGAAATTAAAAACATCCTGCAAGGCAGGGGTCCAGGGGCCGCCCAGTTAACAACTTGACTTAAACAATCCTAAAAAATATAAAGTTCCTGGTAAGGGCATGTATATATTTATAGAGATCTGCATTCATTTCTTTGATATTCTATACATGCAGGAAACCAACAAAATATTCATAAATAGGAAGTTTGTTGCTTCTCAAATTCTCATAATCCGGCGACGCCGGCTCCAGGCAATTAAAGAATCCTGCATTTCAGGACATCCTGAAAGCAGGAGCATCCATGTATATGCTACGTCCAATCCGTGAAATAGCCTATTTCATGAAAGGGGCAAAATGGTTTGCCCAGTTCATGAAATGGACAATGTACATTAAAATGTTCAATTCTTAATCGCTCAGATATTAAGGTTGATTCAGCAGTAGCAAATGTACATGGTTTATCAAATGATTTCTTAAGTTAAGTCTGAATAAAAGAAATACAGTGAAGTCTGAATACAAGAAATTAAAGAACCTTATTTG
>CM065705.1:35107872-35115372 GCA_017654935.2 Phymorhynchus buccinoides | reverse complement strand
TCCAAAATGGCTTCTCTCTCCAGCATCTCCGCCAAGGAGGAATCGCCGTTTTGACGGTTTGATTTCTAGGAAACCAGAGCAAAGTGAGTGTTCCGATCCTTGAAAAGGCTGCCTTTCTGGTGATCTCGACGTGTTTCTTGCAAAAACTCAATCTAAACTCAGGCGGACATTAAAAAAGAGAAAGCACATGCCTTCTCTTTCACTGAAAGAATTTGACTTCCAGCACCTCCGCCAAGGAGGAATCGCCGATTTGACGGTTTGATTTCTGGGAAACCAGAGCAAAGTGAGTGTTGCGATCTCTGTAAAGGGTGTTTTCCTGGTGATTTCGACGTGTTTCTTGCAAAAACTCATCCGTCAGGGTGCCCCTTTAAGCAATATTTACTCTTCTTCTTCGATCGCTCAGACAGTTTCCTGTCAATTATGAGCGCAGATGCGTCATGCTGTCGCTATGCGCCTAACTAAGAAACAGTTAGGCCCAGCAAGATACATCATACAAGCACAGAACTTCCAGAAGGTGGGGGAACTATTTATATAAAGAATTACCCGGTATCCCCACGGGGGGGAAGAGATAATTACAGTAATCTACCTGTAAAGTGTAAGTATTTTAACTCACACTGTCTTTGTCGCTGACGTGCTTTGCTCTGTTGAACAGCTCTTCACAGAATCTGGGGATGATTCCTGTGTCCGCCCCGTGGCCCATGATGCTGCAAGTGTAAAACTTGAATAAAACAGCGCTTGCACTGACCGGTGTCATGAGAAAGAAGTAGCTCCCATGAAATAAGTACCCTTCGCATGCGAACTATAACCATCCTAACCCTAACCCTAACCACAGAAAGAACCAAGAAATAGAGCAGGAGGTTGTAAATCTACATCTTTGCCGAGAAATCGATGTACAAAGCCATGCCACTTAGTTTCGTAAAATTCACAACATTGGCGGACAAGCAAACACTTCGAATGAGGAATGGGTACTTATTTCATGAGGTAGAATATTCTCTTCACACCGGTAATTATCACTCAGTTACAGTGGAAGCTCCCTTATAATATATAACTAACTATTATAAGACCTTGAAAAATCATCCAAATTAACTCATTCGCATCGCAACGATTTTGAATTATTAAAAAAACTCACAAATCACTCCAGCCATACACACAAACAAAACATACATTAAATAAAAAGGAGAAATGAAAGAAGATTACAGGTTTTTACTTCAGGTTTATACATAGGGAAGTGGTAGATCAGACTTTTTTTTAAAATATTTAGACTATATAAAAAAAACTCTATACACTGATTGGTTACCCCATAACAAACCACTACAAAAGCAAAGTCAGAGGCAAAATTGTGGTCTAAGAGAGCGAAGCGAGTTTAGAAGTGACCAAGGTATGGCATGCACACAGATTTATTTCCCCTGAAGCAAATGCATCAAATTGACAGCTGTCTGTTAATTCCAGACATATATGGCCGGAACGACTTGAATGAGTTAAGGTCTTAAGTGGGAGGGAGTTATATAAGGGCTCAAGGTCATTCTAATACAGTTTTTTACAATGAATTCTGATCGCTTCTCTGCCTTTTGGCTAAGACTGATTCAGGAACATAAATTTTTGTTTATACCCTGGTTGGTTTGTTCAGCCCGTCGTACATGGCGAAAGCCGATACGCGACGTTAAACTGAACTTCCATCCCTTTTTTAAGTTTTTAAATACAGAACTTTACAAAGAAGGGCAATGTCTCAGACAGAGAAGTAGGGAGTCTTTTTTAAGCAGTGATCGCACTAAGAATTTTAAACACCAGTCCTATCAGCGACGCTTTCCTGAACAACCGGCGTCAAAACCAGTCCCAGGGAAACAAAAACCAGTGAAAACCACAATATCAAGACCCTCTGTTAAACTTAAAGCCATTTATCAGTCATATAATTAAAAAAATGTAGCAGTCCTGGGACTGATGGGTCAAATCTTCTCCAGTATTTTGGTTTTGCAATCAGTATTTTTACTGATCATCATCAGTTAACGCAAGGGGTGTGTGGGAGGGGCTAAGGGAGGTTCCACTGTAACTAGTGTAAGTACTACAGTGGAACCTCCCTTATACGACCTCCCATTATAAGACTCCCTCCCATAAGACCTACTTCTCTAAGACATTGCCCTTCTTTACAAGTATTAAAATCACCTCACTTATATAAATAAGACCCCTCCCTTATAAGACCTCATTTGGGATGATTTTTAAAGGTCTTATAAGGGAGGTTCCACTGTACTAAAATACTGATTTAAAAACCCTGAATAATACTGAAAACATAACATCATAAAGCTCTCCAGGCTTCTGGACACTAAGGTGCCACTCAACGTCTCAAGACTCACTCGTAGTCATGAATACATTTCCTTTCAACTAAGTTCAAGTTTCAACTTACTAAGCCTACCACAGTAGTCAGTACATGCTCAACAATGAGCAAGCACAGCTTAAGCAGGAGCCTAAACTGAATGGGAATTATCCAAGCAACAGCACCCCTACCTCCACCACCACCCCCCACCCCCAGCCTCTCCACCACCACCCCGCTCCCCCCCAAAAAAAAAAAAAAAAACCCCACCAAATTAAGATTAAAAATCATAATTCCAAAGGTTAGATCATTATAAATTTTTATACTTATATTTCGTTTGTGTGGTTTTTTTAATTAAAAAACAAATTAACAAAGTGAATGACAGTATCATTAGGATACATTAACATTGATTAAGCAACAAACCAAATGCGCATTTATATAAGTTTTATATAATTTAATTCATTTCATTTTAAAAAATGAAATGAGCAGATTGAGCAACACAGCGAACAAGGGAAACAAGAAGGATAAATTGAGCAATTTCAGAGCCTTGCCCTTTGGAACACAATGTAAGATAAAGAGGTAGAATCTCTAGTCTAAGTCAAAGTAGGTACTATAGGACCCATATTTAACAGGAAAAACTGAGGTCTTAACGATCTTTATTCGTAGCCCAGCTTTGGGAATTGAAACTGTAATGAAAGCGAGCGGAGCTAGCGGTAAATGTTTCGGAAGTATGCAGGGAGTACTAGAATTCTATTAAAGGGACCCTCTGAAAGAATGTGCAGGGATGCACTATACAAATTCTTTTAAGCATTCACAATGTCATTGGGACCCTCTATCCCTCCTCTAGGACTCTCTATACTGTAAGTGAAGGAGTCCCTGGGACCCCTTGTTTTGCGGGACGATTGGGAGCCCTGGTATTCATGACTCTAGTCTTACCTGTAGCTCTTGCCGCTCCCAGTCTGCCCGTACGCAAACAGACAGGTGTTGTATCCCTCAAAAGCCTTCCCCAGGAGGGGCTGGGCCAGACTGGCGTACACACGCCCCTGGTCGGCGAAATCCCCGTGGCTGTCGTCGAACGACCAAAAGGAAAAGTCGAAGGCGAAACGATGGACGCTGCCGTTCTCCGTGGTGACTGTCGTTTCATTGTTGGTCATGGACACCACGCGTTTGACGTTGGCGTCGGACAGTTCCCTGCAATGCAATATGCATGCAATATTTACATGCAATGTCCCAATGATAAAAATGGACAACACGGACAGTTCCCTGTCCCTGAGATGCATGCTATTTAGCAATGTCCCAATGATAAAAATGGATTTACACTGGCAGTTCCCTGAGTAGTGTATGTGTGTGTGTGTGTGTGTGTGTGTGTCACTGTGTGTGTGCATGCGCTTGCGCATGTGTGTGTGTGTGTGTGTGTGTGTGTGTGTGTGTGTGTGTGTGTGTGTGTGTGTGTGTGTGTGTGTGTGTGTGTGTGTGTGTCAGACACACACACGAATATAGAAAAGCAATGTAACTTAAGACTGACTCATGTGACTGAGTCAAAAATAGTACTCATACACAAACACAAAAAGTAGAAGCACTTGACTAAGTACTAAAAGTAGTAAAACACGACTTGGCTCACACCAACAAAAAAATGCATATTAACGCTTACAATCAGACACACAACACACATACACACACACACAAACACTGGACATCACAAAGAAAAAGTATACACACACGTTGCACACACACACGCGCACACACATTATCTCCTTACATTAAGTTACAATAACGACATATTCTGCTTTTAGTTTTAGACAATAGCTTCACTGCCTTCAGTATACACATTTATTTTTAATAAAAAAAGAGTTACTGAATGTACATTATAAAGCAGTTTACGAAGCCACTACTCCCAATCCCAGTTATAACAATGACCCACCAACCAAATATGGCAAGGTCATGTCTATATTTTGTTATAAATTGATTTGGTTGGGGATGGTTGGGGGGGGGGGGGGGGGCGGTGGGGGGGGTAGAACGGGATGAGAGAACTGAGAAGTGAGGGTAACGCGTGTGCGTGTGTGTATGGGATAGGGTGGGGGTTGGGAGTAGAGGGGCGGGGGTGGGGATGGTTGGGGGGTGGGGTGCAGTGGGGGGTAGAACGGGATGAGAGAAGTGAGGGTAACGCGTGTGCGTGTGTGTATGATAGGGTGGGGGTTGGGATAGAGGTGTGGGGGTAGAACGGGGATGGAGAAGTAGACGCGTGCATGGGGATAGGGTGGGGGGTTGGGAGGAGGGGCGGGGGGGGGGTGGAGGGTGGGGTGGGGCGGTGGGGGGTAGAACGGGATGAGAGAAGTGAGGGTAACGCGTGTGCGTGTGTGTATGGGATAGGGTGGGGTTGGGAGTAGAGGGGCGGGGGTGGGGATGGTTGGGGGGTGGGGTGCGGTGGGGGGTAGAACGGGATGAGAGAAGTGAGGGTAACGCGTACGGTGTGTGGGGATAGGGTGGGTGTTGGGAGTAGAGGGGCGGGGGTGGAGATGGTTGGGGGGGGGGGGAAGCGGTGGGGGGTAGAACGGGATGAGAGAAGAAGATGGAAGGAAGGAGAGACACAAAAGTAATAATATAATATTTCGCGGACCCGGCGAAACCGGTACTCAGCATTACCGGTACTTGGCATTACCGGTACTAGGCATTACCGATACTCAGCGTTACTTACCAGTACTACTACTAGGCGTTGCGCTAGTTCTCAATAAAGAATGCGCCAAGTTCACCTTTATGACCCTTCACCCACACAGAACACATCAACAATGGTAGAGAGGACAACATACAAACAAATCAACATCTATCCAACTATCCAAGAGTGGCATAGTCTTCTAGCCTTGAAACTAATGAAAGTATCGTAATCAACTTTGGTGGAGGGGAGTTCATTAGAAAGAGAGTATTCCCCATTTGTTCAATTTAGTTATATACTTATAGTTTTAAGCACAAAAACCAACTGAAATACCTCTGGCTATATGGGCGAACCCTGACAGCCACTGTGATGCTGCAGCTGTTCTCCCCATCCTCCACTTCGGTCAAAGAATCGTCCGTCCCAGTAGCAGCGCCAAACATTTTCTGGGGGGTCTGCAAGTGCACCACTCTGTAGCAATCCGGAGTCGCAAACATTTCACTTTCTAAAGTACGCCGCTTAAACTGGTGAGGCGGGGGCGTCAAAAACGTGTTGGACACCTCATCCAAGTAGTCCTGAGTTGTTCTGCGAAAGGGGTCGAGTTTTGATTTGCTCGTCGGAGTAAACTTTTCAAACTCTTTGACCAACAATGCTGTTCTCGCTGGCCTTCCTACAGGTGATGCGAAGACTCCATCATCTGCTTTATTGATATTAATATTACAATCACTGTCTGAGCTTCGTTGCGTTGCTGACTTGCCCGCGGAAGTTTTGATTTCTTCTGTTTTCTCAACATTTTCTTTGTTTTCAGCTTGGCATGCTGATCTTGATTCCATGTTGGTCTTTGCTTGGTGTGACTGGCCTTCCACTGTGGCATTACTGGCTGTGGCAGAAGCAATGTGACTGGACTGGTTTAGCGACGATGGCGCACTGAGGTTGACATTGGCACGCGTGTCTACCACGTTTGCACCGCCCAAAACTGGCACCAGCGGATCGCCTTTCACTCTGGCCTTGGTTTGCGTGCCACCGATCGAAGTCTCTACCACATCGTCTTTGAAGCTGACAGCCTTAGCGCGCGGCGTCGGCACTTCAGGCAAGTGTCGTCTGCCACGGATTTGTTTCCTGGGAGACGTGTTCGCCATGATTATGATATCGAACGCAGACAAGAACGCACTTGTCACTTGACACAAGAAGAAGATCGATCAAATCCAAATGATTTCACATTTTACATTCCATTGATCAAATGTTTCGTGCTGACTTTAACTTTTAAGATTTGAAGCGATCAAGTCACGCAGTTTGAATATTCCCCCAAATTTCAAATCAAAACAAAACTCAAACTGGGTTGAATGAAAAAAAAAAATCCTGGAGAAACAAAGTTTCTAAAATGGCTGAAGACGATCCAGTTCAAACATGAGACTCAATTATTGTCAATGCGCAGCCTGTACCCTCGTGTAGCCCACCTATTCTTTCCAATTCTTTCACATAATTCTCGCCAAATGTTGCGTGTCTAATCCCTCAAAGCTCTTGCTATTTTTTGAACACCCTCTCACGGCCGCCATTCGACTTCCGCTTTGTAATTTGATTGGCCAATTTGTTGACTCTGTTTGGCGTGAGATTTGAAAACAGCAAAATCGTGAATGGAGATTCTTATCTGTGAACCACGAAAGTTTCTATGTGGGCGTTTACAAAATATCCGTAACATTTTTGCAAGTTGATAAAAAAAAATCTATTAAAATTATAGAAAGCGTTCCTGTCTCTTTTTACTTTGTCGTTTCTCTTTTTTTACATGCATCCAAAAAACTCTCTCTCTCTCTCTCTCTCTCTCTCTCTCTCTCTCTCTCTCTCTCTCTCTCTCTCTCTCTCTCTCTCTCTCTCTCTCTCTCTCTCTCTCTCTCTCTCTCTCTCTCTCTCTCTTTTGATCGCCGCAGTTTCGTGGGTTTTTTCTCTCTCGATCTTTCCGTGACTTGCCCCCACCCCCTACCCCCACCCACCACCCACGCGCGCGCACACACGCACGCACGCACACGCACACACGCACACACACACACACACACACACACACACACACACACACACACACACACACACTGACTTATAGTTAGATTCATTCATTCACCACCTTACACCAACGTATGTATACCTAGGGACTGTAGGCTACTCCGGTCTCTTTGTTTGATTTCAATGACTCATGCGAAATTATGCATCAAGTTAACCCATATACGCCCAATGTCCCATTATTTTTTGGGGGGACGCTAGGTTTTATGGGCAATACTCCAACAAAATAAACTTCTATATATAGCAACATTTTTGTACCAGGCATGTCAAATATAGTACTACATGCAACTTTTAATTCAAAAACAAACTTGTTGACTTTCAACCCAGTTTGTTAATAATTTCCATAAACATGGCTTTGAAAAGAATAAAAAGAAAAACCTTTTCTTTTTAATTCTGATGAGAAAAGAAAAAGAAAAAAAAGGAGTGGAGGTAAGGGTAGGTAATTGGTAGTACAGTAGTGATGTCCCGGTG
Source organism: Phymorhynchus buccinoides (assembly GCA_017654935.2). Taxonomy (NCBI): domain Eukaryota; kingdom Metazoa; phylum Mollusca; class Gastropoda; order Neogastropoda; family Raphitomidae; genus Phymorhynchus; species Phymorhynchus buccinoides. The sequence goes on along the minus strand of CM065705.1, from coordinate 35,107,897 downwards.
CCCCGGTCGTAGGACATTGACCTGT
>CM065705.1:35047872-35100372 GCA_017654935.2 Phymorhynchus buccinoides | reverse complement strand
AGTGAGTTATAGGTTTGTGGCTTGAACCACAAACCTAAATCTTTGTGAGAATGTATCCCTAACCCTAACGTGGTGATGTGTTGAATCAGGAGAATGGACCAGTAAGATAGAAAGATAGCAAGAAGATGACAGTAAGCAAACAGAAAAGTGCAAGAGTCAAAGAGAGTGAGAACGATTAGAGGAAGTTACATTAGCACAGAACTTCCAGAAGGTGGGGGAACTATTTGTACGAAAGACCCCTCGCTCTTATAGCATGCAAAATGGGCTCGTTTTTAGGGGAGGCGCGCGTTTAGGGGCGGGGGGCGGTGGCTCTTTTCGACAAATCAATGTGAAAGTGACTATGAAAAATGAAAAAGAACAAGGTCAGGACCGCGATATATGTATGCACGGATGCCTTCCTCTCGTGGGTGAGTGAACCACCACACAAAATTAGAAGCGATTCTGTCAACTTCCAGAAGCTGGGGGAAATATCCTTGGACAGACAGATAGAAAACAAAAACAAACCAACAAAACAAACCAAAACCCAAAGAAACATACACGAACGAATTCATACTCCTTTGCGATCTGACAAAAAACCCAGTTGTTTGTTGTCTCGTGCAGCAAACAGATGGACACAACGCCAAGATGAAGTTGTGCGCCTGGAACTATCCCGGAAATGACGTCAGTGGTATGGTGGTGCGCTCCGAGAAGTATGCCGGCACGTGCGAAAAGGTAACACAATTTTTTTGTTTACATTGCTGTGTTCCTGCATGTTTACTATTACTTATTCTTCCTCCTCGATCGCTCAGACAATATCCTGTCAATTATGAGCGCAAATGCGTCATTCTGCCGTTATGTGCCCGGCCAACTAAGGAAATAGTTAGGCCCAGCAAGTCCGACTTCGGCTGGAGGAGGAAATCTTTTTTGAAAGTGTTTCTTGAAAAGAAAAAAAAAGGCAGGAGAATGGACCGCGGTTAGGCAGAAATATAGTAGATGACAGTAGCCTAAGCGAAGGGAAAAGGCAGAGTCAAAGAGAGTGACATATGAGAGGAAATTACAACTCAACTCAACTTTTATTTTGTCCTCACAGAAACAAGGATAATTTTCCTGCGGACACGTCAAACATACACACAAGAAACCAAACAATTTTATAAAAGAACAAAATAAATTGTAATTGCATGCTTTAAAAGTTTCTTTCACCCTTCACACGCCCCGCTCACTTTAACAACAAGCACCGAACTTCCAGAAGGTGGGGGAACTATTTATACTAAAGACCCCCCGGTATCCCCACGGGGGGACCTATTATTAGAGTACCTTAATATGTAAATAAAGGTACTCTACCTCTGTTTCTGTTAGTTCAGCAGTTTGCTTCAGTCTTTCTTCTCTATGTTTTTTTTTTCAGTTTTCTTTCTGTCCCATCTTCTGGGTCGTAGACAGTGGCTCCACGCCGCTCATTCCGAACCCCAACTCCACACCCTGGTTCCTCTCCTCTGCGTTAAAGTTTATCTGTCGTCTATTTCCATTACAGCCGAGATCGAGATGGTATCACTGTTGGTCACTGCAACAACCATGTTTTGCTAGAGTGAATGCCCTTGGTAGATGCTTGAGTACTGACCAAACAAGGGTGTAACTCTCGCCAGTAACCCTATTTGAGGCCACTAAATGGCTGTCTTTCCTAGAGTTGAATCCTCTACTGACCAACAAGGGTTCACTCTTACTGTCAAGGGCGTTAATAACCCGTGTTGTGCCTAATGTATGTGCATTTTTAATTGTCCCTTTCTATCGATCACCTTCATCTTCTTTTCTTTAATAACATCAAGAAACAAGTCCCTGTTAGGTCAGAATGCAAGATTAGGCCTATTTCTTTGGTTTTAAACACTCACCCTGACGGATGAGTTTTTTCCAAGAAACACGTCGAGATCACCAGGTCAGAGATTGCAACACTCACTTTGCTCTGGTTTCCTAGAAATCAAACCGTCAAATCGATGATTCTTCCTTGGCGGAGGTGCTGGAAGTCAGATTCTTTCAGTGAAAGAGAAGGCATGGGCCTTCTCTTTTTTAATGGCCGCCTGAGTTGCTTAGACCAAATCACGAAATTTCCACAATACAAATTACAAGCCTTTTTATTTACAGTTTACCAAAAGGAGTTTCGCTCACAACAAAGGAAAGCTCCTTTTTGTTTTTTACTGCAGTACTAATAAGAAAAAGCTTCAACCACTCCGAGTGTCCTCCACCCACCCACCCCGTCCAAAATGGCTTCTCTCTCTGGCAACTCCGCCAAGGAGGAATCGCCGTTTTGAAGGTTTGATTTCTAGGAAACCAGAGCGAAGTTAGTGTTCCGATCCTTGCAAAGGCTGTCTTTCTGGTGATCTCGACGTGTTTCTTGCAACAACAAAAACTCACCCTTTAAGTCTCAGAGTAGCCTTTACCTAGTCCGTTACTCGAACATAGGCCTATCCAACTGCGAAGCGAAAGCTACTTAATGTTTTCGGTGGTGCTTGTTTGTTCCCGCTGACTATCTGACTGACCCACTGACTATGTTAACACGATAGCGTTTGAACCGTGAGGGACCTAAGACCCTCAAACTTTGCATGCCCGGCGATAGGTAGTTTGGATATCTAGACCAAGTTCGAAGGTGAAGGTTCATTGGTCAAAAGGTCAAGGTCACTATAGTAGAGAGCCGAAAGTCTCGGCTGCCGTGCGGCTGCTTGATCTAGCGTTTTCACGCTCTAGTTGTTTTTCCTCCTGCTTCTGGCGATGCGTAAACTGAACCTGCAAACTGCAATTCGCGAAGGCATGTTGTTCAATGATGATGGTTATGATGATGATGATGATGATGAGTGTTTTCATTCAAATGGATGAAAAGTACTTTCTAAGTACTTTGTCCCTTCCTTGCACGTGTGTTTGTGTGCGTGCGTAGTGTGTTTGTTTGTGTGTGTGTGTGTGTGTGTGTGTGTGTGCGTGTGCGTGTGCGTGTGCACGTGCGTTCGTGGGTGCGCGCACGCGTTTGTGTGTGTGTGTGCATTTATTGTGTGTGTGTGTGTGTGTGTGTGTGTGTGTGTGTACTTGTGTTTAACATATTTTTGACGTTCACTTGTTTCTATTGATGGTTTATTAATTTATTAATAACTTACTAGCGCAACGCCTAGTACTGGTAACGCCTAGTAATGGTAATGCCAAGTACTGGTAACGCTGAGTACAGCAAATTTGAAGCGATTCGGTTAAGAAACAGCGGAGTTATAAGGCCCCGTTTCCCGTTGGCGCTGATCTGAGAGTGACGCTCTCTCCCGATTCTCTTCAAATTTGCTGCCAGGCTTTGCCCGGGCCATAGCAAGCCTGACAGCAAATGTGAGGCGATTCGGTTAAGAAACGGCGGAGTTATTCGTGAAAATGTGAAGCGGCGTATAGCGCGCGCGTTTCTGAACCGATTCGCTTCCGGTTTGGTACACGGATAGTCACTGTCCCCAGTCATCTTCTTGCCAAATTCGAAGGCAATCGGTCCAGAAACACCGGAGATACGGGCACTGAAAGGCCGGCGGATGCGCGTTTTGCGCATTTGCCGAACCGCACAAATGACACGGCCGCCTCGGTTGCCGTTGCCATCACCCCGTGAGGGCTCACAGCAAATGTGAAGCGATTCGGTCGAAAAACGGCGGAGTTATAAGGCCCGTTTTGTGTTTTAGACAGACAAGACAGAGAGACAGACAGACAGACACACACACGGACACTTGGCTTTTTACTATATGATTTATTATTGTAAGCGCTTATGACTTATTTAAGATTAAGCGCTAGAAATGCCCATTATTATTACTAAGTTTTATACACCATTCCAAGACGATGGCTATCAGATATATAAAAACATTGTTGGTGACACTGATGATGATGATGACAACGATGAACGATGATGATGACAACGATGATGCTGATACTGATGATGACGACGACAACGATGATGACTTCGACGACGACAACTACGATGACATGGATGACGACGACGATGATGATGACGACAACGATGATGATAATGACAACGATGGACGATGATGATGATGATGATGAACTGATGATGACGACGACAACGATGATGACGACGACGACAACTACGATGATGGATGACGACGACGATGATGACGACAACGATGATGATAATGACGATGGACGATGATGATGACAACGATGATGCTGATACTGATGATGACGACGACAACGATGATGATCGACGACGACAACTACGATGACGATGATGATGACGACAACGATGATGATGATGACAACGATGATGATGATGATGATGATGATGACGACAACGATGATGATGCTGACAATGATGACGACGACGACGACAACGATGATGAAGATGATGATGACGACGACGACAATGACGACGATGAATGACGACGATTGATGATGATGATGATGACGACGATGATGATGCTGACAACAACGATGACGACGACCACGATGATGAAGAACGACGATGATGATGGCAACGACAACGAACGATGATGACAACGGTGAAATGACGATGACTATAATATTAAATAAAGTGATGATTTTCAGCTGATGGGGGGCGAAGTGTACCTCTACCATTCCAAGATCATGATGAAAGACGCCCAGTCAGGGGGGAAGATCCTATGGCACCAGGACTACGGGTGAAGCATCTGCCTATTAATTTTTCTTCTTCTTCGATCGCTCTGACAGTTTCCTGTCAATTATGAGCGCAGATGCGTCATGCTGCCGTTATGCGCCTAACTAAGAAATAGTTAGGCCCAGCAAGTCCGACTTCGGCTGGAGGAGGAAGTCTTTTTGAAATTGCTTCTCGGAAGAAGAAAAAAGGCAAGGGTAAGGCTGAAAGATAAGTGAGCAAATTAAGGGAAAAGGCAGAGTCAAAGAGACTGAGAGATTAGAGGAAGCTACAAGCACAGAACTTCCAGAAGGTGGGGGGGAAAAGGCAGAGTCAAAGAGAGTGATTTCTCTTTCTCCCTTGCTTTGTGGGAGATTAGAGGAAGGGTGCTACAAGCACAGATTTCTTCGTCTTCCAGAAGGTGATTTCTCTTTCTCCCTTGCTTTGTGGGGAACTGTTTGATTTCTTCGTCTTTCTCTTGTCTTGAAGGGTGCTAAGATTTCTCTTTCTCCCTTGCTTTGTGGGATATTAATTTCCTGTTTGATTTCTTCGTCTTTCTCTTGTCTTGAAGGGTGCTATTGTATTGGTTTGATTTCTCTTTCTCCCTTGCTTTGTGGGATATTAATTTCCTGTTTGATTTCTTCGTCTTTCTCTTGTCTTGAAGGGTGCTATTGTATTGGTTTGATTTCTCTTTCTCCCTTGCTTTGTGGGATATTAATTTCCTGTTTGATTTCTTCGTCTTTCTCTTGTCTTGAAGGGTGCTATTTTATTCGTTTGATTTCTCTTTCTCCCTTGCTTTGTGGGATATTAATTTATTGTATTGGTTTGATTGCTTTGTGGGATATTAATTTCTGTGATTTCTTTCTTTCTCTTGTCTTGAAGGGTGCTATTGTATTGGTTTGATTTCTCTTTCTCCCTTGCTTTGTGGGATATTAATTTCCTGTTTGATTTCTTCGTCTTTCTCTTATCTTGAAGGGTGCTATTGTATTGGTTTGATTTCTCTTTCTCCCTTGCTTTGTGGGATATTAATTTCCTGTTTGATTTCTTCGTCTTTCTCTTGTCTTGAAGGGTGCTATTTTATTCGTTTGATTTCTCTTTCTCTCTTGCTTTGTGGGATATTAATTTCCTGTTTGATTTCTTCGTCTTTCTCTTGTCTTGAAGGGTGCTATTTTATTCGTATTTATCTTTCTTCTTGCTTTGTCGGATATTAATTTCCTGTTTGATTTCTTCGTCTTTCTCTTGTCTTGAAGGGTGCTATTTTATATTTATCTTTCTCTCTTGCTTTGTCGGATATTAATTTCCTGTTTGATTTCTTCGTCTTTCTCTTGTCTTGAAGGGTGCTATTTTATTCGATCTTTCTCTCTTGCTTTGTCGGCTATTCGTCTTAATCTCTTGTCTTGAAAAGTGCTATTGTATTCGTTTGATTTCTCTTTTTATCTGCTGTTTATCTTACAATCTTTTGAGGTCCTTATAAGTCCTTTAACCCTTTCACCGCCAAAGTCGCATTTTAGCACCACAGTGATGTAACACCTATGTCACTAAAAGGCATCAAATTGGGGTCTATTATCCAAAGACCCTATTGTCTAAGTTTTGAGAAGTAAGGATAGACCTTATTTTATAGATGTCACAGAAGAATCCCCAATACTGCAGATGGATTTTGTTCTCTACCCAGGTAAATTTAACGGAAACATTTGGCTGAAATATGGCTGGCGGTGAAAGGGTTAAAGGTCCTTTTTTTCCGTTTCATATTCCAAACTCGGGAACCCTGAGTTAATTATAATGGTCTACATTCATTTAGGGGAAGACGGGGTAAAAAGCGCATGGGCGGGTAAGAAGCCCACTCCAATTATCTTATGAAATAAAGAAAATTTCAGTCAAATTTGCCCATGAGACGAATGCTAGACATTAACGCTCGTCTCATGGGCAAAATGAGACTGAAAATTGCTTAATTTCATGAGATAATTGGGGTGGGCTTCTTACCCGCCCATGCGCTTTTTACCCCGTCTTCCCCTAACTATAAACTGCTCTGTTTATGTCATCCAGGTACTGGTACACGAGTGGCAATCTCTACCCTGACATGATGACCGTGTTCACTGCCCTCGATCCCTGTACCAGAGAGAACGGATGTCTGCAGGTCCGTAGGCCTATAGGGTAAGACGGGGTAAAAAAAAAAACATGGGCGGGTAAGAAGCCCATGCCAATTATCTCAAGAAATAAAGCAAATTTCAGTCAAATTTGCCCATGAGACGAATGCTAAATATTAACACTCGTCTCGTGAGCAAAATGTGACTGAAATTTGCTTCGTTTCATGATATAGGGGAAGACGGGGTAAAAAGCGCATGGGCGGGTAAGAAGCCCACCCCAATTATCTCATGAAATGAAGCAAATTTCAGTCTCATTTTGCTCATGAGACGAGCGTTAATGTCTAGCATTCGTCTCATGGGCAAATTTGACTGAAATTTTCTTTATTTCATGAGATAATTGGGGTGCGCTTTTTACCCCGTCTTCCCCTAATTGGCATGGGCTTCTTACCCGCCCATGGGATTTTTACCCCGTTTTCACCTGCTTACTGTCTTTCTTCTTTTTGCACACACAAACACTAAGAAATTAAGAAGACATTAAATCACCGCATGGTCATATTTTCGTTTAGAAAAGCGTTCTTATTCTGTCCAAACAAAAGACTCAAAATAGAACCAAAATTACGTAAATTTTATTTGCGTTATTTAGGTATAATGTTAGAAGCTTGCATTTGGAAAATTTGGTTGAAGGACACTAAGAAATTAAGAAGACATTAAAATCACCGCATGGTCATATTTTTGTTTAGAAAAGCGTTCTTATTATGTTGAAACAAAAGACTCAAAATTACTCTACGTAAATTTTATTTGCGTCATTTACTTTTAGAAGCTTGCATTTGGAAAATTTTCGCTACAAGCCTTTCTAAGCCATGATTTTTTGACACACATGAACTCATATTATACCGCTGCATTATTAGGCCGGGTTCACATTAGACGCGTAAGTTCCGTACGGAAAACTCTAAATAAGTGGAAGAAAGAAGAATAAAAGTTTTCGCATGCAGGTGACATTCGGACACGTGCGCAAATCTTGTCCCTTCTTTGTTTCACTTATTTATGGATTGCGCACGGGTTTCCGCATGGAATATCCGCTCATGTGTGTACACGGCCTTAGAAGACATCATCTGGCCACAGTACGTCGCCGTTTTATTTTTTAAATAAATAAAAAAAAGTCCGACATTTGGGTCCCTTCCTCTATTAGGAAGACTCAAAGGGACGTAATTTTAGGCGTGTGACGTCATCACGATACTGTCCTATACAGGTGCTTGAAGGGTCTCACCGGTGCGGTCGTGTGGATCATCGGCAGAATGGAGAACAGATGGAAGCCGACCCTGAGAGAGTGCAGCAGCTACTGCCCAAACTGGAACGGCACCATGTGGAGATGCAACCAGGTGGGAATAGTGTGTGTGTGTGTGTGTGTGTGTGTGTGTGTGTGTGAGAGAGAGAGAGAGAGAGAGAGAGAGAGAGAGAGAGAGAGAGAGAGAGAGAGAGAGAGAGAGAGAGAGAGTACGAATACTTTATTGAGGGTAAAAAGGATAAGCTACAATTATCTCTTGAAATGAAGCGAATTTCAGTCTCATTTTGCCCATGAGACGAGCGTTAATGTCTAGCATTCGTCTCATGGGCAAATGTGACTGAAATTTTCTTTATTTCATGAGATAATTGGGGTGGGCTTCTTACCCGCCCATGCGCTTTTTACCCCGTCTTCCCCTACAATAGCTTCTTTGCACCTGGCCCTCTCACTCACACACTCACACCAATGCATCAGGCAAAGAAAAATGGACATAAAAAACAATCAAGTCAAGAAAATGAAACAAAAATTGGCACATGAAAGGATTGACAGAGAATCAAATTGGGAATTAAAAGCAAACATGGATAATAAGGAGCAATGGTGAACTTGAATTGGTGGTTTGAATTGATTACGAAAAAAAGAAGAGACAATTCTGAGACAAATGGGAATTAAAAGCAAACATGGATAATAACGAGCAATGGTGAACTTGAATTGGTGGTTTGAATTGATTACAAAAAAAAGAAGAGACAATTTTGAGACAAATGACAATTTTTCAGAATAATAGCACTTTTAAGGAAGGAAAAAAAGAGAGAGAGAGAGAACTATTTTACTAAATAATGGAGAGAGAAAAATCCACATACATACATGTACATTCGGACATCAAATCTTCAAGGAAGCTGCTTAATTATTCTGGAGGAGGAGTTGGTGTGGGGGTGGGCAGAATAATCTTCTTCTTTCTTTTTTTAGATACAAAATCTGGTAGCCATCTTTGTCTTCTTTGCGAACACTCAGATGCAGTCATTTTAGCCTGGAAATGATATTTTTCTTCTTCTTCGTTCGCGGGCCATGCTTAGATCTTCAGAGCAGTCCCTGCTGGCAAAGCCCGCTGTCTTCCGCAAATTGGCGGGCGCCAGTGGGTCCTCAGAGTTTCTCTTGAAGCATCTTACTTCCCCGCCGGCCAGGGTCGAGTTTCTCTAGATAACGGTCGCCGCGCGAATAACGCTAACGCCAAACGGGGCCTAAGAAACACTTTAGAAAACGTTTGCGGAAGAATATTACAAGCTCTTGTCTGATTGGTCTGATTAACGGGTGTTTTTTGATTTTAGGAGACGCCATTTTCTTCCACTGCACGCTCTTGCATTGTAGCGACCACAACGCCAGTGAGAAGCGTCGCTGGGCCTTCGCCAATGCCTTCAACATGGCCAGGAACAGCTCTGTGGTGGAGCACCACCACCCACAATACAACAAAATTCACAAGGTACACGCACTGACACACACACACACATTGCGCGCGCGCGTTCACACACAGAATGAGAGATAGGTTTATTATTTTACTATGTGTGTGTGTGTGTGTGTGAGAGAGAGAGAGAGAGAGAGAGAGAGAGAGAGAGAGAGAGAGAGAGAGAGAGAGAGCGTGTGTTTGTGGGTGGGGTGGTGCGCATGCGCGGCTGTGAGAGTATGCGTGTGTTAGAGTTTGTGCATGTGTGTGTGTGTGTGTGTCTGTGTCAAGTCAAGTCAAATAATCTTTATTGAGGGTTACAGAATAAGCTAACAAGGCTTTTTTTTACATTCTGCCCTGTGTGTGCGCGCGCGCTTGTGTGTGTGTTCGTTCAACACGAGTGGCAAGCCCCGCATAGCTTTCCCATCTCTCTCTCGCTCTCCATCGCTCTCTTCTCCTCTGGGTGCGCGTTTTAGATGCCTTATAGGCGGGGTTCACATTAGACGCGCAAGTTCCGTACGGAAAACCCTAAATAAGTGGAAGAAAGAAGGATGAAAGTTTACGCATATAGGGAAAATTCGGACACGTGCGCAAATCTCCCCCCCCCCCCCTTCTTTGTTTCACTTATTTATGGATTGCGCACGGGTTTCCGCATGGAATATCCGCTTATGTGTGTACACGGCCTATGGCCTACAATCTTGTATTCTAAACCTGCTGTTCATCTTGTCTTATAAAGTAAAATCTTCCAGGTGCCCAACTCAGCCATTCGTGAGTGCACCAACACGACCGACCTGTCAGGCAAAGGGTTTCTGGACAAGAAGAAAGCCGACTGGTACGACGAGGAGGCGGAGAGAGCGGGACAGTGAATAAGTCATAAGTCATAAGTTTCTTTATTGTCCATTGGCATTGTGCAACGCACATGGAAACTTGTCTTCCACCGTGGAAAAATAAAAATATCAAATAAAAGTATGAAACATAAATTTACATGAACAAAATATGTCACTCTCACACCACACCCAATCATTCATCCGCTATCTTGCTCACTCATCATGCAACCCACCACCACTTCCACCTTCGTTTTTAACTCCTTTTCTTTTTTCCTTTTCTCTTCTTTTGATGAAAGGTCTGCAGACTGTAAGGCTACCTGACGACTGAATGAGTCAATTCTAACGTTTGAAAAACAACCCTTGACTGCTGTATAACGGATCACGTACTGACTTGATGACATCATTGATGACGTCATCAGATCAAGAAAAATAACTGATATGCTGGCTTTTGCTCTAACCGTCGCTAATCGCGAGTAACTGTTACTATACTCTATTCACGATGGCGACGCTCTAACGCAGTCAAGAGATGTATAATTATCCCCAGATCATTTTGCCAGATTGGCTCTATCAGTTGTCTTTTTGATCAGTTCATGATTTGTACAATGATATAAACATTCAAAAACATTCCTGGCAGTCTTAACAGTTTTAACGCAGAATAAACGCAATGATTAAAGGGTTAGGACCATGCCCTTGTTGGCGAAGAAATCGTTTCAAATGGTTTACCAGCATAAAACAGCGTTATGTTTATTAACCCTTTTGCCGCCAGCCATTTTTCAACCACAAAAAAAATCTGCAATGTTGCGAATTTATCTGTGACATGCATACCATTAGGCCTATCCTTATCTCCCAAAATTAAGAAAATAGGATCTTCGATAACAGGCCCTGATTTGATGCATATTAGTGACATGGGTGTTAAACCATTGTGGTGCCAAAATGCGACATTGACGGTGAAAGGGTTAAGGCAATTAAACGGTTTCCGACCTACCTTGGTTATATATACCTACCTTTTAAAAAAAACTATCTCCAAGTCCTCTGGGGCCGCAATCAAACTGATTTTTGATTGGAGGCAGTGTTTCCGAAGCTTAGATTTTCGACCATTTTCGAGGGAGATTGAAACGCCACTCAAATTCATTTGTCGTGTATAGCCTCTGACGTCAAAAAATATATTGTGTCACGATGCGTCTAAAACAACTAATAGGATTAGGAAACTATAGTTCAAATTTATTTGGGCACGACCGTCGTTTCTTGTAGGTTCCCAGAGCTTTTGTGGTTGCTGGAGTTCACTCCCTTGTCCTTTGCAGCCATTTTGAAGTGGACGGGGTCTTGCAGCAACAATTGGTGAAAGGTATAGTTTGACGCATGTGTGTGCAGTTCATGCGCCCGACAGCAGCGCATTGACATGAGCATCATGCGATTGTACTTCCTTCACATTCAGGGCCTATATCGCCATTTCCTATTTCGACTCAGTTCAAAGTATCGTTTAGCAGATTATTTTATTTTTTAATTTCTGAACATATTTTTGAAAAAAACGAAATAATGATCCCGAAAATTTGCATGTTCACTTCATTTATAAAAAAAAATTCATGTTCATCTAAACAAAGCAGTCTAAATTCGGTGTATCTAAACACGTTTACATTTTCATGTATGTAGGCTACCCTTTAAAGAAAGGCTTACACGTTTAGATTTCCATTTATCATAATCATGTACCCTTTATAATAAGGCTTTTAAACACAAAGCATGACAATACCTTGATGATAACCCTCGATTTATAATGCATAAATTCCCTCCGTGGGGATACCGGGGGGGGTCTTTTGCACAAATAGTTCCCACACGTTCTGGAAGTTCTGTGCTTGTAACTTCCTCTAATTCTGTCACTCTCATTGACTCTGCCTTGTCCCTTTGCTTACTGTCCTCTGCTATATTTCTATCTCACTGGTCCATTCTCCTAGCCTTTTTTTCCATAGATTCTTACAAAGATTTCTTCAGCCAAAGTCGGACTTGCAGGGCCTAACTATTTCTTAGTTAGGCGCATAATGGCAGCATGACGCATCTACGCTCATATGACTGGAAACTGTCTGAGCGGACGAAGAAGAAGATCATGCATAAGGTTACAATGACGAAGAAACTGAAACTGCATTTGATCTTCTGGTCTGATGTTTATTGTTTTGCAATGTGTCACTGCTACGCACACTACACTGCTATCATCTGGTATGAGGCCCGGTTCACAGTAGACGCGCATGCAAGTTCCGTACGGAAAACCCTAAATAAGTGGAAGAAAGACGGATAAAAGTTGACGCATAATGGGGAAATTCGGACACATGCGCAGATCTTTTCGCTTCTTTGTTTCACTTATTTATGGATTGCGCACGGGTTTCCGCACGGAATCTCCGCTTATGTGTGTACACGGCCTTATTCATTTCTGAGGCGGTTAGCAATGTAATGGAGTCTGTTCTGTATCATTTATATCTAGCAAGCATTAAGCCATGCACAGAACACAATACAATTGTTCAAGTTAAGATGTGAAACTTGTAAAATGTTGATGAATGAAGATGTATTGTTGATGAATGAGAGTGCTCTATGCTGCTCCTGTGTCCGATGTTATCAGTCAACATGCCTTGTCTCATGAGAGTTTTGCGGACGATACAGAAGTATATCAGTCGGCCACTCTTGCTGAAGTCGATGGGCTGGTATCGCGGACACAGGAGTGCATACTTGACCTTAAAATCTGGATGACCCACAACAAGCTGCAACTTAATGAAGAAAAAACTGAAATTATGTTAGCATGCCCAAAGAAAATGCTCAATCTTTCTACCCTTCCAGGCTCTGTCACAATCAACAACAACACTATCTCCTTCTCCTCTTCTGTCCGCAGTCTTGGTGTCACTTTGGATCAAAGTCTCTCCCTTCAGCAGCAGGTGTCTAATATCTGCAGATCTGCCTATTTTGAGCTTCGTAAGATTAGTTCTGTTCGTCACTATCTCTCCACTGATGCCACAAAAACCTTGGTCTGTGCATTTGTCCTCTCGAAAATAGATTATTGCAACTCTCTTCTTGCTGGCCTTCCAAAATACCTTCTCAACAAACTCCAAAATAATGCTGCACGACTAATCCGTAAGTCCTCCAAGTTTGAACATGTTTCTGCACTCTCTGCACTGGTTGTCAATCTCCAGCAGGATCAACTACAAGCTTTCTGCTCTTACCTTTGCTGACATGTCTGGCTCTGCTCCTACTTACCTGTCTGATCTACTTCATACTTACATTCCATCTCGTCAGCTTCGTTCTTCTTCTGATTCTCGTATTCTACAGCCTCCCTCAATTAAAACGAAAACTTATGGCGAGAGATCCTTTTCCTTTCAGGCCCCAGCTACTTGGAACAAACTCCCTCTGTCTCTCAGACATTCCAACTCCCCGTCAGTTTTCAAAACCAACCTGAAAACTCATCTATTCTCTGAACACTACTGTCCACCATGATCGGATTGTGAGAATGAAAGCGTGTGTGGATGATGAATGGCATGGGAAAGTTGGGAGACAGAAAGTGTGTGTGTGCATGCGCGCGCTGGTATGTGCTTATGCATGTGTGTGTGGATGTGTGTGTGTGTGTTTGTGTCTGTGTGTATGTATGTATGTACGAACGTAGGTACGTATGTATGTATGTATGTACTGTATGTATGTGTGCATGCGCGTGTAAATGATATGCTATGTTCGTCAGTGTGTGTGCTTGTGTGCGTGCGGGCATGGGTATTGATGTGATTTGATTAAATGTATTTTTTGTAAAGCGCCATGAGCAGCTAGCCTGGAATGTGCGCTATATAAGTTTTCTTCTTCATTATTGATGAATTTCTTGATGACTGAAGGTGAACACTCTTGACGAATTATGCCAGAGAGAGAGAGAGAGAGAGAGAGAGAGAGAGAGAGAGAGAGAGAGAGAGGGTGGGGGTGGGGGGGCAGACAGACATAGTCTCTTCCCATTCAATCAAACACACACACACGCATGCCCATACATACACACACGCGCGCGCGTACGCACATTAATTAGGCCTAATTCACACAAGCAACAGAGATGAGGAGACAGAAGGGTACATGTGTGCGCGCGCACGAGCTTGCATACAGACAATGCACGTCTATGTGCACGCACACGCACACACACAAACACACACTAATTGTGAATGTTAATAGGCGGTCAGCCTGGCTTTATGCTTTGAAGACAGTAATGATAGGTAAATCTCTCTCTCTCTCTCTCTCTCTCTCTCTCTCTCGCTCATTTACCCCCCAGGGTCATAATCTCCTGATATGCTAGATGCTTATGCTGATGTTAGTATGTATTAATTTCATTTTATTAATTTCATTCTATTCGTTAACTATTCGCCTACAATGTGCCTAATTATGTTAGAAATATTGTCCTCAATTTAATGCAAATTGTTAACTGTTACATACCCTAGATGATGAATGTATATATATTGCCCTGCTATATAATGTGTGTTTCCTTTATATACATGCGCGCAAGTGTGTAAGTATGGTTGCATGCTTGTATGCACGCGCGAGTATTAAAAATTATGCAACTGTTATAATCCATTATTTCAGCCTATCTATGTTTCATAATATAAACTGCTTTGCTACCTTTGTATTCAGCTCTGTATGCGTAATAGTATGCCTTGCCATGTTTGTCTTTTGTGTTAAGTATATATGTATCAAGGATAGATTGGAAGAATAGGCGTTGCCTAAAATCTATATCCTTGGAAAATAAAGTTTAAGTTTTCAAGTTTTCTCTGTCTCTCTCTTTCTCTCTCTCTGTCTGTCTGTCTCTCTCTTTCTCTCTCTCTCTCTGTCTCTCTCTCTCTCTCTCTCTCTCTCTCTCTCTCACACACACACACACACACACACACACACACACACACACACACACACACACACACATACACACACACACACACACACACACAGACAGACAGACACACACACACACACACACACACACACACACACACTGATGCTGGAAGTGCCTCAGTTGTTTTGTAATCGGAAGGTCGTAACTGGAGGTAGAGGGAATCTGAAAGAAAACAACAACAACAACAACATCATAATTATCCCAGTCATCATCATCATCATCATCATCATCACCACCATCACCTCTATCTCCATCATCATCATCATCATCATTGTCATCATCAGCAGCAAACATCAGCATCATAATCATCACCATCATCACAACCATCATCAACACCACCGTCATCATCATTATTAAACCATCACCATCATTGTCGTCGTCTCGTCCTTACAACCATCATCAACACCACCGTCATTGTATTTACCATTATTAAACCATCATCATCATCATTGTCATCATCAGCAGCAGCAAACGTATCAGCATCCATCATCATCATACAATCATCATCACCGTCATTGTATTTCATTATCATCATCATCATCATCATCATTGTCATCATCATCATCACCATCATTGTCGTCGTCTATCTACAACCATCATCATCATCATTATCATTGTCATCAGCAGCAGCAGCAAACGTAGCAGCATCATAATCATCACCATCATTGTCGTCGTCGTCGTCCTTACAATCATCATCAACACCACCGTCATTGTATTTACCATTAGTAAACCATCATCATCATCGTCATTGCTGGCATCGTCATTATCATCGTCCTCCTTGCTGCTGTCATCTTCATAAAAAAACCCACCTTACAAATAGTTCCCCCACCTTCTGGAAGTTCTGTGCTAGTAACTTCCTCTAATCTGTCCCTCTCTTTGACTCCGATTTCTCCCCTGTGCTTACTTACTGTCATCAGATATCTTTCTATATTTCTATCTTACTGATCCATTCTCATGCCTCCCCCCCCCCCCCCCCCCCCCCCCCCCACCCACCCCTATAAATTCTTACAAAGATTTCTTCAGCCCAAGTCAGACCTGCTGGGCCTAAATGTTTCTTAGTTTGGCGCATAACGGCAGCATGACGCATGTACGCTCATGTGACAGGAAACTGTCTGAGCGAACGAAGAAGAAGAAAGAATGAGAATAATTTAAGACCTTCATAAAAGTCCTGATCGTCAATCATTCATCATCATAAATGAATGACAATGTGAAGGCAAATTCATCATCATCATCATCATTATCTTTTAATTGCCTATTCTTCCCCCTGCCCTCTATCTCCATTTCTAAAATTCTAAATTATAGGGGAAGACGGGGTAAAAAGCGCATGGGCGGGTAAGAAGCCCACCCCAATTATCTCATGAAATAAAGAAAATTTCAGTCAAATTTGCCCATGAGACGAATGCTAGACATTAACGCTCGTCTCATGGGCAAAATGAGACTGAAATTTGCTTCATTTCATGAGATAATTGGGGTGGGCGTCTTACCCGCCCATGCGCTTTTTACCCCGTCTTCCCCTATTTCTTTTTTTGGGGGTAATGAATCCATTTCTCTTTCGCCCCAAACACATTTGAAACGGTTCCTCGAATAAAATAAATAACTTCCACAGGTACCTTGGTTTCTGTACCCACCATTTTTACGTTGATCTCCAAAAGGTACTGCAGTCCATTAAGAAGCCCACCCCAATTATCTCATGAAATAAAGAAAATTTCATCTTCCCATAATAAATAACTGCTTGACTTTGTCCAGCTTCTTACCCGCCCTCTACCCCCAACAACAACAACAACACCCACCCACAATTATCACACACACTCACAACACAACACCCCAACATAGTAGGGGATAAGACGGGGTAAAAAGCGCATGGGCGGGTAAGAAGCTGGTCCCACCCCAATTATCTCATGAAATAAAGAAAATTTCAGTCAAAGTTTTGCCCATGAGACGAATCAGCAACACATTAACGCTCGTCTCATGGGCAAAATGAGACTGAAATTTGCTTCATTTCATGAGATCATTGGGGTGGGCTTCTTACCCGCCCATGCGCTTTTTACCCCGTCTTCCCCTAACACACGCACACCCTTCATACACACACACACACACACACACACACACACACAAATTTCACAAACGCACATTACACGCGCTTATTCCAATTTTGGACCCCCCCCACCCCACGCACATACTCTCGACAATTCGGGGGGATAACTCCAGCGTAGTAGCGGAAGAACTTGGCGCGCATGCGCTCTGAATTGCGGATGAACTGGACAAGCTGGTCCTTCACTTCTGCGGCAGACGACGGGCCCGCGTTGGCTGGCTTTTGGGGGGATTCTGTCTCCTCCTCCGTTTCCTTCCCTTCCGCCTGGTTTTAAGTAAGAGTGAGTTAGTTGTTTCAGACAAGACGTAATAAAATCAGCAACACCGTGTTAAAAGAGCGATATTTCGATTTAGTATAAAATATTTGTCCAGCTAAAACGTTGGCCAACTGTTAGTCTGTTATAGTCCCGTCAACAGCTATGGGAGTAGCAGTCGCCTCCCTCTGCTAACTGGCAGTCACAGTCGGAAACGACAGACTGGCATAATTATAAATACCAAATCAGAAGAGTCTAAGGCAGAAGAGTCTTCAGAAGAGTGGACCTTCTTCTTGGACCAAATAAGGCAGAAGAGTGGACCAAATAAGGCATAGTGTGCCTTGGACCAGGTCGAGAGTGGACCGTAAAATTCCAAATAACTGAACTTCTTCTTCTTCTACGATCGCTCAGACAGTTTTCTGTCATATGGACGCAGATAGGCCATGCTGCCGTTATGGGCCTAATAAACTAAGAAATAGTTAGGGGTCAGCATATCGATCCGTCTTCGGCTTGGAAAACAAAATCTTTGGACCAAATAACAAGCGCAGGATTCGCAAATCAGAAGAGTTTGTGGCACGAGTTTAAGGCTTGGACCAAATCTGGACCAAACAATATGTGTGGACAATTTTGGACAAATAAGGCAGAAGAGTGGACCAAATAAGACAGAAGAGTGGACCAAACAAAGTGAGTTATAGAAGTTTGTGGCTTGTGCCACAAAGGCAGAAGAGTGGACCAAAAAGGCAGGAGAGTGGACCAAATAAGGCAGAAGAGTGGACCAAATAAGGCAGAAGAGTGGACCAAATAAGGCAGAAGAGTGGACCAAATAAGGCAGGAGAGTGGACCAAATAAGGCAGAAGAGTGGACCAAATAAGGCAGAAGAGTGGACCAAATAAGGCAGAAGAGTGGACCAAATAAGGCAGGAGAGTGGACCAAATAAGGCAGGAGAGTGGACCAAATGAGGCAGAAGAGTGGACCAAATAAGGCAGAAGAGTGGACCAAATGAGGCAGAAGGATACGTAGTAACATGACAGTAAGCAAAGGGGAAAGGGCAAGAGTCATATTATCTTGATCTTGATGGGTCGACGCTGGCAGAATCCAACTTGGATATAATTATAATAGAGAGTGACAGATTAGAGGAAGCTACAAACACAGAACTCCAAGAAGGTGGGGGAACTACCGTATTTTACGGACTAAGGACTATAAGGCGATACTTTTTTTTCCACCAGACTGAGACCCCTGCGCCTACTACTAAAATAGTAAGAAAATATAATAACAGAATCTAAATTTTGTGTAAAATTTGGGGGGTGCGCCTTATAATCAGGTGCGCCTTGTAGTCCGAAAAATACGGTATTTGTACAAAATATCCCCCCCCCCTGTATCCCCACGTGGGGGGCGGGGGAGAACATACTAGTAGTAGTAGTAGTAGTGATAGAGACAGGCATCATGGCCTAGGCCTCGCGGCATATAAACCGTCCCATCATTGGTACAATCTTTATGTATGGTGTCTGATTTGCATACATCACTAATGTATAAGCAATTTCATAGCATCAATCAAAGTCATAAAAAAGAACTCTATATTTTGGAATTACATCCAAAAGGTTCTTGAAATTGTTAATATTATATATTATGTAAAATCAATGTTAGTAGGTAGGTTATTCCAGTGATTAGCGACTCGGTGCGAAAATGAAAACTTCCTTCTATTAGTCCTGCTGTATTGAATATAAATTTTACCTTCTGAGTTTCTTGTGTTAGTGCAATGAGAAACAGAAAAAAAGTGATTCAACTGGAGTGTCAACTAGGCCATTGAAAATGTTATACTGACTCACCAGTCCTTTGACGCCTCTGATGGGGCAGGGGTTGAAACGTTCCAACAAGCTGGCCATGCGCTGGGTCATCCTTCGTCCCTGCTCATCCGTGTAACGCTCGATCCGTTTGTCGACAATGTCTTCATCAAGCTGGGGGGGGTGGGGGGGGGAGAGAGAGAGAGAGAGAGAGAGAGAGAGAGAGAGAGAGAGAGAGAGAGAGAGAGAGAGAGAGAGACAGAGAGAGAGAGAGAGAGAGAGAGAGAGAGAGGGAGAGAGGGAGAGAGAGGGAGTGAGGGAGGAAGAGAGAGAGAGAAAGAGAGAGTAACGCTCAATTCCTTTGTTGCCAATGCCTTCATAAATTTGAGACAGACAAAGAGACAGACACACGCGCACACACACGGACACGCACGCACGCAAGCACGGGGAAACTAGTATAAGCATGGCAAGTCGTATAAACGTAGCCCCAATGAGTTTGAGTTTGATCTGTCAAATGTCTGAGTTTACTGGTCCCCCTGCCTGAGTTTGCAATGAGGCTTTATCCTGAAAATGATCTGCGCCACCTACATAAGATTATCGCCCTTGTTTGTCACGAAGTAGTAGTATATAACCACATGAAATTCTCTGCCCCTGACTCGTCACTAAGTGGCATGGTCCCCAAAAAAAAGTCAGTCCTAAAATTATCGCCCTTTCGTATCACCAAGAAGCAGTATAAAACTTCATGTTTTTCCCCCCAGGTATTTTCACAGTACAGATGCGTTTCTTAGTGCGTTGAAAATAGCAAACAAACAAACTCCAATCTTCTTTGTATTTCTGTCTGGAATTTGTATTACAATAAACAAGCAAACAAACAACAAAACATACTCACGTCTTTCTGCCGGCACTGGTCGCACAGGTGCTTCTTGAAGGCGTTCTTCCAAGCCAAGGTGGAAGGGAATTCCGTGTAACGGGGGCAGTGCACAAGCGAGGAGGACAGGCTCAGCTCCCACGACAGCAACTGGCTGCTGCTGCTGCTGCTCTTCGCCATCCGATGCTCGCTCCCCCCTGAGTGACTGGCGCTTGGCTTTATTTGACAGTAGAGTGGGGGGGGGGGGGGGGGGGGGGGGGGGGGGGGGGGGGGGGGGGGGGGGGGGGGGGGGACCGGTTTGAACCGAAAAACCGGTGCTAAACTTTCGCGGTTCGAAAAACCGGTTCGAGTTGCTGTGAACCGGGTTTTTTAACTGCAAACTGAAAGTCAGTTTTTCTTAGAATAACGCATTCTTTTCGAAAAACAACACCGATTCTAAGCCCAGATTGGGTGTTTGTAAACCAAGAGTAGCTGTTTCTAGTTTGTGGTGGTGTATGGCTTTGAGTTTGGGTGTTGAGTTGAGTGTGTGTGTGTGATAAGTCATGCGTTTCTTTAGTGTGTGTGTGTGTGTGTGTGTGTGTGTGTGTGTGTGTGTGTGTGTGTGTGTGTGAGTATGTATGTATGTATGTATGTATGTGCGCGCGCGTGCGTGCGTGTGTGTGAATATTCTGACAAATAAACATGGGTGAAACTAGTGGTGCGAGCACTGGTTCAAAAAACTGGTTCGATAAAACCGGTTCGAAGAGTGAAAACCGGTTTAAAACCGGTTCGGATTTTTGAACCGGTTCTCAACTCTATTCGACACAGAGAGAACGATTGTGGTAGCATCGTAGTATATGGGACACTTGTGGATATAGTACCTCCTAAGGATAGAGATCTTTATCTCAAGGGCAGATAATCCACGAGCTATAAAACGTTCAACATGGACACTGCTGGTAGAGGGCTATAACCATGGCTCCCAATCGTCCCGCAAAACAAGGGGTCCTAGGGACTCCTTCACTTACAGTATAGCACTGTTTCATAATTCGGTCTTTTGGGGTTATCTTTCCCTACTGTCTCGTCTTGAAGTCGGTTTGGGGTAGTTCCGGTTCAAAATTTGAATTAGAAAATGGAAGTTACCTACCTTCAACAACAACCATATTTTGTTCTTGTCTTGAAGTCTTAAGGTATTAATGTGGTCGTATCAAGTAAACAAATAAGAACATAACTGTTTATAGTCAACGAATGTAAACACTTTAAGAACTGATAACTGAGCAATCAAACACCCCTCTATTTCAATTACGGAGCAGCCATGCCGTGTTGACAGCATTTCCTAACCGGAACTAAGTGTCCTAACGGGCACACAACTCGTCTGTTACTTCCGTTTTCATTTCGAAACAGGGATATAGAGGGTCCTAGAGGCGGGATAGAGGGTCTCAGTTGCATTGCGAATGCTAAAAATAATTTTCATAGTGCATCCCTGGGACCCCCTGCACATTCTTTCAGAGGGTCCTTTAAAATTTTAGAACTTACCTGGGTACAGGGGATTTTTCCTCTCACTTTGCACTAGGCCTTACGGTCTGAATGAACGTGGAGTCTTTCGGATGAGACGATAAACCGAGGTCCCGTGTGCCCATGCACTTAGCACACGTTAAACCCAGTGGCAACGAAAAAGTTGTCATTTGGTCAAAATGTACCCCCACCCTTTCCTTCCTCATCAATCACACACAAAATCGCATGGAATTTTTTTTTTAAATAATGGGTGGCGCGCCTCTTGCTGCGACGCGCTCTCCAGGTGGGAGCAACCCGATTTTCACAGAGATGCCTCTGTGACTATAAAGTACCTAATAAATCTAATAAAATAAATAAAAATGTAATAATAAATCTTCATAGACCCCCAAATGGGGGTCCCTGGGAGCCCTGATAACTATAATACTATAATTATAAAGATAATGTTTGTACTTTGGGCTTGAGAGTGAAAGTACTTTTTTTCTTCAAAAGGTGCGAATTACAAGACCTGTTACGGAATTCGTACCACCAAGTTACTGATATCGTACCAGGGGGTTTATAGCACTAATTCAACGGTAGGATGCACGTCACTTGGCTGTTAACAAAAGGTCATTCTCTCTTCTAAATGTTCCAGTTAGTCTCTGTGACGTCAAATTAATTCTTATGTCAATGCCGATATTTGTAACCATCAACACCCCCCCCCCCCCCTCTCACCGCCCCGCCTCCCCATCATCATTCCCAGCCGCGTGTTTCAACGCGGTTAGGGGGGTTTAACCTACCCAATAGCCCAGATGGTAAAAGACTTGAGTTATTTCCCTTCCTTGCAGTTGAAATGACTTTTTGTACGGTCTGAACCCGTTTCTCAGGAAATGTTGGGTCGATGTTGATGCATTTTTGTTTGTGGCTCAAAAAGCCACAAACCTATAACTCACTTTGTCGGTCGGTCTGTCGGTCCAAAATTGTCGCACATTTTGACAAAATTGTCGCACTTCAAATCGAGGCTACACTTCTGGCCGCTCTTTAAAATGATGTATTTTAAAAGCGTACAAAATAATAAACATATGTAATACAGACACTACAACAGACACGACGAGTATGCGGTGCTTCTTTCGATGAGCATAAGTAGGATACAAGAATTTCACTGAAGACGTTATAAGTAGAAGTAAGGTAGATATCCACAATATCTCAGCCATGCCTATTATGAGCATAAGTATGAGCATAAGTAGGATACAAGAATTTCACTGAAGACGTTATAAGTAGAAGTAAGGTAGATATCCACAATATCTCAGCCATGCCTATTATACCACTAATGCCACCATGGGAACAAAGAAAGGCAAAATTTGATATAGAATATACCAGTTACAAAAAAGATGAAGAAGTTCATCAATTAGTTTCTGACGTTCGACTTCATTTAGATTCAAAATATTCAAATCATCTAAAAATTTACACTGATGGTTCAGTCTTAGAAACGTCAGACAGTGGAGCAGGTTTTGTTATTCCATCACTTAGAATAGAAAAGTCATACTATTTAGGCAAAGGCATTTCAATCTTTACTTCTGAATTATATGCAATAATGCGAGCTTTAGAATTTGTTTATGATCTACCATATTCAATTTATAACATTTTAGTTTGTGTGGATTCAAAATCAGTTTTACAAACTCTAAACCAAAGTAACAGTAAAACTCGTAACGACATTGTCTTTGAAATTAAACAGTTGATTCATTGTATTGTTGCAAAAGGTATTGGTATTGATTTTTGCTGGGTGCCATCTCATTGTGGACTCTTTTGGAATGAAGTTGCTGATAGAGCTGCCAAAAGAGGGGCTTTTAATAACTCTAACTTGGTTTCTAATGAGAAACTGCCATTATCAACACATGAAATCTACTGTTTATTGGAAAAAGCTACTTACATCAACTCATCTGACTTTAGATCTAACATTTTTATGCACAGTAGACCGATAGTTAGCTTAGTGTACAAGATACGACTCAATTCATGGAAAACTAAATACTTGGATACTAACTGTCTTTGTAGTGATAAATTATCAATTCATCACTTACTATTAGAATGCCCAGTATTGATCTCTAAATATCGAATGATCAATATGGACTTTTTTCGTAAGTATGATAATACCAAGGATATTTTAAATGACGCAGAAATTGACATTACTGTAATTGCAAAAGCAATGCTGTCCTCAACTATTGGAAGACTACTGTAGAGGTTTTCTTTACTTTTTTTTTTTTTTTTTTTTAATATGTCGTTCTTATGCATGTTATTTTACCTGTTTGTTTTTTGTTTTTTGGTGCATGCTGTCTAAAATCACGATCTATGTGAAAAGACATTAAATTAAAGATTCAAGTAGGATACAGTTTTAAATGTTTTCCAAAAGATATAAAAAGTTACGAAATGGTGCAGAGATAACATTCTGGTTTACAGATTAAAATTATTGAATGGTTGTTGGAGTGGTAAAAATAGACCGCGTGCCACAAACTATTGCGATTTCGCGCTTGTTTTGGTTGCATTTTGTGAAGCAAAAAGTGACCAAGCATATCTCAACATGGATGCCAGCCAAGAAAAAATACATGACATTTGTTGTATTGCCCTTCTTTGTAAGCATTACAATGACCTCCCTTATAAGACCCTCCCTTACAAGACCTCATTTTGGATGATTTTTTGAAGGTCGTATAAGGGAGGTCCCGCTGTACCTTAATGTAGGCCTTACCTGCCCTGGTTGAGACTGGCTTCTGCCGACTCCCCCCCGGGAAACATTCTTTGCGTTACTCATTCTCTCGCCCTTAGACGTCGAGCTTCGCTCTCCTCCTCCTCCTCCTCCTCTTTCTTCCAAGTTCTCCCCCGATTCTTTCTGCTTCTGCTGCTGCTGCCGCTGTTGTTGTGATGATGGTGGTGGTGGTGGTGGTGGTGGTGGGGCGGCGGCGGCCGCGGGGGGAGGAGGGTGAGGGAGGCTAGAGGAGGCGGGCGGTGTAGCGTAGCTGTGCAGAGGAAGAGGAGAAGAAGAAGCGAGAGGAGGAGGAGGAGGAGGGGGTGGGTGAGGGTGGTGAGTTTCTTTGGTGGTGGGGGTGGTTGCGAGGGTGGCTTCTGTGGAAGTCTGGTGGGGACACACACACATACACACACACACAGAGGCAAACGCAGACGGACAACGTGCATAAGCCGGCATGCACGTGCGCACAACAGACAGGCAGACAGACCGAACCACGCATGCACGCAAGCGCGCGTGCACACACACATATACACACACACATAACAGTCACAAACGCTTACATAAAGGTGGGTCTAAACGTATATATATATATATATATATAATGTGCGTGCACATATTCTCAAACATACGCGTGTGTGCACACAGAGAGAGACACACAAACACACACACATTCATACATACATACACACAACACATGCGCTTTTACACACACACACACACACACACACACACACACACACACACACACACGCACACGCACACACACACACACACACACACACACACGTGCACATAGACAATCACAAACACTGACACAAAGGTGAGTCTAAAGGCGTATGTGCATGCACTTATTATAATGCATACATTACGTGTGTGCACATATACACACACAGGTATACAGGCACTAACACCACGCGCAACATATTTAAATGAAGTACTCAACAAGACCCTACAGGATGAGAACATACGTTTCTGCATCGACGATCTTAAAGACCCACCACGTCACGTGTCAAAATCACGGTTTCCACGCGTATTCCCTCTTATAACTAGTAAGGAATCTTAAGACATCTTCCTAGCATAAGAGGGAATGTGACACGTGACGTGCGGGGTCTTTAATAAACCAGTGCATAGCATTAGAAAGTCTCAGACCCCGCTCCTTACGTTTCGCGCGTGCGTGCGCGCGCACACACACAACTCTCTTACCGTCTAATATCACGAGAAGTGGATAGACGTTAAATGAAAGACACACACACACACACAACTCTCTCCCACCCTCTCTCTCATCAAGTAAGGTTTTGCTGACTCTAGGCTGTCCCATCATATTAGACATCCTCCATCCATCCACCCAGACAGACAGACAAACATATAAACAGACAGACAAATATCCAATCCACTCACGTGATCTTTGAAGCACTGGGGGTGTCGCTACTGCGGTTTGCTGACTCTGGGCTGTTCCGTCATTCAAACATCCTTCAGCACACACATCGACAAATATCCATCCATCCATCCACCCACATTTCTGCTGACTCTGGGCTATTCCATCATTCAAACATTCTCCAGCACACACATCGACAAATATCCATCCTATGGGGCTCAAAAATGATAAAATACCAGTTAACGACTTAACTGGCTGTAATATACCAGTTAAGTAGTTAACTGTCTTTTCTTATTCCAGTTAAGTAGTTAACTGATGTAATGAACTTCCGCTTCCGGCAAAAGAAAAGTCAGTTAACTGTTAAGTGGCATTTTGTCAGGAAAACCAACGCCTTAACTGTTTTTTGTAACACGAAATCTCATTGGATGTACTGCAGATCAGCAATCTTTTCCCATTTACACTGTGAAAGAGTTACATACCTTCAATATCATTTTTTTTATTAGCAATTTTTATAACCGATCAGACCTGCAGTACCTCCAGGATCTGCTCAAAGCTTTGAATGATGGTTGGTTGATGGTTAATCCCATATGTGCTGCTTTGCAGCCGAGTGAACGTAAAACCTACATTTCATTCATTCAAACGCCGACCAATTACAATGTGTGTTACAAAACCTTCAGAATATAATCGCTCTCAGACGGAAAAGCAACTTAACAGTTAAGTGATATTTCGAAATGTCAGTTAACTAGTTAATAGTATAAACGATTTCCGCTTCCGGTAAAACAAAGTTGGTTAACTAGTTAACTGAATTAGAAAAGCCAGTTAAGTAGTTAACTGGTATTTTTTCAATTCTGAACCCCATACCATTCATCCACCCAGACAAACCAACCAACAAATATCCAATGCACTCACGTGATCTTTGAAGCACTGGGGGTGTCGCTACCGCGGTCTGCTGACTCTGGGCTGTTCCGTCATTCAAACATCCTCCAGCACACACATAATAATAATAATAATAATAATTAGCATTTATAGCGCCTAATCTTAAAAAAACCTTAAGCACTTACAATTATAAATGAATGAACCAGCAAGCAATATAAATAAAGAAACGACAAAAATATATTATACACACACGCGCGGCGCGCACACACGCACGCACTAAACACAGACACACGCACGCACTAAACAGACAGACACACACAAACACACACACGAACGCACCACACGCACACACACCCGCACACACGCGCGCGCGCACACGCACACGCAACACACACGCACAAACAACACGCATGCACACAAACACACGCGGATGGAAGGGGCACAGTACTTTGAAAAGAAATATAGCAGGCTATGATTTGAAAAGAGTAGTTTTGAGAGAAGATTTAAATGACGAAAGGGAGTTGGCAGAACGGAGAGGTAAAGGGAGTCTATTCCAAGAGGAGGGGGCCTGGAAAGAGAAGGAGCGTTCGCCAAGGATCTTGGTGCGGTAACGAGGGATCTGGAGGAGAGAAGTGTCAGAGAAGGAGCGTAACTGTCTAAGAGGTGTGTAAAGGTTCAGAAGATCAGCGAGATAAGAAGGAGCCAGACCATTCAGGGATTTGCAACAGAGCAGAGATAGCTTGCATTCGATACGCCTTCCGACAGGAAGCCAGTGAAGAGATTCAAGCATAGGGGTAGAGTGAGAGAATTTGGAACACCTCAGTACAAGGCGAGCAGCATTGTTCTGAATTTTCTGCAATTTAGCGAGACAAATAGACACATATCCATCCATCCATCCATCCACCTAGACAGACAGACAGACAAACCAACAAATCTAATCCACTCACGTGATCTTTGAAGCACTGGGGGTGTCGGTAGGGTCTGGTGACCCTGGGCTGTTCTGTCACCCACGCATCTACCATCACGGAATGCAGACAGGGGCGAAGGCGCGCGTTGAAAGTCAGCAAATTTTTGAGCAGCTGGACGCACGCTGGTTTCCACACAGAATTAAACATGTTTTTTGTGTTAAATATTGTCATAATAAGATAATGTTCGTTTGGGTGCATCCCAAAAGCGCCTATTGTAAAGACCCACCAGATCACGTGTCAAAATCACGGGTTTTCACGGGTTTTCCCTCTTATAGCTGGTAAGAAATCTTGTTTTGACCAGGCTTTACTCCCATAGAAATGCCTCAAATTGAAAACGAAACATCATTTTAAAGCGCAGCCTCAATTTCAAGTTGAGGGCATTTCTATGTGGGTCGCAGCTAGCTACCCAGAAAAAAACGAAGGGACTTAATCGTGGTGGGTCAGTGTATCTTTAATAGGGCATTTGCCACGTGAGGACGACCTTGAAATTGAAAAAAGTTGAATTTAGAGAGTTGAAATAGAAAGGTCAGCATAACTCGGGCAGAACGAGTGCGGGCAAATTAGTAGTCTAGTATTGAGAACGAACACTCGTGGCAAATGCCCTATTAGGTCTACCCGATTAAAGAAAATAAAAACGATTGGCAGTTTCTATTTATTTACATTACAGTGTAGAGTGGCACAGTGGTAACGCGTTCGCTTCGTGTCAAGTAAACCCGTGTTCGAACCTGGGTACAGGGGGATTTTTCCTCTCACTTTGCACTAGGCCTTACCGGGTCTGAACGTGGAGCCTTTCGGATGAGACGATAAACCGAGGTCCCGTGTGCCCATGCACTTAGCACACATTAAACTCAGTGGCAACTAAAAAGTTGTTATTTAGTCAAAATTTACCCCCCACCCCCTTTCCTTCCTCATCAATCACACACAAAAAATCGCATGCAAAAAAAAGAAAGAAAAAAAAGGGTGGTGCGCCTCTGGCTGCGACGCGCTCTCCATGTGGGAGCAACCCGAATTTCACAGAGATGCCTCTGTGACTATAAAGTACCTAATATACCTAGTTTATTACTAAACGTGTTAAAGACGCAACCATGATTTACGACAGCAGAGGGACTCGCGGGGGGGGGGGGGGGGGGGGGAAGAAGTGAGGATACATATTGATATGCTTAATAAACTAAGCATCACATACTGACAGACAGACAGACAGACAGACAGACAGACAGACAGACAGAGACAGAGACAAAAAGGAGAGAGATTATTTTCTCTTTTACCGTAATTTTCGGCCTATAAGACAACACTTTTTTTAATGCTTTTTTTTGGGTGTGTACCCCTGCGCCTTATCTGCTGGTAGCGCCCAAAATAATAATAATAATAATAATAACCTATAAGACAACACTTTTTTTAATGCTTTTTTTTGGGTGTGTACCCCTGCGCCTTATCTGCTGGTAGCGCCCAAAATAATAATAATAATAATAATAACCTATAAGACAACACTTTTTTTAATGCTTTCTGTTTGGTGTGTACCCCTGCGCCTTATCTGCTGGTAGCGCCCAAAATAATAATAATAATAATAATAACCTATAAGACAACACTTTTTTTAATGCTTTCTGTTTGGTGTGTACCCCTGCGCCTTATCTGCTGGTAGCGCCCAAAATAATAATAATAATAATAATAACCTATAAGACAACACTTTTTTTAATGCTTTTTTTTTTGGTGTACCCCTGCGCCTTATCTGCTGGTAGCGCCCAAAATAATAATAATAATAATCATAATAAAAACAGAACGGCAAGTACCTTTAAGCACGAAAATTAATCTATTTTTCTTGCTATTGTAGTAGAACAGTTATCACACATAACCAGTTCTGTCCATTGGCTTTAACTGTCATTTTCAAATAAGATTTTTCATCATTTTCACTGAGCTGCGCACCCACCATTTCCACATCAAATAGACGATTTTCGGAGAAACAAAGCTAGGGGAGAGCACTTCGTGAAAATTAGAGTTGCTTACCTCCATTACTCGGTCAAATACCATAGCAACAATTCCAACAATGGCGTCGAAGCTTGAAACCGCAGGATGCTGAGTCAGCGACTTGCAAACATTTTTTTAACCCTTTCATCGCCACTGTCGCCTCTTGGCACCACAATGATTTAACACCCATGTCACTAAAAAGCATCAAATGAGGGTCTGCTGACCAATTACCTTATGTTCTTAAGTTTGGGAGCTAAGGATAGGCCCTATTTATGCATGTTATAGAGGAATCCCTTATATTGCAGACGAAATCTTTTCTCTACCCGGGTAAGTTTAATGGTAAATTTTAGCTGAGGAATGGCTAGCGTTGAAAGGGTTAAAAAAAAATTAGGGGTGGCCAGTGGCCACAAACTGACAAAAACTTGCAAAATGTGACAGGTAAAAATATAAATGATATCAATATTTTTTAGAATGATGCACGGTGTTCTAAGTGCTGCATGTCTGCTCAAACACGTACACGAGTCGATAGGCTACGACAGCTGATGGTAGAGTGACTTCCCCTGTTTGACTGATTTAAGTAGGCAGGCTCAGGCTACGAGAGCGGATGGTAGAGTGACTTCCCCCTGTTTGACCGATTGAATTAGGCAAGATCACTCCCACACACCATGAAATTACTCCCCTTTAATTATTTCCGAACAATTCCTATTGGTAACCAACTTTTTGCCTGTTTCCTCCTATTTTATTAGGTCAGGTTAGGTTAGGTTAGGCTAGGTACATTATAGTCTGTGAAATTCGGGTTGCTCCCACCTGGAGAGCGCGCCGCAGCCAGAGGCGCGCCACCCAATTTTTTTTTCCTTTCCCTTATCTGCTGTAAGCGCCTTATCAGTGACCAAAATACATGTTTCTAAATAGTATGGTGGGTGGGGTGGGGGGGGGGGGGGGGGGGCTGATAGGCCAAACATTACGGTACAGGTCCACTTACTGAAGGACAGAGAGGTCCGACACTTCAGTGGAGGCGTGAGAACGTTGCGTTGGGCTTGCCACAGATCACGAGCGTTGAAAGGTACTTTGACGTGAAACATCACGTAGAGCACGACTCCCCTGCGAATGTGATGACAGTTTGTTAATGTGATCACCGCGTCGTAATCACGTAATGAAAGGTTGTCGTTGTCGTTGTCGTTGTTGTTGTCGTTATTATTGTTGTTGATGTTGTTTTTTTCAGTAGTAGAGACTTCCGCAGCAAAAAAGCAGTGAGAGGCTTCCCCCCTCAAAACATCCCAGGGGCGATGGAAATCACCATCTCTCTTTCTCTCTGTGTGTGTGTGTGTGTGTGTGTGTGTGTGTGTGTGTGTGTGTGTGTGTGTGTGTGTGTGTGTGTGTGTGTGTGTGTGTGTGTGTGTGTGTGTGTGTGTGTGTCTGTCTGTCTGTCTGTCTGTCTGTGCGTGTGTACGTGCGCGTGTGCGTTTACTTAAAATGGACTTCGTTGTGCTGACGATTTGTTGTCACTGATGTATTTCCTTTTGTAACCCCCTCCCCTCTGACATGGGCAGAAGGCCTGGATCGGCCGTAAACTTTGTGAATGGTGCGAATCTCTCTCTCTCTCTCTCTCTCTCTCTCTCTCTCTCTCTCTCTCTCTCTCTCTCTCTCTCTCTCTCTCTCTCTCTCCCTCCCCCCCTCTATCTCTCTCTCTCTCTCTGTCTCTCTATCTCCCCCCCCCGCCCTTCAAAACCAACTCACAGGCTCCAGATGTCCGCAGCAAAAGTGGTGAAGGGTTTCCCCCTCAGCATCTCGGGAGCCCTGAACTGCAGATGAAGATCGTCATCCGTGCAGTTGCTGCAAGAGCTGGCCGGATAGCCGTAGTCGCTCAGCTTGACCCTGAAGCCGTGGTCCAGCAGAATGTTTTCGCTGGTCAGACGACTGAAAACAGTTTTTTCTCAGAAATATGAACGCCCGGAATAGTTGTTTATAAGGAAAATGCACGCACGTACGCGCAGAAAGAAAGGTGGTAGAATGGTTAAGACATCCGCCTGTCAATTCAATTCAATACCCCCCCACCCCCGGGCTACTCGCCCTTTCTTTCTTTCTTTCCAGTTCCACGACGGGAAAATCGAACTGAATCATTATCGAGTCCTTCGGATAGGGACTTAAAGCAAGTTTGACCCGTGCGGTGTTTTTTTTAATGTACGTTAAAAAACAACCCACCAACCACAGCGGTTAAAAGTCAACGAGAGCAGGGAGAAATCCGGTTGCTAGGTTTCCCAACTCTACACGCTCTCCAGGCGGGAGCAACCCGAATTTCACAGAGATGAGTTTATGTGACTATAGAATCAAACTACCAATACCAAAAAATACCATATTCATAGACACAGGCCTTTTAGCCACTGCAAAGAACAACTTTTGCATGAGTGAATAGTCTTGGCGGGTGGGGGAAGATGGTTGAGTACTGACCAAACAA
This sequence comes from Phymorhynchus buccinoides, assembly GCA_017654935.2. Taxonomy (NCBI): domain Eukaryota; kingdom Metazoa; phylum Mollusca; class Gastropoda; order Neogastropoda; family Raphitomidae; genus Phymorhynchus; species Phymorhynchus buccinoides. The sequence continues at coordinate 35,068,419 of CM065705.1, read as the reverse complement.
GGGAATAACTCTCGCCAATAACCCTATTTGAGGCCACCTAACGGCTGTCTTTTGCAAGAGTGAATGCCCTTTTGGATACTGATCAACAAGGGCTTAACTCTTGCCGTCAAGGGCGTAAATAACCCTAATTGCAGTGGCCAATAGGCCTACAGAAACATACTGACATAGAGACAATAAGAGACAGAGAAAGACATGATCTTAGATACACACATTTATGTAGGTGAAGACGGGGTAAAAAGCCCATGGGCGGGTAAGAAGCCCATGCCAATTATCTCATGAAATGAAGAAAATTTCAGTCAAATTTGCCCATGAGACGAATGCTAAACATTAACACTCGTCTCACGGGCAAAATGTGAGTGAAATTTGCTTTATTTCATGAGATAATTGGCATGGGCTTCTTACCCGCCCATGGGCTTTTTACCCCGTCTTACCCTATTCTATGACCTCCTCACCTAATAATATTGTGCTATATTGCATTGATTGTGCGTTCTTATGAATTTGATGATTTTTGTTTGCCTTTTTCTCTACCGTTACTAGTAAAGCCTTACGCCAACAGTTTGTCAATGGCCTCCGTCAGTAATGGGGCCTTGGCCTTGATTGGATGAAACATTCGGGCAAATGTTAAGATCAGCTCCCTCCTCTGCCCTTTCCATTCATTTCAGACGGTTTCAGGTTAGGGTTAGGGTTACGAATAGGGTTTGGGTTAGGGTTAGAGATAAGTTTAGGGTCAGTCTAGTCATCAACGTTTATTGTTTTGTGTATTTGACACTAAACTGACCCTAAACTTATCCCTAACCCTATCCCAAACCCTATTCTTAACCCTAACCCTAACCCGAAATCGTTTAATCCATACACACACACACACACAACAAATGATGGTATGTTATGAGACTGACACTTAATTGACCTTCAACCTATCCCTTACCCTATCCCAAAGCCTATTCCTAACCCTAACTGAAACCGTCCGAAATGAGGGACAAAAATGATAGAATGGGGACACTCGCCAGGGTTTGGGTTGGGTGATCAATGTAGAAAAAGGGAAGAAGCAAGCTTTCCGCTCGTAGAGCTTTCATCAGACTTAAGATGAAATGAATGGAAGGGGCAAATGAGGGAGCCGATCTTAACATTTGCCAACATTTGCACGAATCGTATTCTCCGCCTGAAGCGTATTGGCGTCACCCCATCAGGCTCCTGTGACTGTGGGGCGGAACAGACAGTTCACCATGTCCTCCAGGACTGTCCCTTGTTGGCGGTGCGGAGGGAGCAGATCTGGCTGCAGGAGGTGCCAACAGACAGTTCACCATGTCCTCCAGGACTGTCCCTTGTTGGCGGTGCAGAGGGAGCAGATCTGGCTGCAGGAGGTGCCAACAGACAGTTCACCATGTCCTCCAGGACTGTCCCTTGTTGGCGGTGCGGAGGGAGCAGGTCTGGCTGCAGGAGGTGCCAACAGACAGTTCACCATGTCCTCCAGGACTGTCCCTTGTTGGCGGTGCGGAGGGAGCAGATCTGGCCGCAGGAGGTGCCAACCGCCAGCAAGCTGTGGGGAGCGGAAGAGAGACCTCATGTGGACTGAGACCTTAGCACTGCCAGATTGATCGAGAGAGAGAGAGAGAGAGAGAGAGAGAGAGAGAGAGAGAGAGAGAGAGAGAGAGAGAGAGAGAGAGAGAGAGAGAGAGAGACACAGAGAGAGAGAGTATTCTCCACGACGCGACTCACCCGTGCGGCACGTCCTTCCCGTGCAGGAAGAGCAGGCCCTGGCACACCTGCTGGATCAGGTCCCTAGCCATGGGCTCCGCCACTCCCCGGGCGAGGCAGCCCGAGGGCCCCAGGGCACAGTGCAGGCTGCCAAGGGAGCACCAGTCCAGCACCAGAAAGTTGGTGCTCCCGTCCACCATCCGCATCAGGAGCTTCACCTGAATGAACCGCGTATATACCACACGGTTTAGTCAAGTTTTCAGGACTTTTGACTAGAGTTGAGAACCGGTTCAAAAATCTGAACCGGTTTAAAACCGGTTTTCCATCTTCGAACCGGTTTTACCGAACCGTTGTTTTTAACCAGTACTCGCATCACTAGTTTCACCTATGCAAACACATATTTATTTGTCAGAATATTCGCACATACACGCACGCGCACGCACACACACACACACAATAAAGAAACTTATGACTTATGACACACACACACACTCAACTCAACATTCAGTCAAAGTCAAAGCCACACACCACCACAAACTAGAAACAGCTACTCTTGGTTTACAAACACACAATCTGCGCTGAGAATCAGTGTTGTTTTTCGAAAAGAATGCGTTATTCTAAGACAAACTTACTTTCAGTTTGCAGTTAAAAAAACCGGTTCACAGCAACTCGAACGGGTTTTCGAACCGCGAAAGCTTAGCACCGGTTTTTCGGTTCAAACCGGTTTTTCCTCCCACCTCTACTTTTGATATACAGATGTAAGACCCATCATACGTATGTGTACCAAAAATGAAAACAATAACCTTTTTTTCTTCTTCTACCTACGAGAGAGAGAGAGAGAGAGAGACGTTGGATTGTAGAGGGGAAGTATTGTTTTTATTTTGATCTTGATGTGTGTTTTTGGTTTGTTGCTCCTTCTGTTGCCTACTTTTTGCTCCTTTTGCTATATTTGATGTTTGCTGTTTAATTGCTTGTCTGTGTTGATAAAGGCGCATTCGCCGAAATATCCAGTAGTTTTGTTTTGTCTCTTGTGAATAAAATAACGTCACTTTGCACTTGTCGTGTAGTTGTTTGTTTGCTACGAGTGTTAATGTTTAGCATTCGTCTCATGGGCAAAATATGACTGAAACTTGCTTTATTTCATGAGATAATTGGCATGGGCTTCTTATCCGCCCATGGGCTTTTTACCCCGTCTTCACCTATACATGTCCAGGGCTCCTAGGGACCCCCATTTGTGGGTCTATGAAGCACTGAAATTCTCGAGGACCCTCTAAAAGAATGTGCAGGGGGTCCCAGGGATGCAGTACACAAAGTATTTTTAGCATTCGCGATGCCACTGGGACCCCTCTATCTTGCCTCTAGGACCCTCTATACTGTGAGTGAAGGAGTCTCTGGGACCCCTTGTTTTGCGGGGCGATTGGGAGCCCTGCATGTTACGCCCAATCCGTGAAATTGCCTATTTAATGAAATGGGCAAATTGCTTTGCCCAATTTATGAAATGGACAATGTATATCACATTTTTGAATTCCCATTCACACAGTTGATTAAGATTGTTTCAATGGTATCACACTTTTCTACATTGTATTTGCACCCCTATCCTGCCCCCCCCCCCCCCCCCCCCCCCCCCCCCCCCCCCCCCCAACTCGACCAGATGCTAAGCTGGGGCATGCCTGAGCCACATGTTGAATCAAACGTTTTTATCAAATTAAGTCTGAATAAAATAATTTTAAACTCATCTACAGATGAGATTTCTATCGTTTGAACCAATTCTTGATCTATGTGTGCTGATGAACGAAAACTATTTTTCATTCATATTGCTTTGCTCAATTGCAAGTTATAAATTGGCTATTTCACGAACTGGGCCAACCATGTTGCCCGTTTCATGAAATGGGCAACTTCATGGATTGGGCGTAACATATATATATATTTAAAACAAGCGCGAAATCGCAATAGTTTGTGGCATGCGGTCTATTTTTACCACTCCAATCATGAGTTACCTCCCCTGGCTTTTGAATAATTTTAATCTGTAAACCAGAATGTTATCTCTGCACCATTTCGTAACTTTTTATATCTTTTGGAAAACATTTAAAACTATGTATCCTACTTATACTCATCAAAAGAAGCACCGCATACTCGTCGTGTCTGTTGTAGTGTCTGTATTACGTATGTTTATTATTTTGTACGCTTTTAAAATACATCATTTTAAAGAGCGGCCAGAAGTGTAGCCTCGATTTGAAGTGCGACAATTTTGGACCGACAGACCGACCGACCGACAAAGTGAGTTATAGGTTTGTGGCTTGAGCCACAAACAAAAATAATTATAATGAAATGAAAAGAAATCAAGAAGAAATACCTTGGTTTACTTGCTAACCTTTCTCAACCCATTCTGATTTCGAAGTCTAACCTGGGTTTTGGAAATTATATAAAATTAGGCTGGGTCTTTTTTCTTTAATTTCAATAGGAATTACATGCATTCGGAAATAATTAAGGGGAGTAATTTTAAAGGTGTGTGGGAGTGATCTTGCTTCATTCAATCGGTCAAACAGGGGAAGTTACTCTACTATCAGGTAGATCCCCAGCTCTCGCCTCGTGTGTGTTTGAGCAGACATACAGCACTTATAGAACACCGTGCGTCATTCTAAAATTGATGTCATTTATATTTTTACGTCACATTTTGCAAGTTTTATCAGTTTGTGGAAACTGGCCACCCCTAATTTTTCTTTTAAAAAAATAATATTTGAAAGTCGCTGACTCGCATCCTGCGGTTTCAAGCTTCGACGCCATTGTTGCATTGTTGCTACGGTATTTGACCGAGTAATGGAGGTAAACAACTCTAATAGACGATATTCGGAGAGAACAAAATAGGGGAGAGCACTTCGTGAAAATTAGAGTTGCTTACCTCCATTACTCGGTCAAATGCCATAGCAACAATGCAACAATGGCGTCGAAGCTTGACACCACAGGATGCGAGTCAGCGACTTGCAAACATTTTTTTTTTGAAAAATGAGGGGTGGCCCGTGGCCACAAACTGATAAAACTTGCAAAGTGTGACGTAAAAATATAAATGACATCAATTGTTAGAATGACGCACGGCGTTCTATAAGTGCTGTATGTCTGCTCAAACACACGAGTCGAAAGGCTACGAGAGCTGATGGTAGAGTGACTTCCCCTGTTTGACCGATTGAATTAGGCAAGATCACTCCCACACACCTGTATGTCTGCTCAAACACGTACACGAGTCGAAAGGCTACGAGAGCTGATGGTAGAGTGACTTCCCATGGTTGACCGATTGAATTAGGCGAGATCACTCCCACACACCATGAAATTACTCCCCTTAATTATTTCCGAACCATTCCTGTTTTCACGAAGTGCTCTCCCCTGGGGGGGGGGGGGGGGGGGGTTCCTCCGAAAAACAGTTGGGTTTAACGTCCTCTCGGCTACAAAGAGCAGCATGTGAGAAGGACGAACCATCAACCAACCACCACAACCATCATTCATTGCTTGGAGCAGATCCTGGAGGTACAGTAAAACATCCCTTATAAGACCTCCCATTGCAAGACTCCCTCCCATATTCTGGACTGGGTAATTTATAGACCAGATGATGATTTGCTACGCTCTACTCATGTCACTCAATCCCTTGCTTCTGACCATTTCTGTATTGTTTGTGAACTATGTTTGTCTGTCCCGTCTGACACCCCATCGTACAGACAGTCTCGTAATGTACGCGGCATGGATAGATCAGCATTTCAAGCAGAGTTGCGCGCGACTATCTGCCCTGAATCATGCCCCACGGTCAACAACCTTAACAGCGCTCTCACTCGCGTTATCGACACACACGCGCCGTTACGTCACCGCCAAGAGCGTGCCGATAGACTGGAGCCGTGGTACCCTTTAGTTAGCACTGAACTGAACTCGGCGAAGTCAGAAAAGCGTGTAGCTGAAAGAGCATGGCTTAAGACCCCCCTTACCGTTACAAAACAAATCTTCAACGCTGCGAAACGAAAAATAGCGAACATAGTGTTGACAGCAAGATCCTCCTTTTACACTGACCAAATAAACAATGCAGTGACCTCTAGTCGGCTGTTTTCTATCTGCAGCAAACTACTGGGGCGTGAAAAAAGCACCCCTCTCCCTACCACCCACCCTGTCAGTGACCTTCCTGATGTCTTTAACGACTACTTTGTTCAGAAAATCCAGCTGATCAGAAACGAACTTGATCAGGCTTCTTCCACACCTAGGCCTACCACCCTGTTAGACCAAATAGGAACAACATCCACGTTCTTGGAATTTCAGCCAGTTACTGCCTTTGAATTGAAGAAGATCATTCTAAAAGCTAAACCCACTTCCTGTCCTCTTGACCCTATACCGACGCCACTTTTCATAGAGTATCTTGATGAACTACTCCCTACTCTCACCCATATTGTCAACAACTCTCTGACATCTGGCTCCTTTCCATCTGTGTTCAAAACTGCCATTGTCAAACCACTTCTAAAGAAATCATCCCTTGACCCAAACACTCTCAAGAACTATAGGCCTATATCCAACCTCTCTTTCATATCAAAAATCATCGAGAAATTAGTTCTTCATCAACTCCTAGGCTATCTCAATGAACATCAACTCATCAGTCGTTCACAATCAGCGTACAGGCCATTTCACAGCACTGAAACGGCACTGTTGAAAGTAACTAATGACATTCTCTTAGCTCTTGACTCTGGTGACGCATCTATATTAACTCTTTTGGATCTTTCAGCTGCTTTTGATACTATTGACCACCATATACTCCTTAAGAGGCTTCAAATCACCTATGGAATATCAAGCACTGCTCTGTCATGGTTCTCGTCTTACCTTTCTGGTCGAACTCAGTCTGTCTCCATCAATGACTCATCTTCTGCAATGGTTGGCCTCACATGTGGGGTTCCTCAAGGCTCAGTACTTGGACCAGTCCTCTTCATCATGTACACTAAACCCCTGTCCGAGTTGATCACTTCTCATTCAGTTGATTCTCAGTCTTTTGCTGATGATACACAACTCCACAAGCCTGTATCCCCATCTACCATTCTTCCTTCTATATCTTCACTTGAATTCTGCATTCGCAACATCAAATCATGGATGCTACAAAACAAACTGAAGCTGAATGACGACAAAACGGAGGCCTTGTTCATCCACTCTCCATCTAGAAAACTTCCGTACCCAAAGCCTGATTCCATCTCTGTCTGTGACACTCAAATACCTTTTTCTCCTTCTGCTAGAAATCTTGGCTTCCACATCTCTCAAGATATGAGTGTTGACTCACAAGTTCAAACTATCTGTCGGTCAGCATACTGTGAGCTGCGTCGCATTGGTACGATTCGCCATCTCCTGTCTATAGATACTACTAAAATACTAGTCTGCGCTTTTGTTCTCTCTAAACTAGATTATTGTAATTCACTCTTGTATGGCTGCCCCCAACACCTCATTGACAAGCTTCAAAAAGTCCAGAACTCTGCTGCCAGACTTGTCCTCAAGGTCTCTAAGTATCATCATGTTCAACCACTCCTGATATCCCTTCATTGGCTTTCCATCAAAGCACGTATTGACTACAAAATTTCCACTCTATGTCATTCTTATTTCTCTGGAAATGCCCCTAGCTACATTTCTGACATGCTTTCTGTCTATACTCCATCAAGGCAATTGCGGTCATCTTCAGATTCCAAAATTCTCTGTGTTCCTAGTACACGAACAAAAATGTTTGGTGAGCGCTCCTTTTCCTTTTCGGCCCCATCAGTTTGGAACTCCTTACCACGCGAAATCCGCCATATCCAGTCCTTGCAATGTTTCAAATCAGCTCTCAAGACCCACCTGTTCAAGCTACATCACAACCTTTAGGCCACATTACTTCTGGACTCTATTCTCACACACACACTCCCCTCCCCCCATACTAGTTTCACTGTGTGTTGACTGCAATGTGTACGTCAGCTTTGTTGCGAGAGAGAGAGAGAGAGAGAGAGAGAGAGAGAGAGAGAGAGAGAGAGAGAGAGAGAGAGAGAGAGAGAGAGAGAGAGAGAGTGTGTGTGTGTGTGTGTGTGTTGATGCTTTGTTCAACTGATTGTATTTTGTATTGTGTTTTTTGGGTGGGGTGAGTGGTGGTGATGGTAACGGTGTGTGTGTGTGTGTGTGTGTGTGTGTGTGTGTGTGTGTGTGTGTGTGTGTGTATGTGCCGGTACGTGCGTGTATGTGTGGGTGGGGTGTGTATGTGTATGCCTATTTGCATGTGCGTGAGCGATTATTTCGTGTTGTTGAATTTTTGTTGTTGTTAAGCGCATAGAGCTCCACATTGGTGGAGGAATGCGCTATATAAATGATTCACTATTATTATTATTATTATTATTATTATTATTATTATATAAGACCTACTTTTCCGAGAGATATTGCCCTTCTTGGTAAGTATTAAAATTACCTCCCTTTAAGACCCTTCCCTTATAAGACCTCATTTTGGATGATTTTTGAAGGTCTTATAAGAGACGTTCCACTGTACTGCAAAGAGGTAATGACCTGATATGATATGGCATGATGTGATATGATGTAGAGTGGCACAGAGGTAACGTGTTCGCCTCGTGTACAATAAACCCGAGGAGTTCGAACCTGGGGTACAGGGGATTTTTCCTCTCACTCTGTACTAGGCCTTACGGTCTGAACGTGGAGTCCTTCGGATGAGACGATAAACCGAGGCCCCGTGTTCCCACGCACTTAGCACACACTAAACCCAGTGGCAACGAAAAAGTTGTCATTTGGTCAAAATTTATACACGCTCCCCCCAACCCCCACTCCTTCCTCATCAGTCACACAAAAATCTCATGCAAGAATATAAAAAAAGGTGGCGCTCCTCTGGCTTCGACGCGCTCTCCAGGTGGGAGCAACCCGAATTTCACAGAGACGTCTCTGTGACTATAAAATACCAAATCTGTGGACCGGACCCCATATCCATAGCTAACAATGGCCCATAGGTGCCCTTCGGGCCAAGAGCTAGACGTCAAATTTGAAATGTCGTCGTCTGTGGATCGGACCCTCGACTCACGATGTTGGGGTGGGAATGCATCCTCTCGTAGAGCTTCATGAGGCAGGAGTACACGGTGCGTTGGTAGTCTCCCATGACACAGCTCCAGTCCATCACCTTCACAGCCAACTGAAATATGATATGATATATAGTTAGTATAATATAATACTAGCGCAACTCCGAGTCCCAGTAACGCCTAGTAACGGTAACGCCTAGTGACGGTAACGCCAAGTACTGGTAACGCTCAGTACAGCAAATTTGAAGCGATTCGGTTAAGAAACGGCGGAGTGGTATAGCGCGCGCGTTTCTGAACTGATTCGCTTCCGGGTTGGTACACGGATAGTCACCGTCCCCGGTGATCTTCCTGCCAAATTGGAAGGCAATCGGTCCAGAAACACCGGAGATACGGGCGCCGAGAGGCCGGCGGATGCGCGTTTCGCGCATTTGCCGAACCGTGCAAATGACACGGCCGCCTCGGTTGCCGTTGCCATCGCCCCGTGAGGGCTCACAGCAAATTTGAAGCGATTCGGTCGAAAAACGGCGGAGTTATAAGGCCCGTTTCGTGTTTCAGACACACACACACACAGGAGACACACGGACGGACACTTGGCTTTTTACTATATGATGTGCACGAACATGAAACGCCTCGAAAAAAAATTTCTTCGGCGCTGCTGCCACCCGCACTACTATCCTCGAAATTCATTGGAGCGACTTCGTTACTTAAAGCAGAACCCTCTGAGCAGACCTGTTTACCCTCTTACACAAGTCTTGAGTAGTGTGGATGGCTCCCCCACCCACCTGCGTGCGCATCTCGACCCTTCCAACGGAAGTGTCGCCATCTTAGTCCTTATTTGTGTGTAAGTGAAAATGTTATCTAAATATGTAAAGAAAACATCCAGATGTTATAGGGGAAGACGGGGTAAAAAGCGCATGGGCGGGTAAGAAGCCCACCCCTATTATCTCATGAAATGAAGCAAATTTCAGTCTCATTTTGCCCATGAGACGAGCGTTAATGTCTAGCATTCGTCTCATGGGCAAATTTGACTGAAATTTTCTTAATTTCATGAGATAATTGGGGTGGGCTTCTTACCCGCCCATGCGCTTTTTACCCCGTCTTCCCCTAAATACAGTTTAAATAAGTTTCGAATTGGAACAGCCAAATACGCAGCATCGATCTGGCATTTTTCAAAAAAAGTTAATGACTCCCATAATATGGCGCTCCTTGTGGCCGGATATGACGACACGTGGGTACCAGCCATAGCTGAAATGAGTAGTTTGGGCTCAAAATGTGTAGTTTTATTCATTTAGCCATCAAATAATGTTCACTGAAAATTAGTAATCAAGATTCAAAGAACATTATTTTCAGTTTTGAAGAGAAGTAGAGGTCCAAATTGAGTAGAATATTCAGGGCTCCCAAGGACCCCCGTTTGGGGGTCTATGAAGCACTAAAAGTCTAAAGGACCCTCTAAACGAATGTGTAGGGGGTCCCAGGGATGCACTAGAAAAATTCTTTTTAGCATTTGCTGTGCCACTGGGACCCTCTATCCCGCCTCTAGGACCCTCTATACTACTGTATGTGAAGGAGTCCCTGGGACCCCTTGTTTTGCGGGACGATTGGGGGCCCTGGACCTGTTTACCCTCGTTGCACAAGTCTTGAGTAGTCTGGGTAGCTGAAATGAGTAGTTTTGGTGCAAAATGTGCAGTTTTATTCATTAAAACCATCAACTAATGTTCACTGAAAATGAGTAGGGGAAGACGGGGTAAAAAGCGCATGGGCGGGTAAGAAGCCCACCCCAATTATCTCATGAAATAAAGAAAATTTCAGTCAAATTTGCCCATGAGACGAATGCTAGACATTAACGCTCGTCTCATGGGCAAAATGAGACTAAAATTTGCTTCATTTCATGAGATAATTGGGGTGGGCTTCTTACCCGCCCATGCGCTTTTTACCCCGTCTTCCCCTAGTAATCAAGAGTTAAAGGTATGGAAGTTCAGTTTAACGTCGCGTATCGGCTTTCGCCATGTACGACGGGCTGAACCAACCAACCAGGGTATAAACCAAAAATTTATGTTCCTGAAATCACTGTCTTAGCCAAAAGGCCGAGAAGCGATCAGAATAATATGTCCTTTAAGAGTTAAAGAACATTATTTTCAGTTTTGAAGAGTAGGGGAAGGAAGACGGGGTAAAAAGCCCATGGGCGGGTAAGAAGCCCATGCCAATGATCGCATGAAATGAAGCAAATTTCAGTCAAATTTTGCCCATGACACGAACGCTAAGCATACTTTCTAACTACTCAAAAACTAGGAATAATGATTTGAAACTACTAACCCAATTCAGCAGAACTAACATTAGAAAGAATTTCTTTAGTAACAGAGTCACTAAATACTGGAATTCTCTTCCAGCACATATTAAATTGGCACCTAACCTTAATCAGTTCAAAAACCTCCTCGATAAAGACCCCAAGCTTCATCAATTGAAATGGGTATATGATTAACACATCTGAAAGCGTCCTAGTCATGCCAATCATGAAAAAGAATACAAATAATCAGAAAGGACACATTAAGAGGCCGCGAGGCCTAGTTGTCCTCATTCTCTGACCTGACCTGACCATTGACACTCATCTCATGGGCAAAATTTGACTGAAATTTGCTTCATTTCATGAGATCATTGGCATGAGCTTCTGTGTCGGCTGTACTCATGCGGGGAGACCGGTAAAAACTGAAAACCGGAAACATACGTAGCTTGACCATTATGCAGACCTGTTTACCCCGTACACAAGTCTTGAGTAGTCTGGATTGCTGAAATGAGTAGTTTTGGGTCAAAATGTGTAGTTTTATTCATTAAACCATCAAACCATGTTCACTGAAAATGAGTAATTAGAGCTTTTTTTTTTAATTTTGAAGAGTAGTAGAGGTCCAAATTGAGTAGAATACTACCCAAAAAGAGTAGAGTAAACAGGTCTGATTATTTGATGGTCATATTATGGCCTGGGAACGCAGAAGAAGAAGAAGAAGAAGGAGAAGAAGACGAAGAAGTTTCCCCTCACAGGGCTCCCAATCGTCCCGCAAAACAAGGGGTCCCAGGGACTCCTTCACTTACAGTATAGAGGGTCCTAGAGGCGGGATAAAGGGGGTCCCAGTGGCATGGCGAATGCTAACCCTTTCACCGCCAAAGTCGCATTTTAGCACCACAGTGATTTAACACCCACGTCACTAAAAGGCATCAAATTGGGGTCTACTATCCAAAGACCCTATTGTCTTAGTTTTGGGAAGTAAGGATAGACCTTATTTTAGATCTGTCACAGAAGAATCCCCAATACTGCAGATGGATGTTATTCTCTACCCAGGTAATTGTAATGGAAACTTTTGGCTGAAATATGGCTGGCGGTGAAAGGGTTAAAAAGAATTTGTTTCTAGTGCATCCCTGGGACCCCCTGCACAATCTTTCAGAGGGTCCTTGAGAATCATAGTGCTTTATAGACCCCCAAATGTGGGTCCCTGGGAACCCTGGACCGGTAAAAACTGAAAACCAGACAACATACGTACCTTGTTTCGTGAGAGAGAAAAAAGGCAGGAGAATGGACCGGTAAGGCAGAAAGATAGTAGATGACAGTACAGCGAAGAGAAAAGGCAGAGTCAAAGAGAGTGACAGATTAGAGGAAATGAGTAGTAGTAGAGGTCCAAATTGAGTAGAATACTGCTCTAAAAGAGGACGCAGAAGAAGAAAAAGAAGTAGAAGAAGTTGAAGTCCCCCCCCCCCCCCCCCCCCCTCACCTTCAAAGGTTTCCTCCCGCTCTCGTCCTTCTTCGACGTGTGCTCCGCCTGGTACACGGTGGACACGGGCCCGGACCCCACGCGCTTGATGATCTTGACCTTGTGGAAGCGAAGGGCTCGCGCGTCGGCCTGCATCTGCCTCCACGCCTTCCCCCCGGTGCCGCGCAGCAGCGACGCTCTGTCCTCCTCGCCTCGGTCTTCTTCGGTCAACATCTTCTCCAGTTTCGGGATGTGCTTCAGAAAAGGCGGCGGAGGCTTCTTCGTAGCGGTGGTGCTGCTGGTGGTGGTAGGGAACGTCGCGCTTTTCCCATCTGGCGGAGGTGGCGCTGGGGGTGGGGCTTTGTTGTTACTCTCGTTGTTGTTGTCTGCTAGTGCTTCTGCTACTGCTGGTGCTGGTGGTGTTGGTGTTGTTCTTTTCTCGTCGCTGTTGCTGTTCTGACAAACGCGGTTCTTGTTTCGGTTTCTCTCTGCTCCTCCTCCTCCTACTACTACTACAGGGTTGGAGGAGATTTGGTTGTTGTTTGTTTGTTTTGTTGTTTGTTGTTGGTGGTAAACGTGTTTGTTGGTGGTGGTGGTGGTGGTGGTGGTGGGGGTGGGGGTGTTCGCCTGAACGTCGTTCATGAGAGCGTCGTCGCTCTTTTCAAAGTTCCAGACGTGGCAGCGGGTTTGGCCGGGCGGCGTTGGGGGTGGGGGCGAAGGTGGGGGTGTGGGGCAGACGGGGGTGGTGGGGGTGGTGCTGCTGCTGATGGTGGAGATCTCCGACCAGGCCAGAGTGTCCGCGCTGCTTCTCGCCGACAGCTGCGGAGAGACGGAGGGCGGGCTGGGGGTGGTGGAAGCGGAACGGAACGTGCCTACGTCAATCAACACAACGGAAAATTAAAATATTATTTACAAAAAACCATCCTTATAGTCTATACGAATAATCACATCACATCACGTCACCTTAACCCTTTCGCTGCCAATGTCGCATTTTGGCACCACAATGATGCAACACCCATGTCATTAAAAGCCTCGAAATCAGGGTCTATTATCCAATGATCCTGTGAGCTTTATGTTGAGAGGTAAGCATGGGTCTTACTTTGAACATGTCACAAAGGAATCCTCAATATTTCAGACATCTTTTCTCTATTTGTGTAAGCTTAATGGAAAATGTTGGCTAAATGGCTGGCGGTGAAAGGGTTAACGTCACTTCACATAAGGCTATAACACAGCGGCTGAAAGTGTATGTATAAATGCCTGTCTGTCGTTTCCGACAATGACTGCCAGAGATAGCAGAGGAGGCAGCTGCACACTCCGGCGGGCTGGGCTACAATTCGTTCAGAGTGGATAATTATGCCTTGCCTGTTCTCTCCACCAAAGGGACTTGAGGAAAGCTGGGGAAGGTCCCCAAAGGCCAACAAACCCCTTTGCTTGCAGCACTAGAGCCCTATAACTGCAAGACTTTTTTTCCCATGGGAACTGATTCACTATTGCCAGTGCCAACATGTTGGGTTCAAAATCAATGCGTTGTTAACATCACCAATAAAAAACGCGCTTCGAAGATGGAGTTTTTGACGTAGCCTAAAGGGCTTCGCACACTAGTGTCAAGATCTCGAGATCGCGGCGATTTTTTGCTGCAAGGCGCAGTTTGATGCGTCGCTTGCGCGTGAGAGATTCGCGGCGCGGCAGGATTTTTGATGCGTAGCTGCGCGATTTTTTGTTGCTCGAGAATAGAACCGGCTCTAATTTTGATGCTTAAAATCGCAGAGATCGTGAAACTAGCCAATCACAACGGACGGAAGGACCATAACTCTGATTGAAGAAAAAAAATGGCAGACTTGCTCGAACCCGAAATAAAGCATCACAAACAATGACACTCATTTCATCTTCTGAAGAAGACGAATCATCGTGGTCAGCCATACTGTTGTTTCTAGGAGGAGGTTTGACGCTAGAGTAATCTTTCCTTGCGTTCCAAATTTAAGGAAGTTCGCGCGACAAGAGGCGAAGCGACAAGAGTCGTGTGTGAGAACACCACTGCCTCGCTACAATGTGTGCTGTGATGCAGGCGTCAACGCGTCAAGGCGTTGCTCTGAGAAACAATTGACGCCTGATGCTAGTGTGCGAAGGCCTTAACTGACTGCTTTGTTGTTTTTTCCCCCGACATATTTATTTCCCGACCTGTCGCCATATTGCCACCAAATAGATAAGCAGCTCGGGAACTTTGCACCTGTTAGGACAGCGACACTAGCATCAGGCGTCAATTGTTTCTCAGAGCAACGCCTAGGGGAAATACGGACTCACACACGACTCTTGTCGCTTCGCCTCTTGTGCGCTTATTTTTTTTCCTTCTTTCTTTTACTTATTTACGGATTGCGCATGGGTTTTCCGCGTCCACTGTGTATGAGCCTTGAGATCTTGACGCTAGTGTGCGAAGCCCTTTTTTAGTTTGATTTTACTTTTTGTACTTAAACAAGAAATGTTTTTTAGTTTGTTTACTTTTTGTAAAACAAGAATGAGAGAGAGAGAGAGAGAGAGAGAGAGAGAGAGAGAGAGAGAGAGAGAGAGAGAGAGAGAGAGAGAGAGAGAGAGAGAGAGAGAGGAACGCGTTTACTTTTTACTTTTTGTTTGTTGGGTTTCTTGGGGTGTGTTTTTTTATTGAACATTTTTTTCATAATTGTACACATTTTCTTGAAGAAACACACACGCACACACGCACATGTAATAGAAGCTACAGTGAGGATAAGGGCGACGACAACTACAGCAGCAACTACAAGCAAAGGCAACATTATGATATCAACAATAACAAGAGAAGAATGGTAGTCGCAAAAATAGCAAAAGTAGTATCAGCCACATCGTCATCCCCATCGTCTTCATAACATTGACAATAACAAGTAACAATTTGACAATTTATACTATATAGTAATTATAGCATTTCCTTTGTGACTACTAATATTAACATTAACTAATATTGGTTTTTGTTTGTTAGTGGTGCTCTTCCTAAGTTCTTCTTCTTCTTTTTGCAGGTGACAACCACGATGATCCTTCTGATGGTTCCGTTGTGCATAATAACTGGGGACTTCGGTCATGTAGTAAAGATAACTTTGTGCTTCTTCTTCTTTTTGCAGGTGACAACCACGATGATCCTTCTGATGGTTTCGTTGTGCATAATAACTGGGGACTTCGGTCATGTAGTAAAGATAACTTTGTGCTTCTTCTTCTTCTTGCAGGTGACAAAACCACGATGATCCTTCTGATGGTTCCGTTGTGCATAATAACTGGGGACTTCGGTCATGTAGTAAAGATAACTTTGTGCTTCTTCTTCTTCTTGCAGGTGACAAAACCACGATGATCCTTCTGATGGTTCCGTTGTGCATAATAACTGGGGACTTCGGTCATGTAGTAAAGATAACTTTGTAGAGTGATAAATTAAGTTCCTTGGCTGCCCGGAGGATGATCGGCTTTGAATGGCTGGGGGCAAACAAAATCCTAACAGGTTGGAAGTAGGCTCCAGGAATACTGGAGGGGAATGAGTGGGGCGGGGTCAAAGGGGGGATCGGAGAGTCAGGAGTCCCCCAGGGATCACTGGGGTGGGGTGGAGGAGGGTGAGGGGTGATGGGTTTCAGAGGACCAGGGGGGGCTGTTTACACCCGGGACTTGAAGCTCTCCACCGAGGCCGACGTTACTACTACCTCAGGTGGGAGGGAGTTCCACTCACTCGGAGATGGTCCGTGGATATAAATAGGAAAAGTTCGTCACCCGAAAGTCTGGGTCATACAGCCAAAACCACTGGCAAGATTGAGAGGGTCCAGCGCCGGGCCTAGATGGGTCGTAAATCGCCACCGCCAAACATCCAGCGTGGACAACATGTTGGCTGCAGTGGCCTCCACTCAAGGGGGGGGGCTCCGCTAGGCTGGCCACCTTCTTCAAGTTCCACCATGGAGAGGTGGGGGGTCTCCCATCCTCCTTCACGACAGAGATTCGCTCACAGGCCTACCTACTTCCTGCCTGTAAAACAAATTACAGGAAGTACTCATTCTTTCCAAGGGCTGTGGCGAGTGGAACTCTCTTCCCCCTGAGGCGATATCATCAGCCTCGGTGGAGGAATTCAAATCCCGGATCTGAGCCCCCTCCTCCCCCCCCCCCCCCATTCCTGCTACCCCCCGCCTGGCCCCCCCCCCCCCCTGTCCTCACCCTTCCGTTGTCTCAACGGTCAACTCCATACCCCCTGTCCAAGCCTCCCCCCCACCCTCCCATTCAATCCCGCATTGAGCTGATCATCCGGGCAGCAAGTCCTTCATACAAGACCCTGATTAGGTGGAAACCCCCCATGTCGTAAGCGTCATAATCATCAATTTGTTGATGGAGGATGCTATATGCGAACAAGAAGAAGGTTTGTGTGTGTGTGTGTGTGTGTTTGTGTGTGTGTGTGTTGTGTGTGTGTGTGTGTGTGTTTGTGTGTGGGTGTGGTGTGTGTGCGTGTGTGGGGTGTTTAATGTTTATTAATTGCTTTCCTGTTTGAAATGTTCATGCATACATGAGCTTATGAGTGTGTGCGTGTGTGTGCGCAGGCGCGCCGTGGGTGTGTGTGGGGGGGGGGGGGGGGGGGGGGGGGGGTGGTGCGTGGGGATGTGTGTGTGTGTGTGTGTGTGTGTGTGGTGTTTGGGTGGGTGTGTGTGTGTGTGTGTGTGTGACAATAGTTGACTACTACTTATACCTTTGCTTTCAATTTTGTTTGTAAATGTTGACCATTATTGTGTTTCCATTAAGTTCTTACAAAGTATTACTGATGCACATGTCGGGGTATGAGGCGGGGGAGGGACAGGTTGGGGGGTGTTGGGTGTCAGTGTTGGACTAGCGTTTGATGTAATGATGGTTTTCATATGTGTTTGCTTTACTAGTATACCTTTTCCCCCAACACATGTAAATATGTATGTATGTTCATTTTTTGTTATTCGTTTATTTATTTATTTGTTATTAATTACTCATGTGTAAGGTCAACAAGGTAATTGTTGACCAGTAGTCATTACCTAAAGCACAGACAAACACATGCACAAGAAAAAAAGAAAAAAAAGACCGCAATTAACTTATACTCCTTTATTCACTGTAGTGGGGCAAAGGACAATAAACCTTCCCACGGAACAATGTGAAGACAATATGCAGATATGGAGTACCAAAATTAAAAAAAGATTGTTTGTCTTTGAGGCAGGAGAACCAGTTGATTTGGAAAGTTTTATGGCACTAGGAACTTTGATGGGTGTGGTGACACTCATTTCCGGTATTTTTTCAGCAAAATGGATAATATTACCTGCGTATGTGAATTAAAATGAGTTTTTCTTCCTTAAATATTAACTGATTTTTATATATTTATTAATGCTGAATCCCTGGATATAGATTTTATTGCTGTCAGGCGAGTACTTTTAGAGATATGGCCAGTTTAGTGTCAGTTGTGTTTAAATTTGGCTATTGGACCGAAATTAGCGTTTTTAGCCATTTTGCACCCATGTATTTTCAAAAATGTACATTCTTATTAGACAGAGAAAAAATCCTCATGTTGTATAAGTATCCAACTATTAGAAAAAAGACGTTTCAACTTTGAAAGTGCATTAATCTTTGATATATGCTACTTCACAAACGACGTTTTTTGCATTTTTCCAAAATTGCGCAAAATGTGGGGTCTTTAAAAGCAATTATCCTCAAAACTGTTGAAGAGATTTAACTGAAATTTTGCATGTGAGCTTCTATTACGGTCTTGTTTAGAAATACGCATTTGGTTTTTGGTTACCTTGAATTTTGACCGTTTCTGTAGATATACCTAATTGTACACATTCTCTTGAAGAAACACACACGCACACACGCACATGTAATAGAAGCTACAGTGAGGATAAGGGCGACGACAACTACCCACAAGCAAAGGCAACCAAGAGAAGGATGGTAGTCGCAAAAATAGCAAAAGTAGTATCAGCCACATCGTCATCCCCATCGTCTTCATAACATTGACAATAACAAGTAACAATTTGACAATTTATACTATATAGTAATTATAGCATTTCCTTTGTGACTACTAATATTAACATTAACTAATATTGGTTTTTGTTTGTTAGTGGTGCTCTTCCTAAGTTCTTCTTCTTCTTTTTGCAGGTGACAACCACGAATCCTTCTGATGGTTCCGTTGTGCATAATAACTGGGGACTTCGGTCATGTAGTAAAGATAACTTTGTGCTTCTTCTTCTTTTTGCAGGTGAAACCACGATGAATAATAACTGGGGACTTCGGTCATGTAGTAAAGATAACTTTGTGCTTCTTCTTCTTTTTGCAGGTGACAACCACGAATCCTTCTGATGGTTTCGTTGTGCTAACTGGGGACTTCGGTCATGTAGTAAAGATAACTTTGTGCTTCTTCTTCTTTTTGCAGGTGACAACCACCATCATCCTTCTGATGGTTCCCATAATAACTGGGACAACCACCATCATCCTTCTGACTGTAGTAAAGATAACTTTGTGCTTCGGTCTTCTTCTTAACTTTGTGCTTCTTCTTCTTCTTGCAGGTGACAAAACCACGATGATCCTTCTGATGGTTCCGTTGTGCATAATAACTGGGGACTTCGGTCATGTAGTAAAGATAACTTTGTGCTTCTTCTTCTTCTTGCAGGTACCAATATCCTTCTGAGCATAATAACTGGGGACTTCGGTCATGTAGTAAAGATAACTTTGTAGAGTGATTAACAATCCAAAATAAGTGGGGCGGGGTCAAGGGGGGGGGGAGACTGGGTGGGGTGGAGGGGGTGAGGGGGTGGGGGGGTGAAGCTCAGGGGGAGGGAGTTCCACTCACATCGGAGATGGTCCCGTGGATTAAAAAGGAAAAACTCCAAATAACTAGATGCCCAAACGGTCCCCCCGAAATTTCGTAAACTGGTTTTGAAAAGGGGGGGGGGGGGGGGGGGGGGGGGGGGGGGGGGGGGGGGGGCAGATGATATTTAATCCCACAAACCCCTTTCCCCCCCCAAAGAAAATCTTTGTCTGGTATGCATATAAAACCCCCACATCCTCTCATCCCCCCATTTACGCACATTTTTCCGTATTAAATTACAATCCAAAATAAACAGCGCCCCCCCCCCCCCCCCCCCCCCCCCCCCCCCCCCCCCCCCCCCCCCCCCCCACACACACAACACACACACATACACCCCCACACACGCACGCATCCCCCCCCCCCCCCCCCCCAGCTAAAAGTAAGACCAACGGATCAACATGAAGCTCCACCACTGTAAGATCAAATTATAAACATAAATCAAATAAATTATGATTCAATAAATTTGAAATCACTATTCTAGAATTAGACGTGGCAGACCTCACCTCCTGTGTCTAAAAATGACTGCATGGCACTTTTGGCAGTGTCAGTGTAGTAGGAGGCCATTTTGTTGCAAGACGCCAGTGGAGGCGGAAGAAGGGGGGAGGAGGAGGGTTAGCCTAGATCCCCCCCCCTAAGCCAACTGGAACTGTCCAACTGCAAAACGCTGCCAGCACAGCAAGGGTTGCCCTGTTAGGCCTAGTGCTCATAACCTTCAGCCTCGGGCCAAAGGAACTGCCATTGCTCCACGGTGTGAAGATTTTCACGTCATTTCTCAGTAGGCATTGACAAATGATGTCGTAAGGTTTAGTACGACCGAGAAATGACGTCATTAGTAGGTTTGTGCTCTGAATCTGGGGGGAAAAATGAGGTCATAGAACAGGGTAAGACGGGGTAAAAAGCCCATGGGCGGGTAAGAAACCCATGCCAATTATCTCATGAAATGAAGCAAATTTCAGTCACATTTTGCCCATGAGACGAGTGTTAATGTTTAGCATTCGTCTCATGGGCAAATTTGACTGAAATTTTCTTTATTTCATTAGATAATTGGCTTGGGCTTCTTACCCGCCCATGGGCTTTTTACCCCGTCTTCACCTAGTGATTAAAGACCCCCTTCGATGATATTTTAAAACATAGAAACGTCTGTTCTTTTCGCTCTTTAAAATAAAAAATGTCAATATGCATTAACTGCAACATTCAGATTGATTCTCAGCTTCCTACA
>CM065705.1:35032872-35035372 GCA_017654935.2 Phymorhynchus buccinoides | reverse complement strand
GCAGCAACAACTGTAACCCCCCCAAAAAGAAGAAATGATGATGATGACAATAACAACAACAACAACAACAACAACAGCAGCAGCAGCAGCAACAACTGTAACCCCCAAAAAAGAAGAAATGATGATGACAAGAACAAGAACAAGAACAAGAACAACAACAACAACGACAACAGCAGCAACAACTGTAACCCCCAAAAAAGAAGAAAATGATGATGACAAGAACAAGAACAAGAACAACAACAACAACAACGACAACAGCAGCAACAACTGTAACCCCCCAAAAGAAGAAATGATGATGATGACAAGAACAAGAACAAGAACAACAACAACAACAGCAGCAACAACTGTAACCCCCAAAAAAAGAAGAAATGATGATGATGACAATAGCAACAACAACAACAACAACACAACAGCAGCAACAACTGTCCCCCCCCCCCCCACCCCCCCCCCCCCCCCCCCCCCCCCCCCCCCCCCCCCCCAAAGAAACAAGTGCAACGCCGAGCGTCTGCAAAGTCCCCTCGCAGCATCGCCGAGCTACTCCGAAATCGGAATGTGTCGGCTGTACACACAGCGGGGAGACCATTGAGAACTGAAAACAGGACGCACGCACGGACGGATGGACGGCCGGAAAGAAGTGGGACATAGCGGGCCTGTGACACAAAGGGCCTAGGGCACAGCGGGTAATGTAAAACTAAATACATCAGTGGATAGCTTGCATCTTGGCAAACTAGTATACCAAATTTGATGATGATAGACTGAATAGTTTTTGAGAAAAACGGACGAATAGCCGGACGGACGGAGGCACGCCGGACGGACACCGGACGGACGGACCAGACAAAAACAATAGCTCCCCGAACCTTCGGCTCGGGGACTAAAAAAATGATGATGATGACAATAACAACAACAACAACAACGACGACGACAGCAACAACAACAACAACAACAACAACAACAACATCAACAGCAGCAGCAACAGCAGCAGTAAACAACGACAACAAAACACAATGATTTCATCAACTTGAACGCGTTACAAATGTAGCGAACAAAATTACACGTATAGTTCCCCCGAAGACGGAGTGTGGCTGCCCACATGGCGGGGTAATCAAAAACGGTCACACACACACGTAATGTTCTCATCCCTAGCTGGTGCATTTGCACTGAATTGTTCAACTACTCTGGCTGTTGGGATGATCCCTGGAGTCGCTAAGCCAGGGAACAACAACGACAACAACAACTAACACGTGTAGTAGGATTTCACCAGATTGATTTGGTTTTTCAACAAATCTTTATTCGTTTGAAAACATAGTCAAACAGAAAGACAATTAGAGCAACAACAAGCTCGAAGCTTATAATACCGTGCTCCTTGAATTAACGTCATAGTTTGCACGATTGATTGAACAGATGGAGACTCCATTTAACCCTTTCCCCGCCAGCTATATTTCAGCCAAAAATGTCCATTAAAGTTACCTGGGTAGAGAACAAAATCCACCTGCAGTATTTGGGATTCTTCTGTGACATGTATAAAATAAGGTCTATCCTTACTTCCCAAAACTAAGACAATAGGGTCTTTGGATAATAGACCCCAATTTGATGCCTTTTAGTGACATAGGTGTTAAATCACTGTGGTGCTAAAATGCGACTTTGGCGGTGAAAGGGTTGAAAGGGTTGAACCAAGTAATATAATGATGAACAAAATTTAAGGTATTGTTAATTAATCAATATCATTTAGAAAGTTATCACAACTATGTATGTAGCGGTGCCATAGCCGATGAGGTTTAACCGAGGCGTGGTCACCGCTACACCTATCTGTATTAATATATTAAAAAATCGGGACTTTACTGGTTTCGTACTGCCTCCGGGCATTGCCTCCAGTATTGTTCCCACCATATTTGTATTTACTAATGTCCCATATGTGTCTGATTCAGACCAAGAGGACGTAAAACACCATTTTCGTCGTCACAACTATGAATACAAAAGAAGAGTTTAAGAGTGAACAAAAATACGAAATTATAATAATAATAATAATGATGATAATAATAATAATAATAATAATAATAATAATAATAATAATAATAATAATAATAATAATAATAATATAATAATAATAATAGGAACAACACATCAGTCTGTCGGGTAGGGAGAAGGTCCTTTATTAGAAACAAGCGCGGATTCGCAATCGTTTGTGGCAGCGGTCTATTTTTACCACTCCAATCATTACATACACTGAGTCGCCTCCCCTGGCTTTTCAATAATTTTAATCTGTAATCCAGGGACTGTATTCACGTTGAGATAGCATGAGACTTAGCATGATGCTAACTTAGAAGCTCTTCCACCAATGTCCTATAGGATTTAATAGGACTTTTGGAAGAGCTTCTAAGTTAGCATCATGCTAAGTCTCATGCTATCTCGACATGAATACCGTCCCAGAATGTTATCTCTGCACCATTTCGTAACTTTTTATATCTGTTGGAAAACATTTAAAACTATTTATCCTACTTAT
>CM065705.1:35020372-35022872 GCA_017654935.2 Phymorhynchus buccinoides | reverse complement strand
GGGTCGCACTCATGAATTCGGTACGCGCTTGCATGTGAAGTAACCTTTGGGTAAGAATGTCTTTTGTGTGTGTGCTGTGTGTGTGTGTGTGTGTGTGTGTGTGTGTGTATGTGTGTGTGTGTGTGTGTGTGTGTGTGTGTGTGTGTGTGTGTGTGTGTGTGTGTGTGCTGTGTGTGTGTGTGTGTGTGTGTTGGTGTTTGTTTGTGTGTGTGTGTGTGTGTGTGTGTGTGTGTGTGTGTGTGGGGGGGGGGGGTGTTTGTGTGTGGGGGGGGGGGTGGGGGGGGGGGGGAGGGGGGGTGTGCTGTGCGTGTTTTGTGTGTGTGTGTGTGTGTGTGTGTGTGTGTGTGTGTGTGCTTGTGTGTATGCGTGTGCGCACGCGCACGTGTGAAGTATCGGATTTGTATTTAATATATACATTTCTGATTGTTTTGTGTTTATTACTATTGTTATTGTTGTTGTCTAAAGTTAACTTTGTAAGCGCTCTGAGCTCTTTGGAGAAAGAGCGCAACAACTTGAATATCCATTATTATTATTATTATTATTATTATTATTATTATTATTATTATTATTATTAATACTGATTCACGTGAAATACTTCCGTCTAAAAATAACTCTGCTCTTTTTCGTTCATGTAGACCGCAATACACGATTCAAATAAAATGTCCGATACCAAAAAAACAAAAAAACATTTCATCAGATCCGTGGCAGGGAGACTGCAAATAATAGGCCGTGTACACACATAAGCGGATATTCCGTGCGGAAACCCGTGCGGCAATCCATGAATAAGACGTGACCTCAACAAAGAAGGGAACAGATTTGCGCACGTGTCCGAATTTCCCCCATAAATATGCGCAAACTTTGACCCTTCTTTCTTCCACTTTTTCTTAGGGTTTTCCGTACGGAACTTGCGCGTCTAATGTGAACCCGGCCTTAGTGAACATAACCTGTAAGATTTTATCAGATTTTTTATTTAGACAGAAGAATTTCACGTCAGTCATGCCTCACAAATGTCAAAATCGGATCGCAGTGAATCGAATCGTATGCAGTGTGGCCGGCCCTTAAGCTACGGATTTGCAACAACACCCTAGAAAGGGTCTTCACTTAGACACTTATTGTCAAAAATTTAGGGGGAAAAAAAATCAACCCAGAATAGTTTTGTTGCTGAAACAATGTCCTATAGTCCAAGACAGCCTTTAGCTATACCTTGTTTTGAGATCATACATTATTAGGTTTTTATTTCGATCTTCTAGAAAGGGTCTTCACTTACACACTTACTGTCATAATCTTAGGGGGGAAAAAATCAAACCCAGAATAATAATTTTGTTGCTGAAACAATGTCCTATAGTCCAAGAGAGCCTTGTTTTGAGATCGTATTTATTTGGTTTTTATGTCGATTTACTAGATTTACTTCACTTACACACCTATTGTCAAAAACTTAGGGATACAAAAATCAAACCCAGAATAATTCTGTTGCTGAAACAATGTCCTATAGTCCAAGAGAGCCTTTAGCTATACCTTGTTTTGAGATCATACATTATTAGGTTTTTATTTCGAGTTACTAGAAAGGGTCTTCACTTAGACACTTATTGTCAAAACCTTAGGGAAAAACAAAATCAAACCCAGAATAATTCTGTTGCTGAAACAATGTCCTATAGTCCAAGAGAGACTTGTTTTGAGATCATATATATTAGGATTTTATGTCGATTTACTAGAAAGGGAAACACCCCCCCCCCCCCCCCGCGTCACCCCCCTTCCCACCCTCTCCCCTTCATCGTCTTTCTTTGTGTGTGTGTGTGTGTGTGTGTGTGTGTGTGTGTGTGTGTGTGTGTGTGTGTGTGTGTGTGTGTGTGTGTGTGTGTGTGTGTGTGTGAATGTTTATTGTTTTATTTCTTTGTAAAGCGCCATGAATAGAATTTTCTAGATATGTGCGCTATATAAGTGCCAATTATTATTATTATATTATTATTAAAGGGTCTTCACTTGACACTTACTGTCAAAAACGTAGGGGGGGGAATCAAACCCAGAATAATTGTGTTGCTGAAATAAAGTCCTATAGTCCAAGAGAGCCTTTAGCTATACCTTGTTTTGAGATCATATATATTAGTTTTTTATGTCGATCTTCTAGAAAAGGTCTTCACTTAGACACTTACTGTCAAAATGCTAAGGGGGGGGGGGGGGGGGGGAATCAAACCCAGAATAATAATTATGTTGCTGAAACAATGTCCTATAGTCCAAGAGAGCCTCAGCCATACCTTGTTTTGAGATCGTATATATTAGTTTTTTATGTCGATCTTCTAGAAAAGGTCTTCACTTAGACACTTACTGTCAAAAACTTAGGGGAAAAAAATCAAACCCAGAATAATGTTTTTGCTGAAACAATGTCCTATAGTCCAAGAGATCCTTAGCTATACCTTGTTTTGAGATCATATATATTAGGTTTTTATGTCAATTTACTAGAAAGGGTCTTCACTTTAACCTTTTTTTTAACCTTTTTATTACT
>CM065705.1:35007872-35010372 GCA_017654935.2 Phymorhynchus buccinoides | reverse complement strand
TACATGTGTTCTAATATATAGAGGATACCTTCCAGTTTCTCCATAAACCATTTTGTTGGATGTGTGTAGGGGTACATTCAGAAATATTTTTATTGCAAAGGTATGAATCTTTTCAATTTCATTTGTTTCTTTTTCAAGCCCCCACACTTCAGATGCATATGTTAATAAGGGCTCGATCTGTGTATCAAACATTTTCCAAAATATTTTGAAATCGAAAGTTTTCAATTTTTTCAGAGCTTTCAAAATTTCTATTACTCCTTTTCTACCCTTTTTACACACATCCGACAGGGCACTAGTTAAACGAAGTTTTGTTGTAAAGACCATTCCCAGGTATTTGTAAGCGTTAGTGACCTTTATTGCTTTATTGCCATAACTCCATTTCTCTCTACTTGACAGATATCCTCCCTTTCTGAACACCATTATGTTGGTCTTTTCTAGATTAACGATCAATTGCAGTCTATCTGTTTCTCTTTTTAGGTTGTCCAGTTGATTTTGAAGACCTATTACTGTGTCAGATAAAAGTACGACATCGTCAGCAAACAGTAAGAGAAACATTTCGATGCCACCAGGGATTAATTGTATACCATGTTTACCAGTTGTAGAAAGCTCTATGGCCAGTTCGTTGATGAAAAAGGAAAACAACAAGGGACTAAGTAAGCAGCCCTGTTTCACCCCTCTAGGACATGCAAAATAATCAGTAAAGGAACATTTACCTCGAACACAAGAAAGCACACTATTATATATACTTCGTAAAGCTCTGTACATTTTGCCATTCACACCATTCTTTCTCAATACAACCCACAATGCATTTCTATTTACAGAATCGAATGCCTTTTGGAAATCCACAAAGGCAACATAAAGCTTAGAGTGTTTCAACAGAAAAGACTGAACAATGGCACAGAGAGAGAGAGAGAAAAATCCGTACTCACAGTGGGTACGTTTATTGTCGTCCAACGCATATTATTTACGTTGTACGCATTGTACGCAGTTTTTTAAAAAAATTATTGTCGGATGACAATATGCGTACTAAAACAGCTCATTGAATGCTGCACTGACCAGATGTATTTTTTCTGTTTCGTATTTTGTACACTAATTTAGGGTAAGACGGGGTAAAAAGCCAATGGGCGGGTAAGAAGCCCATGGCAATTATCTCATGAAATGAAGCAAATTTTAGTCACATTTTGCCCATGAAACAAGTGTTAATGTTTAGCATTCGTCTCATGGGCAAATTTGTCTAAAATTTGCTTCATTTCATGAGATAATTAGCATGGGCTTCTTACCCGCCCATGGGCTTTTTTTTTTACCCCGTCTTCACCTATGTAAGAACTGGAATACATTAGAATAGGAACGAGAGCCTCCCCCCGTGGGAATACCCGGGGGGTCTTTTGCATGAATAGTTCCCTCACCTTCTGGAAGTTCTGTGCTTGTAACTTCCTCTAATCTGTCACTCTCTTTGACTCTGCCTTTTCCCTTTGCTTACTGTCATCTACTTATCTTTCTGCCTTACTACCGGTCCATTCTCCTTGCCTTTTTTCAAGTAACACCTTTCAAAAAAGATTTCCTCCAGTCGCAGTCGGACTTGCTGGACCTATCTATAATTCTTAGCTAGGCGCATAACGGCAGCATGACGCATCTGCGCTCATAATTGACAGGAAACTGTCTGAGCGATCGAAGAAGAAGAAGAAGAAGAAGAAGAAGAAGAAGAAGAAGAAGGAAGAAGAAGAAAGAAGAAGAAAAGCGATCGCTTGTGTGTCCGAAGAAGAATGTAACATAACGAAAAATAATATATAATAACGTGTATCACAGAAATACTAAAAGAGCCTGTGCGCAATTTTGAAGACTGTCCGTCCGTATGTGTGTGTGTGTGTGTGTGTGTGTGTGTGTGTGTGTGTGTGTGTGTGTGTGTGTGTGTGTGTGTGTGTGTGTGTGTGTGTGTGTGTGTGTGTGTGTGTGTGTGTGTGCGTGTGCGTGCGTGCGTGTGCGTGCGTGCGTGCGTGCGTGCGGCGTGCGTGTATGTGTTTGTATGCGTGCGTGCGTGCGTATTTGACCGAAATATGTTCCAGCTCATATCGCCTAAGCCACTGAACCGATCGTAACAAAACTTGGTACAATGGTTCCTTAGATCTTGCATCTGCGGCACGATGAAATTCTGCTTAACGTCCTCCGGTCTGGAACAGACACATATGGGACATTAGTATAGATATAAAGATGGTGGGAACTATCCTGGAGACAATGCCCGGAGGCAGTGCAACACCAGGAAAGTCCCGAATTTTTAACAATACAAATGCATCTGCGGCATGCAATGTCAGATTCACGATGAAATTCTGCTTAACGTCCTCCGGTCTGGAACCGACACATATGGGAGATTAGCATAGATATAAAGATGGTGGGAACGATCCTGGAGACAATGCCCGGAGGCAGTGCAACACCAGTTAAGTCCCGATTTTTTTTAACAATACAGATGTGTTTACCGTATGTCAGATTCACAGAATGACAAGCG
>CM065705.1:34997872-35000372 GCA_017654935.2 Phymorhynchus buccinoides | reverse complement strand
GCTGAAAAATGGCTGGCGGCGAAAGGGTTAATGAGGTGTGTTTTTCTGAAGAAAAAAAAGGCTGGCGGCGAAAGGGTTAACTTAGCACTTGCTGAAAGGGGAGAAACATAACGGCGATTCTCTCCCCTGAAAAAAAGGAACCCATTTTGAAACAATCACTGGCCCAAAATAATATGTGGCTTAAAGCTAATATTGATAAGCGTTCGTTGTCTGTCTTTCTTTCGTCTTCACAGAAACAGAAGTCAGCCACTGTGGGTCGTCGGAGTGGTCCACACGTTCACCTACCTCCTGCACCTGCTGCTTCACTACTGCCTCATGCTGCTG
Source organism: Phymorhynchus buccinoides (assembly GCA_017654935.2). NCBI lineage: Eukaryota > Metazoa > Mollusca > Gastropoda > Neogastropoda > Raphitomidae > Phymorhynchus > Phymorhynchus buccinoides. The sequence continues at coordinate 35,000,048 of CM065705.1, read as the reverse complement.
TTCATGACCCTCAACGTGTGGCTCTGCCTCTCCCTGCTGCTCGGCGCAGGCGCCGGATTCGTCCTCTTCCACTTCCGGCCCGTCAAGTCACGTGTCTTCCGTTTCCTGGGCATGCGCGAGCAGCAGACTGCTGGTCTCCCCCCTGCCGCCACGAAGGAAACGGAGGAAGCGGAAGCGGAAGCGGAAGCGGAAGGGAAGGGGAATTACTCGGAAATGACGGACTTTGGGAGAAGTAGTGAGCGGGTTGTGGATGGTGGTGGTGGTGGGGGGGAAACGTTTAGGTAGAATGGGGTTTTGAAAGAAAGGTAGCCACAAAAAAACTTGGAGCTTTAGGTTAGGTACATTATAGTCACAGAGGCGTCTCTGTTAAATTCGGGTTGCTCCCACCTGGAGAGCTCGTCGCAGCCAGAGGCGCGCCACCCAATTTGCTTTGTATTTTTTTTTTTTTTGTGCATGCGATTTTTTGTGTGACTGATGAGGAAGGAAGGGAGGGGGGTAAATTTCGACCAAATGACAACTTTTTCGTCGCCACTGGGTTTAGCGTGTGCTAAGTGCATGAGCACACGGGACCTCGGTATATCGTCTCATTCGAAAGATTCCACGTTCAGACCGCAAGGCCTAGTGGGGGAAAATAGAAGATAAATTGTTGTTGAAGTTTAGCTGGAATGGAGTTTTGACAGAAAAATAGCCAAAAGAACTTGGAGTTTTAGAGGTGAAAATAGTAGAGAAATTGTTGGAGTTTAGCTGGAATGGAGTTTTGACAGAGAAATAGCCAAAAGAACTTGGAGATTTAGAGTGGAAAATGGAAGAGAAATTGTTGGAGTTTAGCTGGAATGGAGTTTTGACAGAAAAATAGCGACAAAAAGAACTTGGAGCTTTAGAGGGGAAAATAGTAGATAAATTGTTGGAGTTTAGCTGGAATGGAGTTTTGACAGAAAAATAGCCAAAAGAACTTGGAGCTTTAGAGGGGAAAATAGTAGATAAATTGTTGGAGTTTAGTTGGAATGGAGTTTTGACAGAGAAATAGCCAAAAGAACTTGGAGCTTTAGAGGGGAAAATAGAAGAGAAATTGTTGGAGTTTAGCTGGAATGGAGTTTTGACAGAGAAATAGCCAAAAGAACTTGGAGCTTTAGAGGGAAAATAGTAGAGAAATTGTTGGAGTTTAGCTGGAATGGAGTTTTGAAAGAGAAATACCCAAAATAACTTGGAGCTTTAGAGGTGAAAATAGAAGAGAAATTGTTGGAGTTTAGCTGGAATGGAGTTTTGAAAGATAAATAGTCAAAAGAACTTGGAGCTTTAGAGGGGAAAATAGTAGATAAATTGTTGGAGTTTAGCTGGAATGGAGTTTTGACAGAGAAATAGTCAAAAGAACTTGGAGCTTTAGAGGGGAAAATATAAGATAAATTGTTGGAGTTTTTAAGGAACAATAGCAAAATAAATTTTAAAAGTTTAAAAAGAAAAATCACACGCAGATTAGAGCTTGAAAGTAAAATATAGCAGATAAATTGGAGTTTTTAAGGAGAAAAAACACACAAAAAGAAATTCGAGTTTTCGGGGGAAATTAGCAAAACATTGGAGTTTTAAAGAAAAAATTTAGCAACGATATTCGAGGTTTAAAGGGAAAATAGCAAAACATTGGAGATTTAAAGGAAAATTAGCGAATGAATAAAAATCCGTTTAACGTCCTCCGGTCTGAAACAGACACATATGGGACATTAGTAGATATAAAGATGGTGGGAACGAACCTGGAGGCAATGCCCGGAGGCAGCGCAACTCCAGGAAAGTCCCGAATTTCTAACTATACAGGTGTATGTGACTGCAGCCGCTTTTGAGGAAAATTAGCAAACAAATCTGAACGAGTCTTTATGGAAAGGAGATAGCAAAGCATTGGAGTTTAACCCTTTCACCGCCAGCCATATTTCAGCCAAAGATGTCCATTAACCCTTTCACCGCCAATGTCGCATTTTAGCACCACAACGGTTGTCACAACCCATGTCACAAAAAGGCATCAAATCAGGGCCTGTTATCATCAAATCAGGGCCTGTTATCCAAGGAGGTAAGGATAGGCCTAATGTTATATTATGTCACAGAGGAATTCCCAATATTGCAGATTTTTTTTCTCTCCTCTACCCAGTTAAGTTTATTAGTATTTTGGGGCTGAAAAATGACTGGCGGT
>CM065705.1:34965372-34980372 GCA_017654935.2 Phymorhynchus buccinoides | reverse complement strand
GGAATGTGACACGTGACGTGGGGGGGTGTCTTTAAGAAATCTTCCTAGCGTAAGAGGGAATGTGACACATGACGTGGGGGGGTCTTTAAGAAATCTTCCTAGCGTAAGAGGGAATGTGACACGTGACGTGGGGGGTCTTTAAGAAATCTTCCTAGCATAAGAGGGAATGTGACACCTGACGTGGGGGGTCTTTAAGAAATCTTCCTAGCGTAAGAGGGAATGTGACACCTGACGTGGGGGGTCTTTAACTTACATTATTACAACACGCTACAAGTACAACTCTAACAGACCGAACACGAGCCTCGCTTGTTCCGGTTGAAGGGAGATAAATCTCACTCTCTGCTTCGACTGACGAAACCAACAGGGCGCCGCCATGACAGTGACTTATAAAGGGGAAACAACACTAAAACAAAATCTCGCTTTGACTGACGTAGTAGAGACTAAAAATGAATTCATTTATACTCGGGTCATAGTCGTCACGTGCCAAGCTATTAATTTCGTCACGGATCTCTAAAGCTGACACAATAATACTCTCCGTTTCCTGAAGAATGTACCATTCTTTATATGGTGACTTTATCTTTTGGGACGACAAGATGGAATTCATTTAATCGAGGGTGTTGGCGTAATTGGCCACTGCAACCACCACCATTTGCTAGAGTGACTGCCCTTGGTAGATGCTTGGGTACTGACCAAACAAAGGAGTAACTCTCGCCAATAACCCTATTTGAGGCCACTGAATGGGTGCCCGGTAAAGGTCAAGATATGCCACCACCCCCCTACAGATGTCAACGATTGTGCCACGTCCCCCCCCCCCCCCCACCCCCCCCCCAACCCACCCCCTACATTTCTCTGTTAATTCCATTTTTCCGTTTTTGCCTTTCTTACCAAACATGAAGCTGTATTTTATGAACGTTTTCAGCTAATTATCTTTGTTCAATAATTACTTGCAGTCGTATCGTATCGTAAATTTGAGCTTTACGTCCTCTCGACCTGGGAAGGCACATATGGGACATTTTGTTAGATGTGAAAGAAAGTAAAAGACAATACAAAATAAAAAGGGACGTATACACGGACATAGACAGATTACTTGCAGTCGTGATAAAGGCCCATTATCTAATAGGACCCCCCCCCCCCCCACCCACCCACCCCCCCACCCCCCCCCTATGTATGTGCAGTACACCGCGGCATTTGTCACAGTCGTATTTCATTACGTCTTTTTTTTCCGAAAATAGCCGAAAAGGTTCATAAAATACAGCTTTTATGTTTGGTAAGAAAGGCAAAAACGGAAAAATTTCGAATTAACCGAGAAATGCAAGGGAAGGGGGGGGGGCACATCTTTACCTTTACCATAACCCTAGTTGCAGTGGCCAATAACAACGAAGTTGTTTTTTTCTCTCTCAGTTTTTTGTTGTTGTTTTAATCCGATAATGTCAACTCGTGTAGTTTTATTGTTTCCTTCTGGCGTGTAGGGGAAGACGGGGTAAAAAGCGCATGGGCGGGTAAGAAGCCCACCCCAATTATCTCATGAAATAAAGAACATGTCAGTCAAATTTGCCCATGAGACGAATGCTAGACATTAACGCTCGTCTCATGGGCAACATGAGACTGAAATTTGCTTCATTTCATGAGATAATTGGGGGTGGGCTTCTTACCCGCCCATGCGCTTTTTACCCCGTCTTCCCCTAATCGAGGGTGTTGGCATAATTGGCCACTGCAACCACCACCTTTTGCTAGAGTGACTGCCCTTGGTAGATGCTTGGGTACTGACCAAACAAAGGAGTAACTCTCGCCAATAACCCTATTTGAGGCCACTGAATGGCTGCCTTTAGCAAGAGTGAATGCCCTTTTGGATACTGACCAAACACGGGATTAACTCTCGCTGTCAAGGGCGTTAATAACCCTAGTTGCAGTGGCCAATAACAACGAAGTTTGTTTTTTTTCTCTCAGTTTTTTGTTGTTGTTTTAATCCGATAATGTCAACTCGTGTAGTTTTATTGTTTCCTTCTAGCGTGTAATGTGATGTAATAAACTGAGAAGAAAGAAGAAAGGCAAGGATGTTCAGAAAGGCGATGCAATAATTATCATAGAGCACTGGTTCTGGACGTGGGGCACTGGGGAGGTACTGTCCAAGCCTTATGCCGTGTACACACATAACCGGATATTCCATGCGGAAACCCGTGCGCAATCCATACATAAGTGAAACAAAGAAGGAAAAAGATTTGCGCACGTGTCCGAATTTGTCCCTATGATTATGCATGAACTTTTATCCTTCTTTTTTTCCCACTTATTTAGGGTTTTCCGTACGGAACTTACGCGTCTAATGTGAACCCGGCCTTAGAATCAAAACGGACTATCGCCCCCGTGGGGATACCGGGGGGTCTTTTGTATAACTAGTTCCCCCACCTTCTGGAAGTTCTGTGCTTGTAACTTCCTCTCATCTGTCACTCTCTTTGACTCTGCCTTTTCCTTTTGGCTTACTGTCATCTACAGTGGGACCTCCCTTATAAGGCCTTCAAAAATCATCCAAAATGAGGTCTTATTAGGGAGGGGTCTTATAAGGGAGGTAATTTTAATACTTACAAAGAAGAGCAATGTCTCAGAGAAGTAGGTCTTATATGGGAGGGAGTCTTATAATGGGAGGTCTTATAAGGGAGGTTCCACTGTACTATATTTCTTTCTAAGCGGTCCATTCTCCTGCCCTTTTCTTTAATGAAACGCTTTCAAAAAGATTTCCTCCTCCAGCCGAAGTCGGACTTGCTGGGCCTAACTATTTCTCAGTTAGGCGCATGACGGCAGCATGACGCACCTGCGCTCGTAATTGACAGGAAACTGTCTGATCTGAGCGATCGAAGAAGAAGAAGAAGAAGAAGAAGAAGAAGAAGAAGAAGAAGAAGAAGAAGAAGAAGAAGAAGAAGAAAAAACGGACTATCTTGAGATAATCGCTTGTGTGTCCGACTATCTTTAGATAATCCATCGACTTATGTAACATATTACGAAAAATAATATATAATAACGTGTATCACAGAAATACTAAAAGTACAAACAGCATAATCCCTATTTTATATTTGTTTATGTCTTGCATTATACAAGCTATCATATTTCGCAATTTCCCCTGAAGACGGAGTGTGGCTGCCGGGGACGTGGCGGGGTAATCGAGAACGGTCACTGTGACACGCGTAATGTTCTCATCCCTAGCTGATGCATTTGTACCTACACAAACTCAGAAACAAACTCGGTTATCTTTAACTTCATGATTTGTTCTGTGTTCTGAAAAGAAGAAAAGAAGAAGAAAATAACGTGCTGGACAGTGCCTATGCAAAGACAGCTGTTTCGATTGGTGAAAGACTCTTCAGTCTGCATGTCTACAGTATACGCCACACAGTTGGTGACATCTAAAGCTTACAGTGGAATGTGAAATATGTTGCGCTCTTGCTTACTACCCATGGCACAGTTGTGTCGTTGGTGTCGTTGTAGAATTCTTCGGACACGAAAGGCGTTTCTTGTAAGTGCGTAGGTCCACTTCTGTAAATAGAAGTTGGTCGCCACCAAAGAAGAAGAAGAGAGAAGAAGAAGAAGAAGAAGAAGAAGAAGGAAGAAGAAGAAGGAGGAGAGGAGGAGGAGAGGAGGAGGAGGAGGAGGAGAGGACAGAGAGGATGAGGAGGAGGAGGAGGAGGAAGAAGAAGAAGAAGAAGAAGAAGAAGAAGAAGAAGAAGAAGAAGAGGAGAAGGAGGAGTGAGGAGGAAGGAGGAGGCTGAGGAGGAGGAGGAAGAGGAGAAAACAAGAAGAAGAAGAAAGAGAACAAGAACAGAAGAAGAAGAAGAAGAAGAAAAAGAAGAAGAAGAAGAACAACAACAAGAACAAGAAGAACAAGAGAAGAAGAAGAAGAAGAAGAAGAAGAAGAAAAAGAAGAAGAAGAAGAACAAGAACAAGAACAAGAACAAGAAACAAAAAGAAGAAGAAGACAAGAAGAAAAGAAAAAGAAGAAGAACAAGAACAAGAACAAGAACAAGAAGAACAAGAACAAGAAGAACAAGAAGAAGAGGCGTGCTGTATACAGGATTTCTGCCTATTGAAAGAAAAATCTAATCTAGAAGTTTTTTGTATTTTTAATTTAGATCATTTTTATTTCAGGAAAATCCAACAGACAAGTAAATGTGCTGTATCAATTACATATGAGAAGAAGAAGAAAGAAGCAAGACATGGACATCCCCATCTTCCCCCCACCCCCCACCTTCCACTTCATTCACCTCCGCACCTCCTCTCTCACTACCCCCCCCCCCCCCCCCCCCCTACTTTACTACAAACACAAAACAACTTTCTATTCTGATTTTTAACTCGTTAGAAACTAGAAAAATAGTGTGCTCATTATCAGGCCCATCAGGGTGTTTCAGAAGTGTGGTTTCCTATTTAGAGAAGACAAACCCGAAACACGTTCTCTCTCTCTCTCTCTCTCTCTCTCTCTCTCTCTCTCTCTCTCTCTCTCTCTCTCTCTCTCTCTCTCTCTCTCTCTCTCTCTCTCATCTCTCTCTCTCTCTCCTCTCTCTCTCTCTCTCTCTCTCTCTCTCTCTCTCTCTCTCTCTCTCTCTCTCTCTCTCTCTCTCTCTCTCTCTTGTTCTTCTTCTTCTTGGACGCTAGTGGAATTACCAAGTTCAAGTTCAAGTTGAAGTATACTTTAATATCTCCCAAAGAGAAATTCAGGTTAAGTGCAGCAACATGACAGAGAACATTAATCAAACGTGTGAAACAAAATTATACCAAATTATACCAACCACACATTTACAGCTCTACACTAACACACACGCGCGCGCGCGCGCGCGCAAACACACACACACACACACACACACATACACACACAACCACACAACACTACCTCCTACACCACCACCACCTCCCCACCCCCCCACCCCTTCGAAGCCAAAACCACCCCCCCTTTGGGCCAAAAAAGGATTTCCAACAACTAGACACCAACAACAATAACGCGCCATGTGGCTTCCACGCAAGGAGGTCGCCATGATATATACCTCTTGACTTGTTGGTGGACTCTGCATGAGCCTGCAAAAAAACCACCTTTCCCGTTTGTTTTAGGGAAGGGCGGGGGAGAGTTAAGCCCCTTGTTTCTCCTTGGCAGCAACGTATGTCAACGCACAAGGTGAGGGAGGAGGAGGTGGATGCTGGGGGGGGGGGGGGGTGGAAGGGTGAGGGGGACGGGGTAGAGAGAGAGAGAGAGAGGATGGAGGAGAGAGAGGGAGGATGAACTTAGTTGTGACCAAAGTGGCATGACACCGTCATAAATTTACCACTGCGGAGGCATTATCCTGAGCTTTCATGACACGCCGTGCGTTATTTGTCATGTTTCTTATGTAGGCTTTCTCCTTGGCTCTCGTGCTCTCCGTCCAGAATTCTTTCACCAGAAAACAACAACAACAACAACAAACAACAACATCCAAACCACTGTGGCCCAGTGATGCCTACCGCCATCACCACCACCACCACCACCACCACCACTACCACCACCACCACCTCTCCAGGCAAACCCACAAGTGATTATGAACACGAGACTGAGAACAGGACACTCCAGACTCAGCATGGCTCCCAATCGTCCCGCAAAACAGGGGGTCCCAGGGACTCCTTCACTTGCAGCATAGAGGGTCCTAGAGGAGGGATAGAGGGTCCCAGTGGCATTGCGAATGCTAAACATAATTTTGCTAGTGCATCCCTGGGACCCCCTGCACATTCTTTTAGAGGGTCCTTTAGAATGTTAGTGCTTCATAGACCCCCAAATGGGAAAAGTTTTGCTATTTTTTTTAATATAAAAGATAGTAATAAGTTATGATCGTATTTATAAGATAAGAACGCAATGAGTATAACCTTCAAGCGAAGATTGCTGAAATGGCGCAGTGAAATATTTTTTATTGTGTATTATATTATTATTTTTAGTAAGTACTGATGAGAACTCACTCTCAGATTATAAGTATTATATTTTATTATGTAATATAGATTATTATAATAAAGTATTATAAAAAAAAGTACTGATGAGAACTCACTCTCAGATTATAAGAATCTATATATTATATTTTATTATGTAATATAGATTATTATAATAAAGTATTATTTTAAAAAGTACTGATGAGAACTCACTCTCAGATTATAAGAATCTATATATTATATTTTATTATGTAATATAGATTATTATAATAAAGTATTATTTTAAAAAGTACTGATGAGAACTCACTCTCAGATTATAAGAATCTATATATTATATTTTATTATGTAATATAGATTATTATAATAAAGTATTATTTTAAAAAGTACTGATGAGAACTCACTCTCAGATTATAAGAATCTATATATTATATTTTATTATGTAATATAGATTATTATAATAAAGTATTATTTTAAAAAGTACTGATGAGAACTCACTCTCAGATTATAAGAATCTATATATTATATTTTATTATGTAATATAGATTATTATAATAAAATCTTATTTTCAAAAGTACTGATGAGAACTCACTCTCAGATTATAAGAATCTATGTATTATATTTTATTATGTAATATAAATTATTATAATAAAGTATTATTTTTAAAAAGTACTGATGAGAACTCACTCTCAGATTATAAGAATCTATATCTATATATTATATTTTATTATGTAATATAGATTATTATAATAAAGTATTATTTTAAAAAGTTATATTTTATTATATGTTTATTATTATTATCTATGTATTATATATTATTATTATATTTAAAGCTCAGTTTGAATAAAGTTCACTGATGGACATCTCAGATTTGCAGGCCGATTATGCAGACTGAAGAATCTTTCTCATAAGACGTATTATTTTTAAAAACAGCTGAGTCTTTGCTATATATTATATTTTATATGGCATTGTCTATTCTCCCCCATTGGGAGAATCTATATATTAAAAATGTAAATAGAGCATTATTATTTTATTTTTTGATTCACTTTCAGAACACAGAATCTATATAATATTTTATTATGTAATATAGTAATAAAGTTAAAAAGTATTAAAGATTATTCTATATATTATATTTTATTATGTAATATAGATTATTATAATAAAGTATTATTTTAAAAAGTACTTTCACTCTCAGATTATAAGAATCTATATATTATATTTTATTATGTAATATAGATTATTATAATAAAGTATTATTTTAAAAAGTACTGATGAGAACTCACTCTCAGATTATAAGAATCTATGTATTATATTTTATTACAGTATTATTTTACAAAGTTTGATTAAAGCAAACTGGCTAATATATGGTTAGTAAGAGTGAGTGAAGAGAAGTGTTAATGGGTGTGGTTGGTTTTTGTGGGTGGGTGGGTTGTTTCGTGCGCTTCATCAATTCTTGCAGGTACGTTTATATTTTCCATTATGTAATATAGATTATTATAATAAAGTATTGTTTTAAAAAAGTGCGCGGCGCTGATGAGAACTCTGCTTTCAGATTATAAGAATCTACATATGTATATCTTTCATTATGGACCGTGTAGATTAATATAATAAAGTGCCTATTTTAAAAAAGTACTGATGAGAACTCACTCTCAATTTATAATGGACAATGTATTTATATTACATTTTATTATGTATTTATAGATTGATTATAATAAAGTATTATTTTCTACAAAGTACTGCATGAGAACTCACTCTCAGCCCCCCCCCCCCCCCAACTCTATATATCTAAGCTGGGGCATTTTATTATGTTAATCAAACGTTTTATCAAATTAAGTCTGAATAGTATTATTTTAAAAAGTACTGATGAGATTTCACATTCGTTTGAAAGAATTCTATGATATTATGTTTTATTATGAACGAAAACTATTTTTTATCATATTGTAATTGCAAGTTATTTGGCTATTTCACTGAACTGGGAACCACTCTCAGATTATAAGAAATGGGCAATTTCATGGATTGTGCGTAACATATTTGTTTTTAGTTGCTTGTACCCCCCAGATTATTATATTCCTTGTACGATTTTAAAAAGTACTGATGAGAACTCACTCTCAGATTATAAGAATCTATATATTATATTTTATTATGTAATATAAATTATTATAATAAAGTATTATTTTAAAAAGTACTGATGAGAACTCACTCTCAGATTATAAGAATCTATATATTATATTTTATTATGTAATATAGATTATTATAATAAAGTATTATTTTAAAAAAGTACTGATGAGAACTCACTCTCAGATTATAAGAATCTATATATTATATTTTATTATGTAATATAGATTATTATAATAAAGTATTATTTTAAAAAGTACTGATGAGAACTCACTCTCAGATTATAAGAATCTATATATTATATTTTATTATGTAATATAGATTATTATAATAAAGTATTATTTTAAAAAGTACTGATGAGAACTCACTCTCAGATTATAAGAATCTATATATTATATTTTATTATGTAATATAAATTATTATAATAAAGTATTATTTTAAAAAGTACTGATGAGAACTCACTCTCAGATTATAAGAATCTATATATTATATTTTATTATGTAATATAGATTATTATAATAAAGTATTATTTTAAAAAGTACTGATGAGAACTCACTCTCAGATTAAAAGAATCTATATATGTTCTCACTGCTAATCTACCAGCAGAGCAAGAATCGTTTTGCTGGTTAGTGAGTGAGTGAGTGAGAGAGTGAGTGTGTGTGTGTGGGGTGGGGGGGGGGGGGGTCTGTGTGTGTGGGGGGGGTGGGGGTGTTCGTGCGCGCACATGCATACCAACAGTACGTGCAGGTATAAGTGAGTCATGTGTGTGTCCATGGATGTATATGCGCATGCTTATGTGCGCGGATATGTATATCTTTGTGTGTGTGTGCGTGCGTGCGCGCGCTATATGCGTGCAATTTCTGCGTGTTTGAGCGCGCATGCAAGCGAATACACATGTCTCAGTCTGCTTCAGTTTTGGACCGTGTTACGCCCAATCCGTGAAATTGCCTGTTTCATGAAATGGGCAAAATGCTTTGCCCAATTTATGAAATGGACAATGTATTTATATCACATTTTTGAATCTCCATTCACACAGGTATTGCTTAAGACTGATTCAATGGTATCACACTTTTCTACATTGTATTTGCACCCCCTATCCTGCCCCCCCCCCCCCCCCCCCCCCCCAACTCGACCAGATGCTAAGCTGGGGCATGCCTGAGCCACATGTTGAATCAAACGTTTGATCAAATTAAGTCTGAATAAAATAATTTGAACTCATCTACAGATGAGATTTCTCATTCGTTTGAACCAATTCTTGATCTATGTGTGCTAATGAACGAAAACTATTTTTTATTCATATTGCTTTTCTCAATTGCAAGTTATAAATTGGCTATTTCACGAACTGGGCAAACCATTTTGCCCATTTCATGAAATGGGCAATTTCATGGATTGGGCGTAACATATATTATATTAGTTGATGTTTTTTGGTTGCTTCCCCCCCCCCCCCCCCCCCCCCCCCCACCCCTTGATATTCCTTGACGAGTGTTTTTCCACTACAAATGACAAATCGCATCCTATACATTCACATGATTTTTGTCTCCCTGGAATTAGCAAAACGGACGAGTGGCTTTGAAAAATGAGATAAGTAATGTAAGCGAAAGGAAATGAAGAAGAAAACTTAATGTCATGTGGGGTGTTCCTGTGTGTGTGTGTGTGTGTGTGTGTGTGTGTGTGTGTGTGTGTGTGTGTGTGTGCGTGCGGTGCGTGTGCGTGTGTGTGCGTGTGTGCGTGTGTGTGTGATTGTAGAGGTCATGGGGGTGTAAGGAGACATGTGTGTGCTCGGAATGCACGGGACAAGGGCGCGCCATCGCCATGTATTTGCATGTGTATATTTGTGTGTTTCTGTCTGTCTCTGCTCAGGGAAAGAGAGAGAGAGAGGAAGAGAATGAGAGTGAGAGAGAGAGAGAGAGAGAGAGAGTGAGAGAGAGAGAGAGAGAGAGACGGTTTTTTGTTTCTTAAATTTGTGACTAAGAATAGGCATGATCCTTGTCAAATAAGTTTTTCCAGTGTCCAGTGTCCAGTGTCCAGTGTCCAGTCTCTCTCTCTCTCTACGCTCCTCTCTCACAATATATATATATGGATATATACACACACGCGCGCGCTCGCGCGTTCAGACGCACACAAGCATTCAGACCCACACAAGCATTGCACACATACGCCCGCGCGCACACACAAACGCACACAAACACACCCACGCACGCACGAGCATTGTTTCTCCGTGTGTCTCTCTCTCTTTTAATTTAAACTGTCCTTTAAAGACCCACTGACCCACCACGATTAAGTCCCTTGGTTTTTTTCTGGGTAGCTGTGACCCACATGCAAATTCCCCCAAGTTCAAATTGAGGCTGCTCTTTAAAATGATGTTTCGCTTGGAATTTGGGGGCATTTGTATGGGAGTCGGACCTGGTCAAGACAAGATTTCTTACCAACTATAAGAGGGAAAACACGTGAAACCCGTGATTTTGATACGTGATCTGGTGGGTCTTTAAGAAATCTGTTTCTTCTCTGTTCCTGTCTCTGTCTGTCTGTCTGTCTCTCTTTCTCTCTGTGTCTCTCCCACTCTGTATGTCTGTCTGTCTCTTCTCCCCCCACTCTCTCTCTCTCTCCCTTTCCCTCTCATTCTCTCTCTCTCTCTCTCTCTCTCTCTCTCTCTCTCTCTCTCTCTCTCACACATACACACACACACACACACACACACACATTTTCACTGACACTTTTACACATATCTATAAGCGCACGAGAGATTTGATCATTCTGATTCAATCTTTTTGTGTTCCTTGAATCCACACAAAATCTTTTGTCTCTCTCTTTTTCTCTGTATCTCTCCCCCTCTGTATGTCTGTCTGTCTCTCTTCTCCCCCCCCCCCTCTCTCTCTCTCTCTCTCTCCCTTTCCCTCTCATTCTCTCTCTCTCTCTCTCTCTCTCTCTCTCTCTCTCTCTCTCTCTCTCTCTCTCTCTGTCTCTCTCTCTCTCTCTCTCTGTCTCTCTCTCTCTCTCTCTCTCTCTCTCTCTCTCTCTCTCTCTCTCTTTCTCTCTCACACACACAAACACATTTTCACTGGCACTCTCCCCCTCTGTATGTCTGTCTGTCTTTTTCTCTCCCCCTTCTCTCTATCTCTCCCTTTCTCTCTCTCTCTCTCTCTCTCTCTCTCTCTCTCTCTCTCTCTCTCTCTCTCTCTTTCTTTCTCTCTTTCTTTCTCCCCCTCTGTATGTCTGTCTGTCTCTTTCTCTCCCCCTTCTCTCTATCTCTCCCTTTCCATCTCATTCTCTCTCTCTCTCTCTCTCTCTCTCTCTCTCTCTCTCTCTCTCTCTCTCTCTCTCTCTCTCTCTCTCTCTCTCTCTCTCTCTCTTTCTTTCTCTCTCACACACACAAACACATTTTCACTGGCACTTGTTTCACATATCAATGAGAGCACGAGAGATTTGATCATTCTCAGGTGATTCTGATTCAATCCTTGCATCCACACAAAATCTTTTTCCCCCCACAAACCAAGACCCCACAACATTATATGAGTGAGAATGGGCAACTTTATTATTTTAAATGCCAGTATCACTATATACCATTCGCCTTGGCTTAAGGCTGTGTCAGACCAACTGACACAGGCTAGAACACCAAGGCTACAACAAAATGTTGTTATGCTATGCATAGTTATGCGTTAAGGCTGTGTCAGACCAACTGACATAAGCTAGAACACCAAGGCTACAACAAAATGTTGTTATGCTATGCATAGTTATGCGTTAAGGCTGTGTCAGACCAACTGACATAGGCTAGAACACCAAGGCTACAACAAAATGTTGTTATGCTATATGCGTTAAGGCTGTGTCAGACCAACTGACACAGGCTAGAACACCAAGGCTACAACAAAATGTTGTTATGCTCTGCATAGTTATGCGGGGGATTGTCTTCAGCCATGACAAGCTCCTAGCATAACGTCGTCAGTCTCCCAAATCCTCCGAAGTCGGAGTGTGGCTGCCCACGTGGCGGGGTAATCAAAAACGGTCACATACGTAATGATCTCATCCCTAGCTGGTGCATTTGTACCATAGTGTTCAAGTGCTTCGGCTGTCGGGATGATCCATGGAGTCTGTTACCACAAAACGAAGACCAAGTACAACATCAAACAAACGCGTATGGTTTCAAAATTAAACAATAATTATACAAAACAGCAGAATATAAAAATAACAAAATCGATATAATAAGATAAAAAAAAACCGATAAGTTATTGTTATACACAATTTACAACCCTCTCATTTCAACACTATTACAAACTCACCCACTCATGCACACTTTCAGTTTCAACTCAAAAGCACAAAGAAACTTTAGATTGTACATGGAATTTATTGTTTGACTGATTCATACCGTTATTATGCATATAATATAAATTATATAAATTAAATTATTAATATACTTAATATTGAAAAATGCATGTTGATGGATGAGTGTGGGGGAGAATGAAGGAATTGTGGAGTGGAGGGATGAGAGAGGGGAATAAAAAATGTTATAACAAAAAATCGATACTTATTTTATAATAAGAAAATCGATACTTAAAACAAAATACTGAAACACATACTCTAAGTAGTGTGATCAATACATTTCGTAATAATGCCAACACTCTCTATAATAATTAAAAAAATATTGTGTCTAAATTAAGGAACTAGAAAAGTTAAGCTGCGAGTAGACAGCTAACTTCATAATTAGCTTTGACAGCTAATTAATTTGTTAATATTAAGCTTATGCAATAAGTAAGATTAATGAAAACAAGCAACGAGAAAATTTGTTGCCCGTTTCATAGCGAAACAAGCAAAATCTTGCTCTCATTTCGTATGAAATAGCCAACACTCTCTATAATTAAAAAAACCCCAAATATTGTGTCTAAATTAAGGAACTAGAAAAGTTAAGCTGCGAATAGACAGCTAACTTCATAATTATCTTTGACAGCTAATGAATTTGTTAATATTATGCAATAAATAAGATTAATGAAAACAAGCAACGAGAAAATGTGTTGCCCGTTTCATGAAAAAACGCAGATTTGTTGCGTATTTCACGAAACAAAGCAAAATCTTGCTCATTTCATGAAACAGGCAATTTCACAAATTTAGGGTAACATATGCACAATGCTCGCTTGTGGCTAGTCTGCAGGTGTGTGGGGGTCAAACGCTGTTCTATGCTAATAAAGCTATGCCTGAGTGACATGGGAAAGTGGGTGTGTTGACCAATCCAATAGCCTTCACGAACGACACTAATTTTATGCTAATAAATAAGTCACCTAGGGAGACCAAAGAAGTTTGATCTTTACGTCCTGGGTTCCGTTTCGCAAGACCGGGCACTCCCAACAGTTCGAGCAATTCGGAAGAAGAAGAAAAACTAGCCATAAGAAACATCATCATTTGCCGATCGTTAGGCTAGAGCTCTGATCCTCTTCCAAACCTCACTCCATCATACTACATCATACACACATTCTCTCCCCATGGGGATACCGGGGGGGGGGGGGGGGGGGGTCTTTCATAAAAATAGTTCCCCCACATTCTGGAAGTTATGTGCTTGTAACTTCCTCTAATCTGCCACTCTCTTTGACTCTGCCTTTTCCCTTTGCTTTCTGTCATCTACCATCTTTCGGACTGATTGCCCCCCATTCTCCTGTCTTTGTTCAACCAACAAAAACTTCCAAATAATTTTTCTCCTTTGAGCTCCTCCGAAATCGGAATGTGTCGGCTGTACGCAGCGGGGAGACCAGTGGAAACTGAAAACCGGACACATTATGTACCTTACCCATTATGGCCATATGGTCTAGGAACGCAGAAGAAGAAGAAGATATACACGTTCTGACAGTTCGGAACATGACTATGAAATTGCATTGACATTTGTTGACAGAAATCCTCTGAAACTGAGGGACACGTACCCTGACTTCTTCTCAACAGGAAGTTCCTCCACGTTTGCCTCCCTTGAGTCACAACGTAAGCAGGATTAAGTTAGATTACTATAATTTATGTGAAGATGACCATTTTGAATAAAACTAACAGAATTATACTGAGCTTCACACTGAGTTTGGTGACCACTGTTCACGGGCATTGAAAATATTCAAGCGTATAATAGACGATTTTAGGAGGGGGGAAAAGGGGAGAGCACTTCGTGAAAATTAGAGTTGTTTACCTCCATTACTCGGTCAAATACCATAGTGACAATGCAACAATGGCGTCGAAACTTGAAACCGCAGGATGCGAGACAGCGACTTGCAAACATTTTATAGAAAAATAAGGGGTGACCAGTTGCTACAAAGTGATAGAACTTGCAAACTGTGACGTAAAAATATAAATGACATCAATTTTAGAATGACGCACTGCGTTCTACATGCTGTGTGTCTCCTCAAACACAAGAAGCGAGGGCTGGGGATTTACCTGATGGCAGAGTAACTTCCCCTGTTTGACCGATTGAATTAGGCAAGACAACGCCTACACACCATGAAATTACTCCCCTTAATTATTTCTGAACAATTCCTATTGAGCTAACAACTATTTTTTTCATATCGCGTGACTTGCTTTTTCTTCCTTTTTTTTTTTAGTCTCGCAGGAATGAGATTAATAATGGCGGCACGGGGGTTCATGTATTTCTTGTTGTTGATTGGCCCATTCGGATTTGGTTAATATAATATTCATTTTGGGGGACCAATCAGACAAAGGCTTGTAATACATTATTTCTTGTACAGTTTGTAATTTATTTATTTTTTGATACATTTTATAAAGTCGTTTCCTAGTCCTCTTTTGGCGCAAATGCTCTGCACTTGCAGAACGCCATCTCGTGAAACTAACCCTGATATAGAAGTTAAGATTTGGATGTCTGTCTGTCTGTCTGTCTGTCTTTGAATAGAACTACTGACAAAAGAGACCATAAACGGATTTTAAACAAATATGATGAAGATTTATGTATAACCAAAAGTTCATCTTCCTTAAATTTTGTGGTTAACG
>CM065705.1:34955372-34960372 GCA_017654935.2 Phymorhynchus buccinoides | reverse complement strand
ACCAGTTACTTCCCTTGGACGATAAACCTAACTGAGGGAGAGAGCGTGTGTGTGTGTGTGTGTGTGTGTGTGTGCGTGTGCGTGCGGTGCGTGTGCGTACGAATGTGCGTGCGTGCGTGTGCGCGTGCGGTGGGTGGTGTGTGTGTGTGTGTGTGTGTTGTGTGTGTGTGTGTCTGTGTGTGTGTGCACGCGCGTGTGTGTGTGCGTGAAGGGTAGCGAACAGGGTTTGCTAGTAATTTAATAAAACTTCAGAACATAAAAAAGCAAGTTAGATTTTAAAAAAAGACCCACCCCACCCATGTGTATTATCCCTCTCTTGCTCGGAAGATTTCTTAACATTTCTTACCAGCGAGAGTAGGGAAACACGTGGCTGATTTTCACACATCGGCGTGGTGGGTCTTTAAAGGTCACGTGGGGTTTCACGTGTTTTTCCCTCTTATAGCTAGTAAGAAATCTTGTTTCGACGAGGTTTGACTCCCATACAAATGTCCCTAAATTGAAAACGAAACATCGTTTTTAAAAGAGCAGCCTCAATTTGGTTGGGGACATTTGTATGTGGGTCACAGCTACCTAGAAAAAAATCAAAGGGACTTAATCGTGGTGGCGTCAGTGTGTCTTTAAAGCAAAACGGAATTCTAAAATTGTTCGGAAAACAGGATAAATGATGTCCAGAAACCTTCATCCATCTCTCTTGCTTCGCGTGCATAACACATATTAAGCTTATGTGATGACATGTTGCGGTTTTAGCCAAGGTCAGGAAAAGGAAAGAAAAAAAGGAATTAAATAATGGCTAAAGAAACAGAAAGAAATGGAGGGGTGGTGGGGGGGGGGGGGGGGTAAAAGAAGACCAAAAAAAAAGAATATATGCAAACAAACGGAAATTTTAATTCCCCGAAAACATCTACTCCTTACTCTTTGCCACTTTTATTATAACTCCTACTAGCGCAACGCCTAGTACTGGCAATGCACCGTACTGGTAACGCCACGTACTGGTAACGCTGAGTACTGGTTTCGCCGGGTCCGCGAAATATTATTATTACTTTTGTCTCTCTCCCTCCTTCCATCTTCTTCACTCATCCCGTTCTACTAACCCCCGCACCTTACTGAGTACAGCAAATTTGAAGCGATTCGGTGAAGAAAAGGCGGAGCTATAAGGCCCCGTTTCCCGTTGGCGCTGCTCTGAGAGTGATGCGCTCTCCCTAGTAACGGTAACGCCTAGTAACGGTAACGCCAAGTACTGGTAACGCTGAGTACAGCAAATTTGAAGCGATTCGGTTAAGAAACGGTGGAGTTATAAGGCCCCGTTTCCCGTTGGCGCTGCTCTGAGAGTGACGCTCTCTCCCGATTCTCTTCAAATTTGCTGCCAGGCTTTGCCCGGGCCATAGCAAGTCTGACAGCAAATTTGAAGCGATTCGGTTAAGAAACGGCGGATGTATTCGTGAAAAGGTGAAGCGGCGCATAGCGCGCACGCGTTTCTGAACACAGCAAATTTGAAGCGATTCGGTCGAAAAACGGCGGAGTTATAAGGCCCGTTTTGTGTTTCAGACAGACAGACAGACACACACACACACGGACACTTGGCTTTTTATGATATGATAATATAGTCGCACATGTGGTGTTGCCTCACAGCCAGACTGGTGGGGGTGTGGGTGGTGGGTGTGGGTGGGGGTGGGTGTGGTGGGGGGTGGGAGTGGGGGGGGGGGGGGGGGGGGTCAAACAAAAACGAAAGTCATAATTTTCCATAACCTTTTCATCATTAGTCTACACCAGTTATGCAACGCATGTACAGTTAAAGCATGTATGTCACGTTACGCCTTCGCCTTGGCTTAAAGGTGGACCCTGACGGATGAGATTTTTTTGGCAAGAAACACGTCGAGATCACCAGAAAGATAGCCTTTTCAAGGACCGGAACACTCACTTTGCTCCGGTTTCCTAGAAATTAAACCGTCAAAACGGCGATTCCTCCTTGGCGGATATGCCGGAGAGAGTAGCCATTTTGGATGGGGTGGATGAAGGTCACTCATTGTGGCTGAAGCGGTTTTTTTTTTTTTTGTAGTGCAGTAAAAAAAAGATTGGAGCTGTTTTTCCTTTGTTGTGAGCGAAACTCCTTTACATAAACTGTATAAAATTAAAAATAGATAAATAAAAAGGCTTGTATTGCGAAAATGTCGTGCAAACGATTTGGTCTAAACGCAGGCGGCCATTAGAAAAAAACCCTCATCTCATCCATCATGGTGCCCCTATGACGTAGGCTAGAGCACCAAGGCTACATGAAAATGTTGTTATGCTATGCATAGTTATGCGGGGATTGTCTTTAGCCATGAGAAGCTCCTAGCATAATCATCATCAGACGGATTTGTGGCTGCCCACATGGCGGGCGGGGTAATCAAAAACGGTCACACACGTAAATGTTCTCATCCCTAGCTGGTGCGTTTGTACCATAGCGTTCAAGTGCTTCGGCTGTTTGGGATGATCCCTGGAGTCTTTTAGCCAGGGTAAGACAACAACAACAACAAACAAACATTACGCCATTACTTTGCCCAGCTCAATATACAATTAAAACACAACATGACAATAAAAACCTTTTGCAGCAAGAGAGAGAGAGAGAGAGAGAGAGAGAGAGAGAGAGAGAGAGAAAGAGAGAGAGAGAGAGAGAGAGAGAGAGAGAGAGAGAGAGAGAGAGAGAGAGAAGAGAGAAAGAGAGAGAGAGAGAAGGGAGAGAGAGAAGAGAGACAGAGAGGAGAAAAGAGAAAAAAGAGAAGGAGAGAGAGAGAAGAAAGAGAAGAGAGGAAGAGAGAAGAAGAGAGAGAGAGAGAAGAAGAGAGAGAGAGAGAGAGAGAGAGAAGAAAGAGAAAAAGAAGAGAGGAGAAAGAAAAAAAAGAGAGAGAGAGAGAGAGAAGAGAAAGGAGAGAAGAAGAAAAGAAGAGAAGAAAGAGAGAAAGAGAGAAAAGAAGAAAGACAGATCTACAGACTGAAGAAGAGAGAGAGAAGAAAGACATAAAGACAGAAGAAAGAGAGAGAGAAAGAAAGACAGAAGAGACAGAAGAAAGAGAGAAAGAAGAGAAAGAGAGAAAGAGAAAGAAGAGAGAAGAGAGGAGAGAGAGAGAAAGAGAAGAAAGAGGGGGGGGGGAGAAAGAAAGAAAGAAAGAGAGAAAGAAAGAAAGAAGAAGAGAGAAAGAGAAGAAAGACAGACAGAAGAAAGAGAGAGAGAAAGAAAGAAAGAAAGACCAGACAGAGAAGAGAGAGATAAAGAAGAAAGAGAGAAAGAGAAGATAAGAAAGAAGAAAGAAATAAATAAAGAAAGAAAGACAGACAGAGAGAAAGAGAGAGAGAAAGAAAGACCAGAAGAAAGAAGAAGAAAGAAAAAAAAGAGACAAGACAGAGAGAAGAAAGACAGAAGAAAGAAAGAAAGAGAGAAAGAAAGAGAGATAAAGGAAGAAAGAGAGAAGAAAGAGAGAAAGAAAGAAAGAAAGACAGAAGAAGAGAGAGAAAAAAATTTAAAAAAAAGAGAAAGAGGGAAAGAAAGAAAGACATAATAAAACAAACGGGGTTTTTAATTTCCTAAAACGTCTACCCATTAGTCTATGCCACTTTTAGTAATAACTCACGAGGTGAGGTCACAAAATGCCACGTGACATCATCGCAAAGCTTATAGTGTGCCCCCCCCCCCCCCCCCACCACCCCCACACCCCACCCCCCCCACCCCCCCCCCCCAACAACAAGCACAATGACAGGTTTTTTTAAAAACTCGAAAGAAAGATATAATGGCAAAAGGTGGGGAACAAGCAAATAAATAAGAAACAAAACAAGTGCAACGCCGTTCCGGTAGCAAAGTCCCCTCGCAGCATCGCCGAGCTACTCGGAAATCGGAATGTGTCGGCTGTGCACGAACATAGCGCATAAAAACAGCACGTAACTACATAAAAACGCATCAAAAACTGAATAGTTTTATATATATATATATATATATATATATATATAGCCTTGGGGTTCGGACCCGTGATTTAAGCGCGCGCGATCATGCGCACACGCGCGCACAGAAAATGTAATCGAGAAATGTGAAAAAAAACTGCATTAAAATACATGCAAAACTTCGCGAGATATTAGCGATTATGTGTTTCGGGGTTTGAACCCCGTAACTGGTGCGACCTTGACCTTAATGTAAAACTAAATACATCAGTGGATAGCTTGCATCTTGGCGAACTAGTATGCGAAATTTGATGATGATAGACTGAATAGTTTTTTGAGAAAAACGGACGAATAGCCGGACGGAGGCACGCCGGACGGACACCGGACGGACGGATCAGACAAAAACAATAGTTCCCCGAACCTTCGGCTCGGGGACTAAATAGGAATGCTAATCTCCAGAAGCGTCTCCCCATCCGTCTTCGTCACTTGTATTACGTAACATACCGTTATGTCACATAATTATGCCTCGAGAAGAGGAATGACGACATAAACAATTCGGTGCGCCCCGGTTCGCATATTGCCGTTTCGCATACTACCGCTTCGCATACTACCGCTTCGCATAAAGCCGATTCACATACTGCCGCTTCGCATACAAAGCTTTGTGGACATGGCATTTCGCATAACAGTACACTCAGAAAGTTAGGGATAGGGTTAGGGATAGGGATAGGGTTAGGGATTGGTTAGGGATAGGGATAGATTAGGGATAGGGTTAGGGATAGGGTTAGGGATAGGTTAGGGATGGGGTTAGGGATAGTAAGAAAGTAACAGAAAGTCACGTAGAGTGCATTAGAACCTGCAAGAGTGCATAATATGCGAAATGGCAAACCCGTTTATGCGAACTGCCAGGTTTTTTTGGAAGAGACACTCGACTTGCGCCGGCGGCTCTGATCAAAGGACTATGCGAAACGCATAATGCGAACCGGTGGGCACCCAAACAATTATGTTGGTTTAAACAAATTTTTATTGATCATTGACATACACTGACAAGAACATACAACACAGTACAGGAAACACAAAAGCAACGCTTAATT
>CM065705.1:34947872-34950372 GCA_017654935.2 Phymorhynchus buccinoides | reverse complement strand
GAGAGAGAGAGAGAGAGAGAGAGAGAGAGAGAGAGAGAGAGAGAGAGAGAGAGAGAGAGAGAGAGAGAGAGAGAGAGAGAGAGAGAGAGAGAGAGAGAGAGAGAGAGAGAGAGAGAGAGAGAGAGATTGGACTGCAACAAATTCGGGACTTTCCTGGTGTTGCCTCTAGGATCGTTCAAACCATTTTTATATCTACTAATGTTCCATACGTGTCTGTTCCAGACCGGAGGACGTTAAGCAGAATTTCATCATTCATCTCAATGGCTATAAAAAATATTTCCATGAATTTTTCTTTGGGGGGATACTCAAGATATGAAAGTGAAAATAATCTTCCCATGCTGAAAATTGCCCTTATCTGATTTCTGAACCTAACCCTTACTCGACTCAAGGCGTGATTTGGAAGAAACCAGCTGCCTTGAGTAATGGTAACCAATCTAGGAATTATCCGTGAACTCTCTCTCTCTCTCTCTCTCTCTCTCTCTCTCTCTCTCTCTCTCTCTCTCTCTCTCTCTCTTCTCTCTCTCTCTCTCTCTCTCTCCTCTCTCTCTCTCTCTCTCTCTCTCTCTCTCTCTCTCTCTCTCTCTCTCTCTCTCTCTCCCCCCCCCTCTCTCTCTCTCCTCTCTCTCTCTCTCCTCTCTCTCTCTCTCTCTCTCTCTCTCTCTCTCGTCTCTCTCTCTCTCTCTCTCTCTCTCTCTCTCATCTCTCTCTCCTCTCTTCTTTCCTCTCTCTCTCCTACCTCCAAAAAGAAAAACTTCTTCAGAGCTCTGAATTGTTAGGAATAATTATAAATGTCATTTGGCTTGATGATCTGTTGCTTTTTACATTATTTGATTACTACCATTATTATTATTATTTTGAGTAGTTCGAGAAAACATTCTTGACCAGGATAAGTTGGTAGTTATGGATCACGATTGTGTTTTCTATAACGGTTATGAGTTTCACTTTAGTTGATTTATTTGTTTGTGTTCTTATTGTTTGTTATCATATAGTGTATGCGCAGCGGAAAAAAGAGAGGCCCCGTGACATTAAGGTGTATTATTATGCCAATGTCAATTCAAACATTTTGAAGCGTTTGAAGCGTCTCTCTCTCTCTCTATCTCTCGTCTCCTCTCTCTCTCTCTCTCTCTGTCTCTCTCTCTCTCTCTCTCTCTCTCGTCTCTCATCTCTCTCTCTCTCTCTCCTCTCTCTCTCTCTCTCTCTCTCAACACACAAAAAATATGTTTTTTTAAACGCTCTCTCTCTCTCTCTCTCTCTCTCTCTCTCTCTCTCTCTCCTCTCTCCTCTCTCTCTCTCTCTCTCTCTCTCTCTCTCTCTCGCTCTCTCTCAACACACCAAAAATATGTTTTTTTTAAACGAGCCAGATGTTGTTTCGTGCCGTGCAGGACCGAGACAGCACTTTTTCAAGGATGTCAATGACGTCCAAGGAAATTTTGAATGACATAAGTCGTTGTTGTTGCAGTTCCAATCTCTCTCTCTCTCTCTCTCTCTCTCTCTCTCTCTCTCTCTCTCTCTCTCTCTCTCTCTCTCTCTCTCTCTCTCTCTCTCTCTCTCTCTCTCTCTCTCTCTCTCTCTCTCTCTGAAGACTCTTGGATTGGAAGACCAGGCGTTGCCTAAAATCTTTATCCTTGAAAAATAAAGTTTCAAAGTTTTCCAAATCCTCTCTCTCTCTCTCTCTCTCTCTCTCTCTCTCTCTCTCTCTCTCTCTCTCTCTCTCTCTCTCTCTCTCTCTCTCTCTCTCTCTCTCTCTCTCTCTCTCTCTCTCTCTCTCTCTCTCTCTCTCTCTCTCTCTCTCTCTCTCTCTCTCTCTCTCTCTCTCTCTCTCTCTCTCTCTCTCTCTCTCTCTCTCTCTCTCTCTCTTAAGCTTATCATAAAACAGAGTTAAGTCATAACTGTTGGAATTGATTTATATAGACATACATCAGTGATCTATTCAGGCTTATTACTTTGAATGAGCAATGTATTGTACTAACATGTTTCTTACATTTATTAACACTAGCGCAACGCCTAGTACTGGCAATGCACCGTACTGATAACGCCACGTACTGGTTTCGCCGCGTTTCTGAACCGAATCGCTTCCGGTTTGGCACACCGATAGTCACCGTCCCCGGTCATCTACCTACCAAATTGGAAGGCAATCGGTCCAGAAATGCCGGAGATACGGGCGCCGAGAGTCCGGGGGATACGCGTTTCGCGCATTTGCCAAACCGCGCAAATGACGCGGCCGCCTCGGTCGCCGTTACCATCGCCCCGTGAGGGCTCACAGCAAATTTGAAGTGATTCGGTCGAAAAACGGCGGAGTTATGAGGCCCGTTTTGTGTTTCAGACAGACAGTTGCCATCGCCCCGTCAGGGCTCACAGCAAATTTGAAGCGATTCGGTCAAAAAACGGCGGAGTTATGAGGCCCGTTTTGTGTTTCAGACAGACACACACACGGACACTTGGCTTTTTACTATATGATGATTTAGAATGTTAAAGTGCATTATCAGAATGTATTGGGATG
>CM065705.1:34930372-34942872 GCA_017654935.2 Phymorhynchus buccinoides | reverse complement strand
AAGAAGAAGAAGAAGAAGAAGAAGAAGAACAAGAAGAACAAGAAGAAGAACAAGAACAAGAAGAAAAAAAGAAGAACAAGAACAAGAACAAGAACAAAAAGAAGAAGAAAAAGAAGAAGAAGGAGAAGAAGAAGAACAACAACAACAGCAACAAGAACAAGAACAAAAAAGAAGAAGAACAAAAAAGAAGAAGAAAAAAAAGAAGCAAAAAAAGAAGAAGAAGAACAAGAACAAGAACAAGAACAAGAACAAAAAAGAAGAAGAAGAACAAGAACAAGAACAAGAACAAGAACAAAAAAGAAGAAGAAGAAGAAGAAGAAAAAGAACAAAAGAAGAAGAGGAAAATATGTTACTAACGTTATCAAATTTTTGCTTTAAAAAAAACCAAATCGTGTAACTGGTTTCATTCCTGTGTCCTTTTTTTGCCATTGATTTGTATGACAAATATATATCTTTTTTTTAAACAGGCCTAATTCTTGACGATTTATCACAGGCTTAATGTATTAAAATATTGTTCTCTTTTGCAGGCTTGTTCGGCAGTGGTGGCAACCTTTGGCAGACGATGATGTGAGTACCTTGTTCTGACTAATAACTGTCCTTTGTCCCAGTTTTACACACTGGGCAAAAGGATTCTGCGTTTGTCGCCGCGGTGTCAAATGGAAAGGGTGACATTTTTACTTTCAGTTTTCGTTCGTTCGTGGATACATTTATTCCACCCTTCCTGAATGTATTGAAATCCTTCCTTCCTTCCTTCATTCTTTCTTTCTTTTTGTTAAATATTTGTTTCCACCCAGGTTGTGTGTTTCTTGGACACCCCAACCTTCTTCTCGCCAAGATCATGGATGGAAGGATGGCAATTTTACTTTCAGTTTTCATTAATGCATTCGTTCATTCACGTATACGTTTCTTCCATCCTTCCTGAAAGTATTCCTTCTTTCTTTCTTTCTTTCTTTCTTTCTTTCTTTCTTTCTGTATAGTTCCACCCAGGTTGTGTGTTTCTTGGACATCAACCTTCTTCTCGCCAAGATCATAGATGGAAGGGTGACCATTTTACTTTACATTTCCGTTCGTTCGTTCGTTCGTTCATTCATGTATACATTTCTTCCATCCTTCCTGAATTTATTCCTTCATTCCTTCCTTCATTCATTCATTCTTTCTTTCTTTAAATGTCTACCCAGGTACGTGTGTATCTTGAACATCCATCCACCTTCTCCTCGCTCGCCACGATGCTAGATGGAAGGGTGGCCATTTTACTTTACATTTTCGTTAATTCGTTCGTTCATTCATGTATACATTTCTTCCATCCTTCCTGAAATTATTCCTTTCTTCATTCTTTCTTTCTTTCTTTAGGTTAATACATTTCCATCCAGGTGCGTGCGAGTTTTGGCCGTGAATCTTCTCCTCGCTCGCCAAATGGAAAGGGTGACATTTTTACTTTCAATTTTCGTTCGTTCATGCATACATTTCTTCCACCCTTCCTGAATATATTCCTTCCTTCCTTCCTTCCTTCCTTCCTTCCTTCCTTCCTTCCTTCCTTCCTTCCTTCCTTCCTTCCTTCCTTCCTTCGTTCGTTCGTTCGTTCGTTCGTTCGTTCGTACGTTCATTCATTCATTCATTCATTCATTCATCCATTCTTTCTTCTTTTTTTTTCTTTCTCTCATCCAGGTACATGCGTTTCTTGGACATGAACCCGTGGCTGGCCATGATGCTGGGGGGAGGAGGCGGCGGCGGCAACATGCTCATGCCGCTTCTCTTCGCCAGGAGTTTCTAAGGAAAAAAGAAAGAAAGAAAGAAAGAGAAGAAGACAAAACCCAAACCCTCCCAGCCCTACCTTAGCCTTACCCCTACTCGGAACCAAGGATCGGTTGTTGCCGTCTGTGGTGGTTTTGTTGGGTGTTGTTGTTTTTTTCTTTGGTGGAAGAAGGTGGTTGTGGGAAAGGAGAAACATGATAATCTGTTGGAGGGTGTTAGGGGTGTGGGTGGGGTCGGGGGTGGAGGGGGGGAAGGCAACAACGAAAGACATGGGCGATTTTTATTCCCTTCTTTTTATTTGTTCCCCACCTACCATACTTTTGTAAGAATTAAAGACTTGTTTCGTTTTGGGGGTTTTCCATGTCAGTGGGATTTTCTTTCCCAAAATAGTCCTTACAAAATTTTAACAATATATTATTATTATTTCGCAAAGCTTAGTCTTCGAACCAAGTTATATGAAACGTACGTAACAACAAAGAGGTTGGGAAAAAAATGTTGTTGGCGTTTTCAAAGTGGGTTGGAATATTTGTGTGTG
Source organism: Phymorhynchus buccinoides (assembly GCA_017654935.2). Lineage (NCBI taxonomy): Eukaryota > Metazoa > Mollusca > Gastropoda > Neogastropoda > Raphitomidae > Phymorhynchus > Phymorhynchus buccinoides. The sequence continues at coordinate 34,940,585 of CM065705.1, read as the reverse complement.
TGTGCGTGTTTTCGAGGATTGGTAACAATGTTGAGAGTGATTTATTTTCTTCTTAGACACACACACATGCTTCATATACACGTGCACATACGCGCGTACGCACACATACAGGGCCTACTCGTAAACACCTTTTGTATTTTCTTTAAAACTTCGACAATAAAAACGGGAGTATCCTACAACTGGCTATGTCTATATGTTAAAATTAAACTTATCACTAAAATGTGAGACCGCACAAAAAAACCCGTTCTGTTTTTGGTTTCGTTTTTTTCTTATAGAATTCATTTTTTTTAATTTAGGAAATGGTACTGATGACGTTTTACCTCTGTAAGTCTTGTTTGGCACAAATGTAATGACATTAATTGAATGCTCGATTCCTTTATTTGAGGCTGAAGATCATTTGGAATAATCTCTCGATTTCGCTTATAACATGGACTACTACTTCTTCATTAACCCTTTCACCGCCAGCCATCTTTGAGCCAAACATTTCCATTAAAATGTATTTGGCTTCAGAAAAGATTCTGTCTGCAATATTGTTGGATGTCTCTTGTGACACATTTAGAATAGGGTCAATCCTTACTGCCCAAATTAGGAACACAATGTCATTGAAAAACAGACCCTGATTTTAAGAGTTTTGGTAACATGGGTGTTAAATCATTGTGGTGTAAAAAATGCGACATTGGCGGTAGAAAGGGTTAAGTTAGTTTTCTTTTATTTGATTGCTTCTTCATGTTTTGGTTTTTCTTAATATGCTGTCTGGCCTGCTCTTTGTCTTCTCCGTTTGTGTGCCTTCACTTATTTTCGTCTGTCTTTTTGGTGTTGTAGGGGAAGACGGGGTAAAAAGCGCATGGGCGGGTAAGAAGCCCACCCCAATTATCTCATGAAATAAAGAAAATTTCAGTCACATTTGCCCATGAGACGAATGCTAGACATTAACGCTCGTCTCATGGGCAAAATGAGACTGAAATTTGCTTCATTTCATGAGATAATTGGGGTGGGCTTCTTACCCGCCCATGCGCTTTTTACCCCGTCTTCCCCTATGGTTTATTCGCTGTAGTCTTTTCTTTTGCCATGTACTCACTTTTATTATCCATTCCTCAATAAAAGTCGAGAAAATCTTTGGTTGGTTAGTTGGGGTTTTATTTTATAGTACCATATGCGTGTGAGGGGGGGGGGAGGGGTTGAGTGCGTGTGCGCTTGTGTGTTTGCGTGTGTGTGTGTGTGTGTGTGTGTGTGTGTGTGTGTGTGTGTTTATGTGTGTGTCTGTATGCGTGCGTGTGTGTGTGTGTGTGTATTCAGCAGGTGCGAGTGTTTGCTTGGCTTGCGCGTGCGACTCTCTCTCTCTCTCTCTCTCTCTCTCTCTCTCTCTCTCTCTCTCTCTCTCTCTCTCTCTTTATTATTACTAAAACATTTCATGGCCCAACCCCCCTGTTCCCATTTGACACGGGCACATGGCCTAGATCAAATAAACCATTTTCAATGTTTCAATTTCAATTTATCTCTCTCTTTTCTCTCTCTCTTTTCTCTCTCTCTCTCTCTCTAATAAAGTTGTCCAGTGTCTCTCTCTCTCCCTCCCTCTCTCTCTCTCTCTCTCTCTCTCTCTCTCTCTCTCTCTCTCTCTCTCTCTCTTCTCTCTCTCTCTATTCTCTCTCTCTCTCTCTCTCTCTCTCTCTCTCTCTCTCTCTCTCTCTCTCTCTCTCTCTCTCTCTCATTCCGTATAATAAATTATGAATATGCCCGTGTGTGCTTAAAGAAGGGGAATGATATGAAGGATGAGTACATCTTTAACGATTCCTTCCTCAACTAAAAGGTTTCAGGCGGTCGCATCTCCAAAGCCACAGTCTAGCCACAACGTCGTTAGTTGTTCGTAGGTCTTTGCCCTTTTCAGCAACCATACACTGAAAGACTAGAGCGTGAACACGTTAGATTAGCCAGCCGCGCGGCAGCGTTTTCGGTGTCCAGTGACCTTGCAGGAACGCTCGGACAAACATCCCCCCCCCCCCCCCCCCCCCCCATACACACACACATACACACACTCCCTGAAACTTTAAGTTCGACCAAAACAGTCTACACCACCTCACCCTCTACAGTACCCCTGCTGTCAGCAAGGATCTCAACTGTGGCTCGCGCACTAAATGGTTAGGTTAGGTTAGGTACATCATAGTCACAGAGGCGTCTCTGTGAAATTCGGGTTGCTCCCACCTGGAGAGCGCGTCGCAGCCAGAGGCGCGCCATTCAATTGTTTTAGGGGGGGGTTTGCATGCGATTTTTGTGTGACTAATGAGGAAGAAAGTGACGACAGCTATAAAAAATAGCAGTTGCGTGGCGGCATTTTCGGCTCCAGTGACCTTCCTTGCCCTATTTGAGCAATGACCTTCAGTTTCCGAACTCGGCCTAGATATTCTAAATACCTACCCGCGTGCAAAATCCTAGCCTCCTATAGGTCCCTCCGTTCAAAACGTTATCGTGTTCACGTAGTACAGTACAGATGGATAGTCAGAGAGTCAAGCCAGGAACCAACAGACTGTCCTGAAAATATTCACCAGCTTTCGCCTTACGGCTGGTGGTTAAACAGAGCATTGTCTCGACTGTTCCTCTCCAGACGTTCAAATGACGATCTTTCGAAAGGGATTACTAGAGCTCTTCTGATAGACTACCTAAGCATGGAAGATGTTGAGATATTAAATTTCCACAGTCAGAAAAATGAGAAACCAGAAATGACAATCATCATTATATTAAAAGGCAACTGTCCGTCTGTCCGTCCGTCTGTCCGTCCATGTGAAACACAGAACGGGCCTTATAACTCCGCCGTTTTTCGACCAAATCGCTTCAAATTTGCTATCAGCCCTAACGTGGCAATGGCAACGGCAACCAAGGTGGCCGTGTCATTTGCGCGGCTTGGCAAATGTGCGAAACGCGTATCCACCGGCCTCTCGGCGCCCATATCTCCAGTATTTGTGGACGGATTGTCTTCAAATTTGGAAGGTAGATGACCGGGGACAGTAACTATCTGTTTGCCAAACTGGAAGCGAATCGATGTATAAACGCGCGCGATATGCGCCGCTTGACCTTTTCACAAACCCGGGGTGGCGAAACCAGACCCGAATTGACTCGAAATTTGGAACGTGCATGACCAGGGATAGTGACTATCTCGGTGCACAATTTCAACATCATCCATTCATAAACGCGCGCGATATGAGCCAAATTACATCTGCGCGGACCTGGCATTTCAAGCCGTCCACAACAAACAATTTACACAGAAAGAACTCAGTACTGCACGCGTGCTGGCAAGAAAAGGGTTGGAGAGCGGAGATTACTTTAGCGAAGTACAATATCCCGCTATTCACCGAGTGAGAGCGGAGATTACTTTAGCGAGGGGCGGGGTGGAATGTGATAAGAAAAGAAGATGGAAGGAGGGAGAGAGGGAGAGAGACAAAAGAAATAATATAATATTTCGCGGACCTGGCGAAACCGGTACTCAGCGTTACCGGTACTTGGCGTTACCGGCACTAGGCGTTACCGGTACTAGGCATTGCGGCTAGTCAGAAATGAAAAGAAAAAGTTAAAAGTTAAAACACACACAAAAAGTATAAACAAAACATATAACTCAGTGATCAGTGGGCTTTGATCAGAAATCACAATCATATTACAAAGAAAAAAGTAATTTTTTTTTACATCGTTTATATCCCCGTCAAAAAGTCAAAAAGTTAACAAAAAAAGGTATGTTGTTGTTGTTGTTGCCTGTCTGTCGTTTCCGACAATGACTGCCAGATAGCAGAGAGGGGGTAGATACTATTCTGGCGGGCTGGGCAAGAATTAGTTTATTGCGGAGACGCCTTGCCCAGGGTGCATCCCCACTCTCTCTGCCAAAGGGATTTGAGGACGAGAGTTGGCGTTGGGGAAGGCCCCCAAAGGCCAACCAATCCCCTTGGCTGCAGCACCAGAGCCCCCTCGTTCGAGAGTCATAGTCTTCCACGAAAGACTAAGCTGTAGTACGGTATCCCAATACTGTAGAATATCATATATATAGTACAGCTCTCGTTTACTGTTGGCCCTTTGTACAGGCTAATGTCAATCAGTGATAAAAGCCATAGTACATGTGCCTAAACAAACAAACAAAGTATACACAACTTAAACTCAATGATGCCTTGCTTGGCTTTCCACTCAATGTTACAGAAATGACCTGTTCCAGGTTGTCTGGTGTGATATGTGATAAGGAGCTTTCTTCTTCTTCTTCTTCTTTGATCACTCAGACAGTTTCCTGTCAACTATGAGCGCAGATGCGTCATGCTGCCGTTATGCGCCTAACAGATATCAAACCAAAACGTTAGACGCTCAAATTGTTAAAGGCTCCACTACACATTAACTCCCTCGCCACCAGTCATCCCCCCCCCCCCCCCCCGCAAAAAATACCATTCAACTTAACTAGATAGAGAAAAAGGTTGACCCAGACTGCAACTCTACCCCCATAGCTGCACATTGATAGGCCGCATGTGATGTGCCTTGTGGCTCACTGCGTCAAACGTCTCAGTCCACAGTGTACAGTCCCGCCGGGAACAATGTCCTCATCTTCCTCATCCAGAAGTTCTCTCTTTTGAGGAGGGCCTCGACTGTTGAGGAGTGCACCTTCTCCACCGCGACACATTTCATGTTTTGTAGTGTGTGATCTGTCTGATTGAAGTGACGTGTTACGTGAGTGCCTGTGTTCTTGTTGATGTTTGATCTGTGTTGGTAGAAACGAGTGCGGAGTGTGGTTTTTGTTTGTCCAATGTATTGCGAGTTGTTGCATGTGTCGCAGTAGAGGAGGTACACAACATACTTGGAGTCACAGCCCAGCCTGTGCCTGATGCTGAAGGTCTCTCCTGTCATTTGACTTTTGAATGAGACCGTCTGCTGAAGATGTTCTTTGCAAATCACGCATTTCCCCGAGCACCTCCAGCATCCAGCATCAGGGACCGGTGGACTCGGCAGGGTTCAGGACATCAATATGGACCTCAAAGATTTGTTACACCGTTCTGCCAGGAGGGGGGGGGAGATCTGGGACCGCTTGTCGAAGCCGTGGACTTGAATGGAGTATTGGCTGAAATTCACTCAGCCAGCTGCGCAGCGGTGGGTTGGCTGAGTGGTGGGTGACCACCAAGGGTGGGCGTTTGCTGGTGGACTTTGGTTTGTACTGCAGGGTAGCACTTCGTTGGGTGTTCTTCGCCCTGTCAGCAGCCTCCTGCAGCACCTTTTCCGAATAACCCCTCTGCTTGAAGTGCAGCTTCATTTCTTCACATCTATATATATATATGGTGGAGTGGGAAGTTTGGCTTGTGCGGCTGTTATCTTTTTCTGTATTATTTGATTCATCTGTCCTGCACAGCTCACCATCTGATGGTGATCGTTGGTCTATAGGAGTTATTTCTTAACTATATATATATATATATATATATATATATATATATATATATATATATATATATATATATATATATATATATATATATATATAGAGAGAGAGAGAGAGAGAGAGAGAGAGAGAGAGAGAGAGAGAGAGAGAGAGAGAGAGAGAGAGAGAGAGAGAGAGAGAGAGAGAGAGAGAGAGAGAGAGGAGATGTAGAGTAATCTGTCCAGCAGCTCGTGGCCTCTCTGGGGCAGGACTCAAGGGTTGGGGCCTGAGGGCTGGCCTTCAGGCTCAACAATAGAAGAGAACACAGGAAACCCGAATCCTTTAACCGCATCGTTTATTTTTCATTCAAAAGCCAATATTTCGCTTCACATTGAAGCTTCGTTAGGGCTGCAAAAAACATATCTGAGCATGACTGCACACACACCCGAGCTCCCAAAATAAAAATATATACACACAGAGACAGTCTCTCTCTCTCTCTCTCTCTCTCTCTCTCTCTCTCTCTCTCTCTCTCTCTCTCTCTCTCTCTCTCTCTCTCTCTCCTCCTCCCCTCCCCCTTATTCACCCTCCTTATCCCCCTCCACATCATCCCCATCATCAATCAAACCAAGCATCGTCGTCGTTCAAGTCGTCATCATCCCCATCATCAATCAACCAATCATCGTCGTCGTTCACGTCGTCATCATCACCATCATCAATCAAACCAATCATCGTCGTCGTTCAAGTCGTCATCATCCCCATCATCAATCAACTAATCATCGTCGTCGTCAAGTTCACGTCGTCATCATCCCCATCATCAATCAACCAATCATCGTCGTCGTTCACGTCGTCATCATCCCCATCATCAATCAAACCAATCATCGTCGTCGTTCAAGTCGTCATCATCCCCATCATCAATCAACCAGTCATCGTGGTCGTTCACATCGTCATCATCCCCATCATCAATCAAACCAATCAATGATCGTCGTCGTTCGCGTGGTCATCATCACCATCCTCGAAATCATCTAAACGGCCGTACTGTAATAGGACGGTGCGCGCTGACCACAGCTGCCGTAGGACATGGTTTGACCGTCGCGGTGTCCGTGTTCTCGCGTCCTCTTCTTTCCCTCACCATCATCACCACCACCAACACCAACACCACCATCATCACCACCACCATCATCACCAACACCAACAATGTGACCAACACCACCATCATAACCATCATCACCAACACCAACACCACCATCATCACCACCACCAACACCACCAACACCACCATCATCATCACCATCATGACGAGTCCCTTCTCCTCCTTCTTCTCCTTCTTCTTGCTGTAGTAGTAGTAGTCGAGCCTCCTCCTCCTCCTCGTCCTCCTCCTCCTCCTCCTCCTTCTCGGAGTGGCTGAACACGTGGTACAGCACCACGGCAGGCACAATGATCACCAGGCCCGCCAGCGTGAAGCCAGTGGTGACGGTCCACCGAGGCGACCACACCAGATCGTAGGTCACTCTCTCCGTGCGCACCAGGGTAAAGAAGAGCGTGGCCAGAGGGGTGACCATCGACTGGACCACCACGGCCATCAGGGACCCTCCCCCGGTGGACCGCTGAACCACCGCGTACTGGAGGAGGGTGCACACAGTGTAGCCGCTGATGTAGACCCAGCCTGCAAACGACAGTCAGGTCAAATGGAGAAGGTTCAAAGGCGTGCAACTAAATTGTTAAAAGAGTGTAAAAGACATGACCTATCCAGAGAGGCTAAAATATCTTAATTTACATTCTCTAAAAAGTAGAAGGTTGCGAGGAAGTCTAATTCAAACCTACAAAATGTTCAACAACATTGATGACGTTCATGCGGATACTTTCTTTTCAGCCCCACAAATCACTATCACTAGAAAATCTGATGGCAAAAAGTTTGATCAAACATTGCCGTACTAACACAAAGAAAATGTTACTTTACTAACAGAGTTGCTGTTTACTGGAATGATCTTGACACTAACAAGTTTGCACAAAATATGAATACTTTTAAACAAGCGCGGATTCGCAATCGTTTGTGGCGTGCGACAATTTTGGACCGACAGACCGACAAAGTGAGTTATAGGTTTGTGGCTTGTGCCACAAACAAAAATCTTCCGGACAATCTTCCTAAATTTCAGACACTTTTTTGTGATTTTGATTGATTTGGGGTTTTTTGAAAAAACTTGCTCAGACCAAATAAAAACAAACACAAAGCCATTTCATATTGAGGGGACGTTTAATAGGCCGCGAGGCCTAGGCTGATGAAGCCTGTCCCTACCTACTTACTTACCTGCAGCGGCCAGGTCGTGACAGCTGGGCTCAGCAGAAGCGCTGAACCGGAAGAGACAGGTCACCTCTCTCCGGATGCGAGTTCCTACCTCTTCGACGCTTCTGGACTGTTTATGGGGGGGGAAGAAGAAGAAACATAAATTATGTGTTACTGTTTCTCGAAGTACATACATTAAAGGGCCACCCTGACGGATGAGTTTTTGTAAGAAATACGTCCAGATCACCAGGAAAACACCCTTTACAGAGATTGCAACACTCACTTTGCTCTGGTTTCCTAGAAATCAAACCGTCAAATCGGCGATTCCTCCTTGGCGGAGGTGCTGGAAGTCAAATTCTTTCACCCAAAGAGAAGGCGTGTGCCGTCTCTTTTCTAATGGCCGCCAAATCGTTTGCACGAAATTTTCGTAATACAAGCCTTTTTTTTCTTTTCTTTTTAAATTTTATACAGTTTATCTAAAGGAGTTTCGCTCACAACAGAGGAAACAGCTCCTTTTTTTTCCTTCTGCACTACAAAAAAAAAGAAAACGCTTCAACCACAATGAGTGACCTCCACCCACCCCATCCAAAATGGCTACTCTCTCCGGCATCTCCGCCAATGAGGAATCGCCGTTTTGACGGTTTGATTTCTAGGAAACCAGAGCAAAGTGAGTGTTCCTATCCTTGAAAAGGCTGTCTTTCTGGTGATCTGGACGTGTTTCTTGCAAAAACTCATCCGTCAGGGTCCACCTTTAACACCATTTTTTTTCAAACTTTCAAAACCCAACTGGTTTTTTCTTCAGGAATGAATTACTAAAGGAAATGACTATTACGCAAAACTTTTACGGGTACAGGTGAACATTGATCGGAAAAAATTAAAAAAACGACAAAATCGAGTGAGTGAGTGAGAAACATAATATGCACGAACTAAGGTAGAATAGCTGAACAGAAGTCATTCACTAGAGGGAGAACATTGCACACGCAAATTATGTGTTAGGCAGGGGCAGATCGATCTGGGGGTGGGGGTGGAGGGTCCTGGGTTTTGGGACATTGAAGATGACCTGCTGATGGCTCGCCAGAAAGGCCAAGATCAGCTGAGACAGTTTGTAGAAGAAAAGCTTTTGGCTGGCATCGACAGGGTGGTCTCTTTCAGAGACACATTGCCAAAAAAAACTATATGATAAGCCTTTGACTTTCTCATCTCTCTTCGAAGTGGAGCAGAAGCAGTCCATAACTGCAAAGAAAGTAGTCCAAGCAGACAGGAAGTTCCTGCAGCTTCTGGTCAATTCTGATGAAGCTGAAATAATTTTGTTCTTTCAATTTTATTTGAAAGGCTGCAAATCAGTGTAATTATGACTGATGGTATACGGTCGTTTTTCGTTTCCGAAACGTGTCTATTTTCATCACTGTTTCTTACCTATCATTGAAATCAGTGTCATGTCACACACTAAATCGTCCTTACTTTCTTGAAAACAACTGGTAATGACTAAAATTCGTGGAATAAAAGAATAGTTTCACTGTATGCAGTATGTGGTGTGGCGTGACAGGTTTGCGTGGACGCCATTTTGAATAATTAATTATATCTCATGAACGACGCAAAACTGCTCATGTCAAATGGAAAAAATGGATTCAGCATACCTTCATCCTTCAGAAAAAGCTATTTGACACTTCTGACTCAGATTTGCTTACTACTCGTTAACTAAGCTGATTTCTCTTAAATGGAACCAGTCTACCCCTGCATTTCTCGGTTAATTGCAATTTTCCGTTTTTGCCTTTCTTACCAAACATAAAGCTGTATTTTATTAACCTTTTTAGCTAATAACCTTTTTGGAATACTAACCCTATCCCTAACCCTAACCCTACCCCCCCCCCCCCCCTATAAGACGGGAAAACCCAATGAACCACGACTGTGACAAATGGCGCCGTGTACTGCAATACATAGGGGGGGGGGGGGGGGGGGGTGTCCTATTAGATAATGGCCTAGGGTTAGGGATAGGGTTAGTATTCCAAAAAGGTTATTAGCTAAAAAGGTTCATAAAATACAGCTTTATGTTTGGTAAGAAAGGCAAAAACGGGAAAATGGAATTAACCGAGAAATGCAGGGGGGGTGGCACATCTTGACCTTTACCCTGCATAACTAAATACGCAACTCTCACTCTCATCTCTTACTTTGCTCTTAGCACACAGTTCAGCTACATCGCCTACAGACAGATAGGGCATGTGATTTCTCAGAGTAAAGGCTGTAGAATATTTGATTTTTCCACTAGAGCCACGGATAACGAATACACATAACAGCTCAGATGTTTAACCATTTCACCGCCAAAGTCGCATTTGAGCACCACAGTGATTTAACACCTATGTCACTAAAAGGCGTCAAATTGGGGTCTATTATCCAAAGACCCTATTATAGTCTTAGTTTTTGGGAAGTAAGGATAGACCTTATTTTATGTATGTCACAGAAGAATCCCCAATACTGCAGATGGATTTAGTTCTCTACCCAGGACATTTAATGGAGATCTTTGGCTGAAATATGGCTGGCGATGAAAGGGTTAAACAGCCACGAAG
>CM065705.1:34925372-34927872 GCA_017654935.2 Phymorhynchus buccinoides | reverse complement strand
AACCGACTCAACATTTATTGGCGACTATAACGTTACTATGTTTCTTTCATACTGCCCAGGCTGGATTACTGCAATGCAGTTCTTGCAGGTCTCCCTCCCTCTTTCCTCTGTACAATTGGTCACAATCTCTGAGGCTGTGTCAGACCAGTTCACATAAGCTAGAACACCAAGGCGACATCAAAATGTTGTTATGCTCTGCACGGTTGTGCGGGGGATTGTCCTAAGCCGTGACAAGCTCCTAGCACAACATCATCAGTCTTAAATCCTCCGAAGTCGGAGTGTGGCTGCCCACGTGGCGGGGTAATCAAAAACGGGCCACACACGCAATGCTCTCATCCCTAGCTGGTGCATTTGTACCATAGTGTTCAAGTGCTTCGGCTGTTGGGATGATCCCTGGAGTGGTTAAGCCAGAGTAAAACAACAACAATCTGTTCTCATTTTCGTGCCTAATTATGATACGAATGCATAGATCAACGAACGTTAAAGATCCACCCGATCACGTGTCAAAATCACGGGGTTCACGTGTTTTCCCTCTTATAACTGGAAATAAATCTTGTTTTGACCAAGTCTGACTCCCATATAAATTACCCCAAATTGAAAGCGACACATCAGTTTAAAGAGCAGCCTCAATTTGAATATGGGGAAATTCGAATGTGGGTCACAGCAACCCAGAAAAAAACCAAGGGACGTAACCGTGGCGCGTCACGGGGTCTTTGAGTAGCACTTCCGCGCAAGAGAGTAAAACCATAATGGCTGAACCAAATCATTTCAAATGTTACGCGTATTTAGTTTAATTATCCGTACACCAGATTCTAACATTTGATTGGATTCGTATCATAAGTTTCAAGTTTTGAAGCAATAAACTCAACAAATAACGCCCCCCCCCCCCCCCCCCCCCCCCCCACCCCCCTCCCCCCTCCCTTCCCTCCGCCAGAGTTTAAAGTTACAAAGCGCGAATGGCTGGTACCCACGTGTCGTCATATCCGGCCACAAGGAGCGTGCCATATTATGGGAGACCGCCATCTTAGTCACTAACTTTTTTTTTGAAAAATGCCAGATCGATGCTGCGTATTTGGCTGTTCCAATTCGAAACTTATTTAACCCTTTCACCGCCAAAGTCGCATTTTAGCACCACAGTGATTTAACACCTATGTATACTAAAAGGCATCAAATTGGGGTCTGTTATCCAAAGACCCTATTGTCTTAGTTTTGGGAAGTAAGGATAGACCTTATTTTATATATGTCATAGAAGAATCCCCAATACTGCAGATGGATTTTGTTCTCTACCCAGGTAAATTTAATGGAAATGTTTGGCTGAAATATGGCTGGCGGTGAAAGGGTTAAATTGTATTTATAACATCTGGATGTTTTCTTTGCACATTTAGATAACATTTTCACTTTGCTTACACACAAATAAGGACTAAGATGGCGACACTTCCGCTGGAATGGTCGAGATGCGCACGCAGGTGGGGGGAGGGAGCCATACTCAAAAGTTGTTCAAATGGATGTGTCCACTCAAGCAGCAATAAGCTGCAGATGTGTAAGCAGCAGTGCCTCCGGGCTTCCTTGACAACTTAAAGACCCACCAGATCACGTGTCAAAATCACGGGTTTCACGTGTTTTCCCTCTTAACCCTTGCAAACGCCAGCCATTTTTTTTTTTTTAGCCCCCAAAGCTGGAAAGAAATCTTGTTTTGACCAGGTCTCCTCCCATACAAATGCCCCCCCCCCCCCCCCCCAATTCAAACCGAAACATCATTTTAAAGAGCAGCCTCAATTTGAAGTTGGGTACATTTGTATGTGGGTCACAGCTACCCAGAAACAAAACCAAGGGACTTAATCGTGGTGCCTCACTGTGTCTCTAAGGGGTTCGTGAGACATCGTTTAAATGAGCTGTCTTGACAACAACAGTGGACTTACCCAAATTTGACACTTTTTGAGGAGCCACACTTTTCTGAATTTCAAATGTAGGGGGTAGTTGTTGTTTGTTGAGCTGTTGTGTCTAAAGTAATCCAACGAATACAATGAAACTCGAAATTGTAGTACACAAATAATTGAACTAAGCATCGTGTCATTTTGAAAAGATTTGAATCAGCCATCTTTATTTTATGCGCTTGTGATAAAAAGTGGCCCTCAACTTTTTGGGCTGCACCTCGATTCAGCGCCCTTCATTGTAACCTCGTTTCAGCGCCATTTCAGTTTCGGCCAAGATTTCAATGTTCAATTTCAAAGTATAGCAGGACGCTGGTGTCAAACGTAAAAGACATCATTCCATTTTGATCAATGAACCCTAACCCTCTAACCCTAACCCTAACCCTATCCCTAACCCTAACAACTTACTTTACTTCGATATTAACGCTCCCGGGGACTTGTCGGCGAGTGGCGCTGAAACGAGGTGAAATCGTGCAGCCAAGCGTTACTGGCGCTGAAACGAGGTGAAATCGTGCAGCCAAGCGTGACTGGCGCTGAAACGAGGTGAAATCGTGCAGCCAAGCGTGACT
>CM065705.1:34910372-34920372 GCA_017654935.2 Phymorhynchus buccinoides | reverse complement strand
CAACATCCTATGTCGACTGGTGCCTGAGATATACAGTAGAATCCGCTTAGAAGGAAGTCGCTTATAAGGAATTCCATATGTTGTTGTTGTCTTACCCTGGCTTAAAGACTCCAGGGATCTTGACCTTGACCCCAAAAGGCACATTTACAATACCCAGCATGACCTTGACCTTGACCCCCAAAGGAACTTCAGTAAGGCCTGATTTCATTAATCAATCGGCAGCTTTCGCCCAGTAAGGCCCTGATTTCATTAACTAATCAATCGGCAATATTCACCTTTTTTTGGCTAACCCCCACCAATTTCTCTCTCCAAAAAAAAGAAATTCACAAAGAAGCAATATTTTGATATGCTCAATTCAGTTCTTTCATAATGATCATTGAATTGAGTGTGGGCACACACACACACACACACACACACACACACACACACACACACACACACACACACACACACACACACACTGATTAAAAAAAAAGCATGTATGTTTTCTTATTCAATGTTCTGTTCTTTAAATAAAAGTTTGACTTTGACTTTTGACTCTCTCTCTCTCTCTCTCCCTCTCTCTCTCTCTCAACCCATCATCCCAACCCATCCCATCCCAACTCAATCCCATCCCAACCCATCCCATCCCATCCCAATCCATCCCAACCCATCCCAATCCATCCCAAACCCATTCCCATCCCAACCCATCCCATCCCATCCCAACCCATCCCAACCCATACCATCCCGTCCCCATTACCTTTCCTTGTTTCAGCTCCTTCTCAGACATCACGATAAACTATGCACAAAGGCACGTAACTCAGACCGTACAACAGAGGCCAGACTATCTGCCAGACTCCAGTGATAGCAGTAGCAGTAGCAGCAGCAGCAGTAGCATCGTTAGCAGTAGAAGTAGCGATGATGGAGTTTCGTCCAGACTCTCCCTGCCTGGGACTGTCATGCTCTTTGGAGCCGGGCAGGTTCCAGATCTGAGGCTCCAGAGAGATGAACAGGCCCACCATAATAATCAGCGTGCACATGGCCCGGCGAACACTCAGACCTGCAAAAAGCTTACCAAGCTGCAAAAAGGCAGCTAAAAATCGTAACAATGCAGTCTCAATTATTGTTCCCTTAGATCTGACAGAATGTTTCTCAATTATAAATAAAACATCTCATGAAAATGTTAAAACTTTATTGATGAACTCAGATGTTCAATATTATCATAACTGTATTAAATCTAATAACAGAGACAATGAAAAAACCATCACACAAACGTGTTACTTTCTCGTCCAGGGAGATTGAAAGTTTAATCCATAGACTTCGTTTGAATTCATTTAAAACAAAATATTGTATTAATGTTAAATGTATGTGTGGTGAATCTATAAGTGTCAGTCATTTACTGACTCACTGTCAAAGAGCAAGAGAGCTATTTAAGAATTCGGGTATTGACTGTTTTAATGATGGATCGACTCGATTAACACTATCCTGTATATTAAATGATTACTCTGTCCTTGATTCAATGTGTAAATGTTTATTAAGTAGTTCAATTACTGAATTAGTATTTCTTTTTAACCTTGTTTATTATGGTTATATTCTTTAAATGAATATAAACTTTATTTAATGGGCTGGGTGGGGTGGGGGTCATGATTACATCACTAACTTATTAGGCTTAGTTATGATATTCTTACATATTCTCACTTACAGACACATCTACTCACAACTCAACCACACCAAAAAAACACTGCAATATAATTTTGTCTGAATCACTTTTAGTGGAAGGACGTTAAAACTGAAGAACTCACACACACACACACACACTCAGACCTGTCGGGACACACCACACATAATATTAACAAGGGAGACTATCAATCTCCATGCAGAGTACCTTCAACATCCATGTGAATACAAAGCTCCATGAGCAGAAGTGACGTCAAAACACTTGTCCATGTGACGGAAGTTAACCCAATACCAATAGAGTCTCGCCCTCCTGGGCTCGACAATAATAATAATAATAATAATAAAAATAATAATAATAATATAATCATCATCATCATCATCATCATCATCATCATCATCATCATCGTCATCATCATCATCATCATCATCATCGCCATTTCGTAGGAGGCGGGCCACGGCTTAGGCTGGCTTAAAGGTGCAGTCCGGCGGGTGAGCGATTGTTTTCGTTTTGCACCTCTGCGGTGGAACAGGTTTGGGGGGAAAGAAAATGGCTTCCATTCTCATGATAGGAAGCCATTTTCTTTCCCCCCAAACCTGTTCCACCGATAGGAAGCCATTTTCTTTCCCCCCAAACCCGTTCCACCGCAGAGGTGCAAAACGAAAACAATCGCTCACCCGCCGGACTGCACCTGATAGGGCCCTCCGTGGGGATACCGGGGGTCTTTCAGCAGAAATAGTTCCCCCTTCTTCTGGAAGTTCTATGCTAGTAACTTCCCCTACTCTATCACTCTCTTTGACTCTGCCTTTTCTCTTCTTTTTGCTTTCTGACATCTACTTCTTTCTGCCTTATTGGTTCATTCTCCTGCATTTTTTCTATAAAACCCTTCCACGTTTTTCCTTTTTACAATCTATGACATGCCAGGTGTTTTTTTAATTGTACACTGGCGTCCACGCGTGATACTTGCGCACTTGAGTGGGCACCTGTTGTCCATTCTGCAGTGCATATTTGCTTATATAGCCTTTTTTTATGTATTTTAGCTTACTAGTTTTTAGCTCGTTGTTGCTGTTATTGTTATCCTTTCTTACTGTTTTTTTAACCTGGATCTGATAAATTGGAGTAGCGTGGCTCCACGTTTCCAGCACTGTGTGGACTTATGTGCTATAGGGTATAATAATGGAAGTGTCATGTTATGAATTGTACTACATTTTTTGTTTTCAGGTTTTGTACATTGCTAAGATTCATGGATTTGTGTTTTGTTATACGTGGTCGAACTTTATGCGGTGACAGTCCTGAGATAACCATAGCTGTTGACGGGACTATAACAGACTAACTAACTATCGTCGCAATTGTCGTCATCATCATTGTTGCCAAGTATCGCCATTGTCGCAATGGTCGTCGTCGTCATCGTCATCGTTGCCAATCATCGCCGTTGTCGTCGTCTTCCGACGGTCATCGTTGCCAATCGTCGCCATTGTCGTCATCGCCGTTGCCGTCATTGTTGCTGTTATCATCTGTGTCATCATAGTCGTCTTCGATCCACGCTGTCCCTTTGTCTTTGTTATTGTCGTTAGGATTCCTCTCTTATATAGAGGAGAATCCTATTGTCTCTTTGTGCAAATTATACTCCCCACCCCCCCACCCCACCCCGCTCACCCCCGTCATCATTGTCATTGTAGCAGTCACCAATTTTGTCATTATCACCATCATCATCTACATCGTTGTCATCGTCTCTGTGACATCACTGGATAACTGGCGTTTGGGAAGTGGGGGAGGGTGGGGGAGGGGGCAGACTATATACTACCGTCGGCAACGGGCAGACCTGCGATGGCTTTTTGAAAACATTAACCACCATGCCTATCTATCAGTATCACCATGACAAATTACAACACACACAAAAACGTGTCACCAAGTGCACGATTGTTCCAACTTCCCTCCCAACAGCTAGCTAGTCATTGTCTGTAAACGGACTGACTTAGCAGTTCACGCCTTGGCATAGGGCTGTGTCAGACCAACTGACATAGGCTAGAACACCAAAGGCTACATCAAAATGTTATATTCTGCATAGCTGTGCAGGGATTGTCTTTAGCCGTGACAAGCTCCTAGCATAAAAACATCCGTCTCCAAAATCCCTCCGAAGTCGGAGTGTGGCTGCCCATGTGGCGCGGGGTAATCAAAAACGGTCACAAACACGTAATGTTCTCATCCCTAGCTGATGCATTTGTACCATAGTGTTCAAGTGCTTCCGCTGTTGGGATGATCCCTGGAGTCTTTAAGCCAGGGTAAGGACAACAAACAAGAGCAACAACAACTTAGCAGTAACATCGGTGCAGTCCTAAGCATACCTTTACGCAGCCACAGGAGCCTAATGACAACAACGTAGGGGATCTTCCACGAGGACTGAATGCCCAGCAAGTAAGACGGCGTCCGTCCAGCCACACTCGCGAAGCACCACCCTAGAACGGTAAGCGAGCAAAGAGCACCCCCAACCCCCACGAAACGACACGAGCTGGGCGTGACCGGGACGAGGGAATACTCGGAACTGCGTATCATGCATTTGTACAGAACGTTCAAGGTCACCAGTTCGACTGAAGACAGGAACGGAATTTGTAACGCCGCGGTGTAAGGACTCCCTCCCGCCATGACGCTCGCGTTGATGTACTTGGGGAACGTGACGACGATCCACACCGAAAAGAAGACGGAAGCGCCGTACAAGGCGAACGTCAGAACGCTGCCCGAGCCCAATCTTTTCAGCTTTCGTCGTAGTAGTAGGCTTACTACATTCCACCGGTCGCTTGGTTTCTTCGGTAATAGAAGAGGCACGTCAGAACTGTTTCCGCCTGCCGTAGTAGTAAGGGTGTGGTCCCTAGTTTTAGAGAACAGAGGAGTGTTCTCTCCCATCTTCTCTCACAAGATACGAAGTTTGTAATTGAGTGAATTAAAGCAAGGTGCAATATTTCTCACAATATTTCTCACAATAAAGGCCTTGTGCTTCCTATCTTGCACGCTAGCTACGCTACCTAGCTCTGTCACGCTGTGAGCAAATGGGAGACCACTTGCGAAAGAGCCAGTGATTGCATCGTCGGACTTTGCCTTAATTTAAGTGCTCCTTCTCCGGAACAGCTCCCCCCTACCTGCTATGAGTGGGGGGAGGAGTCTGACATGCATGACTAGCACACAACATAGCTCTAGCTCTAGCTCTAGCTCTAGCCCGTCTTCCCCTAGATGAAACGAAAAGCGAACTAATACTACTAAAAGAGAGTGTGTGTGTGTGTGTGTGTGTGTGAGAGAGAGAGAGAGAGAGAGAGAGAGAGAGAGGAGAAAGAGAGAGAGAGTGAGAGAGAGAGAGAGAGAGCTAGAAAGCTAGAGCTAGAGCTAGAGCTATGTTGTGTGCTAGTCATGCATGTCAGACTCCTCCCCCCACTCATAGCAGGTAGGGGGGAGCTGTTCCGGAGAAGGAGCACTTAAATTAAGGCAAAGTCCGACGATGCAATCACTGGCTCTTTCGCAAGTGGTCTCCCATTTGCTCACAGCGTGACAGAGCTAGGTAGCGTAGCTAGCGTGCAAGATAGGAAGCACAAGGCCTTTATTGTGAGAAATATTGTGAGAAATATTGCACCTTGCTTTAATTCACTCAATTACAAACTTCGTATCTTGTGAGAGAAGATGGGAGAGAACACTCCTCTGTTCTCTAAAACTAGGGACCACACCCTTACTACTACGGCAGGCGGAAACAGTTCTGACGTGCCTCTTCTATTACCGAAGAAACCAAGCGACCGGTGGAATGTAGTAAGCCTACTACTACGACGAAAGCTGAAAAGATTGGGCTCGGGCAGCGTTCTGACGTTCGCCTTGTACGGCGCTTCCGTCTTCTTTTCGGTGTGGATCGTCGTCACGTTCCCCAAGTACATCAACGCGAGCGTCATGGCGGGAGGGAGTCCTTACACCGCGGCGTTACAAATTCCGTTCCTGTCTTCAGTCGAACTGGTGACCTTGAACGTTCTGTACAAATGCATGATACGCAGTTCCGAGTATTCCCTCGTCCCGGTCACGCCCAGCTCGTGTCGTTTCGTGGGGGTTGGGGGTGCTCTTTGCTCGCTTACCGTTCTAGGGTGGTGCTTCGCGAGTGTGGCTGGACGGACGCCGTCTTACTTGCTGGGCATTCAGTCCTCGTGGAAGATCCCCTACGTTGTTGTCATTAGGCTCCTGTGGCTGCGTAAAGGTATGCTTAGGACTGCACCGATGTTACTGCTAAGTTGTTGTTGTTCTTGTTGTTGTCGTACCCTGGCTTAAAGACTCCAGGGATCATCCCCAAAGCCGAAGCACTTGAACACTACGGTACAAATGCAACAGATAGGGATGAGAACATTACGTGTGTGACCGTTGTTTGATTACCCCGCGCCACATGGGCAGCCACACTCCGACTTCGGAGGATTTTGGACTGATGATGTTATGCTAGGAGCTTGCCACGGCTAAAGACAATCCCCGCATAACTATGCAGAATATAACATTTTGATGTAGCCTTGGTGTTCTAGCTTATGTCAAGTTGGTCTGACACAGCCCTATGCCAAGGCGTGAACTGCTAAGTCAGTCCGTTTACAGACAATGACTAGCTAGCTGTTGGGAGGGAAGTTGGAACAATCGTGCACTTGGTGACACGTTTTTGTGTGTGTTGTAATTTGTCATGGTGATACTGATAGATAGGCATGGTGGTTAATGTTTTCAAAAAGCCATCGCAGGTCTGCCCGTTGCCGACGGTAGTATATAGTCTGCCCCCTCCCCCACCCTCCCCCACTTCCCAAACGCCAGTTATCCAGTGATGTCACAGAGACGATGACAACGATGTAGATGATGATGGTGATAATGACAAAAGTTGGTGACTGCTACAATGACAATGATGACGGGGGTGAGTGAGGGGGTGGGGGTGGGGGGTGGGGAGTATAAATTTGCACAAAGACAATAGGATTCTCCTCTATATAAGAGAGGAATCCTAACGACAATAACAAAGACAAAGGGACAGCGTGGATCGAAGACGACTATGATGACACGGATGATAACAGCAACAATGACGGCAACGGCGATGACGACAATGGCGACGATTGGCAACGATGACCGTCGGAAGACGACGACAACGGCGATGATTGGCAACGATGACGATGACGACGACGACCATTGCGACAATGGCGATACTTGGCAACAATGATGATGACGACAATTGCGACGATAGTTAGTTAGTCTGTCATAGTCCCGTCAACAGCTATGGTTATCTCAGGACTGTCACCGCATAAAGTTCGACCACGTATAGCAAAACACAAATCCAAGAATCTTAGCAACGTACAAAACCTGAAAACAAAAATGTAGTACAATTCATAACATGACACTTCCATTATTATACCCTATAGCACATAAGTCCACACAGTGCTGGAAACGTGGAGCCACGCTACTCTCATTTATCGGATCCAGGTTTTAAAAAAACAGTAAAAAAGGATAACAATAACAGCAACAACGAGCTAAAAACTAGTAAGCTAAAATACATAAAAAAAAAGGCTATATAAGCAAATATGCACTGCAGAATGGACAACATGTGCCCACTCAAGTGCGCAAGGTATCACGCGTGGACGCCAGTGTACAATTAAAAAAACACCTGGCATGTCATAAATTGTAAAAAGGAAAAACGTGGAAGGGGTTTTATAGAAAAAATGCAGGAGAATGAACCAATAAGGCAGAAAGAAGTAGATGTCAGAAAGCAAAAAGAAGAGGAAAAGGCAGAGTCAAAGAGAGTGATAGAGTAGGGGAAGTTACTAGCATAGAACTTCCAGAAGAAGGGGGAACTATTTCTGCTGAAAGACCCCCCGGTATCCCCACGGGAGGGCCCTATCAGGTGCAGTCCGGCGGGTGAGCGATTGTTTTCGTTTTGCACCTCTGCGGTGGAACGGGTTTGGGGGGAAAGAAAATGGCTTCCTATCTGGAACGGGTTTGGGGGGAAAGAAAATGGCTTCCTATCTGATAGGAAGCCATTTTCTTTCCCCCCAAAACCTGTTCCACCGCAGAGGTGCAAAACGAAAACAATCTCTCACCCGCCGGACTGCACTTTAAGCCAGCCTAAGCCGTGGCCCGACCTCCTACGAAATGGCGATGATGATGATGATGATGATGATGATGACGATGATGATGATGATGATGATGATGATGATGATGATGATTTATTATTTATTATTATTTTTTATTATTATTATTATTATTATTGTCGAGCCCAGGAGGGCGAGACTCTATTGGTATTGGGTTAACTTCCGTCACATGGACAAGTGTTTGACGTCACTTCTGCTCATGGAGCTTTGTATTCACATGGATGTTGAAGGTACTCTGCATGGAGATTGATAGTCTCCCTTGTTAATATTATGTGTGGTGTGTCCCGACAGGTCTGAGTGTGTGTGTGTGTGTGTGTGAGTTCTTCAGTTTAACGTCCTTCCACTAAAAGTGATTCAGACAAAATTGTATTGCAGTGTTTTTTTGGTGTGGTTGAGTTGTGAGTAGATGTGTCTGTAAGTGAGAAAATGTAAGAATATAATAACTAAGCCTAATAAGTTAGTGATGTAATCATGACCCCCACCCCACCCAGCCCATTAAATAAAGTTTATATTCATTTAAAGAATATAACATAATAAACAAGGTTAAAAAGAAATACTAATTCAGTAATTGAACTACTTAATAAACATTTACACATGGAATCAAGGACAGAGTAATCATTTAATATACAGGATAGTGTTAATCGAGTCGATCCATCATTAAAACAGTCAATACCCGAATTCTTAAAGAGCTCTCTTGCTCTTTGACAGTGAGTCAGTAAATGACTGACACTTATAGATTCACCACACATACATTTAACATTATGACAATATTTTGTTTTAAATGAATTCAAACGAAGTCTATGGATTAAACTTTCAATCTCCCTGGATGAAAAAGTAACACGTTTGTGTGATGGTTTTTCATTGTCTCTGTTATTAGATTTAATACAGTTATGATAATACTGAACATCTGAGTTCATCATTAAAGTTTTAACATTTTCATGAGATGTTTTATTTATAATTGAGAAACATTCTGTCAGATCTAAGGGAACAATAATTGAGACTGCATTGTTACGATTTTTAGCTGCCTTTTTGCAGCTTGGTAAGCTTTTTGCAGGTCTGAGTGTTCGCCGGGCCATGTGCACGCTGATTATTATGGTGGGCCTGTTCATCTCTCTGGAGCCTCAGATCTGGAACCTGCCCGGCTCCAAAGAGCATGACAGTCCCAGGCAGGGAGAGTCTGGACGAAACTCCATCATCGCTACTTCTACTGCTAACGATGCTACTGCTGCTGCTGCTACTGCTACTGCTATCACTGGAGTCTGGCAGATAGTCTGGCCTCTGTTGTACGGTCTGAGTTACGTGCCTTTGTGCATAGTTATCGTGATGTCTGAGAAGGAGCTGAAACAAGGAAAGGTAATGGGACGGGATGGTATGGGTTGGGATGGGTTGGGATGGGATGGGATGGGTTGTGGGATGGGATGGGTTGGGATGGATTGGGATGGGTTGGGATGGATTGGGATGGGATGGGATGGGTTGGGATGGGATGAGTTGGGATGGGATGGGTTGGGATGGGTTGAGAGAGAGAGAGGGAGAGAGAGAGAGAGAGAGTCAAAGTCAAAGTCAAACTTTTATTTAAAGACAGACATTGAATAAGAAAACATACATGCTTTTTTTTTATCAGTGTGTGTGTGTGTGTGTGTGTGTGTGTGTGTGTGTGTGTGTGTGTGTGTGTGTGTGTGTGTGTGTGTGCCACACTCAATTCAATGATCATTATGAAAGAACTGAATTGAGCATATCAAAATATTGCTTCTTTGTGAATTTCTTTTTTTTGGAGAGAGAATTTGGTGGGGGTTAGCCAAAAAAAGGTGAATATTGCCGATTGATTAGTTAATGAAATCAGGCCTTACTGGGCGAAAGCTGCCGATTGATTAATGAAATCAGGCCTTACTGAATGTTCCTTTTGGGGTCAAGGTCAAGGTCATGCTGGGTATTGTAAATGTGCCTTTTGGGGTCAAGGTCAAGATCCCTGGAGTCTTTAAGCCAGGGTAAGACAAACAACAACATATGGAATTCCTTATAAGCGACTTCCTTCTAAGCGGATTTCTACTGTATATCTCAGGCACCAGTCGACATAGGATGTTGAAACTTGGTATGAAGGTGGTTTGGCTTATGCTCCTTCCGAATATTGTTGACCAATCAAGGTCAAGGTTCAAGGTCAAGGTCAAGGAGATCGCTGGACCCTGAAAATGTCCATTCTACTTGTTGATGAATATTTGAT
>CM065705.1:34902872-34905372 GCA_017654935.2 Phymorhynchus buccinoides | reverse complement strand
TCGTTTCAGCGCCAGTCACGCTTGGCTGCACGATTTCACCTCGTTTCAGCGCCAGTAACGCTTGGCTGCACGATTTCACCTCGTTTCAGCGCCACTCGCCGACAAGTCCCCGGGAGCGTTAATATCGAAGTAAAGTAAGTAGGTTAGGGTTAGGGATAGGGTTAGGGTTAGGGTTAGAGGGTTAGGGTTCATTGATCAAAATGGAATGATGTCTTTTACGTTTGACACCAGCGTCCTGCTATACTTTGAAATTGAACATTGAAATCTTGGCCGAAACTGAAATGGCGCTGAAACGAGGTTACAATGAAGGGCGCTGAATCGAGGTGCAGCCCAAAAAGTTGAGGGCCACTTTTTATCACAAGCGCATAAAATAAAGATGGCTGATTCAAATCTTTTCAAAATGACACGATGCTTAGTTCAATTATTTGTGTACTACAATTTCGAGTTTCATTGTATTCGTTGGATTACTTTAGACACAACAGCTCAACAAACAACAACTACCCCCTACATTTGAAATTCAGAAAAGTGTGGCTCCTCAAAAAGTGTCAAATTTGGGTAAGTCCACTGTTGTTGTCAAGACAGCTCATTTAAACGATGTCTCACGAACCCCTTAGAGACACAGTGACCACCTCCGGGCACCATGAGATTAAGTCCCTTGGTTTTTTTCTGGGTAGCTGTGACCCACAATACAAATGTTACCCAACTTCAAATTGAGGCTGCTCTTTAAAATGATGTTTCGTTTTGAATGGGGGGGGGGGGGGGGGGGGGCATTTGTATGGGAGTGAGACATGGTCAAAAACAAAGATTTTCTTTCCAGCTTTGGGGCTAAAAAAAAAAAAATGGACTGGCGTTGGCAGCGTTTGCAAAGGTTATTAAGAGGGAAAACACGTGAAACCCGTGATTTTGACACGTGATCTGGTGGGTTTAAGTTGTCAAGGAAGCCCGGAGGCACTGCTGCTTACACATCTGCAGCTTATTGCTGCTTGAGTGGACACATCCATTTGAACAACTTTTGAGTATGGCTCCCTCCCCCCACCTGCGTGCGCATCTCGAAATTTCCAGCGGAAGTGTCGCCATCTTAGTCCTTATTGTGTGTAAGCAAAGTGAAAATGTTATCTAAATGTGCAAAGAAAACATCCAGATGTTATAAATACAATTTAAACAACCACCCTTTCCCTTTCACCGCCAGCCATATTTCAGCCAAATATTTCCATTAAATTTACCTGGGTAGAGAACAAAACCCATCTGCAGTATTGGGGATTCTTCCATGACATATTATATTAAATAAGGTCTATCCTTACTTCCCAAAAAACTAAGACAACAGGGTCTTTGGATAACAGACCCCAATCTGATGCCTTTTAGTTACATAGGTGTCAAATCACTGTGGTGCTAAAAATGCGAACCTTTTTGGGGGCGGTGTGAAAAGGGTTAGATAAGTTTCGAATTGGAAACAGCCAAATACGCAGCATCGATCTCGGCATTTAAAAAAAGAAAAGTTAGTGAACCTAAGATAGCGGTTCTCCCATAATATGGCGCTCCCTAGTAGGCCCGGATATGACGACACGTGTCGGTTACCAGCCATTCGCGCTTTGTTAACTTTAACTCTGGCGGAGGGAGGAGGGGGGAGAGGGGGGGTGGGGGGGGGGGGGGGGCGTTATTTGTTGAGTTCTATTTGCTTCCAAAACTTGAAACTTATGATACGAATCCAATCAAATGTTAGAATCTGGTG
The DNA here is from genome assembly GCA_017654935.2 of Phymorhynchus buccinoides. Taxonomy (NCBI): domain Eukaryota; kingdom Metazoa; phylum Mollusca; class Gastropoda; order Neogastropoda; family Raphitomidae; genus Phymorhynchus; species Phymorhynchus buccinoides. The sequence goes on along the minus strand of CM065705.1, from coordinate 34,903,643 downwards.
TACGGATAATTAAACTAAATACGCGTAACATTTGAAATGATTTGGTTCAGCCATTATGGTTTTACTCTCTTTGAGCGGGGGGGAAGTGCTACTCAAGACCCCGTGACGCGCCCCGGTTACGTCCCTTGGGTTTATTTTTTCTGGGTTGCTGTGACCCACATTCAAATTCCCAATATTCAAATTGAGGCCTTGTGGCTCTTTAAAAACTGATGTGTCGCTTACAATTTGAGGTAATTTATATGGAGTCTAGACTTGGTCAAAAACAAGATTATCTCCAGTTATAAGCAGGGAAAACACGGAACCCGTGATTTTGACACTGATCGGGTTGGATCTTTAACGTTCGTTGATCTAGGAGCATTCGTATCATAATTAGGCACGAAAATGAGAACAGATTGTTGTTGTTTTACTCTGGCTAACACTCCAGGACATCCAACAGCCGACGCACTTGAAACACTATGGTACAAATGCACCAGCTAGGGATGAGAGCATTGCGTGTGTGGCCCGTTTTTGATTACCCCGCCACGTGGGCAGCCACACTACGACTTCGGAGGATTAAGACTGATGATGGTTGTGCTAGGAGCTTGTCACGGCTTAGGAAAATCCCCGCACCAAACCGTGTCAGAGCATAACAAAACATTTGATGTCGCCTGGTGTTCTAAAGCTTATGTGAACTGTCTGGACACAGCCTCAGAGATTGTGACCAATTGTACAGCGGAAAGAGGGAGGGAGACCGCCCAAGAACTGCATTGCAGTAATCCAGCCTGGGCAGTA
>CM065705.1:34894571-34902372 GCA_017654935.2 Phymorhynchus buccinoides | reverse complement strand
TTATTTAATCGTAAAACAGGTAAGTGAAATGAATACAGTCAAGCATTTTATGCGGTGTTTGTGTATTATATTATTATTAACAGAAGGTGCGTTAGGTTTAGTCGTACCATGTAAGTGAAAATGATTACAGTCAAGCATTTTATGCGTGTTTGTGTATATAATTATTATTATGTGAAATAGGCTTTTATACGCCCTCTGGCGGGCTTTCGACCATGTGGGCATTTTTAAATACAAAGATGGATGGGGAACAATACTGGAGGCAATGCCCGGAGCGTGCAACACCAAGTAAAGTCCCGATTTTTTTTAAACAATACAGATATGTGTAGCATACCACGCCTCGGTTAAACCTCATCGCCAGTTTGATTATCATTGATAATATAATTATATTATTATTATTATTATTATTATTTTATTTAACGACCGACCTATCTCTACAAGCAAGCTGCCTCTGTGATGACAGTTGTCGTTTGTCCATTCCGCTGGCTTAAAGACTCCAGGATCATCCCAACAGCATGAATCACTATGGTACAAAATGCACCAGCTAGGGGTGAGAACATACGTGTGTGACCGTTTATTGATTAACCCCGTCCCCACGTGGGCAGCCACACTACCGAACTCCGGAGGATTTGGATGACAGTGAAGGACTGAAACCTAGTCAGCGCTGTTTTTGTGGTTTTGGTTTTTTTTTTGTAGACAAACTGGAACAATTTTACTATTCATTATATACAAGCCGTTTAACCCTTACAACCGCCAGAGTCGCACTTTAGCACCACAGTGATTTACCACCCATGCACTAAAAGGCATCAAATTGGGTCTATTAGCCAAGACCCTGTTGTCTTAGTTCTGGGAAGTACGGATAGACCTTATTTTATATATGTCACAGAACAATCCCCAATCTGCAGATGGATTTCTGTTCTCTACCCAGGTCATGTAATGACATTTTTGACTGAAATATGGCTGGCGGTGAAAGGTTATGGAGGCCCATCTTTCTTCAACAAGAAACACTCATCTTGTTCGCACGCCTTGTTTGTGACAAGATAATTATATGTGTCAACGTCATTTCTCTACTGTTCTTCGTTTTCTTTGTTGGTTTGTTGTGTGGTTGGTTTTGTTTGTTTGTTTGTTTGTTTGGTTGTTTGTTTGTTTGTTTGTTTGTTTGTTTAGCCATAATTTTGTTTGTGCTTTTCATTTAGGTCTTTTTTCTGCTTGTTGTATAATTATGTATGCTGTTTTTTTTGGGTGTTTTTTTTGTGTTTTTGTCATTTCTTTCTGCTTATGTGTTCTGGTTTCGTTCTGCATGTCTCTCTATTTCCTTGTGCCATCTTTCTCCCTTTCTTTCCTTTCGTGTTTCTGTCTGTCTCTCTTTCTGGTTGATTCAATCTCTAGTTGTATAATTCTCCCCCCCCCCACCCCCCACCCCACCCACCCCCATCGACTCCGCAACAATAGTTTCCCAGCTTGCTGGGGCGAACGTGAAAAATTGAGTAGTAGCTCCCTTAGTCCTCCGCCTCCCCAGCTCAGGACTAGGTCTTTATTTGTTTTGCTACTCCGATTTTACCCTAGATATTGAAGCTGACCAAGTAAATCTAATAGGGTGAACGTGTGTGTGCCCTTTCTGAACTGATAGGTATGTGTGTGCCTTTTTTCTCTTCTCCTCTTCCGCTTCTCTTCTTTTTTCTACGGTCACCCTCTAAAGTGTGTACAATTACTTCTGTATGAGTGGTCACCACTATACAGAAGTAGAAGAAGATACGCTTGCTATTTTTCATTCCTTGCTGCATCTCTCTTACTACTCAAGCACTGTATCTCCCCTTGACACCCATTCCCCACACATCATATCCTTCGCCCTGAAAACTGTTCACACCTCTGCCCTATCATGAACCGATGTGAGCTGTTATCACAAAACCCCGCAACAGTGCGTTTTCTTTTTAGTCGAAAACTGTAAGTGACATGATAAAACTCAACCATTTTATGCGTGTTTGTGTAGTATATTATTATTATTATTATTATTATTATTATTATTATTTAACAGCGGGACCTATCTCTACAGCAGGCTGCCTCTGTGATGACAGTTGTCGTTGTCATTCCCTGGCTTAAAGACTCCCAGGGATCATCTGGACAGCCGAAGCAATTGGACACTATGGTACAAAATGCAACCAGCTAGGGATGAGAACATTAACGTGTGTGACCGTGTTTGATTAGCCCCGCCACGTGGGCAGCCACACTCAAACTTCGGAGGATTTGGGAGACTGATGACGAACCTAGTTCTAGCGCTGTTGTAGACAAAACTGGAACAATTTACTATTCATTATAATATTACTAGCCGTTTAATGGAGCCCATCTTTCTTCAACAAGAAACACTCATCTTGTTCCACGTCCTTGTTTGTGACAAGATAATTTATATGTGCAACGTCCATTTCTCTACTAGTTCTTTCGTTTGCTTGTTTGGTTTGTTTGTTTGTTTTGTTTGTTTGTTTGTTTTGTTGGTTTTGTTGGTTTGTTGGGTGTGTTGTTTAGGCCCTAATTTGTGTTGTGCTTTTCATTTAGGTCTTTTTTTCTGCTTGGTTGTATAATTATGTATCTGGGTTTTTTTGGTTTTTGTGTGTTTGTCATTTCTGTCTGCGTATGTGTTCTGTTTTCTCTGCATAGTCATGCATTACAGTAGATCGCTTGTGCGAGATTTCTCCCTTTACTTGTCTGTTCAGTGTTCTGTCATGGGGTCTCTCTTTCTGGTTTGATTGAATCTCTAGTTGTATAATTTCTCCCCCCCCCCCACCCCACCCACCCCCATCGTGCTCCCAGCAACAATAGTTCCCAGCTTGCTGGGGGCGAACGTGAAAATTAGTAGTAGCTCCCTGTAGTCCTCCCCTCCCCAGCTCAGAACTAGGTTCTTTATTTTGTTTGCTACTCCTGATTTTACCCTAGATATTGAAGCTGAACCCAAGTCATAAACTAATAGGGTGACGTGTGTAGCCCTTTCTTGGAAAACTGATAATGTAATGTGTGTGCCCTTCTTTTTTCTCTTTCCCTCTTCCGCTTCTTTTTCTAAGGTCACCCTCTAAAGTGTGTACAATTACTTCTGTATGAAGAAGTTGGTCACCACTACAGAAGGAGAAGAAGAATAGCTTGCTATTTTTCACTCCTTGCTGCAATCTCTTTACTACTCAACATTTTTTTTTGTTGTAGATCTCCCTTACCCTCTTCCCCACCCCTTTCACCCTAACAATTTTCATCATCATATCTTCGGCCTTGAAAACTGTTCACATCCTCTGCCCCTTCAATCTGAACTGATGTGATCTGTTATCAACAAACAAGAACACCGTCGCAGTTGCAGCCTTTTCTGAATCTGACTTGTAAACGGCTGAGCTATCCAACTGGATAATTGTAGCAGCGTGGTTGTGGAGCAGCAGGAAGAAAAATAAAACGAAATGAAAGAAGAAACTGAAAAGAAATGAACTAAAAAATATAGAGATCTCCCCAGCGTTTCGTGGCTCCAGTCAGGGCCAATCCGGCTACCGTAGCGGCCCCCCGAGGACAAACCCCGACCGGCACAGCCCCATCATTCTTAACCACTTTTTGCTGGGGAGGGAGTGATAGGTTTGGAATGAGAGGTTGTTGAGCTCCCTGCTTGAAGTGTGCCAAGCTGGGAGTCTCTGCAGCAGACGCTGGGAGCGAGTTCCAAGCGGGGATGGTTCTAAGAAAAAAACTGTATTTGAAACTGTTCGTGTTTTGATGGAACTGTAGGAACTTGTTTTTGTGGTTTGTTCTTGTACGAGTTGGCATGCTGGTCAGATACTGGTCGCAGTTGGTGTCCACAAGGTTGTTGATGATCATATACAGCATAGCGAGCTGGATCTTCTGCTTTCTGGATTCAAGTGTCTCCCATCCGAGTTCATCCAGGATTGATGACACTCAGTTTTGACAAAAGAGCTCAGCTCGAAAGCTTAACTGTCTTCTTCTTCCCAAACGATCCAACTCACCCACCACTGCCCACAAGGTCAGTTTTTCGGCAAAGGTAAAGATGCGCTCCCCCCCCCCCCCTCCTCCTCCATTTCTCGGTTTCCACTTTTTCAGTCTTGCCTTTCTTACTGCAGATTGAGTACTTCATCCTCTATTTGTTTGCTATATTTAACACTAATTTTCATCCATTTACATAATTAAACACATGCATTCAATAATTAGTAGAAGATAAAGGCAAGACGGAAAAACGCAATGAACCAGGACTGTGACAAATGCTCCGCGGTACTGCACTACATATGGGGGGGGGGGGGGGGGGGGGGGGGGGGGGGGGGGGGGGGGGGGGGGGGGGGGGGGGGGGGGGGGGGGGGGGGGGGGGGGGGGGGGGGGGGGGGGGGGGGGGGGGGGGGGGGGGGGGGGGGGGGGGGGGGGGGGGGGGGGGGGGGGGGGGGGGGGGGGGGGGGGGGGGGGGGGGGGGGGGGTTGGGGGGGGGGGGGGGCGGGGGGGGGGGGGGGGGGGGGGGGGGATGGGGGGGGGGGGGGGGGGGGGGGGGGGGGGGGGGAGGGGGGGGGGGGGGGGGGGGGGGGGGGGGGGTGGGGGGGGGGGGGGGGGGGGGGGGGGGGGGGGGGGGGGGGGGGGCTGGGGGGGGGAGGGGGTGTGGGTGGGGGGGGGGGGGGGGGGGGGGGGGGGGGCGGTGGGGGGGGGGGGGGGGGGGGGGGGGGGGGGGGGGGGAGGGGGGGGGAGTGCTAATAGATAATTGGCTTTTTTTTCATGAACTGCGATGAATTATTCAACAAGATAATTAGCTGAAAAGGTTTCATGAAATACAGCTTAATTAGTGTGAAAAATGCGGGGTAATTAGCTGAAAAGGTTAATAAAATACAGCTTAATGTTTGGTAAGAAAGGCAAGTGTGAAAATGCGGGGAGAGCTGAGAAATGTAGGGGGGGGGGGGGGGGGCACATCTTGACTTTCATCAGGTGTTTGTCACGCAGTCTTCTGAAGTCTGAAAATCTGAGCTCTATCTCTATTTCTGAGTCGGTCTGACCCTGTTTCTCTTTCTATATCGCTCGGTCTCTCTTTCTTTCTGTCTATTTGTTTCTCTCTATCTCTTTCTGTCTCTCTCTTTCTCTGTCTCTCTCTCTCTCTCTCTCTCTCTCTCTCTCTCTCTCTCTCTCTCTCTCTCTTCTCTCTCTCTCTCTCTCTCTCTCTCATCTCTCTCTCTCTCTCTCTCTCTCTCTCTCTCTGTCTCTCTCTGTCTCTGTTTCCTATTTGTCTCTCTCTCTCTGTGTCTCTGTTTCCTAATATTGTCTCTCTCTCTCTGTGTCTCTGTTTCCTATTTGTCTCTCTCTCTCTCTCTGTGTCTCTGTTTCCTATTTGTCTCTCTCTGTCTCTGTCTCTCTAGCTGCCTTGCCACAAAGGCTTTGTAAGCTAATGGCAATACTTATTGTTGATTGGTTGATGGATTGTCTCTCTAGCTCTCCCTCCCCCCCCCTCTCTCTCTCTCTCTCTCTCTCGAATCTCATCTCTCTCTCTCTCTCTCAGTTCTCTCTCTCTCTCTCTCTCTCTCTCTCTCTCTCTCCATAAAACCAACCTATGATAAACACGTCCTTGATTTCATTAATTTATCTCATTCATAAAGCACTCAGCAACATTTTATCCGAGCCCATTTTGCTCCTGTTGAAGGGAGACAAATCTCCCCCCCCCCCCCCCCCCCCCCGCAACGACAAACTAAAACAGGGCTCCGCCATGACAGTGGTAAGGGAAACAACGCTAAACAAAAAGAAAAGTCTTGCTTGGCTGACTTGACTTTCAAGATGACAAATGAATTCATGTACGTACACTCGGTTCAGAATTGTCACGTGCCAAGCTATTAATAATTTCATCACGGATCTCTAAAGCTGACACAATGTATTCTCTTCACGTTTCCCGAAGAGCTATAGGCGATCTACCAAGGGAATTAATTTTGGGTGTGGTTTGTTGTATGTTAAAGGGGACGTAACGACGACAGGCTTTTTTGTTTTTTTGTATTTCGTCATTCTTTTGTTGTTGGGTGTAGTAGTAGTAGTAGTAGTCCATCACAGGTGTGACAATTGGAATGAATGGTATGTGAAATATTATTTCTTAAAGTAAACACACGAACACCATTTTTTTCAAGCTTTCAAAACCCAAACGGTTTTTTTCTTCAGGAATGAATGAAAGGAAATGACATTACACAAAACTTTTACAGGTAGGCTACAGGTGAACATTGATCGGGAAAAAAATAAAAAAATCGAGTGAGTGAGAAACACAATAATATGGTATGTGAAATATTGTAAGGTTGGTATTTAAACCCATGTGTTGTAGAATTGTTCGGATTTGAAACAAGACTGCGACCGCAACTACCACCACCACCACCACCACTACCCCCCAACAACAACAAAAAACAACACAATGCGAGCACACACACACGCACGCGCGCGCGCGCACACACACACACGCACACACGCACACACGCACGCACGCACGCACGCACGCACGCACGCACGCACGCACGCACGCACGCACACACGCACCCACGCACCCACCCCCACACACACACACTCGCACACACACTCGCACGCACGCAGGCACACACACACGCACGCACGCACACACACACACACACACACACTCACAAACACACTCGCACGCACGCAGGCACACACACACGCACGCACGCACGCACGCAACGCACGCACACGCACGCCACGCACGCACACGCACACGCACGCACTACACACACGCACGCACACGCACGACAACACGCACACGCACACGCACACGCACACACACACACACACACCCGCACCCAGGGACGCAAGTTTTCCGTCTAATATCAAGTCTTTGTGCGAGCCATGGCACCTAATAAAAATCTTGACCTACTATTCAACATACAATTCAACTTAAAAAACAACACGCAAAACAACAAAATATATATATATAATTAATAATAAAATAACTATATTTAAATAAAACGTAACTTTTTACATCTTTTGGAAAACTTTTCTTGTTCCTCTTCTCCCCCCTTCCCCAATAACTAAAAGTTACTCTTGTCTACATATATATTGTGTTGCAAAAGTGTGTCAATAAAACATTTGTTTAACCCTTTCGCCGCCAGTCATTTTTTTCATTCAAAACATACCATTAAATTTTAACTGGGTAGTTAAAAAAAAAAATCTGCAATATTGGGAAATTCCTCTGTGACATGTATAACATTAGGCCTATCCTTACCTTCCCAAAATTAAGAAAATAGGCGTCTTCAGATAAACAGACCCTGATTGGATGCCTTTTTAGTGACATGGGTGTTGCACTAACCATATGTGGTGCATAAAATGCGACGATGGTGGTGAAATGGTTAAACCAATAACTAAAAGTCACAGCAAAGTCCCCATATGGCCTTCGGACGATGGGAACGTAAAAACTTTACATTTCGTAACTATCCTACCTCCCCGTGGGGATACCGGGGGGGGGGGGGGGGGGTCTTTCGTAAAAAAAATAGTTCCCCCACCTTCTGGAAGTTCTGTGCTTGTAACTTCCTCTAATCTGCCACAAACCTTTTCCCTTTGTTTTCTATCATTCTACTATCTTTTCAACTTATTGGCCCCATTCTCCTGCCTTTTTCCTAAAAAAGATCTTCCAAATATTTTTGTTCCCTTTGAGCTCCTCCGAAATCGGAATGTGTGTCGGCTGTACGCAGCGGGGAGACCAGTGAAAACTGAAAACCGGACACATATGTACCTTACCCATTATGGCCATATGGCCTGGGAACGCGGAAGAAGAAGAAGAAGTAACTATACTACGTTGCAGAGAGCCATGGGTCAGCTG
>CM065705.1:34882071-34884571 GCA_017654935.2 Phymorhynchus buccinoides | reverse complement strand
TTTTCTTTAAAACTCCAATGTTTTGCTAATTTCCCCCGAAAACTCGAATTTCTTTTTGTTTTGTTTTTCTCCATGAAAACTCCAATTTATCTGCTATGTTTACTTTCAAGCTCTAATCTGCGTGTGATTTTTCTTTTTAAACTTTTAAAATTTATTTTGCTATTGTTCCTTAAAAACTCCAACAATTTATCTTATATTTTCCCCTCTAAAGCTCCAAGTTCTTTTGACTATTTCTCTGTCAAAACTCCATTCCAGCTAAACTCCAACAATTTATCTACTATTTTCCACTCTAAAGCTCCAAGTTCTTTTGACTATTTCTCTGTCAAAACTCCATTCCAGCTAAACTCCAACAATTTCTCTTCTATTTTCACCTCTAAAGCTCCAAGTTCTTTTGGCTATTTCTCTGTCAAAACTCAATTCCAGCTAAACTCCAACAATTTCTCTTCTATTTTCACCTCTAAAGCTCCAAGTTCTTTGGGCTATTTTTTTGTCAAAACTCCATTCCAGCTAAATTCCAACAATTTCTCTTCCATTTTCCACTCTAAGGCTCCAAGTTCTTTTGGCTATTTCTCTGTCAAAACTCCATTCCAGCTAAACTCCAACAATTTCTCTACTATTTTCACCTACTAGGCCTTGCGGTCTGAACGTGGAGTCTTTCGAATGAGACGATAAACCGAGGTCCCGTGTGCTCATGCACTTAGCACACGCTAATCCCAGTGGCGACGAAAAAGTTGTCATTTGGTCGAAATTTACCCCCCTCCCTTCCTTCCTCATCAGTCACACAAAAATCGCATGCACAAAAAAAATAATTACAAAACAAATTGGGTGGCGCGCCTCTGGCTGTGACGAGCTCTCCAGGTGGGAGCAACCCGAATTTAACAGAGACACCTCTGTGACTATATGTACCTAACCTAAAGCTCCAAGTTTTTTTGTGGCTACTTTTCTTTCAAAACCCCATTCTACCTAAACGTTTTCCCCCCACCACCACCACCATCCACAACCCGCTCACTACTTCTCCCCAAGTCCGTCATTTCCGAGTAATCCCCCTTCCCTTCCGCTTCCGCTTCCGCTTCCTCTGTTTCCTTCGTGGCGGCAGGGGGGAGACCAGCAGTCTGCTGCTCGCGCACGCCCAGGAAGCGGAAGACACGTGACTTGACGGGCCGGAAGTGGAAGAGGACGAATCCGGCGCCTGCGCCGAGCAGCAGGGAGAGGCAGAGCCACACGTTGAGGGTCATGAACAGCAGCATGAGGCAGTAGTGAAGCAGTATGTGCAGGAGGTAGGTGAACGTGTGGACCACTCCGACGACCCACAGTGGCTGACTTCTGTTTCTGTGAAGACAAAAGAAAGACAGACAACGAACACTTATCAATATTAGCTTTAGGCACATATTATTTGGGCCAGTGATTGTTTCAAAATGGGTTCCTTTTTTTTCAGGGGGAGAGAATCGCCGTTATGTTTCTCTCCTTTCAGCAAGTGCTAAGTTAACTCTTTCGCCGCCAGCCTTTTTTTCAGAAAAAACACACCCCATTAACCCTTTCGCCGCCAGCCATTTTTCAGCACAAAAATTCCATTAAACTTACCTGGGAAGAGAACAAAATCCATCTGCAGTATTGGGGGATTCTTCTGTGACATGTATAAAATAAGGTCTATCCTTACTTCCCAAAACTAAGACAATAGGGTCTTTGGATAATAGACCCCAATTTGATGCCTTTTAGTGACATAGGTGTTACATCACTGTGGTGCTAAAATGCGACTTTGGCGGTGAAAGGGTTAAACTTAACTGGGTAGAGAAAACAAATATATGTGAAATGTTGAGAATTCCTCTGTGACATGTATAACATTAGGCTTATCCTTACCTCCCAAAACTTAAGAAAATAGGGTCTTCGGATAACAGGCCTTGATTTAGTGCCTTTTAATGACATGGGTGTGAAACCTTTGTGGTGCATAAATGCGACATTGGCGGTGGAAGGGTTAAACACTGAGCATGTTTTGCGAATGTCTTCCTAAGCAGCACAGTCAAAGACAAAATGTAACTCGTCTTCAAACTTACATGGAATAAAATGGGCAATTAATATTTTCAGAAAAGTTCACATGAAACCATCTTCTTTCTTTTTTTTAACCCTTTCACCGCCAGCCATCACCAACTTTGAGCCAATCTTTGAACCAAAGATTTCCATAAAATTTATTTGGTTACAGAAAAAATTTCATCTGCAATATTGTGGGATTTCTCTGTGACACAGTTAGAATACGGTCAATCCTTACTGCCCAAATTTAGGAACACAATATCATTGAATAGCAGACCCTGATTCAAGAGTTTTAATGACACGAGTGTTAAATCATTGTGGTGCGAAAATGCGACATTGGCGGTGAAAGGGTTAAAGCATTTAAGCCAAGTGTACCTGTTCTAAAGCGTGCTAACATATCTCGATGCCATTTTATTTGTGTGTAACACAACGTGAAATATGCTTTTAAGCGAGACATGAGAGAGAGAGAGAGAGA
>CM065705.1:34849571-34877071 GCA_017654935.2 Phymorhynchus buccinoides | reverse complement strand
TCCAGAATAAACAACACAACACTCCCAGTATAAACAACACAACACTAAACACTCCAGTATAAACAACACAACACTCCCAGTATAAACAACACAACACTCCCAGTATAAACAACACAACACTCCCAGTATAAACAACACAACACTCTCCAGTATAAACAACACAACACTCCCAGTATAAACACTCCCAGTATAAACAACACAACACTCCCAGTATCCCAAAAAAGCACAACACTCCCAGTATAAACACTCCCAGTATAAACAACACAACACTCCCAGTATAAACAACACAACACTCCCAGTATAAACAACACAACACTCCCAGTATAAACACTCCCAGTATAAACACTCCCAGTATAAACAGCACAACACTCCCAGTATAAACACTCCCAGTATAAACAAGCACAACACTCCCAGTATAAACACTCCCAGTATAAACACTCCCAGTATAAACAACACAACACTCCCAGTATAACAACACAACACTCCCAGTATAAACACTCCCAGTATAAACACTCCCAGTATAAACACTCCCAGTATAAACACTCCCAGTATAAACACTCCCAGTATAAACACTCCCAGTATAAACACTCCCAGTATAAACACTCCCAGTATAAACACTCCCAGTGTAAGGCAAAGTTCAAAACCAAAGCAAAAATCAACACAATTTGTCACAATTGAAAAATAAAAATAAAAGGAACTAGAGTACTTGCGTAAACTGACCCAGTCGCGACACACGCTTGCACCCCTAACCCTAACCCTAATCTTAACCCAAATCCTTAACCGCTAACCCGATTTTGCACAAATTCGAACTTGTCCAAGCTTTTGACCCCTAGTATCCACCTGTACATTTTCATGTTGATATATCCAAGCGTTCTCGAGTTATCGCTGTCACAGACAAACAGACAGACAGACAGACAGACAAACAAACAAACAAACAAACAGACAAACAAAAACCTTTGAAATTTCGATTGTTTTTTGTTGAAACACACTGATAACTCTATGTGAGGCCATTTTACACCGAAATATGCATTTTGAGCAAATTTGAACACGGACGGACGGACGGACAAACTGAAAACAATACCAGTATCGCTTCGCGACTGGTTTACTATTAACTGTGAATCGATATGAACGTGTCTACAGACTTAATACGAAATCAGTTTACACATGATGGAATTATGCTCCTAGTTGTAAATTTCGAGTTACATCCCTTGAATTTCATCAAATAAAAAGACCTACCAGTGAAATTCAAGGGAGATAATTTGAAACATTTTTTGGGTGTTTTGTTTTGCATTGGGACAGGGTTACTTAGAAATTAGACATTTTACAACGAAATATTATTAGGCGACCCCTTTGCATTTAAACTTTGGTTTAAATCCATCCATTGTCTTTGAAGTAATCAGCGTCTTTCTAAGATTCAAACATTTCTTTCTGGGATTTATGAATACGATGATATATCGCTTGTCATTCTGTGAATCTGACATCATAGGGTTAAACACATAAATCTGTAAAATTGTTCCACAAAAAATCTGGACTTAAAAGTGAACGTGCTTGCACCCCTGCCTGTTATGTCCTGGGCATTGTTTCAGAGCCTAGGATCGTTTCCCACGGTCCATCTTTGTATTATTCTATAGAAACTGGATAATCTGCCCATATGTGGTCGGTTCGGCGCTTGCACAGCCGGGAGGACGTTAAAGCAGTTAATTTGCATCGTCCGAGCAGTATCTGCACAAAGCTTGTGGCATGCCGCAGATTGCATTTTGTATTGTTAAAAATCGGGATTTCCTGGTGTTGCACTGCCTCCAGGATTTATGTCTCATCCATGTTCTATTCCCACCATCTTTGAATGTGTTATACTAATGTCCCATATAGTGATCTGTTCCTAGGACCTAAGGACGTTAAGCAGAATGTTCATCGTCATCGCAGAGTGCAAGATCTAAGGAACTCATTGTCTCCAAGTTTCATTACGATCGGTTCAGTGGCTTAGGCGATATGAGCTGGAACATATTTCGGTCAAATACGCACGCACGCACGCATACAAACACATACATATCACGCCGTTTTTTCACGCACGCACGCCGCACGCACGTCACATTGCACTTGGTCATCGCATCCTTGACGTCCCGCACGTCACACCCACACACTGCACACACACACACACACACACACACGTAACACACAAACACATACGGACGGACATGGTCAAACGCACAGGCTCTCGTTCTCTTCTTCTTACTTCGAACGCGGCTCAGGAAGAGTTTCCTGTACAATTAGTAGCGCAGATGCGTCATGCTGCAACTTTATGCGACTAACACACGAGAGTAGATAGGCCCAGCTGAGTCCGATAGATCGACTGGATGGGAGAATCTTTTTTGAAACGTGTTACCTGAAAAAAGGCAGATTAGAATGGACCGGTAGTAAGGCAGAAAGATAAGATAGATGACAGTATAAGCTAACGGGAAAAGGCAGAGTAGAGAGAGAGTGACAGATTAGGAGGAAGCTACAATACAAGAACTTCCAGAAGGGCGGTGAACTATTTATACGAAAGACCCCCAGTATCCCCACAGGGGGTGGAGGCTCTTGTACTTTTTAGTTATTATTATTATTATTATTACCTATAAGACCGCGTTCTATTAAAAAAAAAAAGTCTCACTGGGCGGGTAAGAAGCACCATGCTAATTATCTCATGAAATGGGCCAAATTCCAGCCTCATTTTGCCCATGAGACGAGAGTTAATGTCTAACATTCGTCTCATGGGCATAATGTGACTGATATTTGCTTCTTGACTTGATATAATTGGGGTGGGCTTCTTACCCGCCCTTGTGCTTTTTACCCCGTCTTACCCTAAATTAGTGTACAACACACGAAACAGAAAAAATACATCTGGTCAGTGCAGCACACACAGAGCTGTTTTAGTACGCATATTGTCATCCGACAATAATTTTTTTAAAAACCTGCGTACAATGCGTACAACGTAAATAATATGCGTTGGACGACAATAAACGTACCCACTGTGAGTACGGATTTTTCACACACACACACACACCACACACACACACACACACACACACACTACATTTAAAACAATTACAAAACACACACGCCTAAAGAACCTAACATACAACACGATGCTAAATATAGGCTACATGGCTAGCAATATACCACAAACATTGTTAATGGGTATATATTACGTGAATACAATGAATACATGCTTTAATCGTGTATTTAATCCTCTGGACCCCTTCTTTTTATAAAAAAACCTATGCATACACGTGCACACGCACATACATGCGCGCATATTTGTGATGTTTTGGCCGCTCGCGCTAAGAGAGACAAAAGAACACACTAAAACTAACACTAATATCAACATTCATTGTTAATACATGGAAAAAAACTATCCCCAATCTCTCTCTGTCTAAAGGGCTTTGCTACAAGTTGTAAACATGAAACAGCATTGCTTATCTCTGGTGGCACCCTTATAATACGATTCGTTTGTTCTTTGTCTCTCTCTGTCTGTCTGTCCCTCTCTTCTCTGACACTCTCTCTAGGTCTTCCCAGTCCTCTCGATCTCCTAAAAAGCGAAACCTCTACTCGATCTCCCCCCTCTCGTTAATCTTATCGACTCCACACATCTTTCTGTTCAGAAAGGGAGTATCTCGACCTATGCTTCGTCCCTCTTGAGTCCTCCTCTCTATCTTCAATCGCCCCCCCCGTCTCTCGCTCTCCCCTCTACTCTGGTCTCGGCATCTCTCACAACTCATCATTCTCCTGATTTCTAGTCTTCTGTCTGATCTCTCTAAAAAGGGTCGTCTGTCTGTAATAGAAATTTGTCTCGTCTCTCCCCTTATTCCATCTGTCTCCCTCGTCTCTTCAAAATATTCTGCCCTCTATGTCTGATACTCACATCGCCTCCCCGTGGGTCCCTCATAGTTCTTCATCTGCTGCTGTCTGTCGCACTGATTATGTCTCTCTCTCCTTGAAAAGATTCATACCTGGGGGATGGGGTCTCTCCTCTCCCTGCTCTTCTCCCCCCACCCCCCTCTCTCCTTCTCTGGAGAAACTTCCATGTCTCCTCTATATATCCCCCCCCCCCCCGTAAAATGCCTGGGACGTTGGCCGCGATGTCCTTGATTTACCAGCTCTCGGCCTCTCTGGTGCGGGGCGTAGGGCTTGTGGTGGGGGGGATCTACTAAACATGAAGCTGTCCCGATTTTTTTTTTTTGTAACTGGGTATCTAACTTAATCCTCCCCCGTCTCCTCTATGTTGTACGCTTGTGTTTCTGTCTTCATCCCCCTCTCTCCCCTCTCCTCTCCATCTCTCGTTCTTCCCCCTCTCCATAAGTGCATATCTAAGATTAGGAATCATCTCCTGTTCTAAGCTAACATGGCATTCAGAAAATATTCTCTCTCTCTCCCTATTCATCCTATTCATCCCTTCTCTCCTCATTGTTTTCAAGCCGCCCCCTACTCTACTCATCCTCTCCCATAAAACCCTCAGAGACCGCCTTCTCCCGTTCATCCACTGAAAGTCTTTCTCTTTACCACCCTTCCCCCCCCCCCCCTCTCCCCCCCCCCCCTTAATAATGATCCCCCCTTCCTCCCTCTCTTTTTCCTCTCCTTCTCAGAACTCGGCATACTTCTTCGGAGCCTCCTCTGTCTCTGTCCTCCCTATCTCTTCCACTCGAACACCCTCGACCCCACTCACCTGTAACCCGAGTTTTCCTCCCCATCACCCTCATTCCCCTTCTCCAATCAAGTCCCTCCCTCATACGCTCTCTCTAACTTAGCCAATTCTATCGGTGTCGGCCTCCGGATATCCCCCTCCCACGATCAGCTTCTTTCTCACACCCTCTCTCCGCTGTGAACCCCAAACACTCACGTCCCGCATCCCTGCGGGCCATGCCATCTGCCTGAGTAACCGTGCGTCGGTCAATCTCTCGCCGACTTCTGTCCAAGTTACCTCTCACTCTACTATCTCTCTGTCTCCTCTCTCAGTTCTAATCCCTATCGCCTCCGTCATACTCTCGTATATATATTTTTACTAAGTTTCAGTACCGCTCATGGACCTCTCTCTCTCTCTCCAGCCCAGACTCTGTGTGTGTGTCGTCGCTTCTACGCCATGAGCGGCTCGAATGTATGTGTGTTTGTGTTGTTGCACCCAGCCAACCCTGCCCCGTCCTTCCTCTCACCACTCCCCGCCTCGGGCGTCTCTCTCCCTCCTCCGTCTAATATTTTTTTTCGCGATCCCCCACCCTGCTCTTCCTTTCCCTTTTTTGATTTGAGACAATAACCCCCCGAGTGTGAGTCCCCCGCCTCGCCGACCATCTCGCTGCTCTCTTCCCTCTCTCTCTCTCCCCCTCTCCCTCTCACTCTCTCTCTCTCTCTTTCTCTCATATCTTCTCTCCTCTCCTCTCCAGTCCTCTCCCCCTCGGCTCTCTATCTCTCTCTATCTCTCCGAAACTCTCTCTCTCTCTATCTCTATCAATAGTTATCCCTCTCGCGATCTTGTCTCTGTCTTCCCCCTCTCTTCTTCCTGTCAACTGTCTCCCTGTCTGTCTGTCTTCTTCTATCTCTCCTCTCTCTCTCCTCTCTCCCTCTGGCTCCCTCCTATCAACTATGTATACTCTCTTCTGCTATTCTCGGTCTCGCCCCTGCCTGTCTGGCCAGACCTGTATGTACTGACTCGTCCGTCTCGTCTGCACCATCTCTCTCCCCAACTCTCTCTCTCTCTCTCCGTTTCTCTGTCTCTTTGTCTCCCTCTCTCTCTCTCACAGCCTCTCTCTCTTCTCTCTCTTATCTCTACGACGGTCTCTCTCTCTCTCTCTCTCTCTCTATCGACTATGCCTGTCTCTCAACCCACTCACTGCTCTCACGCATCTAATCGCTCCCCGCGCTCTCGGCGGCTCTAGTCCCCGCCCACACCCTCCGGGCTCGGTTCTTTCCACTCTGCATCCGCTTCATCCTCCTCCCTCCCTCCCCTCTCGTCGTTCCCTTTCTCCCTCTTTCCCTCCCCCCCCTCGGCCCACCTTCCCCCCCCGGTCTCCGCCTCCTCCCCATCCCCCTCCCTCTCCACTCCCCATCCCATCCTCCTCCCAGGCCTCCCCCCTCCTCCCCTCTTGATCCCGCAGGCTTCACTCCCTCTTCTCTCTGTCTCCCACTTTCCTCAGTCTCTCTCGCCACTCTCGCCCACATCCCCCTGTCCTGTCCTGTCCTGTCTCCTCTCTTCCCGGCTCTCTCATCATCCGTCTCCTCTCTCCCTCTCCTCTCCCGTCTCTCGTCGCGACTCTCTCTCATTCGTCTCTCTCGTCTCTCTCGCACCTTCCCTCCCCCCCTCCTTCCTCTTCTCCATCTCTTCCGTCCCCTCCTCCTCATCACTCCGCACGCTTCCCCCGTCCCCTCCTCTCTCTCTCTCTCTCCCTCTTCCTCCCTCCTCTCAACCCTCCTCGCTCTCCTCCCTCTCGTCCCTCTCCCGTCATCTCGTCCATACCTCCCCGCTCTCTCTCTCTCTCTCTCTCCTCTCTCTCCGTCTCACAATCCTGCTCTTCCTCATCTCAGGTCTCCCGTCTCTCCTCTCTCTCCTCTCTCTCTCCATTCGTCCTCTCCTCCTCGTCTCTCTCTCCCTCTCCTCAATCTCTCTCTCTCCTCCTTCATCTCTCTCTCTCTCTCCTTCTCTCACTCCTCTCTTCCTCTTCTCATCCTCTCTCTCCTCTCTCCCCTTCTCTCGTCCTTCTCTCTCACTCGGGCGGTGCCTCTCCTCACTTCTCTCGACTCCTCTCCTCTCTCCTCCACTTCCACTCTCTCTTCTTCTCTTCTCTCCTCTCTCTCTCTCTCATAATCTCTTCTCTCGCTCTCCTCCTCATCTCATCTCCGGTCTCTCTCTCCTCTCATCCTCTCTCCTCGCTCTCTCCTCCTCTCTCTTCCACTCTCTCTCGTCTCTCATCTCCCTCCTCTCCTCTCCTCCCCCCCTCTCTCTCTCTTCTCCGTCCCCTCCTCTCTCGAAACACAATCCTCCCTCTCCCATCACCCGCTCCTCTCCTCTCTCCGATCTCTTCTCGCCCCCCCTGTCTCTCTCCTCTCCTCTTCGATCTCTCTCCTCTCCCCAGCATCTCTCTTCTCATCTCTCCTCGCGTCTCTCAATCTCCTCTCTCTCCCATCTCTCCACTCTCTCCTCTCCTCTCTCTCTGCTCATCTCAGCTCCTACTTCTCACCCTCTCTCTCTCTCTCTCTCCCCTCTCTTCTCGCCTCACATCTCTCCTCTTCCCAATTCTCTCTCCCCTCTCTCTCTCGACATCTCCCTCATCCCTCTCTCATCTTTCTCCTCTCCCCTCTCTCCTTCCTCCCGTCCCCCTCCTCCCCCCCTACCCTCAATCTCAATCTCTCATCTCTCCCTATCGATCTCTCCTCCCCTCTCGCCCCCTCCAATTCAGGTTTTTTTGGTCTCTCTTCTCTCTCGGAGCGCCTCTCCTCCTTTCATCTCTCCCTCCTATCTCCTATCGCTCCTCCCCCACTCACGAGCGCGCGCTCAGAGGGGGAGAGAGGCGATGGGCGACGGGTTGTTGTTTTTTTTGGTTGTTGTTGGTTTGATTACAAGGGTGTGCAAAGAGAAAAGTCCATTGATTTTAGGGCTTAGTTTCTTATGAAACAAGGTTGTGTCCAACATAAATTGTTACAAGGAGCGTTTTTTAAAGATCGATATGCTACAGCTTAATAACACCCTCAGACACAATTCCTTCTCTCCTTTCTTCTCTTCTTCTTCGTCGTCGTCGTTTGCCGTCGTCGCCCTTGTTTTCTTCTTTCTTCTTCTTCTTCTTCTTCTTTCTTCTTCTTCTTCTTCTTCTTCTTCTTCTTCTTCTTCTTCTTTCTTCTTCTTCTATTCTTTCTCTTCATTCTTCTTTCTTCTTCCTTCTTCTTCTTCTTCTTCTTTCTACTATTCTTCTTTTCTTTCTCTTTCTTCTTCTTCCTCTCTTCTTCTTCCTTTCTTCCTTCTTCTACCTTCTCTTCTTCTTCTTCTATTCTTCTTCTTCTTCTTCTTCTTGCTTCTTCTTCTTTTCTTCTTCTTCTTCTTCTTCTTCTTTCTTCTTCTATTCGCTTCTTCTTCTACTTCTTTTCTTATACTACTTCTTCTTCTTCTTTTCTTCTTCCTTCTTCTTTTATTCCTTCTTCTTCTTGCTTCTTCTTCCTCTTCTTCTTCTTCTTCTTCTTCTTCTATTCCGTCTTCTTCTTCTCTTCTCTCCTTTCCTTCTTCTTCCTCTTCCTTTTCTTCTCTTCTTCTCTTCTTCTTCTTCTTCTTCTTCTTCTTTCTTCTTTCTTCTTCTTCTATTCTTCTCTTCTTCTTTCTTCTTCTTCTTCTTCTACTAACTTATTCTTCTTCTTTCTTCTTCTTCTTCTTCTTCTCTTTCTCTTTCTTCTCTTCTTCTTCCTTTTATCTTCTTCTTCTTCTTACTTCTTCTTCTTCTTCTCTTCTTCTTCTTCCTTTTTTTTCTTACTTCCTCTTCTTCTTCTTCTTCTTTCTTTCTTCTCTTCTTCTTCTATTCTTCTTCTTCTTCCTACTTCTTCTTCTTGCTCTTCTTCTATTATTCTTCTTCTTGCAATTCTTCTTCTTCTATCTCTTCTTCTTCTTTTCTTCTTCTTCTTCTTCGTCGTCTCTTCTTCTTCTTCTTCTTCTTCCTTCTTCTTCTTCTTCTTCTTCTTCTTTCTTCTTCTTCCTTCTTTTCTTCTATTCTTCTTCTTCTTCTACTTCTTCTTCTTCTTTCTTCTTCTTCTTTCTCCTCTTCTTCTTCTTCTTTCTTCCTTCTTCTTCTTTTCTCTTCTTCTTCTCTTCTTCTAATTCTTCTTCTTCTTCTCTTCTTCTTCTTCTTCTTCTTCTTCTTCATTCTTCCTTCTTCTTCTCTACTTCTTACTTGGGAGTCTCTTCTTCTACTTCTTTCTTCTTCGTCTTCTTCTTCTTTCTTCTTCTTCTTCCTTCTTCTTTCTTTCTTCTTCTCTTCTTCTTTCTTCGTCTTCGTCCGTCGTCCGTCGTCGTCCGTCGCCTTGTTTTCTTCTTCTTCTTCTTCTTCTTCTTCTGTTCTTCTCGTCTTCTTCTTCTTCTTCTTCGGTCGTCGTCGTCGTCGTCGTCGTCGTCGTCGTCGTCGTCCCGTGTCGTCGTCGGTCGTCGTCCTTCGTTTTCCTCTTCTTCTTTCTTCCTCTTCTTTCTTCTTCTTCTTCTTCCCATCTTCTTCTTCTTCTTTCTTCTTCTTCTTCCTTCTTCTTCTTTCTTTCTTCGTCGTCGTCGTCGTCCGGCGTCGTCGTCGTCCTTGTTTTCTTCTTCTTCTTCCTCTTCTCTTCTTACTTCGTTCCTTGCTTCTCTTCTTTCTTCTTCTCTTCTTCTTTCTTCTTCCTTCTTCCTCTGGATTAATTCTCATGTTGGTCTATCAGTGCGTCATTCTCATATCAGATTGTCACAAGTCTGTCCTTCAATGACTGTGTTTTATGTTTGTAGATACATTACTTGTCTCTGTCTATTCTCCTCTCTCTCCTCTCTCTCCATCTCTGCTCTCTCTCTCTCTCGATCCCATCTACTAATCTCTTCTTCTCTCTCGAGATAATCCCCGTCTCCTCTCTCCTCTCTCTCATTGCTCTCTCTCTCTCCCTCTCTCTCTGGTCTCTCTCTTCTCTCTCTCTCTCTCTCCTCTCTCTCCTCCTTCTTCTCACATCTCTCTCTCATCACATCATCTCGTCTCTCTCATCATCTCTCTCTCTCCACCTCCCTCCGCCCTCCTCTTCATCTCTCATCTCGTCTCGTCTCTCTATCTCACTCTCATCTCATCTCTCCTCTCTCTCTCTCTCTCGCTCACGCTCTCTTTTATTATATAAACGTAGCAAAATTGAGAGGAAAAAAAACAACCACACATTAACTTTCCTCTGATATATAGTTTCTTTAATAAACACTTTTTTTGTGGTCCAATGTAGGTTTGTGAAAACCTAACAACTCAATTACTTTAATTTTAGCTGTACGATTCGTTCTGTGTTCTGAAAAGAGAAACTAAAAATAATTCGATTTACTTTTTTTCCCAATGTCGGGGGGAGAATTCGACTATAGTCATATACACACAAGTACAGACAGACAACATAATGCATGCACGCACAAAACACAATAACACACGCTTGCGCACTGCGCGCCACACACAGCAAAACATACAGACACAACACACACACACACACACAGCAGAACTCGATCACACACACACACCCATACACGACTACACACACACACACACACACACAACAAACACAGACGCACACCCAGAGACAGACAGAGAGAGAGACACACACCACACACACGCAATACCAGCACTGCGCACTGCACACACAACCGCGCTCGCGCCTCACTTGACTTTCATACCACGCACAGACACATACAGACCCACATACACACACAACAACCACACACACTCACTACATACACACACACACATAATGATGCCATCACAAAACGCACATACACACAACACCAGGTGCGCACATACATCAGACACCACACACACACATACAGACACACACACAACACACATAATGCACACACACACACACACAACGGCAACGCATGCACGCAATCTTCTCTGCGCGAGGCAGAGAACGCAAAACAGACAGACATGGTGTAACCGAGACAAAGAATAACCATGTTAATGATTTTACTTACTTCGCATTCTTGCCACGACTCCCGCAGCATGATCCTCCCATTCTGCAATAAATAATAACCACCCCACACACAACACACACAACACACACGCCCTACAACAGACACACACACACACCACACACCACACACACACACCACCCACACACAACGCACACGAGAGGATTAAAAAAAGCTTTGTTTAGCTTATTCCTTGATCGTCAATAAGCACACGACACAGTTTAGGCTTTTACGTTTGGACGCAGGCACGGCGCGTGTTTGATTCGAATTTGAACCAGGGGCCATGTACACGATTTAAGAATCGACACGGGTCAAACGGCTACAAAAATAGAATTTGACGGTCGTATGCTATAATAGCACGGAGGCATGACTGGGAAGGGGCGATCCAACGCTTGTCGTAATGCTAAAATGCATTGTGTGAAAATCCGTTTACCGTCCTCCGTCTGAAAACAGACACATATTGGACATTAGTAGATATAAAGAATGGTGGAGAACGATCCTGGAGGCAATACCCGGAGGCATGCACCAACTCTAGGAAAGTCCCGAATTTTAACGATAAAGATGTATTAATTATGACAGCATTGTGTGGCAGGAAAAGGCCTTATGATATATGGCACACTGTCACATAAATCAAACTAAGGCATTCTTGCAGGTGACTGCCCATGAACGGAGAGCTAAGAGCTATTTTTAAACTGTTCAGCAATTTATTGCTAACCACGAAGCACAGATCATAAGTTAATAAAATCATTTAGATTGTAAGATAATAAATAGACACAAAACATGTGCATATATAGCTTGTGCGATGTGTATATGGGAAAACGGGGTAAAAAGCGCATGGGCTGGTAAGAAGGCCCACCCCCCAATTATCTCATGAAATGAAGCAAATTCCATGTTCAGTCACAACTTTTTTGATTTTGTGGCCCGATGAGGCGAGAGCGTTAAATGTCCTAGCATTCGTCCTCATGGGCAAATTTGACTGAAATTTTTTCTTTAATTTTCTTTATTTCATGAGATAATTGGGGTGGGCTTCTTACCCGCCCATGCGCTTTTTACCCGCGTCTTCCCCTACTGTATGCATGGTATAATCAACGGCACATGGAATGGCCTTGTGAATGGCAAATTTGGGTCGGTCACTCTCTCACGCCTCTCCTCTTCTCACTCTCTACTTTATGCTGGTATATCACGGCACAGCGGGATGGGCCTTGTGAATGGCAAAATTTGGTCGGTCTCGGGTCTCTCTCACATCTCCATCCCCCCACTCTCCCCTCTCGTCACTCGCACATCTCCCAAATCTCCCTCACATCTCCCCCCGCTCCACTCTTCACTCTCTTCTCACGTCTCCTCCTCCTCTCACTCTCATCTTCTCTCTCTTCTCTCACTCTCCTCCTCCCCCACTCTCGCTTCCTCCTAGCCAACTCTCGGATCTCGTTCTCCCTCCTCACTCTTACTCATCACCCCCTCTTCACCCTCTCCCCCTCCACTCTCAGACACTCTCCCTCCTCCCAATCTCCCCCCCCTCCTCTCTCTCTCGCCCTCTCTCTCTCTCCTCCTCTCATTCTCCTCCTCTCTCATTCCTCGCCCGTCATTTCTCTCTCTCTCTCTTCTTCTCTCTCTCTCTCGTCTCCTCTCTCGCTCTCTCTCGCCTCTCTCTGTCTATCTCTCTCCCCCTCATCTCTCTCCTTCTCTCATTTCCTTTGTGATGTGCGGGAATATTATTTTATGTTTCTGTTTGTGTAATTGCAATCTTTTTTCCTTCCTAATGATAACAAAAAAATAATGTATAGACTGTGTTGATTCAAGTTTGGCATTGCATCCACCCAGTCTTTCATTTTCATTATTTTTTTTGTTCTGTTTTTTCGTACATTGTTTTCCGCGGTTTAATTAATTCCCGCCAATATTGCTGTGTACATTTGCTAGCTGAGCACTCCATACGCTTCGCTTGTTGTTGCTTCAGTCTGTTGTGGTTTCCTGTCTATGTGAATGTAACTGAATAATAAATCGTTTAAACCCAGAGTAGCTAGAGAGAGAGAGAGAGGGAAAAAAAAAAGAGGGAATTTTTTTTAGAGAGAGAGAGCGGAGAGAGAAGAGAGAGAGAGAGAGAGCAGAGAGAGAGAGACGATAGAGATCGTAGATAGACAGACGACAGACCAACAGACAGACAGACATACATAGAGATAGATAGTGATAGACAGCGAGACATATACAGAGGCATAGAGTGGGTTTGTTTGTGTGGGGTGTGAGAGAGAGAGAGGCGAGAGAGAGAGGATAGGAGCGAGAGAGAGTGAGAGGAGAGTAGAGAAGAGATGAGAAGAGAGGAGAGAGAGGGGGAGAAGAGAGAGAGAGCAGAGAAGAGAGAGATAGAGAGAGACAGACACGATACAGGACGACCAGACCAACAGACAGACAGACAAGCCAGAGAGAGGAGTGATAGGACCCAGGCGAGACATAATAACAGATCATAGAGTGTGTGTGTGTTTGGATAGAGAGAGAGAAGAGAGGAGAGAGAGAGAGAGGAAGAGAGAGAGAGAGGGGGATAGGAGAGAGAGAGGAGAGATGAGGTGAAGAGAGAGAGAGTGGAGAGAGAGAGGGATGGAGTGAGAGGTGCGAGAGAGCGGGAGAGAGGTTGGACGGGAGGGCGAGAGAGGGGGGGAGAAAAAAGAGAGAGAGGGGAAGGCGGAGAGAGAGGAGACAGGGAGGGAGAGAGAGAGACAAAGGAGAGAAATCCAGAAGACACAGTTAGCAGAGAAAATCGAGGCAAAACCTACACATATCAGGCAAGACAGAGACAGCTGCAGAACAGGAGGCATAGAGACAAGAGAGAGGCGAGAGAGAGCGAAGAGAGAGAGAGACCTGGAGAGAGAAACAAAGAGACTAGAGAAGAGACTGAGAGAGACAGAGAACGAGAGAGAGAGACCGCGCGCGCTTTCTTAAATATGACAGTTATTGCGATCTCGCAACACAAGCAAAATCATAAAAAAAACAAGAATCAAACCAAACGAAACATAACATTCAAAAACTTGTCACCTGTAAACGCGAGTCCATCAATCCTTCTTCATTGTGAAATGTTCTTCTCTCAGTCAAGAATCATCCCTTTCGAACGCGCGGATATTGTTTTTTTTATCAAAAAACAAGACACACCCATTGAAGGCTATGTCATACATAAAATTCTTTACTGTCTCACAGAGTAAAGACAATGAGAGCTTATTACAATAATAATAGAGGTCTTAATACCCATCTATCATAAATCTAACCCATTCGTCTTGCTTATATGATTAATTATCATAGGGCTTGTTCGAAACATTATTTCTCCAACATTTGCAGCCTAACTCCTAGCTCTTAGTCAGGGTCAGGTGCGAAGCGAAAGCGAGCCGCATCGTTATGAAACGGGCAACAGTAATTTCTTCAAAAGCAATAAATAATGTTTGGTGTCGCTTTTCGCATCTCTCGTCTCCCTGTTATATCCACTCTCTGTCTTCTGTCCTCTTGCCTCTTTCTCTCTCTGTGTCTCTCTCTGTCTCTGTCTCCCTCTCTCATCTCTCTCGTCTGTCGAATCTGGCCGTGTTTGTTTTTCTGTCTCTCTCTCTGTGTCGCTCTTCTCTCGCGTCTCTCTCTGGCTCTGTCTCTCTGTCCCACCTCTCTCTCTCTCTCTCCTGTGTCTCTCATCTCTCCTGTCTGTGTCTCTCCTCTCTCTGTCAAGCTTCTGTCTCTGTCCTCTCTGTGTGTCCTCTCTCTGTGTATCTGTCCTCGTCTCTCTCTGCTCTTTCCCTCCCCCTATCTGCTCCTCTTCTCTCTCTGCTGTCTCTCTGTTCCTGTCCGCTCTCTCTCGCTCTCCCCGCTCCCTCTCCCTCTCGCTCTCTCTCTGCCTCTCTCTCTCTCGTTCTCTCCATGCTCTCTCTCTCTTTCCCTCTCGTCTCTCCTCCCCACCTTCTCTTTCTCTCTCTCTTCTCATCTCTCTCTCTCTCCTCTCCTCGTCATCACTCAATCTCTCTCTCTCTCTCTCTCTCCCCTCTCTCTCTCGCGTCTTCGTCTCACTCGCTCTCATTCTCTCTCTCTGCTCGTCGTCCTCCCTTTCCTACTTCGTCCTTCTCCAGGCACCTCGTCCTCTCTCGGCAAGACACGACTTCGCCCCCCTCCCCCCCTCTCCGCTCCTCCGCTCTCCTCCTCTTCATCCCATCCTATCATAAGTCCCCTCCTTCCTGGCTCCCACCAATACCTCTTTGGTCCCTCCTCCCCTCGGCGCAGTTGGCACGCTCTCTTCCGCGTCCTCGGCAAGACGTTCTCCTTCCAGATCCTACCTCATCTCTCCTCTCCTCATTCCAAGCCCTCCTTCTGTCTCAGTTTCCTTACTCAGTCTCTCTCTTCCTCCTCTCTTGACCGTACGAGTCGCTCTCATACCTTGTCCCGCCACCGTCCCGCTCCTCCGTCCAACTGTCTCCTTCTCCTCTCCTCTCTCCTTCTCTTCCTTCCTCTTTCTCTTCTCTCCCTCTCCCTCCCTCGCTCTCCGCTTCTCTCTCATTCCGCTGCTCTCCGGATCTACGGTGGTCTCGTCTCTCCCCGGGTCCATCCTCTCATCTCTCCCCCCTCCGCTCACACCACTTCAATTGGAATCGTGTGTCCCTCTCATCCTCAGGATGCTCTCCGTTCTCGAAGCGATAAACTCAATAATCTCGCGACCTCCTACTGAGATCATCCAACTCTAGTTGGTCACCGTCCTGCCGGCTCATCAATCTGTCTTCTCACCCTCATCCTCTTCACGCTCTCCACCGAAAGGCCTCCGACTCTCCTTTTTCTCTTCCCTTCGCCTCTCTGTTCTGCGGCGGCCGCGGATCCCCCTCATGCCTCCTCGTATCTTTCCGCTCTTGTTGTTCCTGATCAAGATCCTTCTCAACTCTTCTTAGTGTCTCAGAGCCCCCCCCCCCCCCCTCCCCCCACCCCCCGATCTCACGGAAACTCACGAGCTCCATTCATTCCGCCTCGTATCTGGCTCGCGGGGGGCATCATCATCCCCCGCGGTAGCTGGGTCTCCTCTCACCCTCTATCTCGTCCTACCGCCTGGGTTCCTCTCCCTTTCGCTCAGCAGGGTCTCTCATGTCTCGGAGTGGGAAAGTATGATCGCCTCTGATTGGTCTCAGGGTGCTTTGTATGTCTCTGTCGTATCCGCCTCATTCCCGCCCGCCTCGCTCTCACCTCTCTCTCTTAGAGTCTCTCTTGTCAGAAACAATAATCGCTCGTCTCGAAGAGAGGACTCATCTCAACCTCTCGCGGTCTCAACCTCACCCGCCGAGTCTCATCCAACTCTCTCTCGATCCTACTCTCTCAGTGTCCTCAAGTGCTTCGAAATGCCATCTACTCATCCCTCTCCTCCTCAATACTTGTTCTTCTGGGCATCGGCGGTTACCTCTCTCTCTCTCAGTCCGGTCACTCTCTCAGGCCCTATCTCTGGAAGGGATGTGGGGGTGGGGGTTCTCTCCCCTCAGCGACGTCCTTCAACTCGCGCAAACGTCTGTCAGGGCTTCCACCTGGTCGTGGATCGGCGTCACCTCGTCATCTCAACGCGGCGCTCTCTTATGACCTCTCGCCTCAGCAAGTCCTCTCCTCCTCTCCGCTTCTCTCCCCGGCCTCCTCAATCCTCCCCGTCTCTCTTTTCCCCCCCCCCCCCCCCCTCGGTGTCTCCTTACCCTCCTCCTCCCTTCCCTGCTCGATTCCTCTCATCCTTTTCCCCATCCTCAGTCCTCTCTCTACTCACTCGCTCCTCTCCTATCCTCTCTTTCCTCGCCGCTCTCACTCTCCTCTCCCTCTTCGTCTTCAAGCTCTCTCCTCTCTCCTCTCCTCACTCGCTCCTCAACTCCCCTCATCTCCATCCCGCTCCTTTTTCAACTCTCCAACTCGCCTCACTCCCCTCCCCCTCTCCTTCTCTCTTCGCCTCTCCGGCTCGTCTGCTCGCCAGGTCTCTCGTCCGACTCATCTCCTCCCTCGTTCTCGGGTCTCTCTTCTGCTCGTCTCTTTTCCTCTCGTCTCTCCTAAAGTCAGTCTCCGGGAGTTCATCCCCATCTGGTCCGTCTCCTCTCTCTCTTTTTAAAAGCTGGGTGCCAAATCGTCAATTCACCAGCCAAAAAGGTAATTTATCAAGTAGGTGTTAGTAGCGTTAGCAGGTAACAGTGTGGTTAACACTTATAATAAAAAGCGAACGTATGTTATTATAATTTTAGGCATGGAGGCAACTCGCTTAATGTTTACGTGGTGGTGTGTGTGTGTGTGTGTGTGTGGTGTGTGACATGTGTACGGCATATTGGATTTTCAGCAAGCCATCAGGACATTTTCAACGTAGGAAAAGCCCTATTGTGTCAGCTCTCATAGCGTGATTGCCTTACGAAAAAAAAGAAGATTATGCTGCCCTCAAAAAGGTTAGGGAACACTTTCAACTGCACATGTTTTGGTTATGTGCTTGTACTTTTATAAACGCGATTCCGCATCTGAACTCGAAAACTTGGCAGTTACGTATTTACGGGCACATGCTGCGTTTTACATTTGAAAGGCAAAAAATGTTTCACGATCGTCATGGTTTTTCTATCTCATGATAACGGTACCAGCCTCAACAAATCCTAAAAAAAAAAATGCAACAAAATTTTTGTGGCATCAGTATTTTTTTCCACAGTGTTATTTGTGCGAAACAATAGTACTCGTCCAAAATGTTAACAGGAAGCGTAAAGATGAGGTACAAACTGTCAACAGGTAGACAGAAGAGAAATTATTCACGTTAGAACGAGAATTTTTTGAAGCAAAAGTTGAGTGTTTTGGAAAACTTGGGAGCGAACCCTATGGCATAGCTGCAGGAAGGGGTGGTTGTGCAGGAAGGTGGTTGCAAACTTCAAGATCGATTCATTTATTAAGCTGTACAGCGGTTCCCGACACAGCCACACTTCCGCAGGCCTACCAGGGCTCGCTCCGGCTCCTCCCTAGATCCAAAGGCAAGCGATTTTTTTTTTTTTTTTTTAAATTGGGGCTCCACAAAATGATGATCTTGACCAAAAAACCCAGATGCTTGTGGCAACAGAAAAGAGACCATCTAGCGCTATCCCTACCCTAACCCTATCCCTAACCATGGAAAGAACCAGAAATAGAGCAGGAGGTTTTTTTCTAATCTACATATTTGCCCGAGAAATTTGATGTACAAGCCATGCCCTTATACTATTTTTTTTGCTGAAACCATCCTTTTTTTGGTTGATTAAATTTTTTAAGTCGACTCCAAAATGCTGGGTCTTTACACGCACAGCCACCGTGACTCAGCAAGTTATTGCACCGTCCCTCTTTTTGTTAAAAATGATCTTTTTGTGAGTTGTACTCTTCTTTACCACTTTCACAACACCGCCATGCCCTTTTTTCAGCCAAATTTCCAGTAAGTTTAACCTGGTAGTGAACATAGTCTATGTGGCATATTCAGAATTTCTCGTGACATGCATAACATCAGGCCTATCCCTGACCTCACAAAGTAATAGAAAATAGGGTCTTTGGATAACAGGCCCTGATTTGATGCCTTTTAGTGACATGGGTGTTAACCCATTGTGGTGCAGAAATTGTCGACATTGGCGGTAAAAGGTTAAGCTTTCTTGCGAACAGTGCTGAGAACCATTTTACTCAATTCACATTGTGGGGGCAATGCTGTGCGGCTGACATTGGGTACACATTTTTGGATTTGTTGCCTTTTTAAAAACTCACGTTACCATAGTGACAGATGACGATCGCAAAAAAAAAAAAAACAATGTTTTGCTTTCTCGGATAAGGGCCACGTGTTTGTCTGCCTGACTGCCACGGTTTTAAACTCTAGATGCGAGCGTTTTTGAAGCTATGAGCAAATACCAAAACATTTGTATTTTGAAAGTGTTCCCTAGACTTTTTGAGGCGAGACGGCATATTTATTATATATTTATTCTTTTTTGTTGTTGATTGTCATCTATACGTGATGAGATTAAAGTGTGACGAGCCCTGAATGGCCTTAGTTGTCGACGGGCTATAAGTTTAAGCCTTAGTCTTGATCTTAATTGGTTCTTTCCATTTTAAGGTATCTTATTAGTAGCTTTTATATTGAGTGTACGCTTTCAGATCAAGCGATTTTCCACACTCATTTCATCCAATTCCTCCCTCCCTTTTGAATTGATTGATGATAAGAATGCATCTTGTTGTTTCTTATTATTTGTAAACGTCCTCCCATTTATATATTATCGGTGTGTTTTTTTTTAATATTGTTTATTGAGCCGGTGTTTGTCACTTTAATTTTTGTTAGGGATGAACAACAGTTTAAAAAAGGGAGGGAAAGATAAAACTTACATGGAAAGACTCTGGTAAGACTAACATTTGGTTAATGTCTGATTGCTTTTTGGTTTGTTTTTTTTTGGGTTTTTTTTTTGTTAACAAAAAAAATTCTCAAGTTTATGTATTATTCATTTTAAAAACAGAATAAAAAGTTAAAAAAAAGGTAAAGTGAAGACCCTTTTCCTAGTAAATTGATCATAAAAAAAAAAACCTAATATTATATATCTTGATGCTCAAAACAAGGTATTATGCTAAGGATCTCTTGACTATAGGACATTGTTTTCAGCAAAAACATTATTCTGGTTTGATTTTTTTCCCCCTAAGTTTTTTGACAGTAAGTTTCTACGAAGTGAAGACCCTTTTCTAGAAGAATCGACATAAAAACTAAAATACTATATAACGATCTCAAAACACGGTATGGGCTGCGGCCGTCTCTTGGACTATAGGACATTGAATTGTTTCAGCAACATAATTATTTTCTGGGTTGATTCCCCCCCCCCCCCGAATTCCCCCCCACCCACCCTCCCCCTTAGCATTTTGACAGTAAGTGTCTAAGTGAAGAACCTTTCTAGAAGATCGACATAAAAACTAATATATATGATCTCAAAAATAAGGTATAGCTAAAGGCTCTCTTGGACTATAGGCCTTTATTTCGCAACACAATTATTCTGGTTTTTGATTCCCCCCCTGACGTTTTTGACAGTATTGTCGTTAAGACCCTTTAATAATACATAATAATAATAATATGTGGCGATTGGCACTTAATCGCGCCATATCTAATCTAGAAAATTCAAAATTCTATCCATGTCGCTTTTAAACAAAGAAATAAACAATAAACATTCACGACCACACATTCACACCACAACACACACACACACAACCACCACGACACACACCACACACCACACAACACCACACCACAAACACACACACACAAAGAAAGACGATGAGGGGAGGGGTGGGAATGGGGGGTGACGCGGGGGGGGGGGGGGGGGGGTGTTTCCCTTTCCTAGTAAATCGACCTAAATCCATATATATATGTCTTCAAAACAGTCTCTCTTGACTAAATAGGCATTGTTTCAGCAACTAGAATTATTCCTGGTTTGATTTTGTTTCTCCTAAGGTTTTTGACCATAAGTGTCTAAGTGAAGACCCTTTCTAGTAACTCGAAATAAAACCTAATCATCGATAAAACAAACACACCCAAAAAAAGAATACACCCAACGACAAGAGCACACACACCACAAACATAACCACGATGAACAAACACATTGCCCAGTAACAACATCAAGAAAAATATCAACAAACCACAAAATAAACAAGTGCAAATCACCCCAAACCAGAGACCCAATAAAAATAACAGACAAAACCAAAACAGAAAGAAAGTAAAAACCCAAAAAAAGGTAACAAAAACCAAACAAAATCCAAAAACAGACTCAATCCACACAAAATGGGCCCAAACAAAATCACCAAATCAACCACACAACTGATCCACAGCAAAAAACATACCAAAACAAAAAATAGCAAAAAAAAGATCCCCCATCCCCATCCCTATCCATCCCCCATCCCCGCAATCCCCCCACCTCAAATCCCCCTCTCCCCCAAAATCCCCCCCTCCCCTTCCCCTTTTCCCCCCTTCCCCCCCCCCCCTTCGTTTCTTTGTGTTGGTTCCCCCACCCTTCTACCTCTCCCCCATCCCACTTCCCCCCGCCCTCACTTCCACCCCCCCCCTTCCAAACACCACATTTCCCAAATGTTTCCTTTGCACTTTACCCCCTTTTCCCTTAAAATAAACCCCCACCCCCCTGCCATCCCCATCCTCCCCCGGCCCCCCCAACCCTCCCCCGCCCCCTCACTCCTCCTTCAAACACTTCCAACCGCCTGCCCCCCCTTGCCACTCCCCCCTCCCCCCCCCTCCCCCAGAATAACCCGGAAAGGGTTTAGGGGAAAAGTGATGAAGAAAATCTCCCGCCCCCCCCAATCCCGAAGAAAAATTGTTTTAAAAAAATCCCCCCCCCCATGGAAAAAGGCGGGAAACCCCACCTTCTCCCCCCAAAACCCCTCCCCAGAAAAACGGGGGCAATCCTCCAATATCCCCCACCACCCCCCCCCACACACAACTTTTAACACAAACTCCCCGAAAAAAAAAAAAAAAAAATTGGCAATCCCCCAAATCCCAATCCCCCCCCCTCCTCCCCCTCCACACCCCCCATTGCCATTCCCCCCCGCCAAGGGGGCAATCCCCCTCCCACCCCCCCGCCCTCCCGCAAGCCCCCTTGATCCCCCAAATCTCCCCAATCATCCCCCACCCCCCCCACCTGCCCCCACCCCCCCCCCCCAAATCCCCTCCAGTTAAAGGAATTAGGCAAAAAAAATCCCCTCAAGTGGGGGGGTTTTCTCCCCCCCACTTGCTGGGCCACAGACACCTTGCACAAACACCCTCCCCCATATCCCCCTATCCCCCATTATTTCCCCCGCCCTGGCAATCCTATAAAAAAATCCCCAAAGGAAAAAGGGAATCCAGAATCATCCCTGTTCCCCCCGCCCCCCAATCCTCCCCCCACCCTCCCCCTCCCCCCCCCCCCCCCAATCCCCACCCCCCCCCCCCCATCCGCTCCACCCCCCTGGTTGAAAAAATTTTCCCCAATTGGACCCCCCGGACCAAATCCCCCCCCCCGGAAAATCCCCCCCCCCCCCTTCTCGCCCAATCGCCCGCATTTTGCTATTCCCCCCGATTTTGGGTGGCATTCCCCCCCTCCCTCCAAAAAGAATTCATTACCCCAAGAAATCCCGGCATCCCCCACCCCCAATAACCCCCCCACAAATAATTGTGCCCTCCTAAAAACAAAAAGGGAAAGACCCCCTCCCTTCTAAAGAAAATGATGGGAAACAAAGTTTGGTTTTTACTTCCTTTCCAGGCTATTAAAGAAACCCCCTTCGCTCTCCTTCCCTCCCCCACCTGGTGTTCCTCCACCAGACCGCGTTGGTTTTAGTTGACAAATCTTCAAAAGACCCCCTTTGCAATTTGTTAAGTCTTACCTCAACAAAATCCTTTATTAAATATCCATGCAAAAACCTCCAACACCCGAAATTTTTGGTGCAAAATGACCCCCCCACAACCAAAACCAACTTAAAGAAACCCACCAAACAAAAAGGGCCCCTGTTCCTTTTTTTTCCAGGAAGTGCCCCAGTTTTGGGGCATGGGATACATCGAATGTGTTAATCCCTCTATCCCCTCCCAGGGTGGAAAGTTTTTGAAAGGTTTGGGGGACCCGTCCAAAAAGGTTTATGTGGTGGTTGGGGGCCGCCACAACAATTATTTATACGTTCCCCCCGAAGTTTCCCCCCCCTGTTTTGGAAAACTCCCCCCCCAAAATGGGGGCACCCGTACAAGATTTGGAACCAAAGCCCCCCACTACTTCTCTGTGTTTTTATCCCCCCCTGTCGGACCCCGGGAACCCAAATATGGGGCCCCCCGAAAACAACACCAGACGCTTTACTTGTATTGGGAAATCGCCCTCGAAAGTTTTTCCAAAAATTGAAATCGTATTCCCCAATTTTCCCCATCCCCCCCCCCAACCCCCTTTCCCGGTCCCCCCACATCCCCCCGCCCCCCCCCCCCCCCGCCCATCCCCCCACCCCCCCCACCCGGTCCCCCCCCCCCCTTCCCCCCCTCCCCTAACCATATCCCCCCCCCAAAATTCTCCCATTAGTGATCCCGGGCTGTGGTGGGCCCCACGCAACCCCTATCCGGGGTCCCTCCCAATCCCCCATATCAAATCCCCCCTTTCATTTATCTTCAGCGTTGCTGGGAGAGATCGATTCGCTGTCCCATCCGTGCCTGGGCCTTCCGCTTAAAGTCGGGATGGTCGTAAATCCGTCCGCCCCGCCCCTGGGGGAAACAGCACGTCGCTCTCCCACCCCCCTGTTTTGCTTGTAACTTTCCCCAACCTTTTTAAAAAATACCATTGGGGCCCCACCTCCTCTTTGCAGAAAAAACCCCCCGCTCCCCTTAGGCCCTGTTTTGGTGGGGTGTCCCTGCCTTTCCTTCCCCCCCTCTTCCCACTTTGTGTCCCAATTACTGGTCACTACCCCCCACTCCCCAAAATCCCTTAAACAAAACCGTAAACTATCACTTTTAGCTGAAAAACTTTTTATTTGGGGCCCCGGGCGGCCCCAACCCTTTAACTCCCCTGGACTTTTTTTTTTGTTCCCCTAAAAAAAATCCCCCCCCTCCCCCACTCACCCCCCCTTTCCCCATCCCCCCCTCCACAGCACCCAAGGCTCCCCCCCCATCCCCCCCCCCCCCCCCCCCCAAAATATCCCATCCCATCCCCCCCATTTAATTGGATGGTACCAAGGGTTCTCCCCCCAATATCCCCTCCCCATCCATTCCCCGCATCCCCCCTATCATCCCCCCCCCCCTTTTCCATCCCCCCAATCCTTCCTTAATCCCACCCCATTCTCCCCACCCTCCCCCCCCCCCCCATGCCCCCCCCCCCCCCCCTCCCCCCAATCCCCATCTGGATCCCCCAATCCCACCCCCACCCCCTAAGTCCCCCCCCCATTCACCCCCCCCCCCATCCCCCCCCCCCCTCCCCCCCCACCCCCCCCCCCCCCCCCCCCCCCCTCCCCCCCCCCCCCCTCCCCCCCCCGTAATCCCCCCCCATCCCCCTCCCCAAAAATTTCCCCCCCCCCCCCCCCCCTCCCGATCCCCCCCCCCCCCCCCCTCCCCCCCCCCCCTTATCCCCCCCCCCCCCCAATCCCCCCCCTCCCCCCCCCCCATCCTACCCCCCCCCAATCCCCCCTCCCCCCCCCCCAATTCCCCCCAATCCCCCCCCCCCCCAACCCCCCCCCCCCCCACCCCCCCCCCCCCCCCCATTCCCCCCCCCCCCCCCCAACCCAAATCCCCCCCATCCCCCAATCCCCCCCCAAATCCCCCCCCCATAATCCCCACCCCCCAATCCCAAATCCCCCCCCCCCCATCCCCCCCCCCCCCCACCCATCCCCCCCCCCCCCCATCCCCCCCCCCCCCCCCCCCCCAATCCCCCCCCCCCCCCCCCAATACCCCCACCCCAATCCCCCCCCCCCCCCCCCCCCCCCCCCCCAATCCCCCCCCCCCCCCCCCCCCCCCAATCCCCAAAACCCCCCCCCCCCACTCCCCCCCCCAATCCCCCAATCCCCCCCCCCTCCCCCAATGCCCCCCCCCCCCCCCCCCCCCCCCCCAACCCCCCCCCCCCCCCCCAAATCCCCCCCCCCCCCCCCCCCCCCCCCCCCCCCAACTCCCCCGCCCCCCCCCCCCCCCATCCCCCCAATCCCCAATTCCCCCCCCACCCCCCAACCTTCCCCCCCCCCCCCCACCCCCCAATCCCCAAATCCCCCCCCATATCCCACCCCAATTCCCCCCCCCCCCCCCCCAATTCCCCCCCACCCCATCCCATATTCCTAACCCCCCTCCCCCCCCATCCCCCACAATCCCCCCCCCCCCCTTCCCCTCCCCCCCCCCCCCCCCCTCCCCCAATCCCAATCCCCCCAACCCCCCCCCCCCCCCCCCAATCACGCCCATCCCCCCATACCCCCCAATAATCCCCCCCACCCCCCAATTTACCCCCCCCAATTTTTACACCCCCCCCCCCAATATTCCCCCCCCCCCCCATCCCCCCCCCCCCCCCCCCCAATCCAAACAAAAATATAATAAAAAAAATAAATATAAAAACAAAAAAACTAGTATAAAAAAACCAATATTTCATGATGATATAGAACTGGAAAAATTTGGTTTTTTTTTTTGTTTTTTTGTTGAGAAAACAAAAAAAAAAAAAAAAAAAACGGACGGAAATCAGGAGATAAAGGGCCGGGGACGGAAACGAGGCACGCAACGCGAGCCAGGGTGCCGGGGAAGGCAACACGAACGACGTAACACCCGGCGGACGGAACAAACACATTCCACCACCAGATGTCACTCAGAACACGACGGCCTCCCCACACCAAAAAACCGGACGGAGGGACGGGTGACGGACAAAATGACCAACAAAAAAAACCAAACAAACAAAAACGAAAAAACGGGGGACGGATAAAACACACACAGAACCAACGCGAAAAACGGACGGACGGGGACCAGACAACAAAAATAAGCTCTCTCTCTTAAATGTCTATGTCCCTCCTCCTCAGCTCTCCTAAGAAAGCATCTAGCTAGGCTCCTCTCTAAGGCGGGGGACGGGGAACCCCAGACAAAAACAACCAATAGGCTAAAGAGCTGCGTTTTTTAGCTCCTTCCGTCTCTCTGCCCATCTCTCTCCTCTCTCGCTCAGCGCCCAGCTCCCCAACCTTCGGGTCGCGGGGACTAATAAGGCAACTACACTGGAACCAGAACCCGCCTCATTTGATGCCTTTTCGTGACCATGGGTGTTTGAATCATTGTGGTGGGTGGCCAAAGATGTCGACAGTGACGATGAAAAGGGTTTTAACGAAATAACTGCCCCCTGCCAAACCTGCCCCCGCAACTACTTAAAACTGCCCCAAAAAAAAAAATAATACATACTGCCCGCAAGCTTATTGCAAGCTTATACGCTTTTTGTAGGTTATGATACTCCATACTTCAGCAACCAATTGCAAAAAAGCACTTTTCATTTTTTTTTAACCCTTGACTGTACGACTTGCAATATAATTGATTTCAAGGAGGAGGGCGGCGGCGGAGGAGGGAAAGGAGAGGCGGGAGGCGGGAGGCGGGTGTTTATGCATATTTAATTGATGGGAGGGCGGGGGGGGGTGGGGTAATGCGGGGTGAGGCGGGGAGGGCGGGGGGCACGGTGGATAGCCCCGTGCTTCCATTAAAAAACGGAGTCCATAAACGGGGGGGGGAGGCTGGACGACCTAGTCTAAAAACTAGCCCCCGAAAGCCTACTAGCCCCGACCTAGCCTACTAAGCCCACCTCCCAATAGCTATGCCGGCCCTCCAACGAGTCCTCCTCTCTCCCGCTCTTCTCTCTCTCCCGCCGTTTGGGGATACTCGGGACCGGCAACAAAACCGGGGAATACCGGGGGGGTGGGGGGGGGGGGGGGGGCGGGGGGGGGAAAAATAACCGCGGGGGGACGGGTGGGGGGGGGGGGGGGGGTTGTCTTTTTTCGTAAAAAAACAAATATGTCCCCCCCATTCCCTATAGTCCGCGAAAAAATCAATAGTGTCCCCGTCCCCCGTCCCCCTTAGTCCGCCCCCCCCCCCCCCCCCCACCTTCTGGCGTTCTCTGCTTACTCCCCCCACCACTTCCTCTGAAGTTCTTGTTCTTGTAGGCTTTCCGTTGTCTAGCTTTCCTCCTCCACTCTCCTGTGCTTGTTCTTTTCTTCCTCCTCCTTCCATCCACTCTCTCACCACTCTCTCACTCAGTGCTAGCTTCCTCCACGGCTTCCTCCTAGCTTAGCTGTAGCTTTGTAGCTTTCCTTGTAGCTAGCTTAGCTTCCGCTAGCTCGGTGCTTGTAGCTTCCTCCACTCTGCCACTCTCTTTGACTCTGTCTTTTTCTCTTTGCTTTCTATCTATCGTCTACGATCTTTTCTGCTTATAGCCCCATTCTACTAGCCTTTAAAAAAACAATCTTCAAACTAACCTTTTTCCTTTTGAGCTCCTCCCTAAATCGGAATGTGTCCGGCTGTACGCAGCGGGGAGACCGTGAAACTGAAAACTGGACACATACGAATTTGCCCATTGTAGCATTTTGGCCTGTGAACGGCAGAAAGAAGAAGCAGAAGAAGAAGAGGAAGAATAGGAAGAAGAGGAGAAGAGGAGAAGAAAGGAAGAAGAGGAGAAGATGAAGAAGAGTGAAGAACGGAAATTGTGGTGGCCTGCCTATAACATGTGGGTGGTAACCGACTAACATAAACTTGCGGCTTTAGGGTCAAAAACGTTCACATCAGAGTAAGGAGCGAAGCGACGGCGGCGACGACGAGAACGACGACTGACCCCGGATGACGAGCGCGAAATAAGATCGACGCAGGGTGGTGGAGAGAGTCCATAAGACGCGACTGACAGCGACGCGGACGAAAACGAACGAACGCATTGACCGTTAATCTAAATAAAATCCGCACTATCCTTGGTGCGCTTACAGAGGGCACAGGTCCCACTACGGAACCACCAAACAAAACAAAAGCGACCACACATGCGCGGCGCATTACACACACATGGCGCGCCGCATAAAACACACACACCTACACACAAGCACATGTAACAAAACAACATACACGCACACCACCCACACCCACACCCACCGTACACAGTAACACACACACACAACACATACACAACAACATACACACAACGCAACGGCACGACACAATAAGGAAACACACGTACACACAAGACGAGCACAAACAGCGCACACAACACACACACAGGAAAGACAACGACTAGCAACGCAGCAAGACGCGGACAACACAAACAGGACACGGCACTTACTACGCACTAGAAGAACCTAAGACACCCCACACGCACCAACGCAACGACTCACAACACTCATATGCACACGAACC
>CM065705.1:34820584-34849071 GCA_017654935.2 Phymorhynchus buccinoides | reverse complement strand
AATTGGGGGTCGTATGGACGGGCTTTGTCACGGCAGCCGTAAAAGACAAAGTTCAGCACAGTTCATACTCTCTTCTTCATGCACCATACGTGCATATTAGAACTGGATTTTGGTTTCTTTCCAACTCAAAGAGGATTGTTGCGAATCGATGTTATTACAGTTTCACTTCGCCGACTTCTGTTAATCACCTCCACTCTCGTCCAAATCAGTGGTTTTTTCTTTTGCCAAAGTCGTGGTTTTCGGATGCTTTTCCTACGTCTTTTCGCCATCTTTGTCTACAACAAGGGAGCGCTCCGCTTTCAGGCCCTTGACCGTGGGTTGTTTCCCTTTGCTCAAGTCTATGCAGACGACAACAACGGTCCATAAAAACCAACAAAATGCGGTCTGTAGTCGCGATTTAGAGGAAGTCGTTTTAAGAGAGGTCGTTTACATAGTAAAATGCATCCTTGCCAAAAATCCGGTCTTCAATGAGAGGTGGTCGTTACCAGAGGGTCGAAAATGGGGGTTTGTCTGTAATATCTTTTTTTTTTGAAAGAAAGGGGAAAAAATGCTTTTTCTCCTAATCTGTCTGTTAGTATGTTCCCACAACACATTTGGCTTCATCATCATTGTCCCCTTTATCACTGTTTTCTTACCCAGGATGCCTCGCCATGCACTACCACTTCCTTCTGGTGTGCGCCCTGCTGGCGTGCCTCCCGCCCTCCTGTCCTACCGTGGTGATCTGGACTGGGCTCCGACCAGGCCCCGCCCAGTGACGGCGGGTTTCTGCTGCACACCTTCCGCTGGGTGCCCCGCCTGGCGCACAAGGCCTTCGCTCCATGGATCAAGGTTGGCTGCGGAGAATGTGTGTGTGGAGGGTTTGGGAGATTGTGTGTGTGTGTGTGTAGGGTTTGGGAGATTGTGTGTGTGTGGAGGGTTTGGGAGATTGTGTGTGTGTGTGTAGGGTTTGGGAGATTGTGTGTGTGTGTGTGGAGGGTTTGGGAGATTGTGTGTGTGTGGAGGGTTTGGGAGATTGTGTGTGTGGAGGGTTTGGGAGATTGTGTGTGTGTGTATGTAGGGTTTGGGAAATTGTGTGTGTGTGGAGGGGTTTGGGTTTGGGAGATTGTGTGTGTAGGGTTTGGGAGATTGTGTGTGTTGGGTTTGGGAGATTGTGTGTGTTGGGTTTGGGAGATTGTGTGTGTGTAGGGTTTGGGAGATTGTGTGTGTTGGGTTTGGGAGATTGTGTGTGTGTGTATGTAGGGTTTGGGAAATTGTGTGTGTGTGGAGGGGTTTGGGTTTGGGAGATTGTGTGTGTAGGGTTTGGGAGATTGTGTGTGTGTGTGTAGGGTTTGGGACATTGTGTGTGTGTATGTAGGGTTTGGGAAATTGTGTGTGTGTGGAGGGGTTTGGGTTTGGGAGATTGTGTGTGTAGGGTTTGGGAGATTGTGTGTGTTGGGTTTGGGAGATTGTGTGTGTTGGGTTTGGGAGATTGTGTGTGTTGGGTTTGGGAGATTGTGTGTGTTGGGTTTGGGGGGAGATTGTGTGTGTTGGGTTTGGGAGATTGTGTGTGTTGGGTTTGGGAGATTGTGTGTGTGTGTGTAGGGTTTGGGACATTGTGTGTGTGTGGAGGGGTTTGGGTTTGGGAGATTGTGTGTGTGTAGGGTTTGGGAGAGGGTTTGGGACATTGTGTGTGTGTGGAGGGGTTTGGGTTTGGGAGAATTGTTTGTGTCGGGATTTGGGAGGATTGGTGTGTGTGGTGTGTAGGTTGGGGACATTGTGTGTGGTGTGTCTGTTATGGGAAATTGTTATGTTTGTCGGCGGGGTTTGGTTTTGGGAGATTTGTGTGTCGGGTTTGGAGCTTGTGTTGTGTGTGTGTGGTAGGGTTTTGGGACTTTGTGTTGTGTGTCAGTCGGGTATGTGGGACCACTTGTGTTTGGTGGAGGGTTGGGGTTTGGGACTATTGCTGTGGCTATGTCGGGTTTGGGCGCATTGTGTGTTTGATGTGATGTGTGTAGTCGTTTGTGCTATTGAGTCAGTGTGTGTCGGGTTTTGGGATAGTGTCTGTAGTCTGGTTGTGGGCGCTTGTTTGTGGTTTCTGGGAGTGGCGGGGGGGGCGTTTGGCGACTTGTGTGTGTGTGGTGTGTGTTGATACCTTTGTGTGTCTGTGTGCGGCATCTGGCAATCTCCCAAAGATTGCTTGCCAACAGCGGCCAGCCATGTTGCTATTTGTGATTAACCCCATTCAGTGCCGCCTACTATAGTTGCGCATTATTTGCCGGCTTGCCGCACAATTTTTGAATGCGGCAAAATCGCTACTTAGCGGCGACATATATACACATCGGTGGCAAGTACTGAAGCGCTATAAAGGAAGTATATACACGTCGTCTTCACTGAGTGAGGTTAATGATTAAAACATTATTCTTGGGTCTTTAAAGACCCCCCCACGTCACGTGTCACATTCCCTTCTTATACTTGGAAGATTTCGTAGAGATTTCTTACCAGCTATAAGAGGGGAGACAAACACTGGAAAACCGTGATTTTTGACAC
Source organism: Phymorhynchus buccinoides (assembly GCA_017654935.2). Lineage (NCBI taxonomy): Eukaryota > Metazoa > Mollusca > Gastropoda > Neogastropoda > Raphitomidae > Phymorhynchus > Phymorhynchus buccinoides. Next base: position 34,846,545 of record CM065705.1, on the reverse strand, counting down.
GTGCCGTGCGGGGTCTTTAAACACTGTTTGAAAGCACACATTAGCTTTCTTTATGTGCAAAATGTTCAGCCCAAACCTCGACAAAATTATTAAAAGGCGAGAGCATGATTCATTGTTCACTAATAAGAAAAGTCTGTGTTTGTCTTCATCATACACATGCTGCTGTTTTTTGTTTGTTTTGTCTTTGCACGACAGACCTACATTTCTCATCCCTAGCTGAAGCACTTGTACCATAGCAGTGTTCAAATGCTTCCGCTTTTGGGATGATCCCTGGAGTCTTTTAGCCAGGGTAATCTAACAACAACAACGTGATTTCGTTTTCCCCCCCTTTTGTGCACCACAGGACTGCCTGAGCAAGCAGGGTGTGAGTGGCCAGGTGGCGGAGAAGAAACTGGGAGACGCCGTCAGAGCCACCGACGACATGTCCTTTGACACCTGCCAGGCCGTCAAGCACATCAAGCAGCAGGTACGAGGGTGCTACTCTTTCATTTTTTTTTACACTGATTTCAGTATTTTTAATTTGACCAGAAACTGAACTTCAGTTTTTTTTAAAATTTATCAAAAAAAAAAAAACATTGACCACAAGCGATTTGGGGACATTTTGAACTTAGTTGTTAGTTCTATCTTTTGGAAGTTTACAAAGGTAATGTAATAATTTCACAAGGCTTATCAGACTATCCCCCCTGGATCGTTCGACAGGGCTCTGCCCCTGTACCCTGCCAGGGCCATGGGTCCCTGGACCCCTGCCTTTCATTTTTTGTTTGTGGCTCAAGCCACTTTGTCGGTCGGTCTGTCAGTCGGTCCAAAATTGTCGTACATTTTTGACAAAATTGTCGCACTTCAAATCGAGGCTACACTTAAAATTGAGGCCGCTCTTTAAAATGATGTATTTTAAAAGCGTACAAAATAATAAACATACGTAATACAGACACTACAACAGACACGACGAGTATGCGGTGCTTCTTTCAATGAGCATAAGTAGGATACATAGTTTTAAATGTTTTCCAAAAGATATAAAACGTTACGGAATGGTGCAGAGATAACATTCTGGTTTACAGATTAAAATTATTGAAAAAACCAGGGGAGGTGACTCATGATTGGAGTGGTAAAAATAGACCGCGTGCCACAAACTATTGCGGATTTTGCGCTTGTTTTTCATTTGGGGAGTTTTGCACCCATGCAGGTATGAGGGGATAGGGATTGCTGGTACATGTACTGAAATAGTGTGGAAGTTATTCTCTCCCTAGGGCAGTGTGTGGATGCCTCGTGCCTCCATACAGGGATCTGGACGCCCCCCGCCCCCTCCATGAGTCTCCACCCCGTGGGGATACCGGGCGGGGGATGGGAAAGTCTTTATCGTAAAAATAATTCCCCCACCTTCTGGAAAGTTCTGTGGGTTATTCTGCCACTTTGCCTTTTCCCTTTGCTTTCTATCGTCTACTATCTTTCTGACTTGTTGGCCCTGAAACGGTGGTGATGATGATGACGATGATGATGATGATGATGACAGTTGCAGCCAGACACCCTGCGGTGGAAGTGGAGAGGAAGATGGTGTCCAGGAAGGAGCTGCCCGGCCTGTCCACCATCCTCATACTGGACGCTGCTGTGGCCAAGGTCCAGGTCATCCTGGATGACCTCTTCTCCAAATCCTCCGTGAGTTTCGCCTTTCTCGTGTTGTAGTCGTTAGACTAATAATAAATAATTAATAATGCTTATAGTTAGCGCATAATCTTGCAAAGCAACTCAATGCGCTTTTCACTCACCATTCGTACAAACATTTCTAACAGACTGGTTCACGTATCCTCACCATACATCTCTATGAAAATGAATACATTAGAGAATGCATTGCATGGGTGCTCCTTCTTGCAGGATGTCCTGAATTGCAGGATTTTTAAATTGCCTAGAGCCGGCGTCGCCGGATTATGAGAATTTGAGAAACAACAACGATTTTCTTACACATACACACACACTTGTACAATAAAAAGGGCCTATATAACTTAAGCATTTGCTATGTTCAAAGGAATGCAGCACTTGTACTTGTCTAGAGGGGTGAAAAAAGAGCAAATAAAGTACTAATGTGTGTTTGTGTGTGCGCTGCCCCTGCACTCCGCCGGGGGCCGCGCCCTTGCAGGATTTTCTTAATTTCCCAGGAGCACCCATGTAACCCTAATAGACGATTTTCGGAGAGAAAAAAAACCTAAGGGAGAGGCTCAGAGCACTTCGTGAAAATTAGAGTTGATTACCTCGACTTAACTCGGTCAAATACCATGGCGGCATGGCGTCGAAGCTTGAAACCGCAGGCTGCGAGTCAGCGACTTGCAAAACATTTTTTTTATAGAAAAATGAGGGGCGGCCAGTAGCCACAAAAACTGATAGAACTTGCAAAATGTGACGTAAAAATATAAATGACATCATTTTTAGAATGACGCGCTGTGTTCTAAGTGATGTAAGTCTGCTCAAACGCACGAGGCGAGAGCTGGGGATCTACCTGATGGTAGAGTAGTTTCCCCTGTTTGACCGATTGAATTAGGCAAGATCACCCCCACACACCATGAAATTACTCTCCTTAATTATTTCCGAATAATTCCTATTGATTTGAAGTGAGAGTTGTATAACCACACCCCATGGGAATACCAGGGGATCTTCTAGTGCCAATAGTTCCCCCATCTTCTGGAAGTTCTGTGCCTCTTATTTATCACTCTTTTTGATGGACATGATCTCATCGTTGGGGCAGCAGCAATGAAATGGGAGTTGTATAGCCACACTAGCCCATGGGAATACCAGGGGGATGTTCTGGTGCCAATAGTTCCCCCATCTTCTGGAAGTTCTGTGCCTCTTATTTATCACTCTTTTTGATGGACATGATCTCATCGTTGGGGCAGCAGCAATGAAATGAGAGTTGTATAGCCACACTAGCCCATGGGAATACCAGGGCATGTTCTAGTGCAGATAGTTCCCCCATCTTCTGGAAGTTCTGTGCCTCTTATTTATCACTCTTTTTGATGGACATGATCTCATTGTTGGGGCAGCAGCAATGAAATGAGAGTTGTATAGCCACACTAGCCCATGGGAATACCAGGGCATGTTCTAGTGCAGATAGTTCCCCCATCTTCTGGAAGTTCTGTGCCTCTTATTTATCACTCTTTTTGATGGACATGATCTCATTGTTGGGGCAGCAGCAATGAAATGAGAGTTGTATAGCCACACTAGCCCATGGGAATACCAGGGGATCTTCTGGTGCAGATAGTTCCCCCATCTTCTGGAGATTCTGTGCCAGCAACTTACTCTTATTTATCACTCTTTTTGATTGACATGATCAATCATTCAAATTCAAATAATGTTCTGCTTTGAGCTCCTCCGGGATGGGAATATTCCTGGCTGAATGCAGCAGGGAGGCCAGTGAAGACTGAACACTGGACACATACGCATTAACTCACTCGGGACGAATGAGCCAGATCCGGCTCATGGCTCGCACAACCGTTTAGGACGAATGAGCCGGATCCGACCTCCTGGAACAAACTTCCTCTTTCCCTTCCGTCAGCGACTTGCACCGACCCTCTCTGCTTTCAAAGCTAACCTCCAAACCCCCCTTTTTCCCCCCTAGCCATTAACTCTTCCAGCGTCCATGTATTTTTTGACGTTCTTGGTTGTCCGTTGCATTTCAACCGACAAGAGGGGAGTGACTTGTTTTTCGAGTGTGCATGCGTTGCTTGAACGAAAGAAAAACAGTAAGTTCTAAAACTAAAAATAGACAAACATATGGCAGGGTGCTTGGCAGTGAATGTCTTTGCATTTGGTGGGAGTGTAGAGTAATGTCTTGGGTGAATACATTCGCCCATGGTGCTAGAAGAGTTAAAGCTCCGCTCTCTTTCTTTTCTCTCTCTTGCCATTAGGTCTGTTTCTGCTTTATTCCGTTTATGTCATCCGTGTGTGTTCGCTTTGTATTGCGTTTTTTTGTTTGAATGCGCTATGAATGCTAACGTGTGTGTGTGTGCGCTTTGATTTGATTTCTGTTGTTGTGCGTTGTAGAGTGGGCAGAGTGGTAGCGCGCAAGGTGGGGCCAGAGTCGCTTCGTGTCATGTAAACCCGAGTTCGAACCTGGGTACAGGGGATTTTTCCTCTCACTTTGCACTAGGCCTTACGGTCTGAACGTGGAGTCTTTCGGATGAGACGATAAACCGAGGTCCTGTGTGCCCATGCACTTATTGATATGTTAAACCCAGTGGCAACGAAAAACTTGTCATTTGGTCAAAATTTAACCCCCCCCCCTCAGTCACACAAAAAATCGCATAAAAAAAAAAAATGGCGGTTGCTAATGTGCTGGCCATATTAGCCAAAAATGGCCTGTCTTGTCTACGTCGGTACTAGAGTGGCACAGTGGTAGCGCGTTCGCCTCGTGTCATGTAAACCCGAGTTCGAACCTGGGTACAGGGGATATTTCCTCTCACTGTGCACTAGGCCTTATGGTCTGAACGTGGAGTCTTTAGCACACGTTAAACCCAGTGGCAACGAAAAAGTTTGTCATTTGGTCAAAATTTACCCCCCCCCCCCCCGCTTTCCTTCCTCATCAGTTGCACAAAAAATTGCATGCAAAAAAACAAAACAAAAATTGGATGGCGCGCCTCTGGCTGCGACGCGCACTCCAGGTGGGAGCAACCCGAATTTCACAGAAAAACGCCTCTGTGACTATAAAGTACTAATAATACTTGTGTGTGTGTGTGTGTGTGCAGGGAGAGGCTGACGTGAAGAAGAACCAGTCAGTAGTGATGGATCTGATGCCTGCGGTGCAGAGCCTGATCGCCACCTACAGCCTGTTTGTCAAGTGAGACAGTTGATATGATTACTACTGTCAGGGCTGCCAACCGTCCCTCCGTAGCCGTATTTGTCCCGGATTTTTGCGAAAAGCATGACCCGTCCCGTTTTTCCCGGATTTTTGAATGACCGTCCCGGAAAATCAATAAAATTGTGGAAGCGTGCATTTTTTCCGCCTGTCTACCGCTTGCGTAGCGCTAGGTTTCGGTTCACGCCACAAATCATGGTTTGCGCCTATTTTTATCGTACGCTATCAACTTCTTTACAGAGAGTTATTCTGATTAGTTAAATCTTCAGTGAAATCAATTCTCATTGGCTGTTGTAGCAAAATTTTCATTGGCTGCTGTAGCCAGTTAAGTCAAGGTTGAAAAAATGGCGTCTAAACGGTCGTGTGAAGATGATTCTTCTTCTAAGAAAAAAAAAGTTTCAAAGCGTTCCTGTTTATTTCAAGAGACATACAGTGATACACGGATAAAATGGCCTTTCATTGTGTCAGAAAGAAAAGGCGAAACTTACACTTTTTGTGAAATTAGAGCGTGTGATTTTTCGATAAATTCTGGTGGTAGGGATGATGTGCGCCGTTGTTATGTCAAGTTGTGGTGGGTACTGTACTTAATTTCTGATCATTATATTAAAATGTCCCTGAAAATCAGGCTGTGTCCCTGATTTGAGAGTTGTTTGTCCCTGATTCACAAATTTAGGGTTGGCAGCCCTGTACTGTGTCAAGTCCAGCTTTTATCTGTGCCATGGTTGTTGCTCCCCCCGCGGGCTTCCACCTTGTCGTGGTGGGGGAGCTTTAAACTAAGAGTAGCCCCTCATCCCCATTTTTCATTCTCCATCATTTACAATTTATGACATGCCAGGTGGGTGGGTTTTTTTTTTTATTGTTCACTGGCTTTCACACGTGAGACCTTACGCACTTGAGTGGGCACATGTTGCCCATTCTGCAGTGCATATTTGCCTATATGGCATTTTTTATATATATTTTTTTTTTATTAAGATGTTTTTTATCCTTTTTTTTTTTTTTTTTTTTTTTTCACCCTTTCACCGCCAACGTCGCATTTTTTGCACCACAATGATTTAACACCCATGTCACTGAAAGGCATCAAACGAGGGTCTGATCCAGTGACCTTATGTTCTTACTTTTGGAAGGTAAGGATAGACCCTCTTTTATACATGTCTCAGAGGAATCCCCAATAATGCAGATAGAATCTTTTCTCTACCCAGTTAAGTTTAATGGAAAGTTTTAGCAGAAAAATGGCTGGTGTTGAAAGGGTTAGCACTTTCGCCTTCAGACATTTTTCAGCCAAAAAATACCATTAAGCTTAACTGGGTAGAGAAATGAACATATCTGCAATATTGTGAATTCCTCTTAGACCAAAAAAAAATTAGGCCTGTCCTTACCTCCCAAGAGCATTCCAAACTTGTGCAATTTGGTTAGAAAGTTATTTTTTTCTTAAGTTGTTTTGCTGCTGTATATATTCCTCTCTGACTTGGGTCTGTTGGGGAGGGAGGGAGGGGGGGGGGGGTTATTGTGTGACACTTTATTGCATGATGCGCCTGTTTCCCGGGAAGAACGTGTGTGATGCTGGAGGTGTCGGAGTCGGACGACAAGAGCATGACTTGGGTCTGTTGGGGAGGGAGGGGGTTGTTACGTGACACTTAATTGCATGCGCCTGTTTCTCGGGCAGATCGTGCGTGATGCTGGAGGTGTTGGAGTCGGACGACAAGAGCATGACTTGGGTCTGTTGGGGAGGGAGGGGGTTGTTACGTGACACTTTATTGCATGCGCCTGTTTCTCGGGCAGATCGTGCGTGATGCTGGAGGTGTTGGAGTCGGACGACAAGAGCATGACTTGGGTCTGTTGGGGAGGGAGGGGGTTGTTACGTGACACTTAATTGCATGCGCCTGTTTCTCGGGCAGATCGTGCGTGATGCTGGAGGTGTCGGAGTCGGACGACAAGAGCATGACTTGGGTCTGTTGGGGAGGGAGGGGGTTGTTACGTGACACTTTATTGCATGCGCCTGTTTCTCGGGCAGATCGTGCGTGATGCTGGAGGTGTCGGAGTCTGACGACAAGAGCATGACTTGGGTCTGTTGGGGAGGGAGAGGGTTGTTACGTGACACTTTATTGCATGCGCCTGTTTCCCGGGCAGATCGTGCGTGATGCTGGAGGTGTCTGAGTCGGACGACAAGAGCATGACGGCCCAGCGGCTCAAGGCCTACAGCCGGGTGCTGAGCGTGGGGTCCAGCTCCAGCGGGAAAGTGGGCGCCTTCGGGTCCCTCCTCATGTCCCTGCTGCCCAGCCCCGTGAAGAACGCCATGGAGAAGTGGGCTCTGTCCGCCGTGAACGAGTTCCCTCCCATGTATGCCTGGGTAAGTGTGGGAGAGAGAGAGGGGGAGAGAGAGAGAGAGACAGAGACGCTGTAGGAAAATAGGTTGTGTCCGCTGTGTATGAGTTTTTCTTCAATGAATGCCTGCGTAAGTGAAAGAGAGACTGAGTTCAAGAGAGAGAAAGTGTGTGTGTTTATGTGTGTGTGTGTGTGAGCGTGCACTTGCACACATGCACCGACGTCCATACGTTTCAACATATGGACACTTCAATCAAGTCATATCATATTTCATTGACACGTGGCATGTTCTTAATTCTGTCATCTTGCTGTGGAAACTGCGGATAATAACGGAGACTGTTCCATTTTGTTGTTTGCAGCGAAACGCTTTTGCCAACGACACCGTTCCCTGCGAGAGCTACATGGACGCAGTGCACAGTGCTCACATAATATGATAATAATGGAGACTGTTCCATTTTGTTGTTTGCAGCGAAACGCTTTTGCTAACGACACCGTTCCCTGTGAGAGCTACATGGACGCAGTGCACACATAATATGATAATAACGGAGACTGTTCCGTTCTGTTGTTTGCAGCGAAACGCTTTTGCCAATGACACCGTTCCCTGCGAGAGCTACATGGACGCAGTGCACAGTGCTCACATGGTGACACTGTCTGGTAAGCTACTTGATTCATTGTCACAGACCTGCCTACACTATGCTTTGACCATAGAAAACTATTCATATTTGTTTTAAGTTATGGAAAAAAGCTTCTACGATTGGACTTTAAAACAAAATCTTAACCATTCTTTTTGTCATTTAAAAAAAAAAGAATAGAAACAAATGGAGTATTCATAAGGTTACTTGAATCCGCCTAAGAGTGACTGTCCGATTTCGGAGGAGCTCAGAGGAGAAAATGTTTTGGAAGATTTTTTTGGATAAAAGGCAGGAGAATGGGCCAATAAGTCAGAAAGATAGTAGATGACAGAAAGTGAAGGGAAAAGGCAGAGTCAAAGAGAGTGGCGGATTAGAGGAAGTTGAGGGCTCGGCACACGCTGCAACTTTTTAGTTGATACAACTAGTTGCATACAGCAAGTTGCAGTTAAAATCGCAGAGCTTGCGGCACACGCTGCAACTTTGATGCAACACCCTTGCAATCCCGTGCCATATATGGAAAATTCTCGCGAGACTTTCCGTGACTTCCTTTGGTTTACATTCTAACAAAATGGCTTCCTCCGAGCGTGATGAAAATGAACACGACGATCTTATCATTGCTGCTGCTGCTACTGTTGTTATTTTGTCATTCACGATGACGATGGTCGGTACCAGAGTCCTGTTTCGAGTAGGTGTACTTCTAAAAACTCGAACTGACAAATAGGGCCTACTAGGCCTAGTAGCCTATTTCTATGTTTACACACTGTTTTGATCTAGACTACATCGATTGAAAAAGAAAACATGTTGTGGAAGTATTCATCATTCATGATGCCGCCCATTTCATGGCTTATTTGAATTTTGGCCTCTTGTACATGCCCCGACTTTTTTTAATCGGGACACTCGGTTCCCAAATGCAGGGAAAATTACGAATTAACTCGATCAATAACTTGCATGTTTCAGTCCGACGGTTTCACTCCGACATTGAGACATAAAAATCACGTGCTCTGATTGGCTGCAACCTACAACTTGTTGCAAGTGGAGGCTCAGAGATAGGATCGTTTTCTATCGCCCTACAACCCACAGCTGCAACCCTACAACCTTGTTGTAGGTTGCATGAAACTGTTGCAACCACAAAGTTGCAGGTACAACTAGCAAAAGTTGCAGCGTGTGCTGAGCCCTTTACAAGCACAGAACTTCCAGAAGGTAGGGGAACTATTTGTACGTACGAAAGACCCCCGCAGTATCCCCACGGGGAGTGAACGTGATCAAGCTGATAGTTTATAATTTGTAAAGAAAAAACGTGTCGCCGTTCGCTTGTGCATCGTCTTTTTTTTAATGAAATGTCATTCAGAGACGGGAAAAAAGCGCTCTGACGTCATTGTTAGAGTCAAGTTCCTAACGTTCAAAAGCCTGTCACTTTGTCTAATTTTGACGTCCCAGTTGATTTCAAGGATTTTCAATAATGCAGAGGTACATGATCAGTAAGACAAATGGCCAGTTGATAAACGCTCTAGATCTACAGGGAATGATTTTTTGGGGAAATAAAAGTGTGAGTGCTCACTTTATCTTGAAGAATGTTACATAAAAGGTAGGTTACAGTGATAGAGTTTGCAGACTGAGGCCGTGTAAATAAAATTTTAAAAAAACTGCTGTGACGTTTTTGGATCCAAAATGAGTATATGAGTGCCCTTTAACTCATTCGCTTCGCAATGATTTTGAATTATTAAAAAAAACCTCACAAATCACTTCAGCCATGCACACAAACAAAACATACATAAACAAAAGGAGAAATGAAAGAAGATTACAGGTTTTTACTTCAGGTTTAGACATAGGGAAGTGGTAGATCAGACTTTTTTTTAATATATAGACTTTATATAGAAAGACTCTCTACACCGATTGGTTACCCCACAACAAACCACTACAAAAGCAAAGTCAGAGGCAAAATTGTGGTCTAAGGGTAGTGAAGCGAGTTTAGAAGTGACCAAGGTATGGTGCGCACACATTTTTACTTCCCTTGAAGCAAATGCATCAAATTGACAGCTATCTATTGAACGACTTGAATGAGTTAAGTAAGAAGAACGTGAAAGGTTGTTTTTGTGTGTGTCCATGGATGCTACTGCTTTCAGGATGTCCTGAAATTAAGGATTTTTTTGGTATTGCCTGGAGCCGGCGTCGCCGCATTATGAGAACTTGAGAAGCAACGAATTTCCTATTTATAAAGGTTTTGTCGGTTTCTCGCATGTGTAGAATATAAAAGAAATGAATACAGATAAATATTGTATGCCTTTACCAGGAACTTTATATTTTTAGGATTGTTTAAGTCAAGTTGTTAACTGGGCGGCCCATGGACCCCTGCCTTGCAGGATTTTTGAAATTTTTCATTAGCACCCATGTGTGTTTGGTTGGTTGGTTGGCTTACCCTGGCTAAAAGACTCCAGGGATCATCCCAACAGCGAGAAGCACTTGAACACTAAGGTACAAATGCATCAGCTAGGGATGAGAACATTACGTGTGTGACCGTTTTTGATTACCCCGCAATGTGGGCAGCCACACTCCGTCTTCGGGGGATTTTAGACTGATGATGTTATGCTGGGAGCTTGTCATGGCTTAAGACAATCCCCGCACAACCATTCAGAGCATAACAACATTTTGATGTAGCCTTGGCGTTCTAGCTTATGTCAACTGGTCTGACACAGCCTCATGCCAAGGCATACCCATGTGTGTGTGTGTGTTGCTACAGGTCAGCAGAACTTCTGTATCCACGCCTCCCTTCGCCATGTCCTCGGCTCCCTGGTCAGCTTCGGAAACAACCTGCTGGCGTGAGTGTGCCTTCTCTACGGTCCTTGTCTTTTCTTCTTTGTATTTGTACATTTCCTTCTAGCACCATGGGCGAATATACAGACAAACCCCTATTTTACGACCCTCTGTTAAGCGACCACCTCTCATTTGAGACCGGATTTGTTGGCACGGATGCATTTTACTATGTAAGCGACCTCTCTTAAACGACTTCCTCTAAAACGCGACTTACGACCGCCATTTTGTTGGTTTTTACGACCGTTGCTGTCGTCTGCATAGACTTCGAGCAAAGGGAAACAACCACGGTCAAGGGCCTGAAAGCGGAGTCGCTTCCCTTGTTGTAGAAAAGATGGCGGAAAGCGTAGGAAAAGCACGAAAACCACTGACTTTGAAAAAGAAAACCACTGACTTTGGACGAGAGTGGAGGTGATTAACAGAAGTCGGCGAAGTGAAACTGTAATACATCGATTGCACAATCCTATGGAGTTGGAAAGACCCAAATCCAGTTTTAATATGTCATTGTATGTGTGCATGAAGAAGAGAGTATGAACTGTGCTGAACTTTTTCTTTCTACGGCTGCCAGTGAAAACCTCCGTCATACGACCCCTCCAATTTACGACCGATTTTTCCGGACATTTTGGAAGTCTTAAAATAGAGATTTGTTTGTATTTGCTCAAGACGTTACTCTACAGTCCCACCAAATGCAGACATTCACAGCCAAGCACCCTGCCATTGTTTGTTTTTAGAGCTTTTGTCGTTGTTTGTGTCGTTAATGCAATGCATGTGGACTCGAAAAAATAGTTACTTCCCTCGGACAACCAAGGACGTCCAAAAAAATACATGGATCAGAGCTAGAAGAGTTAAGAAAGAGTCAGTTCATTGTTTTAAGGAAGAAGGCTTAAACTCATGTTCAAATTGAAGATCTGTTTAAAAAAAAAAAATTCCTTTTGTGAAAAAAGGTTTTTCCATTCTTCCACATCCCGGTGAACAAATTGACAAGAGTTTAGATGTACCTACCACCACCACCCTTCTCCCCCCCTCCCCCCTCCCCCCCTCATTGCCGATCATTCGCGATCAAAGTTTTCGTGTGAAAAGTATCTCTATGCTTTGTATAAAGTGTTAAACCACTCTAAGTCCGATAAAAATCAATGAAACTATCCAATTCACTGTCTAAAATAGTGTCCGAATGCTCAGCAGATGACCGGTCGTCGGAATCATTCGATTGATTTTCTGTCGATCGATAGTCGAAGTTAACCATAGTAGGCACTGCACTAGCATGAGTTTCAACAGTCACTTCACTCTGGCCCCTATAACTAAGTTAAAAAGCACGATTGGCACACAATTTATCGTATCGATAACATCGCCGTCTATCGCTTGGAATGCCGTCATTTTGATGAAAAAAGATTGTCCCAAAAAATCGCAAAGAAAATCGTTCAAAATTAGCCTTCAATCGACCTCCATGAAATGGCAGCCATTGCAACAGGAAATCGAATGCTTTCCGGCTGTCGTTAAGGCTTCCTCTTTGCACTGAACTCTCACTTCCTTAGCAATATGACTAAGCAACTTGGGTGGATCGGCGCGGTTTTGAGCGGTTAAGGATTACAGGTCAGGAGCGGTTTCAAGCAGTATGGGACGCTAGAAGTTAATCGGGTTTTGTGAAGAAAAAGAATCGTCCGCGTGTTGGATTACAGTTTTTATCTCTCCAAAAGTACTATTTTTTGTTTCAGAAATTACAAATTTGCAAAATAGGGGTAAACAGGTCTGCTGACGGTTTGTTATTTCAGGTGGAGCTCAGACACCAAGGCCAACAAGGAATTCACCAAGGTTCTGCTGCCTCTCCTGTTTGACGCCACCACCGAGCACATGTCTGAGTCGGTGAGTTGTCTGCTTTTTTGTTCTATTCTTTCCGAAGGAAAGTGGGCTTTAACTCATTCGCATCGCAACGATTTTGAATGATTACAAAACCTCACAAATCACTCCGGCCACACACACACAAACAAAACATACATAAACAGAAGGAGAAATGAAAGAAGATTATGTTTTTTACTTCAGGTTTAGACATGGGGAAGTGGTAGATCAGACTTTTTTTTATATATACCACACCGATTGGTTACCCCACAACAAACCACTACAAAAGCAAAGTCAGAAGCAAAATTGTGGTCTAAGGGAGCAAAGCGAGTTTAGAAGTAACGAAGGTGTGATGTGCACACAGATTTACTTCCCTTGAAGCAAATACATCAAATTGACAGCTATGTATTAATTCCTCACATATATGGCTGGAACGACTTGAATGAGTTAAGGTGGCACACTTCGCTTTTTTGTCTCGCATTCTTTGTCTCATCAAACAGTAGTAAGGATCTCGCTTGAGACAAAGATTCAAATCTCATGTTTAAAGTGCAGGCATCCGAACGGCCCGCGGATTTCCGCGGTTTTGGTAGCCACTGGCCGCGGTTTTGGCACTGCCGGCCGCGGTTTGTACTTCATGAGGCAGCACGATCTTATTCTCAAATGGTATTCTTAAAGACCCGTGAAAATGACTATATAAAAAGAGGTGTGGCTAAGGATCTGTCTCTTTGGGCTCTTTGGGGGAAATTGACAGCTCCACATGAAAATTGTATGACTAATATTAAAGTAGTTACAAATACCAAATGTTTTCATATTTCAGTATGCATGCATATTTTAGAATGTTTATGCTGACTGCATCATAAAAATACCAGAAATCACGCTGAAAATACGAGAATCAGGAAATATTTCTGTAATGACCCATTTTGAATTTGAAATTCGCGCTGTCAGTCAAGTAACAGTAGGCGGGCCAATCCAGAGGCACAGACTCACGCCAGTAACCCCATCAGCAGTGTCATGTTACTCACTGGAAACAGACCAGAACGGTAACATGCTAGCCTGTTTACCATTGCTGACAGGAGTCTCCTTGAAGAGAGAGAAACAGAAAGAGAGGGAGAGAGTGAAGGAGAGAGAGGGGAGAGAGAGAGAGTGTGTGTATGTATGTGTGTGTTGCAGTATCACTGTGTTTGTTGTGTATGTGTGTGTGTGTGTGTGTGTGTGTGTGTGTGTGTGTGTGTGTGTCATTTGTGAATGCAAAATGCTTTGTTATCTTCTTCCCGTATAATAGCGATTATCATGTTTCTGTCTCACTTTTTCTCTCTAGTGTCTCTCTCCTATTTAGCTTTCGTCAGTAAACATTTGAGTCGTTCTCTCTCTGTGTCACTCTCTCTGTCACTCTCTCTGTCTCTGTCTCTCTCAATCTGTCTGTCTGTCTCTCTCTCTCTCTCTCTCTCTCTCTCTCTCTCTCTCTCTCTCTCTCTCTCTGTCTCTCTTCACCATGTCTTTACTCTCTTTCACGCACGTAAAAATCCCATGGCAGTTGAAAGTCGGTAAGAGCAGGGAGAAATCCCGCTGCCTGGTATGGACAAATTGATAGCTAGGTTTTCCAAGTGTGTCCACACCCCCTCCTCACCCTGTGCCCCCCCCCCCCCCACCCCCCCCAAAGGGTAGGTGCTGCACTTGCGGCGACGCGCTCTCCAGGGGAGAGCAGCCCGAATTTCACAGAGATAAGTCTCTGTGACTAGAATATACCAAATACCAAATACCTTTCTTCTTTCATTTTTGTTGTTCCTGTCACAGGAAAGATGGTAAAAGATGTAAAGAAGTAAGTAAGATTAAGAATGAAACAAGGAAAGAAAGAATAAAAGAAGAAGGAAGGTTAAAATGAAGAAAGAAAGATTAAAGATGTAAAGAAGTAAGTAAGATTAAGATAATAAGAATGAAACAAGGAAAGAAAGAATAAAAGAAGAAGGAAGGTTAAAATGAAGAAAGAAAGATCGAACCAACGAAAATAATGAAGAGGGGACAACAAATTTAAGTTGAGAGGAAAAGGAGAAACACAGAAACAACTGGAGAAACGAACATACATCTATGATCAGATCAAATCTTTTATTATTTCACAGTGCAAGTTTCAAGGTCTCTCACTGCCTCTCTGTCTCTGCCTTTTTTCTGTCTGTCGGTCTCAGTGTCTCTGTCTGTCTCTCTCTCTCTCTCTCTCTCTCTCTCTCTCTGTCTCTGTCTCTCTCTCTCTCTCTCTCTCTCTCTCTCTCTCTCTCTCTCTCTCTCTCTCTCTCTCTCTCTCTCTCTCTCTCTCTCTCTCTCCCTCTCTCACACACATGCACATTTATTTATTGCTTCTGTCCTCTTTTTTATTTCCTTTTTCAATTATTTTTGTTCTCACTTTTTTTATATTACTATAATATAACTCTCTCTCTCTCTCTCTCTCTCTCTCTCTCTCTCTCTCTCTCTCTCTCTCTCTCTCTCTCTCTCCCTCCTCTCTCCAGAGGGCTGGATGTAAAAAAGCATGTTATTGCTTACTCTATTACCCTCTATAAATAAAAGTCAATCAATCAATCAATCAATCTCTCTCTCTCTCTCTCTCTGGCAGATTTTACAGCCAACTCATAGAGATTGTTATACAGATACGGTCACCTGGAACTCTTTTCCCATCACAACAGGCCAGTAAAAGTAAGCATGCTTGTCATGATCTCCTGGTCCAGTGTCAGAAGAATTAGGCCTGTTGACTCTGATAGCCAGACCTAGAAGGGAAAGAGGGAGTGGTCTGGGTAGAAAGTCAGCAAATAGCTGGCTGTGTCTATTTTTATAACCCTGGTAAAAAGAAGCTGGTCTTTCGTGGCCCTTTAAGCGGTTTGTTTTCATATTGCGCCTTCGGAAACGAAAAATCGCGGCCATGTTTGTTTTTTCTTCCGAGTTTAGAGCTCTCTAGACTCTTACTTTCACTGTTTCAGAGTTTGTTTTGATGACAGTGATTGTGATTTGGGTTTTAAATGAGTCGATTTAGAGGATATGATCGCGGGAGACTACGATGATGTGAGAACTTTGAACTTTTCCGCGAGAAATCGGGTAGCGAATGATCGCAATGATGCCGACTACGGACTAGAGTTTCGTGGGGTCCGACTCGATGTCGACTCCGAGTCATGGCGAGTGTTGTTCATCCGCGGATTGGACTCTGGAGTATTCTGATGCCTGAAAGTGTCTGAGAACATTAAATACTCAGACATGTTCTGATAGGAGAATTTCTATATTTGTGTTGGTTTGTGCACATACAATTTTCTCTGCGGCTTATAAACTGGTGCAGCTTATATGTGAATGAATACCTACCGTAAAATGCAGACTATAAGCCGCTACTTTTGAGATACCACAGTCTAAAGTCAAGCCTATCCTATGAAAATGCATCAGCCTACTTACTTAAAAGCACTTTTTGAAATATTTAGTGATCATTTTAAAGATGATCCTTTATGGATATGAAAGATAAGATGTTTTTGAGCTTGAAAATACCCATAACTCAAAATTGATTTTTTTTTATGAGATTTTTTAATTTAGAAGCCTGTTGTTACAAACTAACCCAGCGACTTAATGTCCCTTTCGTGGTGCTGGGTCACAGATGTACAATAAAGAGAAAAAAGAATAGTTGTTGCCCCATCTGATATCTGGCAGTCATGGTCGGAAACGACAGACAGGCCTACAGATGTTAGCTGTCGAAATCGATGGTTCGACAAAATCTACGAGAAAAGAATGAACAAGAGAGGAGACAACGAAATTGAACAAAGGGGGAAAACTCTCTTTCTAATTAACTCCCCTCCACCAAAGTTGATTACACGATACCATACAGGCCTACAGATGTTAACCGTCGAAATCGATGGTTCAACAAAATCTACGAGAAAAGAATGAAATAGTGAGGCCAAGAGAGGAGACAACGAAATTCAACAAAGGGGGGAAAACTCTCTTTCTAATTAACTCCCCTCCACCAATGTTGATTACACGATACCAGTCATCTAGCAATGCGTGGATCAGAGCCAAACAAAGCATCATTCTCCCCCAAAAAAAAAGAATGTGTGTCTATGAGAAAAGTTTGTGCAGGTGATGTTTGCCCTGGAGCGCGTGATTGGTTCGTCGGACAGCGAGGAATTCGTCCGCATGATGTACGAACACGCCGTCGTCATCTGTCATGACATCATCGTCACTTACGCTGACACAGAGAGGTGGGATTATTTTGTGTGTGTGATGTTTTTGGTTTGTATATCATCTTGATGGTTTACGTTTGTTCAATTTTAAAAAACAATTCTGTTTTATTAGTTTTCTTTTTTTTGCAGTGTAATTGAATACATGCAGGTTTTTTTGTTTTTTTGAGGGGTGGGGTGTTGCTATGCCATATTTAGACCTGTTTACCTTTACGATTTTGCCGTAATTTTTACGAAACAAAAGTCAAATTACGATAATTACAGCGACGAGAAAACCCCCCGAAAAAAACACCCACCACTACAGTTGCGTCGGCAAGCGATGCTTTTGAAACAATGCAGTGAAAAGTCATTCCGGTTCCCAGTCATTCTGTTTCAAAATGGCGTCAAAGCGACCGCGTGGTGGGATCACAAGTAGTTTGAACAGGTTAGTAAGCTGAGTTTGAAAGAGAAAAGGCCAATACATGGTTTAAAAAATGTTTTTAAAGGTCTCCCAGTGCACTATTGCTTGCATATAGTCGGGTTATGTGAAGAAAAAGAATCGTCCGCGCATTGGATTACATGTTTTTTTTCAAAATTACTATTTTTTGTTTCAGAAATTACAAATTTGTAAAATATGGGTAAACAGGTCTGCATATTGTATGAGAGAAAGAAAGAAAATGGCTGCTTTATAAAGTTGAACTCTAGTTTACCAGGAAAAGGGCATAGGAACTTAATCCCATTTTTGGTCCAGGTATCACTTTCATTTCTATGCTTATACTCTTGTGTTAAATGGGAATTTTGTTGTGCTGGCATTGTTTAAAATTTTTTTTTTAATATCAGTGTTTTCTTTGAACTTTTGTTTTTGTTTGTGGCAAATATTTTGCTTTGCTATAGATTCATGGATTGATTTATGCGAATGTTGCCTTTTTTTCTGCATTGGCAGTGATTGCAAGGAAGGTTTTCTTATCAAAACTCTTCTCTACTCCCCTCAAACCTCCCAAAATATCTTACCAATTTCCTCTTACTCTCAAGCCTCTAAAATACCTTCCCAAACAATAACTGTTAATTTTGGGGTGTGCGCCTTATTTCTAGTCCGTAAGATACGGCCATCCTTTTTTTTGTTTGTGGGGGGGTACTTTTTCTTTGTGATGAAAGATGCGCATTGTTTTATCTTTCAGTGGCCTGGATGAGAAGATCCTGCAGGAGTGCATTCGTTTCATGGACAGCACGGTGGAGAGTCTGCCTGGGGCCCGCGCCCTGGAGGCCTTCTACTGCAGAACCGGGGGTGAGCCGTCTCTGTCGCACATTTTGGGGTCGTAGGAGACTGGGCATTGGAAAGGGGTTTTGTGTGTCAGTGTGTGTAGCGTGACTATGGATGATATTGCTGCTGGTTTCGGTATGTGGAGTTTCTTCTTCTTCTTCTTCGATCGCTCAGACAGTTTCCTGTCAATTATGAGTGCAGATGCGTCATGCTGCCGTTATGCGCCTAAGTAAGAAATAGTTAGGCCCAGCAAGTCCGACTTCGGCTGGAGGAAATCTTTTTGAAAGCGTTTCTTGAAAAAAGGGCAGGAGAATGGACCGGTAAGGGCAGAAAGATAGTAGATGACAGCAAGCAAAGAGAAAAGGCAGAGTCAGAGAGAGTGGCAGATTAGAGGAAGTTACAAGCACAGAACTTCCAGAAGGTGGGGGAACTATTTATTCAAAAGATCCCCCCTGTCACAGAGGAATTCGCAATATTGCAGTGTTTTTTTTCTCTACCCAAGTAAGTTTAACTCATTCAACACTGGCCGATTGCTTCCCTTTACAACCGTTCAACACGAATGCACGCTATAGCGTACATAGTGTTTAAACATTCACACTTCACAACTCAGCGAAGCCATGCAACCCAAACTGGTAGTTTTCAACCAATGAAATCACTTTAGTTTATTTTTAGGACCGCAATAAATGCAAATGAGTCACTACCCCTCTCTTCGTCTTTGTCATGCTTTTTAAAAAAAATCTGCTAATAATAAAAAAATTACTTTGCAATTATAACATATGCTAGCTTTTATTATTATAAACAATACCGCAAACTTTCAAAACTGTGCGGTTAAGCATTATTTTTAAAATAGTTTTTATGTAATGATGCAAACCTGCCTAGTGTTGAACGTTTGCGCGAAACATGTACGCTATATCATGTGTTTATCATTTATTCGTTATCTGATCGCTTCTCGGCCTTTTGGCTAAGACAGTGATTCAGGAACATAAATTATTGTTTATACCCTGATTGTTTGTTCAGCCCGTCGTACATGACGAAAGCCGATATGCGACGCTAAACTGAACTTCCATCCGTTTATCATTTGTGGCGGTACCATAGCCAATGAAGTTTAACCGAGGCGTGGTTACCACTACACCTATCTGTATTGTTAAAAAAATCGGGACTTTACTGGTGTTGCACTGCCTCCGGGCATTGCCTCCAGTATTGTTCCCACCATCTTTGCATCTACAAATGTCCCATATGTGTCTGTTCCAGACCGAGAGGACGTAAAGCACCATTTTTCATTCATTTGTGTTTACTTATGTTATGCATCTGTATTGTTAAAAAAATCGGGACTTTCCTGGTGTTGCACTGCCTTCGGGCATTGCCTCCAGGATCGTTCCCACCATCTTTATCTCTATAAATGTCCCATATGTGTCTATTCCAGACCGGAGGATGTTAAATGAATTTTCATTCATTCATTCGTGTTGAGAGAGTTAATGGTATTTTTTGGGTAAAGAAATGGCTGGCGGTGAAAGGGTTAAGCCAAAGCAAACATGGGTGCTAAATCAGTGTGGTAGTGGGCGCCAAAAGGCGACTGCGGCGGTGAAAGGGTTAAACTGAACACTTTGTTTGCTGCGTTGTTCAGAGCTGACCAACCTGCTGCTGTGCGTGTCGCGGGAAGGAGTGAGCATCCCCTTCATCACCAAGGTGCTCAGGTTCTTCAACAAGCTCTTCCAGCTGGGTCAGTCAGCCCCCCCCCCCTCTCTCTCTCTCTCTCTCTCTCTCTCTCTCTCTCTCTCTCTCTCTCTCTCTCTCTCTCTCTCTCTCTCTCTCTCTCTCTTCCTGTTCTTTCTGTCTTTCTTACTTTCATTTTTGCATTCGTAATTTTTGTCTGTCACCGTAAGGAGACAGACTTTGCGATGAGCAGCGTTAGTTGTTTTGTTGTTTTGTTGTTTGTTTTTCTGTCTGTCCAAGGATATCTCTCCCGAACCGCTTGACAGAATCGCTTCACATTTCGTGTGGTGGTGTATCATCAAGAGAGGAGGGCATTTTTGCATAAATGATGACCGTCTGGACCTTCACCTTGAAAACCTAAAATCTTGAAGGGGCGCTGTCTTCTACACCGTTGGACTTAAGAGTCTTCAAGCTTGGCATGTACAGCGATTCTGATGATGGGGTACTGGGGTACTGATCAAGGTCAAGGTCAAGGAGATCGGTAGGCCTTGAAAGTGGTTGGGGCTTAAAAGTTGGGTTTTAAGCCGTATTTTCCACATTTTTGCTTTAGGTTTTGTGTGGTGGTGTATCACCTAGAGTAGAAGGCATCGGAGTTTAAATTATTGGAGTGCTGACCTTGAAGTTTGACCTTGAAGACTGAAATTTCCTTCTTTGTGCTATATATTAGCTGTATCTCGTGAACTTGATGATATAATCCTTTCACATTTTGTGTGAGGGTGTGGTAGTAAGACTACTGGTTTTTCTTTTGGTTAACTTTCTTCTGAAGAACGTGAAGATGGTGTGGACACATTTTCTGCCATCTACATGGATGCTCCTTCTTGCAGGATGTCCTGAATTGCAGGATGTTTAAATTGCCTAGAGCCGGCGTCGCCAGATTTTGAGAATTTGAAAAGCAACGGTTTTCTTACAAACACACACACTTGTACAATAAAAATTATAAGCATTTGCTATATTCAAAGGAATGTAGCACTTGTACTAGTCTAGAGGGGTGAAAAAAGAGCAGTAAATGTGTGTGTACTTTTTGAAAGCTACGTCTTGTGACAAAGAAAAGAAAGGCTTATAAAAGAACGACTTATTAGGTTTTAATTTATTTTATTTTTTAGTTATATGCCCATTGCTTCGTTTACAGGCTCAAAATGATTATTTAACAAAAAATATATCAATTAGAAAATACTAGCGCAACGCCGAGTACCAGTAACGCCTAGTAACGGTAACGCCTAGTAACGGTAATTGCAAGTACTGGTAACGCTGAGTACAGCAAATTTGAAGCGATTTGGTTAAGAAACGGTGGAGTTATAAAGCCCCGTTTCCCGTTGGGACGCGATTCGGTTGAAAACCGGCGGAGTTATAAGGCCCGTTTTGCATCATGCTGCTGTTATGCGCCTAAGTAATCGATTGGCTTCCGGTTTGGCACATCGATAGTCACCGTCCCCGGTCATATATCTGCCAAATTTGAAGGCAATCGGTCCAGAAATACCGGAGATACGGGCGCTGAGAGGCCGGCGGATGCGCGTTTCGCGCATTTGCAAAACCGCGCAAATGACACGGCCACCTCGGTTGCCCGTTGCCATCGCCCCGTCATGGGCTCACAGCAAATTTGAAGATTAATTCGGTCGAAAAAAAAAGCGAGTTATAAGGCCCGTTTTGTGTGTTCAGACAGACAGACACACACACGGATGGACACTTGGCCTTTTACTATATGACTGCAGAAAATATAAAAAGGTTGACATTCTATTTTGCTTCATCACAGAGTCTGTTAGTGAGAGAAGAAAAAACTTATCCCCCCACAAAAAAAACAAAGTGTACTTCTGCTTCTTGCGATCGTCTCAGTTTCCTGGCAATTTACTTCTGTGCAGATGTAGTCATGTGAGCAGTTACGCAATCTAACTAAGAGAAATAGTTAGGCCCAGTATGTCCGAACGACTTCGGCTGGCGGAACTATGTTTGAAAGTGTTTCTTGAAAAAAAAGCAGGGAGAATGGACTGGTAAGGCTGAAAGATAAAAGATGACAGCAAGCAAAAGGAAAAGGAAAAGTCCAAGAGAGTGACAAATAAGAGGACGGTTACAAGCACAGGACTTCAAGAATGTGGGGGAACTATTATTACGAAAGACCACCCAGGTATCCTCGCTGGTGGAACCAATGTAATGTTGAGTTTGAGATGCCTTGCTCTCTCCCGGAGAGGGTGTCGCCTCAAGTGCAGCGCCTACCCAATTTTTTATTTAATTTTTTTTTTTGGGTGGAGGGGCACATGGTGAGGAGGGGTGTGTGGACACACTTAAAAAACCTAGCTATCAATTTGGCCATACCAGGAAGCGGGATTTATCCCTGCTCTTAACGAATTTTAACTGCCGTGGTATTTTTACGTGCGTAAAGCGCACAGGAGGTCAGACTAGCTTTAAGTCCCCAATCCGAAAGACTCGATGTTCAGTTCGATTTTCCCGTCAAACCAGTCACCAGTCAATGCAGTCACGCATTTACATTTGGCAGGCGAACGTCTTAACACTATTGTGACTGATGCTGCCTCGGCCTATTCTCAGTGCAGGCCTGAGCCTGCCGCAGAGTGGTTTAAGTTGATAGGTATAACGCTTTTTACATGCCAACTTGAAAAAGGGGAATAACTCATTGCTTACATGCATTGCATTCGACGATACCCCCTGCCCCCACCCTCACGACGAACACTCTTAGTCTCTTGACTCGTAGCTCTAGGCCACTGACACACTAGCTTCACTTCCATGCTCATCCTCGCTGTTTTCTTCACTTTCTGAGTCAGAAAACAAGTATTCTGGATCTTAATTATCAGGTTAATCCAGATCGAGGAGATTGACAATCTCCTCTCTTATTAATTCACGATGGTTTGACATTTTTCGTTCGTAACTGGCGTCAACTCAGCGATCTATGACGTATAAATTGCAAAAACGAAACTATACTATAATAGGGAAACTACTCGCAGAACGAAGGCAAACTGTGGCCAAGCGTTTTACACGAGCTTTGTACCTTACACCGTTGGGCGACTGAACGTGGCCAGGCAGTGGGGGATGTTCTACTGCCTCGAACACGAACGCTGCCCGTCATCAATGTGTTAACCACTGTGCATGGGTGAAAGTTTTCCTTCTCAGCAAGGATTTTCCTTAGTTTCAAAATCAGAAAATAAGGAATTCCTTATTTTAAGAATTTGAAGGGGGAAAAAACTAGAAATCGACCGATTTGAGCAACCAAAAGCCACAAAGTGTGGCTGCTCCTTAGAACTTTCACCTTCATTGGCTTCAATGTCATTTTAGAGTTCAAAGCATTTCAGAAATGTGAATGAAAGACCTCAGGAGAGCTCACAAAATAGGCATTTATCTGTAAATTCTTGTCAGCTTCCGGGATGTTTGCCCCAAAGATCCCCAAGCAGGTGGCTGCCCCTACACCCCACTGAGCCTAAGCAGCCCTGAAAACCACCCCCACCCCCTCGGCCCCTCCTTATTTTCAAAATCTGTCACCTGTTAGATCCCATGCACTGTGCCCCTCATGTGCTTGCAGCGGGAAGGATGCTGACGACCAAGAAGCTACACAACCTGTGCGGCTGTTCTGTCAGGCCTGGCCAACGTCAAAACCGACATGCTGCAGTCGCTGCTTACAAGATCTTCAAGGCCACCCAGTTAGTATGGAAACCCCCATGCATGCACACATAGACGCACAGACACCACACTGACAGCACTCGTGTGTACAGGCATGCAGTCACGGCCGGATATATGTAAATAGTGTGCACAGACACACCAGTGCAAGCATGCGCATGCGTTGAAACGCACATACAGATTTGTATGAAAGACTCTCACACACAACACGCACCAACACGCACACGCACACACCACACAGGGTGAGCCTGATTGTATAGATAGCAGTTATTTATCAAAAAACAAATTTCAAACCTACCAGATTTAGCACATATCATGCGCACACACATGCACGCAGGCAGGCACACATTGCAATTGAAATATAGATATATATAATATATATACCGGATCTTCAAGATAAGAAAAGAAGGCTGCCTAGAGTGGGATATGAAATCAATAAAACTTTCACGTCATTTGCGTATATAACCCATAGCTTAGTGTAAATGCATGTGAGAAATGCATGTCTCCGACCTCGTAGGATTTTTAAACACCAAGTCTCTTGAGATAGGATGATAAAAGCACTATTCCCATGGCAAAGCAAATAACTGATAATGTCTATCCTCCATAATGTTTGATTTGTGTGTCAGGAGGAGGAGGAGAGGACTCGGTCAAACAGAATCTTGTCTGTTTTTTTTTTTTTTTTTTGTTTTATTTTTTTTTAGCTTCTTGCTACACAGTTGACCGTTTCTTTTTTACCAATCGTCAAGGACCACAGGTATGAGAGGAAAGGGGCAAAGGAGAGGGGGTATAATGAATCAGTTCGGGAAATAATAAAGGGGAGTAGTAATTTCAAGGTGGTGTTATGAATGATCCAGCCATTTTGAGCTCCACGTGGTGGAGGAGTGCGCTATAAAATGATTCACTATTATATTATTTTATATTAACCGAGTGGGGGACAAAGCGGAAGCTACGCTAGGCTTAATTAGCAGTAGCCTCGCGCCGTTTGAGTGACACACATGACAGATAAAATGCGTCATTCCAAACTGTACTTCATTATAATTTATGACACAGTTTTACTAGTTCGATTAAGTTGTGGCCATTTGAAAAACCCCACAGTTCTCTAAAAAAAAATGTTGCATGTCGCTCACTTGCATCCTGGTTTATCCTTCCAAGCCATGGTTGCTATGGTTTCCCTCGCTGGTTGAGGAAGCAAACTTAATTTTCACGAAGTTCTCTCCCTACTTTTATTCGCTGCCAAAGACCTGCAATGCGTTTGTCATTTAAGAGCGTATGTGACTGTTTCTTCCATTAAAGCCATACATAAAAACACTAAAAACAAGATAGTTAGTTTTCTTGTCAGTTTCCTGGCAACGAGCGTAGATGCGTCATGCTGCCATGATGCGCCTAACTAAGAATTAGGGTGGACAGCATGTCCGACTTCGGCTGAAGAAATCTTTGTCAGAATTGGAAAAAAGAAGGCGGAAGAATGGACCAGAAAGGCAGAAAGATAGTAGAAAACAGTAAACAAAAGAGGAGTGGACAGATTAGAGGAAGTTACAAGCATGGAACTTCAGGAGATGGGGGAAACTATTGTATGAAAGACGAGACACACGCGCACACGCTGCGCGAACACACACAAACACACGCACGCACACACACACACACATACACATACACATACACATACACATACACCCACACACACACCCCATACAAACCCACACACCACCCACAAATACACACTACACACACACACCACAAACAAGATACTTTTCGCAGGGGGGGGGGGGGGGGGAATGGCTCTATTTATACCTGCAAACGAAGTGCAGCGTTCAAGTTTGTGCGAGGTGGCAGCCACTATCGGGGAGGAGGTGTCCCTGCCGTGCTGAAGGGCCCTGATCCCATTGGGGGCCCCCTTGCTGAAGGAAGGGAGCGGCGGGGCCCTGTCGGGGTTCCCTGAGATGAGATGGTGATGCAGGCCCGGGCCAGGGCGGGGGAAGGGAGAGGGACCCTGCACCTGTTCCAGGGGCCACCTCACAATGGCTGCAGCTCAGGTAGCGAGGATTAGGACTGCTTCGTTCATATGCCCATGGGCATGGCGTGCTCAGCTGTTCAAGGATGTCCGAAATCAGAAATGCGAGGATTTTGTTATTGCGGAGCGGCGTCGCCCGTATTATGAATAATGTGTTGAAGCAGGAATTTCCGATTTATAAAGGTTTTGTCGGTTATCTCAAGGGTGAATATAAAAGAAATGGATGCAGATCAATATTTTACATGCCTTTACCAGGAACTTAGTATTTTAGGATTGTTAAGTCAAGGTGTTAACGGGGCAGCCCCTGAGACCCCTTGCAGGATTTTTGAATTTCCCAGGATCTGGTAGCAAGGATCCCGTTTGATGTCACCAGAAAAGAATTCCGTTTATAAAAAATAATTTGTCAAACAAGATCTTGGTGTGTCTACTGATTTTCAAACACTTTAAAATAAGAATGTGTATAAACTGTGGAAAAAAGCAAACTGAAATCCTTCATAAATCAATTTTGCTTTCACAAAAAAAGGGCCTTTGGGGGGGGGGGCCCCTAGGGGGGCATTACCCTGGACGGGCCAGGTACTTCAGAAGAGGGAAACTTATCGATACAACGACTACCAGTATCCCCACAGGGGTGCTGATGTATAGGAAAGGGTTCAGCGCATACGGCTTTTTTATGTCCAGGTCAGGGTTATCAATGTCGAGTCCTTGATGTTGTCCAAGTTTTTGTCTTCAAAGATAAAATCTACCATGG
>CM065705.1:34810065-34820084 GCA_017654935.2 Phymorhynchus buccinoides | reverse complement strand
AAACTTTAAGTTCGACCAAAACAGTCTACACCATCCTCACCCTCTACAGTACCCCTGCTGTCCCGCAAGGATCTCAACTGTGGCTCGCGCACTAAATGGTTAGGTTAGTTTAGGTACATCATAGTCACAGAGGCGTCTCTGTGAAATTCGGGTTGCTCCCACCTGGAGAGCGCGTCGCAGCCAGAGGCGCGCCATTACAATTGGATTTTAGGGGGGAACAGGTTTGCATGCGATTTTTGTGTGACTAATGAGGAAGAAAGTGACGACAGCTATAAAAAATAGCAGTTGCGTGGCGGCATTTTCGGCTTCCAGTGACCTTCCTTGCCTTATTTGAGCTAATGACCTTCAGTTTCCGAACTCGGCCTAGATATTCTAAATACCTACCCGCGTGCAAAATCCTAGCCTCCTATAGGTCCCTCCGTTCAAAACGTTATCGTGTTCACGTAGTACAGTACAGATGGATAGTCAGAGAGTCAAGCCAGGAACCAACAGACTGTCCTGAAAATATTCACCAGCTTTCGCCTTACGGCTGGTGGTTAAACAGAGCATTGTCTCGACTGTTCCTCTCCAGACGTTCAAATGACGATCTTTCGAAAGGGATTACTAGAGCTCTTCTGATAGACTACCTAAGCATGGAAGATGTTGAGATATTAAATTTCCACAGTCAGAAAAATGAGAAACCAGAAATGACAATCATCATTATATTAAAAGGCAACTGTCCGTCTGTCCGTCCGTCTGTCCGTCCATGTGAAACACAGAACGGGCCTTATAACTCCGCCGTTTTTCGACCAAATCGCTTCAAATTTGCTATCAGCCCTAACGTGGCAATGGCAACGGCAACCAAGGTGGCCGTGTCATTTGCGCGGCTTGGCAAATGTGCGAAACGCGTATCCACCGGCCTCTCGGCGCCCATATCTCCAGTATTTGTGGACGGATTGTCTTCAAATTTGGAAGGTAGATGACCGGGGACAGTAACTATTCTGTGTGCCAAACTGGAAGCGAATCGATGTATAAACGCGCGCGATATGCGCCGCTTGACCTTTTCACAAACCGCGGCGAAACGAGACCCGACATTGACTCGAAATTTGGAACGTGCATGACCAGGGATAGTGACTATCTCGGTGCACAATTTCAACATCATCCATTCATAAACGCGCGCGATATGAGCCAATTTACATTTGCGCAGATCCCGGCATTTCAAGCTGTCCACAACAAACAATTTACACAGAAAGAACTCAGTACTGCACGCGTGCTGGCAAGAAAAGGGTTGGAGAGCGGAGATTACTTTAGCGAAGTACAATATCCCGCTATTCACCGAGTGAGAGCGGAGATTACTTTAGCGAGGGACGGGGTCGTGGAATGGGATGAGAGAAGAACATGGAAGGAGGGAAGAGAGGGAGAGAGACAGTAATCGCCAAGAATAATATAATATTATTTCGCGGACCTGGCGAAACCGGTACTCAGCGTTACCGGTACTTGGCGTTACCGGCACTAGGCGTTACCGGTACTAGGCATTGCGGCTAGTCAGAAATGAAAAGAAAAAGTTAAAAGTTAAAACACACACAAAAAGTATAAACAAAACATATAACTCAGTGACGTTCTGTTGGGCTTTGATCAGAAATCACAATCATATTACAAAGAAAAAAGTAATTTTTTTTTACATCGTTTATATCCCCGTCAAAAAGTCAAAAAGTTAACAAAAAAAGGTATGTTGTTGTTGTTGTTGCCTGTCTGTCGTTTCCG
The DNA here is from genome assembly GCA_017654935.2 of Phymorhynchus buccinoides. NCBI lineage: Eukaryota > Metazoa > Mollusca > Gastropoda > Neogastropoda > Raphitomidae > Phymorhynchus > Phymorhynchus buccinoides. The sequence goes on along the minus strand of CM065705.1, from coordinate 34,818,341 downwards.
ACAATGACTGCCAGATAGCAGAGAGGGGGCAGATACTATTCTGGCGGGCTGGGCTAGAATTAGTTTATTGTGGAGATGCCTTGCCCAGGGTGCATCCCCACTCTCTCTGCCAAAGGGATTTGAGGACGAGAGTTGGCGTTGGGGAAGGCCCCCAAAGGCCAACCAATCCCCTTGGCTGCAGCACCAGAGCCCCTGTGACGAGGTAATGGGTTAAAAGGCTAAGTCTCTAGGGAAGACTTTAGATAATTTGCCTTTAGCCCACTTCTCTAGGGTATGGGAGATGAGCAACTTTCCCGGCCCCTTTTCATCTAATAAATTTATATTTGTGCCCGGGTTCTGGCTCGTCAGATGGTTGTAAGAAATACAAGTGGTTGAATTGCTCTAAATGGCAGACAGAGAGAAGTAAGGTTTTACATGAAATTACAAGACTCCCACTCTCATCAGTCTGACCAAAGGGTTCAGGATTATTTGACACTTGTATTTTATTTACTCCCAAAATCTGCATAAGATTATGCAACAATAATAATAAAGCAGCTCAATGGCGCCAAAACAAAATATGGATAAAAACACAATGAAATCCGAAAGGATTCACAAGACTTTTGTCTTTCTATAAGGTTCGCCCCATGCCGGAAGGGTTACTAATTATATTCGGTGTCCGTAGGAAAGTTCAAATGATTGGCGCAGTCAGGTGGACTTAGCTGTTTGAAGTTCTGGGCTTGCTCGTCAGGTGAGAGTAGCTCCCAGTCGTTCCGGTTACGGCTTCGCGGGATGGCACGGTTCAAGCGTGGTCTCCTCGCGGATTCTGGGTGCAGGTTGTCTTGGCGACGGACCCGTCTTGGTGCTTGGTGGAGTCCGGGATGAGCATCCGGCCCACGATGCCCTGCTGATAATCACAGGAGAAGGTGGATGTAGATCTCTATGGCTTAGAGACAAGGGGCTTCAGTCGGCAGGGAATTAGTGAATCCCAACCGGCTTGAAGGCTTCCCTTGTACAATAGCACTACATGTAGTTAATAAATAAACTGAATTTTAGTTAACAAACTGAGATCAGTAAAACATAAAAGGTGATCAAGACAACATCACTCTCCATCCAACACCTGGAAAGGAATGGTATCATAAAGTGCAAGATTGCGGCCCATAGGTTTCCTACTAAAAATAGTGCAAGATTGCGGCCCATAGGTTTCCTACTAAAAATAGACAAAAGGTTTAGTAGGCATAAACTCCGGTTCTGGTACCAAAAGTGTTCAAGTCAAAAACACACACACACAAATAATCAGTGCACATAAATAGAATAGAATGTTTACCACTTCTTTTCTATAACATATCTATCTACTCCTTATTCATCATTGAACATAGGATCTAGATCAAAACTAGAGTCAAACACACAAGATCTCAATCACCTGCCATCAATAATACTTACTAGTGGGCTTATGATGACTGGTTGTGAGTGTTGCTCTAGCTACGTTTCAGCATCTTGTGTGACAACTTTTTCTCACCACTCCAATTATAGCCTTCACTTTCAAACAATGAAAGCCTGCTATTGGTGTATTACAGTCCACACGTCACAATTTGCTGTTCTAAATGTACTGAACAATCACGCGCCTATTCCATCCTTAGCACATTCCTGACATTCCTAACCTTGTGATTGAAAAGGAAAAACCGTGTTCAAAGGGAGATAACCTCGGTTGTCACTTTCTTGTGATGAGACGGTAGAAAAGGGGGGGGGGGGGTGAAGGGAGATAACCTCGGTAGGTGGTACGTGCTGACCGGGGAGACAAGTCGACCTTCAAACAGACAACGCCCTTACTCGGCGTTCTCTTTGAACGCGGGATGGCAATTAACGTGGCGGCCGGACAGAGAAATGAAAAGGAGAGGGGGGGGGGGGGGTGTAGATAAAGAAAGAGGGGTCGCGCGGGACACTTACGTCACAGCCCCCTCGTTCGAGAGTCATAGTCTTCCACGAAAGACTAAGCTGTAGCATGGTATTCCAATACTGTAGACATCATATCATATATAGTACAGCTCTCGTTTACTGTTGGCCCTTTGTACAGGCTAATGTCAATCAGTGATAAAAGCCATAGTACATGTGCCTAAACAAACAAACAAAGTATACACAACTTAAACTCAATGATGCCTTGCTTGGCTTTCCACTCAATGTTACAGAAATGACCTGTTCCAGGTTGTCTGGTGTGATATGTGATAAGGAGCTTTCTTCTTCTTCTTCTTCTTTGATCACTCAGACAGTTTCCTGTCAACATGAGCGCAGATGCGTCATGCTGCCGTTATGCGCCTAACAGATATCAAACCAAAACGTTAGACGCTCAAATTGTTAAAGGCCCCACTACACATTAACTCCCTCGCCACCAGTCATTTTCCCCCCCCCCCCCCCCCCCCCGCAAAAAATACCATTCAACTTAACTAGATAGAGAAAAAGGTTGACCCAGACTGCAACTCTACCCCCATAGCTGCACATTGATAGGCCGCATGTGATGTGCCTTGTGGCTCACTGCGTCAAACGTCTCAGTCCACAGTGTTCAGTCCCGCCGGGAACAATGTCCTCATCTTCCTCATCCAGAAGTTCTCTCTTTTGAGGAGGGCCTCGACTGTTGAGGAGTGCACCTTCTCCACCGCGACACATTTCATGTTTTGTAGTGTGTGATCTGTCTGATTGAAGTGACGTGTTACGTGAGTGCCTGTGTTCTTGTTGATGTTTGATCTGTGTTGGTAGAAACGAGTGCGGAGTGTGGTTTTTGTTTGTCCAATGTATTGCGAGTTGTTGCATGTGTCGCAGTAGAGGAGGTACACAACATACTTGGAGTCACAGCCCAGCCTGTGCCTGATGCTGAAGGTCTCTCCTGTCATTTGACTTTTGAATGAGACCGTCTGCTGAAGATGTTCTTTGCAAATCACGCATTTCCCCGAGCACCTCCAGCATCCAGCATCAGGGACCGGTGGACTCGGCAGGGTTGAGGGCATCAATATGGACCTCAAAGATTTGTTACACCGTTCTGCCAGGAGGGGGGGGGAGATCTGGGACCGCTTGTCGAAGCCGTGGACTTGAATGGAGTATTGGCTGAAGTTCACTCAGCCAGCTGCGCAGCGGTGGGTTGGCTGAGTGGTGGGTGACCACCAAGGGTGGGCGTTTGCTGGTGGACTTTGGTTTGTACTGCAGGGTAGCACTTCGTTGGGTGTTCTTCGCCCTGTCAGCAGCCTCCTGCAGCACCTTTTCCGAATAACCCCTCTGCTTGAAGTGCAGCTTCATTTCTTCACATCTATATATATATATGGTGGAGTGGGAAGTTTGGCTTGTGCGGCTGTTATCTTTTTCTGTATTATTTGATTCATCTGTCCTGCACAGCTCACCATCTGATGGTGATCGTTGGTCTATAGGAGTTATTTCTTAACTATATATATATATATAATATATATATATATATATATATATATATAGATAGAGAGAGAGAGAGAGAGAGAGGAGAGAGAGAGGACTGAGAGAGATGAGAGGAGAGAGAGAGAGGAGAGAGAGAGAGAGAGAGAGAGAGATGAGAGAGAGAGAGAGAGAGAGAGGAGAGAGAGAGAGGAGATGTAGAGTAATCTGTCCAGCAGCTCGTGGCCTCTCTGGGGCAGGACTCAAGGGTTGGGGCCTGAGGGCTGGCCTTCAGGCTCAACAATAGAAGAGAACACAGGAAACCCGAATCCTTTAACCGCATCGTTTATTTTTCATTCAAAAGCCAATATTTCGCTTCACATTGAAGCTTCGTTAGGGCTGCAAAAAACATATCTGAGCATGACTGCACACACACCCGAGCTCCCAAAATAAAAATATATACACACACAGAGACAGTCTCTCTCTCTCTCTCTCTCTCTCTCTCTCTCTCTCTCTCTCTCTCTCTCTCTCTCTCTCTCTCTCTCTCTCTCCCTCTCCCTCTCCCCTCTATTCACCCTCCTTATCCCCCTCCACATCATCCCCATCATCAATCAAACCAAGCATCGTCGTCGTTCAAGTCGTCATCATCCCCATCATCAATCAACCAATCATCGTCGTCGTTCACGTCGTCATCATCACCATCATCAATCAAACCAATCATCGTCGTCGTTCAAGTCGTCATCATCCCCATCATCAATCAACTAATCATCGTCGTCGTCAAGTTCACGTCGTCATCATCCCCATCATCAATCAACCAATCATCGTCGTCGTTCACGTCGTCATCATCCCCATCATCAATCAAACCAATCATCGTCGTCGTTCAAGTCGTCATCATCCCCATCATCAATCAACCAGTCATCGTGGTCGTTCACATCGTCATCATCCCCATCATCAATCAAACCAATCAATGATCGTCGTCGTTCGCGTGGTCATCATCACCATCCTCGAAATCATCTAAACGGCCGTACTGTAATAGGACGGTGCGCGCTGACCACAGCTGCCGTAGGACATGGTTTGACCGTCGCGGTGTCCGTGTTCTCGCGTCCTCTTCTTTCCCTCACCATCATCACCACCACCAACACCAACACCACCATCATCACCACCACCATCATCACCAACACCAACAATGTGACCAACACCACCATCATAACCATCATCACCAACACCACCAACACCAACACCACCATCATCACCACCACCAACACCACCAACACCACCATCATCATCACCATCATGACGAGTCCCTTCTCCTCCTTCTTCTCCTTCTTCTTGCTGTAGTAGTAGTAGTCGAGCCTCCTCCTCCTCCTCGTCCTCCTCCTCCTCCTCCTCCTTCTCGGAGTGGCTGAACACGTGGTACAGCACCACGGCAGGCACAATGATCACCAGGCCCGCCAGCGTGAAGCCAGTGGTGACGGTCCACCGAGGCGACCACACCAGATCGTAGGTCACTCTCTCCGTGCGCACCAGGGTAAAGAAGAGCGTGGCCAGAGGGGTGACCATCGACTGGACCACCACGGCCATCAGGGACCCTCCCCCGGTGGACCGCTGAACCACCGCGTACTGGAGGAGGGTGCACACAGTGTAGCCGCTGATGTAGACCCAGCCTGCAAACGACAGTCAGGTCAAATGGAGAAGGTTCAAAGGCGTGCAACTAAATTGTTAAAAGAGTGTAAAAGACATGACCTATCCAGAGAGGCTAAAATATCTTAATTTACATTCTCTAAAAAGTAGAAGGTTGCGAGGAAGTCTAATTCAAACCTACAAAATGTTCAACAATATTGATGATGTTCATGTGGATACTTTCTTTTCAGCCCCACAAATCACTATCACTAGAAAATCTGATGGCAAAAGGTTTGATCAAACATTGCCGTACTAACAAAAGAAAATGTTACTTTACTAACAGAGTTGCTGTTTACTGGAATGATCTTGACACTAACATTAAGTTTGCACAAAATATGAATACTTTTAAACAAGCGCGGATTCGCAATCGTTTGTGGCGTGCGACAATTTTGGACCGACAGACCGACAGACCGACAAAGTGAGTTATAGGTTTGTGGCTTGTGCCACAAACAAAAATCTTCTGGACAATCTTCCTAAATTTCAGACACTTTTTTGTGATTTTGATTGATTTGGTTTTTTTTTTTAAAACTTGCTCAGACCAAATAAAAACAAACACAAAGCCATTTCATATTGAGGGGACGTTTAATAGGCCGCGAGGCCTAGGCTGATGAAGCCTGTCCCTACTTACCTACCTACCTACCTACCTACCTGCAGCGGGCAGGTCGTGACAGCTGGGCTCAGCAGAAGCGCTGAACCGGAAGAGACAGGTCACCCTCTCTCCGGATGCGAGTTCCTACTCTTCGACGCTTCTGGACTGTTTAGGTGGGATGGGGGGGTGGCGGGGGGGGGGGGGGGGGGGGGGGGGGGGGGGGGAATAAGTTGTGAGTGATGTGGAAGAGAAGAAGAAGAAACATAAATTATGTGTTACTGTTTCTCAAAGTACATACATTAAAGGGCCACCCTGACGGATGAAGTTTTTGTAAGAAACACGTCCAGATCACCCAGGAAAACACCCTTTACAGAGATTGCAACACTCACTTTGCTCTGGTTTCCTAGAAAGTCAAACCGTCAAATCGGCGATTCCTCCACTTGGCGGAGGTGCTGGAAGTCAAAATTATTTCACCCAAAGAGAATGGCCGCCAAATCGTTTGCACGAAATTTTCGTAATACAAGCCTTTTTTTTGGGGAGTTTGTAATGTTCTTTTTAAATTGTATACAGTTTATCAAAAGGAGTTTCGCTCACAACAGAGGAAACAGCTCCTTTTTTTTCCTTCTGCACTACAAAAAAAAAGAAAACGCTTCAACCACAATGAGTGTCCTGGGCACCACCCACCCCATCCAAAATGGCTACTCTCTCCGGCATCTCCGCCAAGGAGGAATCGCCGTTTTGAATAGACGGTTTGATTTCTAGGGAAACCAGAGCAAAGTGAGTGTTCCTGATCCTTGAAAAGGCTGTCTTTCTGGTGATCTCGACGTGTTTCTTGCAAAAACTCATCCGTCAGGGTCCACCTTTAAACACCATTTTTTTCAAGATTTCAAAACCCAACGGGTTTTTTTCTTCAGGAATGAATTACTAAAGGAAATGACTATTACGCAAAACTTTTACGGGTACAGGTGAACATTGATCGGAAAAAATTAAAAAAAACGACAAAATCGAGTGAGTGAGTGAGAAACATAATATGCACGAACTAAGGTAGTATAGCTGAACAGAAGTCATTCACTAGAGGGAGAACATTGCACACGCAAATTATGTGTTAGGCAGGGGCAGATCGATCTGGGGGTGGGGGTGGAGGGTCCTGGGTTTTGGGACATTGAAGATGACCTGCTGATGGCTCGCCAGAAAGGTCAAGATCAGCTGAAGACAGTTTGTAGAAGAAAAGTTTTTGGCTGGCATCGACAGGGTGCTCTCTTTCAGAGAAACATTGCAAAAAAATATATGATAAGCCTTTGACTTTCTCATCTCTCTTCGAAGTGGAGCAGAAGAGAACTGCAAAGAAAGTATTCCAAGCAGACAGGAAGTTCCTGCAGATTCTGGTCAATTCTGATGAAGCTGAAATAATTTTGTTCTTTCAATTTTATTTGAAAGGCTGCAAATCAGTGTAATTATGACTGACGGCATGAGGTCGTTTTTCGTTTCCGAAACGTGTCTATTTTCATCATTGTTTCTTACCTATCATTGAAATCAGTGTCATGTCACACACTAAATCGTCCTTATTTTCTTGAAAACAACTGGTAAGGACTAAAATTCGTGGAATAAAAGAATAGTTTCACTGTATGCAACATGTGGTGTGGCGTGACAGGCTTGCGTGGACGCCATTTTGAATAATTAATTATATCTCATGAACGACGCAAAACTGCTCATGTCAAATGGAAAAAATGGATTCAGCATACCTTCATCCTTCAGAAAAAGCTATTTGACACTTCTGACTCAGATTTGCTTACTACTCGTTAACTAAGCTGATTTCTCTTAAATGGAACCAGTCTACCCCTGGGCATTTCTCGGTTAATTCCATTTTTATCCGTTTTTGCCTTTCTTACCAAACATAAAGCTGTATTTAGGAACATTTTTAGCTAATAACCTTTTTGGAATACTAACCCTATCCCTAACCCTAACCCTACCCCCCCTATAAGACGGGAAAACCCAATGAACCACAACTGTGACAAATCGCGGTGTACTGCAATACATAGGGGGGGGGGGGGGGGCCCTATTAGATAATGGCCTAGGGTTAGGGATAGGGTTAGTATTCCAAAAAGGTTATTAGCTAAAAAGGTTAATAAAATACAGCTTTATGTTTGGTAAGAAAGGCAAAAACGGGAAAATAGAATTAACCGATAAATGCAGGGGGGGTGGCACATCTTGACCTTTACCCTGCATAACTAAATACGCAACTCTCACTCTCATCTCTTACTTTTCTCTTAGCACACAGTTCAGCTACATCGCCTACAGACAGATAGGGCATGTGATTTCTCAGAGTAAAGGCTGTAGAATACTTGATTTTTCCACTAGAGCCACGGATAATGAATACACATAACAGCTCAGATGTTTAACCATTTCACCGCCAAAGTCGCATTTGAGCACCACAGTGATTTAAAACCTATGTCACTAAAAGGCGTCAAATTGGGGTCTATTATCCAAAGACCCTATTATATTAGTTTTGAGAAGTAAGGATAGATCTTATTTTATGTATGTCACAGAAGAATCCCCAATACTGCAGATGGATTTAGTTCTCTACCCAGGACATTTAATGGAGATCTTTGGCTGAAATATGGCTGGTGATGAAAGGGTTAAA
>CM065705.1:34802565-34805065 GCA_017654935.2 Phymorhynchus buccinoides | reverse complement strand
ATTCGAAAGTGGGTCACAGCAACCCAGAAAAAAACCAAGGGACGTAACCGTGGCGCGTCACGGGTTCTTTAAGTAGCACTTCCGCGCAAGAGAGTAAAACCAAACCTTGAAGGCGGTGCCATAGCCGATGAGGTTTAACCGAGGCGTGGTCACCGCTACAGCTATCTGTATTAATTATAAAAAATCGGGACTTTACTGGTTTCGTACTGCCTTTGTATTACAAATGTCCCATATGTGTGTCTGATTCAGACCAAGAGGACGTAAAGCACCATTTTCGCTCGAGAGTAAAACCATAATGGCTGAACCAAATCATTTCAAATGTTACGCGTATTTAGTTTAATTATCCGTACACCAGATTCTAACATTTGATTGGATTCGTGTCATAAGCTTCAAGTTTTGAAGCAATAACTCAACAAATAACGCCCCCCCCCCCCCCCCCCCCTCTCCTCCCTCCCCCAGAGTTAGAGTTGCAAAGCGCGAATGGCTGGTACCCACGAGTCGTCATATCCGGCCACAAGGAGCGCCATATTATGGGAGACCGCCATCTTAGTCACTAACTTTTTTTGAAAAATGCCAGATCGATGCTGCGTATTTGGCTGTTCCAATTCGAAACTTATTTAACCCTTTCACCGCCAAAGTCGCATTTTAGCCCCACAGTGATTTAACACCTATGTAACTAAAAGGCATCACACTGGGGTCTGTTATCCAAAGACCCTATTGTCTTAGTTTTGGGAAGTAAGGATAGACCTTATTTTATATATTTCACAGAAGAATCCCCAATACCGCAGATGGATTTTGTTCTCTACCCAGGTAAATTTAATGGAAATGTTTGGCTGAAATATGGCTGGCGGTGAAAGGGTTAAATTGTATTTATAACATCTGGATGTTTTCTTTGCACATTTAGATGACATTTTCACTTTGCTTACACACAAATAAGGACAAAGATGGCGACACTTCCGCTGGAATGGTCGAGATGCGCACGCAGGTGGGGGGGAGCCATGCTCAAAAGTTGTTCAAATGGATGTGTCCACTCAAGCAGCAGTGCCTCCGGGCTTCCTTGACAACTTAAAGACCCACCAGATCACGTGTCAAAATCACGGGTTTCACGTGTTTTCCCTCTTAACCCTTCCAACGCCAGCCATTTTTTTTTTTTAGCCCCAAATGATCCAAAGCTGGAAAGAAATCTTGTTTTGACCAGGTCTCACTCCCATACAAATGCCCCCCAAATTCAAACCGAAACATCATTTTAAAAGAGCAGCCTCAATTTGAAGTTGGGTACATTTGTATGTGGGTCACAGCTACCCAGACAAAAAAACCAAGGGACTTAATCGTGGTGCATCACTGTGTCTCTAAGGGGTTCGTGAGACATCGTTTAAATGAGCTGTCTTGACAACAACAGTGGACTTACCCAAATTTGACACTTTTTGAGGAGCCACACTTTTCTGAATTTCAAATGTAGGGGGTAGTTGTTGTTTGTTGAGCTGTTGTGTCTAAAGTAATCCAACGAATACAATGAAACTCGACATTTTAGTACACAAATAATTGAACTAAGCATCGTGTCATTTTGAAAAGATTTGAATCATCCATCTTTATTTTATGCGCTTGTGATAAAAAGTGGCCCTCAACTTTTTGGACTGCACCTCGATTCAGCGCCCTTCATTGTAACCTCGTTTCAGCGCCATTTCAGTTTCGGCCAAGATTTCAATGTTCAATTTCAAAGTATAGCAGGACGCTGGTGTCAAACGTAAAAGACATCATTCCATTTTGATCAATGAACCCTAACCCTAACCCTATCCCTAACCCTAACAACTTACTTTACTTCGATATGAACGCTCCCGGGGACTTGTCGGCGAGTAGCGCTGACACGAGGTGAAATCGTGCAGCCAAGCGTGACTGGCGCTGAAACGAGGTGCTCCCACTTTTTGCGCCTAGTATATTTTGCGGTTGAGGAAAGAATACTTCTACATTCAATTATTATCGCTTCATGTGGCGGTACCATAGCCGATGAGGTTTAACCGAGGCGTGGTTACCGCTACACCTATCTATATTGTTAAAATCTCGGGACTTTACTGGTGTTGCACTGCCTCTGGGCATTGCAGCCAGTATTGTTCCCACCATCTTTGTATTTACAAATGTCCCATATGTGTCTTTGACCGAGAGGACGTAAAACATCATTTTCATCAATACTTCTACATACCCTAAGAAGAGATTTGTTTACCGTCACGAGCTTTGAAAAACAGAAAAAGAAAAAAAAATAGTCGCATTGTCATGAGATTGTTTGTTGCGTCTTCAGAGACTTCCGAGGATTGTTTTTTTAGTGCTAACAAACTTTTTGGCAAACATAGCCGTTTCACAAACTCTTTTTTCTCCCGATTGTTACGGAACGTTTGAGGTGCTCAGTGTACAGAAAACCTGCGTGGACCGAGTCTGTTTACACTCTCATGGACACTAGAGTTTGCCCGCTGGACCCTAAAGCTCATTTTAATTGTAATTGTAGCTC
>CM065705.1:34695065-34797565 GCA_017654935.2 Phymorhynchus buccinoides | reverse complement strand
AACACACACACACACACACACACACACACACACACATGCTCATTATTCATCTTTCATTCAGTAAGCCATAGCAACTAAGTTGCACGGACTGACCACATACACCAACACACATACACAAACGTTAGAGGATGCACATACCAGTACACTCACACACGACGTACGCACGCAGACAAACACACACACACACACACACACACACACACACACACACACACACACCCTCAATAAAGATGATTTTGACTTGACTTGACTTGACACATACGTACAGAATTTGTACAGTAACTGCCCAGTAACTGCCAAGATGTGAAAATGTTGAGAGTAATCCACAAGTTAGGAGACGCCAAGTAGTGTAACACAATCCAGGTCAAAGGTCAAGATCAATGCCGCAGAACATGGGTCGTATCTGCTTCGTGTGAATAGTCTCCAATAAAAATAATGGTCATCATCGGTGCCAGCTCCAACGAGTTCCAATATCTACAGGGCTTTAGAAAAAAATCTGTGAGTACTTGATTGGCAACTGGTAATTAAGGAGTTAGCAATGAAGGTCTGATTTAATCAATCAATCGGCAGTTTTCGCCCAGTAAGACCTGATTTAATAAATCAATTGGCAATGTTCACCCAGTAAGGCCTGATTTACTTAATTAATCGGCAGTGTTCGCCCAGTAAGGCCTGATTTAATAAATCAATCGGCAGTGTTCGCCCAGTCAGGCCTAATTTAATAAATCAATCGGCAGTGTTCGCCCAGTAAGGCCTGATTTAATAAATCAATCGGCAGTGTTCACTCAGTAAGGCCTGATTTCATTAATCAATCGGCAGCTTTCGCCCAGTAAGGCCTGATTTCATTAACTAATCAATCGGCAATATTCACCTTTTTTTTGCTAACCCCCACCAAATTCTCTCTATAAAAAAAAGAAATTCGCAAAGAAGCAATATTTTGATATGCTCAATTCAGTTCTTTCATAATGATCATTGAATTGAGTGTGGGCACACACACACACACACACACACACACACACACACACACACACACACACACTGATTAAAAAAAAAAGCATGTATGTTTGCTTATTCAATGTCTGTCTTTAAATAAAAGTTTGACTTTGACTTTGACTCTCTCTCTCTCTCTCTCTCTCTCTCTCTCTCTCTCTCTCTCTCTCTCTCTCAACCCATCCCAACCCATCCCATCCCAACCCATCCCATCCCAACCCATCCCAACCCATCCCAACCCATCCCATCCCAACCCATCCCAATCCATCCCAACCCGTCCCATCCCATCCCAATCCATCCCAACCCATCCCAACCCATCCCATCCCATCCCATCCCAACCCCATCCCATCCCGTCCCATTACCTTTCCGTGTTTCAGCTCCTTCTCAGACATCACGATGACTACGCACAAAGGCACGTAACTCAGACCGTACAACAGAGGCCAGACTATCTGCCAGACTCCAGTGACAGCAGTAGCAGTAGCAGCAGCAGCAGTAGCATCGTTAGCAGTAGAAGTAGCGATGATGGAGTTTCGTCCAGACTCTCCCTGCCTGGGACTGTCATGCTCTTTGGAGCCGGGCAGGCTCCAGATCTGAGGCTCCAGAGAGATGAACAGGCCCACCATAATAATCAGCGTGCACATGGCCCGGCGAACACTCAGACCTGCAAAAAGCTTACCAAGCTGCAAAAAGGCAGCTAAAAATCGTAACAACGCAGTCTCAATTATTGTTCCCTTAGATCTGACAGAATGTTTCTCAATTATAAATAAAACATCTCATGAAAATGTTAAAATTTTAATGATGAACTCAGATGTTCAGTATTATCATAACTGTATCAAATCTAATAACAGAGACAATGAAAAAACATCACACAAACGTGTTACTTTTTCATCCAGGGAGATTCAAAGTTTAATCCATAGACTTTGTTTGAATTCATTTAAAACAAAATATTGTCATAATGTTAAATGTATGTGTGGTGAATCTATAAGTGTCAGTCGTTTACTAACTGTCAAAGAGCAAGAGAGCTCTTTAAGAATTCGGGTATTGACTGTTTTAATGATGGATCGACTCAATTAACACTAGCCTGTATATTAAATGATTACTCTGTCCTTGATTCCATGTGTAAATGTTTATTATGTAGTTCAATTACTGAATTAGTATTTCTTTTTAACCTTGTTTATTATGTTATATTCTTTAAATGAAGATAAACTTTATTTAATGGGGTGGGTGGGGTGGGGGTCATGATTACATCACTAACTTATTAGGCTTAGTTATTATATTCTTACATTTTCTCACTTACAGACACATCTACTCACAACTCAACCACACCAAAAAAACACCGCAATATAATTTTGTCTGAATCACTTTTAGTGGAAGGACGTTAAACTGAAGAACACACACACACACACACACACACACACACACACACACACACACACACACACACACACACTCAGACCTGTCGGGACACACCACACATAATATTAACAAGGGAGACTATCAATCTCCATGCAGAGTACCCTCAATATCCATGTGAATACAAAGCTCCATGAGCAGAAGTGACGTCAAAACACTTGTCCATGTGACGGAAGTTAACCCAATACCAATAGAGTCTCGCCCTCCTGGGCTCGACAATAATAATAATAATAATAATAATAATAATAATAATCATCATCATCATCATCATCATCATCACCATCATCATCATCATCATCATCGCCATCGTCGCAATTTCGTAGGAGGCGGGCCACGGCTTAGGCTGGCTTAAAGGTGCAGTCCTGCGGGTGAGCGATTGTTTTCGTTTTGCACCTCTGCGGTGGAACAGGTTTGGGGGGAAAGAAAATGGCTTCCTATCATTAGAATGGGCGCCATTTTCTTTCCCCCAAAACCCGTTCCACCGCAGAGGTGCAAAACGAAAACAATCGCTCACCCGCCGGACTGCACCTGATAGGGCCCTCCCGTGGGGATACCGGGGGGTCTTTCAGCAGAAATAGTTCCCCCTTCTTCTGGAAGTTCTATGCTAGTAACTTCCCCTACTCTATCACTCTCTTTGACTCTGCCTTTTCTCTTCTTTTTGCTTTCTGGCGTCTACTTCTTTCTGCCTTATTGGTCCATTCTCCTGCATTTTTTCTATAAAACCCTTCCACGTTTTTCCTTTTTTACAATTTATGACATGCCAGGTTTTTTTTTTTATTATTGTACACTGGCGTCCACGCGTGATACTTGCGCACTTGAGTGGGCACCTGTTGTCCATTCTGCAGTGCATATTTGCTTATATAGCCTTTCTTATGTATTTTAGCTTACTAGTATGTATTTGTTATCCTTTTTTACTGTTTTTTTAACCTGGATCCGATAAATGAGAGTAGCGTGGCTCCACATTTCCAGCACAGTGTGGACGTATAGGGTATAATAATGGAAGTGTCATGTTATGAATTGTACTACATTTTTTGTTTTCAGGTTTTGTACATTGCTAAGATTCATGGATTTGTGTTTTGCTATACGTGGTCGAACTTTATGCGGTGACAGTCCTGAGATAACCATAGCTGTTGACGGGACTATGACAGACTAACTAACTATCGTCGCAATTGTCGTCATCATCATTGTTGCCAAGTATCGCCATTGTCGCAATGGTCGTCATCGTTGCCAATCATCGCCGTTGTCGTCGTCTTCCGACGGTCATCGTTGCCAATCGTCATCGCCGTTGCCGTCATTGTTGCTGTTATCATCCGTGTCATCATAGTCGTCTTCGATCCACGCTGTCCCTTTGTCTTTGTTATTGTCGTTAGGATTCCTCTCTTATATAGAGGAGAATCCTATTGTCTTTGTGTGCAAATTATACTCCCCACCCCCCACCCCTACCCCCTCACCCCCGACATCATTGTCATTGTAGCAGTCACCAACTTTTGTCATTATCACCATCACCATCTACATCGTTGTCATCGTCTCTGTGACATCACTGGATAACTGGCGTTTGGGAAGTGGGGGAGGGTGGGGGAGGGGGCAGACTATATACTACCGTCGGCAACGGGCAGACCTGCGATGGCTTTTTGAAAACATTAACCACCATGCCTATCTATCAGTATCACCATGACAAATTACAACACACACAAAAACGTGTCACCAAGTGCACGATTGTTCCAACTTCCCTCCCAACAGCTAGCTAGTCATTGTCTGTAAACGGACTGACTTAGCAGTTCACGCCTTGGCATAGGGCTGTGTCAGACCAACTGACATAAGCTAGAACACCAAGGCTACATCAAAATGTTATATTCTGCATAGCTGTGCAGGGATTGTCTTTAGCCGTGACAAGCTCCTAGCATAACATCCGTCTCCAAAATCCTCCGAAGTCGGAGTGTGGCTGCCCATGTGGCGCGGGGTAATCAAACAACGGTCACACACGTAATGTTCTCATCCCTATCTGTTGCATTTGTACCGTAGTGTTCAAGTGCTTCGGCTTTGGGGATGATCCCTGGAGTCTTTAAGCCAGGGTAAAGACAACAACAAGAGCAACAACAACTTAGCAGTAACATCGGTGCAGTCCTAAGCATACCTTTACGCAGCCACAGGAGCCTAATGACAACAACGTAGGGGATCTTCCACGAGGACTGAATGCCCAGCAAGTAAGACGGCGTCCGTCCAGCCACACTCGCGAAGCACCACCCTAGAACGGTAAGCGAGCAAAGAGCACCCCCAACCCCCACGAAACGACACGAGCTGGGCGTGACCGGGACGAGGGAATACTCGGAACTGTGGATCATGCATTTGTACAGAACGTTCAAGGTCACCAGTTCGACTGAAGACAGGAACGGAATTTGTAACGCCGCGGTGTAAGGACTCCCTCCCGCCATGACGCTCGCGTTGATGTACTTGGGGAACGTGACGACGATCCACACCGAAAAGAAGACGGAAGCGCCGTACAAGGCGAACGTCAGAACGCTGCCCGAGCCCAATCTTTTCAGCTTTCGTCGTAGTAGTAGGCTTACTACATTCCACCGGTCGCTTGGTTTCTTCGGTAATAGAAGAGGCACGTCAGAACTGTTTCCGCCTGCCGT
Organism: Phymorhynchus buccinoides; assembly: GCA_017654935.2. NCBI lineage: Eukaryota > Metazoa > Mollusca > Gastropoda > Neogastropoda > Raphitomidae > Phymorhynchus > Phymorhynchus buccinoides. The sequence continues at coordinate 34,792,529 of CM065705.1, read as the reverse complement.
AGTAGTAAAGGTGTGGTCCCTAGTTTTAGAGAACAGAGGAGTGTTCTCTCCCATCTTCTCTCACAAGATACGAAGTTTGTAATTGAGTGAATTAAAGCAGGGTGCAATATTTCTCACAATATTTCTCACAATAAAGGCCTTGTGCTTCCTATCTCGCACGCTAGCTACGCTACCTAGCTCTGTCACGCTGTGAGCAAATGGGAGACCACTTGCGAAAGAGCCAGTGATTGCATCGTCGGACTTTGCCTTAATTTAAGTGCTCCTTCTCCGGAACAGCTCCCCCCTACCTGCTATGAGTGGGGGGAGGAGTCTGACATGCATGACTAGCACACAACATAGCTCTAGCTCTAGCTCTAGCTCTCTCTCTCTCTCTCTCTCTCTCGTCTCTCTCTCTCTCTCTCTCTCTCTCTCTCTCTCTCTCTCTCACACACACACACACACACACTCTCTTTTAGTAGTATTAGTTCGCTTTTCGTTTCATCTAGGGGAAGACGGGGTAAAAAGCGCATGGGCGGGTAAGAAGCCCACCCCAATTATAAATAAAGAAAATGTCAGTCAAATTTGCCCATGAGACGAATGCTAGACATTAACGTTCGTCTCATGGGCAAAATGAGACTGAAATTTGCTTCATTTCATGAAATAATTGGGGTGGGCTTCTTACCCGCCCATGCGCTTTTTACCCCGTCTTCCCCTATTTGTTTGTGCACGTTAACGGCAAGTATGAAAAATGGCTACTGTATGCCAATACTTTTACCGTTGTAAAATAAAGGTTCATTTCATCTCCATCTCTCTCTCTCTCTCTTTACAACCCTCCATCTCAAAGTCATTATTTTTTTGGCAATATTGTACTTAAACACCCACCTCATGTTTACGACCCTCAATCTCAAAGTCATTATTTGTTGGCAAACTTGTACTTTAATCGCCCCCATCATGATTACGACCCTCAATCTCAAAGTCATTATTTGTTGGCAATCTTGTACTTTAATCGCCCCCATCATGATTACGACCCTCAATCTCAAAGTCACTATGTGTTGGCAATCTTGTACTTTAAACACCCCCATCATGTTTACGACGCTCAATCTCAAAGTCATTATTTGTTGGCAATCTTGTACTTTAAACACCCCCATCATGTTTACGACCCTCAATCTCAAAGTCATTATTTGTTGGCAATCTTGTACTTTAAACACCCCATCATGATTACGACCCTCAATCTCAAAGTCATTATTTGTTGGCAATCTTGTACTTTAATCATCTCCTCATGTTTACGACCCTCAGTCTCAAAGTCTTTTTTTGTTGTTGCTAATCTTGTGCTTTAAACACCCTCTTCATGTTTACGACCCTCAACCTCAAAGTCATTATTTGTTGGAAAACATGTACTTTAAGCATCTCCTCATGCTTACGACCCTCAGTCTCAAAGTCATTTTTTCGTTGGCAATCTTGTACTTTAGACACTCCCCTCATGTTCTTCTTGTACTTTTAACATCCCCCTCATGTTTACGACCCTCAATCTCAAAGTCATTTTTGGGGCAATCGTGTACTGCCCCCCCCCCCCCCCCCCCTTAAAAAAAAAAAATTAATGTAAAGATAACGTCAGGTTTGAGAGATCAAGAGGGCTTACATGGGTGCTACTCTTTCAGTTTTACACTGATTTCAGTAGTTTTAATTTGACCAGAAACAGAACTTCATGTTTTTTCAATTCATCAAATAAAATACAAATTTAAGAGAGAGAGAGACAAATTTAAGAGAGAGAGAGAGAGAGAGAGAGAGAGAGAGAGAGAGAGAGAGAGAGAGAGAGAGAGAGAGAGAGAGAGAGAGAGAGAGAGAGAGAGAGAGAGAGACACAGAGAGACAGAGAGAGAGAGAGAGAGAGAGAGAGAGAGAGAGAGAGAGAGAGAGAGAGAGAGAGAGAGAGAGAGAGAGAGAGAGAGAGAGAATGTCTGGTTGACGGAGAGACCAAGAGACAGAGTCTCCCACAGAGACAGACACTAGAGAGAGAGAGAGACAGACAGATAGAGACAGAGACTCGTAGAGAGACAGAGACAATGTCTGGAGAGAGACAGAGACAGAGAGACAGAGACAATGTCTGGAGAGAGACAGAAAAGCAGAAATATAGAAATGTGTATCCTATCACCCCTTGAGTGGGGGTTTGTCCGTTTTTTCAGATAACGAGGTGGGCTTTTGTCCGGTGGGCTTTTGTCCGCGCACCAGTTTTCACATCCGTTCCTACTTTCTCATTTCAAGCATCTGTAAGCTGCACAAAATGACGTCAAGTACAAATTACGTCAACTAAGAAGTGTCCCTAACTTTAAAAGATGACGTAACCTGGGCCTGTATTCACGTTGAGATAGCATGAGACTTAGCATGATGCTAACTTAGAAGCTCTTCCAATGTCCTGTAGGATTTAATAGGACTTTTGGAAGAGCTTCTAAGTTAGCATGATGCTAAGTCTCATATGCTATCTCAACGTGAATACAGGCCCAGGCTTACCCAACTAAGGCCTTGTCTTCCGGGGGCGGACCTGCCGGTGCATCACCCTTCGCCTAATTACACTTCGCCTAACAACATATCGCCTAATCACATCTCGCCTAATTACACTTGGCCTAATCATTATCGAGTGTTTATCATATGTAACACTTCGCCTAACATTTCCAACAAGATCTTAGCGCTTTATAAAAATCGATAAAAGTATAAAAATGTCAGCATATTGATAAAACCAAGATAAGCAAACATTGCTTTTTTACACTCAGCCCTGAGGCAAAACAAAGGTTAACAAAAAATATTCCAAAAAATGAAGCGCTTGCGTAACAAATACGACTACTACAAAGCATTCAAGAAAAGTAAATATTCAAAAATAACATAACACAATACTATATACATCATCAATGTACAAGAGAGAGAGAGAGAGAGAGAGAGAGAGAGAGAGAGAGAGAGAGAGAGAGAGAGAGAGAGAGAGAGAGAGAGAGAGAGAGAGAGAGAGAGAGAGAGAGAGAGAGAGAGAGAGAGAGAGAGAGAGAGAGAGAGAGAGAGAACGAGAGAGAGAGAGAGAGAGAGAGAACGAACGAACGAACGAACGAACGAACCTTTTTTATTGAGGGAAAAGACTAAGCACTATACAGGCTTGTTTACATCCAGCCCTCATAAAAAATGAAAAAGGAGAAGAAAAAACAATAACCACCATTAACAATAAATGGAACATTTAAAAAAAGAATGAAAGTGAAAAAGCATGCACATACAAAATTCATACTTATCAAATAACCATGAAAAAACATCAAACACATTGAAATTAAAGTTACCCATTAGAAGCACGCACACACACACGCACGCACGTTACAAATGCACGCACGCACACGTACACACACGCACGCACACGCGCGCGCACGCACACACACACACACACACACACACACACACACACACACACACACACACACACATTTTATCTCTCTCTCCCCTCTCTCTCCCTCCCTCCCTCCCTCTCTGTCTCTCTCTTTTACACACACACACACACACACACACACGCGCACGCGCGCGCGCGCGCGAGAAAGAGAGAGCGCGCAAATTTAGAGAGAGAGAGAGAGAGAGAGAGAGAGAGAGAGAGAGAGAGAGAGAGAGAGAGAGAGAGAGAGAGAGAGAGAGAGAGACCAATACACCCTGTCGGATGTAACCCAAAAGGGCGCATTTTGGCAAATGACGATTTGGGCGCATAGCCCAAATGAGCGCGGGCGGTCGTATCCTATATGAGAGCGTATCTATCCCAAAGACTGTATAGGGGGAGATAAGCATCCGGTCTCTTTTCCCTATATGAGTAGTGAGGACAGAAACACTGGTTATGTCCCTTTCAAACAGGACACATTTTACACGTCTGATTGGCCAGTTGAATTCTCCGTTCAAGTTCCAGTCTGAGTTTTTGGATAGCCTCCACTGTGAAAAGTGTAGGGGAAGACGGGGTAAAAAGCGCATGGGCGGGTAAGAAGCCCACCCCAATTATCTCATGAAATAAAGAAAATGTCAGTCAAATTTGCCCATGAGACGAATGTTAGACATTAACGCTCGTCTCATGGGCAAAATGAGACTGAAATTTGCTTCATTTCATGAGATAATTGGGGTGGGCTTCTTACCCGCCCATGCGCTTTTTACCCCGTCTTCCCCTACTGTCCCCACTAACGATAACTCTATCAGCCCGGTTCGCCGAGCTCTTAAGTAATCCATCTTACCCTTTTAGAATATCTTTGTCTATCCTACAAGGCCGATATACGTATGTCCCAAAAGAGCGCATCTCAATCATAATTCTTTAATTTCAAAATCTACGAGAAAACACAGCACATAAAAGAATTCGATTTCATGAAATCAACACACATATGCGCTTTTTCTTTAACGCCTGACGCATTGACGTGAGTGTGTATGATTCCCCTTAAATTCCTTTTCCATTAAATTCCCTAACCCTAACCCTAATCCAAGAAAAAGTGTTTGCATTATGACGTGAGTGTGTTATTTCCCTAACGTGGTGATGTGTTGAATCGTGGACACGCGCGCTTATGGGATACGAGAATCTGCTACTATCTGCTAATAGACTAGAAAACACGCGCTCATATGGGCCATAAAAAACGCGCCTATATGGGCTATAAAACGCGCTCATATGGGCGAGCTCATATGGGCTATGCGCTGTTTTGGGAAGCTCCGACCCTGTCTCTCACTTTCCGTTTCACCCGAAATTTGAAAGTATTGACGACAAGGTTGACGCCTCCCTCCACGTACATGGATGCATCTATCCAAAATAAAAGAAAATCAACTGGAAGCCTGGGGTCCAGAGGCCGCTGGGGCCATGGCAGGGTACAGGGGGTCAGAGCGTGGCCCTGTTTCAGGTGGTTTAGGGGGCGATGAAGCAAAAATTGAATCATGAAAATATTTTAGATAGCTCTCCTGGCATTCAAAGAAAAAAAGTTTATAATTTTTATTTGAAAACACAATTCACACAAGTGTTTATTTGTAAGTGTTTGAACATTACAGCAAATAGGCCTACGCGAAGATTTGTTTGTGGACAATTTTAAAAAACAACAACTTCCTTTTTCATTTTTTTTTATTTTTAAAGGAAGCTCTCTTCTTCTTCTTCGCCTTAGGCAGTCAACTTCAACACGCTGAAGATTCTGCTGCACTTTAGGGGGTAGGGGAAGACGGGGTAAAAAGCGCATGGGCGGGTAAGAAGCCCACCCCAATTATCTCATGAAATGAAGCAAATTTCAGTCTCATTTTGCCCATGAGACGAGCGTTAATGTCTAGCATTCGTCTCATGGGCAAATTTGACTGAAATTTTCTTTATTTCATGAGATAATTGGGGTGGGCTTCTTACCCGCCCATGCGCTTTTTACCCCGTCTTCCCCTAGTAGCTAGGCTACGAAAAAAAGAAAGAAAATAAGTTCAGCAAAGATAGGGTAGATAGTGAGATAGGATGAAATATTATGGGGAAAAGATAGAGCCAAGATAGTCAGGAATAATTTAAGTATTTTCATACTCCGTTTGCTGTATGTAAAGGATAATAATTTTATGAAATAAATAGATTTATAACTTTAAGGAAATCAATTAAAAATGGGGGGGGGGGGGTGGGGGGGTGAGGGGGTGAGGGAAAGACGAGTTAAAAGTCGTACACGACCGTCAAATGCCCCGGTCTAGCCGGAGACACCCGGGCCCCGCATGATGCATGGAAAAGGAAAAAGTTGCATCCATGCTATAAACATATTGAAAATGGAGTCTGAAATGTTCGCTTTTTTTCACGTTTCTTTTGGGGGTAGGTATTTATTTTGTGTTATTTAATCTCATTGGTTGTTATCTTACCGGAAACCAAGCGCAACCAATCACAACTGTCCAATTCCCAACTGGGAACGAGTCGAACCAAAAGTTGTTTTTCTTTTTCATCTCACAATTTATTTGTTGTCCTGTTTTCATTTCATCAAAGTTATTTGATAATAAAGCGTTCTCCACACATATATTTAGACACTCGCGGTTCTTAACCCGAAAATAAACGAAGTTTTGCGATTGGTTTGAAAATACGTAGGCCTAGTCTGTGAACGAACGAAATTTTGACTCTGTCTGTGAGAGTTATCTTTTCTTTTATATACTCTTCTGCTTCATTATATATTTTTTTACTTAGTCATTTTTGCGACAGGCGAGCAGACAAGTATCGCAACGAAATGGCGACCAACACAGGACTTCCTTGGTCCGTGGCAATAAAACCGTTACTTTCGACATCTTACCCATCTTTTCCAAAGAGCGACATTCCGGAATTTACGAAAGCAGTCTTACGAAGGTAGGTATATTTAATATAATATTAGAATAGACGTTTCCATTCAAATAAAAATTGATGTTTCCGTTGTTTCGGTTTTGTGTCCGTCTGTGACGTCTCGATCACTGAAGAATAGTGTCTATGAGTATGAGAGAAGGAGATTCAGAGATTGAGACCGAGAGTTCCAAGTTACCCGTGTCTACGCACTTTATCTGTTTCTAAAAATTGATTCTTCACATATAATTTATTGCTTAGGCCCTATAATTTATGTAATTTATATAATAATCAAATGTCCTTGATCAGTTGATGTGACAAATCGTGCATAAAAATAAAATTCAACAAGTGTGTGGTCACCTGCTCAGCTAGTCTATGAATCAAACAGTTTTGCTGGTTTCGTTTTGCTCACAAATCAGAAAATGACCAGGATGATCTCCAAGGCCTTGGCTTGCAGTTGCAGTTGCAAGCAGTCGACTCCATCAACATCAAGTACCTTGGAGTGACTCTTACAAAGGAGCTGAGCTGGAAGAAACATGTTGAGAACATCTGCGTGCAAGCCAACAAGACAAGGCTTAGGCTTCCTGAGAAGAAATTTGAAAGTCAGCTCCCAAACCATCAGGGAGCTAGTTTACAAATCATTTGTTCGTCCTGTTCTGGAGTATGCGTCATCAGTCTGGGACCCTCATCAACAACAGGACATTGAGTGATTGACAGACTGGAGGCAGTCCAGCGTCGCGCAGCACGATTCGTCCTCAGACGTTTTAGGAACACTTCCAGTGTCACTTCCATGCTTGAACAGCTTGGAAATGCCCTCACTGCAGCAGCGTCAACTTTCCGCAAGGCTTGCGATGCTCTTCATGCTGTAAGAAGGGGAGGTGTGCATGGACATCCTGAAAGTGAAACCAAAGCTCACTCCAACACCAGCATGTCAGCGACGCACTCACCCACGGCAGCTCTCTCAGATTTACTGTCGAGTATCATATGGCATAAACTATGATAAAGCCTTTCAGAGAAGTTAAGCCATTTGTCACAATATTCTAGCTGTACTAGAAGCAAGAGTGGTCTGCCATTAAAATGCTTTTGCTTGCGAACCAAGCGATACTGATAGTTTTAGATATATACCCTTATGCTAATTCTAGCTTTTACAAAATGTAATTATTAGAAGCTGGTTGTTTTACTGCTTAAATTATTTACTCACTCGGGACTGACCGAATTATTTCCCCTTGTTCTGAGGGACTGGGCATTTGACTAGGTTCGGAAAACAATCACCCAAACCAAGTTATGAAGAATTGGGCATCGATATTTTCAGAAAAGATTAGCAACACCATGCACTAAACCAAATGATCGTTAAATATCAGATTCCATACCTTCGTCGTTTGTCTCCTATTAATGAAAACCGCTAACACTACAGTAACACATAGAAAGAAGGAAAATTTCACATTCCGATCTTTGAACCCCATCTACAGCCAAACTTGAATGTAATTTGTAAAGTCTGCAATTATTGGTTGATTTCAAGAGAGGCAAGGTCAAAGTAAAATAACTGAAAGTAGGTTTTGACGTTGCGCTTGAAAGCTGGTACTGTGGTACTGGTAGCACACCAGAAATCAAAACCTCTTGAAAACTCTCATGAGCCGGTTCAGGCTCTTTCGTCCTTAACGGTTGTGCAAGCCAGATCCGGCTCATTTAGTCCTGAGTGAATTAATGAAAAGAAAGAATTGAAAAAACAAAACAAAAACACCTGTATGTTTGTTGCAGTGAGAGGGACATACTAGAACACGATGACGAGTATGAGCCGTTCTACTCCTCCTTCGTGGCCCTGTCTGTGCACTTCCTCAGCACAGAGTGTAGTACCTGTAAGTTTATGTGTGTGTGTGTGTAACTGTATGTGTGTGTGTATTTTATTATTTATTTGGTACATGTGCTTCCTCAGCACAGAGTGTAGTACCTGTAAGTTTATGTGTGTGTGTGTAACTGTATGTGTGTGTGTATTTTATTATTTATTTGGTACATGTACTTCCTCAGCACAGAGTGTAGTACCTGTAAGTTTATGTGTGTGTGTGTAACTGTATGTGTGTGTATTTTATTATTTGTTTGGTACATGTTGTACTTCTTCAGCACAGAGTGTAGTACCTGTAAGTTTATGTGTGTGTGTGTAACTGTATGTGTGTGTGTATTTTATTATTTATTTGGTACATATACTTCCTCAGCACAGAGTGTAGTACCTGTAAGTTAGTGTGTGTGTCACTGTGTGTGTGTGTGTCACTTCTTCAGTGTAGTACCTGTAAGTTTTGTGTGTGTATGTGTGTGTAACTGTATGTGATTTTATTATTTATTTGGTACATTTCCTCAGCACAGAGTGTAGTACCTGTAAGTTTTTGTGTGTGTGTGTGTATTTTGTTTTTTATTTGGTATGTGCACTTCCTCAGCACAGAGTGTAGTACCTGTAAGTTTGTGTGTGTGTGTATTTTGTTTTTTTATTTGGTATGTGCACTTCCTCAGCACAGAGTGTAGTACCTGTAAGTTTGTGTGTGTGTGTGTGACTTTCACAAATAGTGATACAGCCCACACACACACACACACACACACACACACACACACACACACACACACACACACACACACACACACACACACACTTTGTGTGTGGTCGCGCGGGTGCGTGTGTGTGTGTGTTCATGCATCTGGGTGAGTGGGCGTGCGCGTGTGTGTGTGTGCGGGTTGTGTGTTCGTGCGTCTGTCTGTGTGTGGAATCGCGTGTGCGCGTGTGTGTCCTGACAGTGTGGTGTGGGTGTGCAAGGCTACTTCGCGTTAGCTCTTGGTCTTTGGTTGTTTGTTTTCTTGTTTAATATTTATTGTTTAATGTTTTCTTTTTAATCAATGTAAGTATGTTTGTAAAGCACTTAGAGCCCTTACTGATAATAGGCGCTAAAAAATATGCATTGTTATTATTGTTATTACACAGTCTGTGTGTGTTACTAACTGTATATCACTATTTTTGTGTAAAAGGGTTTGAAAATGTGTGCACACGCACATGATGCAATGCTTTCTTGCTGTATCAATTTATGCACATGATTGGGTTTTAGGATTCTGATGAAATTTCGTTTGTGTATGTAATAAATTTATATATGTGTGTGTTCACGTGTCTGAGGTAGTCATGTATAAATAATTCATTCATTGGCTTGGCTATTATTGCAAAAAGTTCTCTTAAATGCTGGGGTGTTGTGGTTTTTTCCAGTGTCGGGCCCCAGTCTTGGCCAGACGGCAGCAGCATGCAAAGTGCTGCTTCAGTTTCTCATTCAGCGAATGCAGACCCGATCTGAGAGCTGCACTATTTCACAGGTATGCATGCATGGCTTAACTCTTAGCGTCCTATACCGCACCGATCCGCACCTCACCGTCAGTCCTAAACCGCATGAAAGCTCACCTATCCACGCACGTTGTTTAGTCATATTGCTAAGGAAGTGGGAACTCTCTAATGCAGAGAGGAAGCTTTAACGACAGCCGGAAAGCATTCGACTTCCTGTTGCAATGGCGGCCATTCGCATGGAGGTCGATTGAAGTCTAAATTTGATCGATTTTCTTCAAAACATTTTTGAACAAATTTTTTTCATCAAAATGGCGGCGTTCCGAACGATGGATGACGATGTTATCGATGTTTTTACCGATAACTTGTGTGCCAATCATGCTTTTGGACTTAGTTATAGGGGCCAGAGTGAAGTGACTGTTGAGACTCATGCTAGTGCAGTGCCTACTACGGTTAACTTTGACTATCGATTGGCAGAAAATCAATCGAACGATTCCGACAACTGGTCATCTGCCGAGCATTCGGACACTATTTTGGACAGCGAATTGGACAGTTTTAATGATTTTTATCGGACTTAGAGTGGTTTAACACTTTGTAGTTTGTACAAAGTATGATAGAGATACTTTTCACATGAAAACTTTGATCGCGAATGATCGGCAGTAAGACCGACGGGTGTGCGTAACCGAACATAATTTTTACCTGTTGATTGCATCACCAAAATACTACAGAAAGGCAAGTACTAAGTTTATTTTGTGCTTTTAGTGTTTCTCTGATCATATAAATGACTTGTGCTTGCAACGTTTTAATAATAAACACACCACACATTGTTTTTTAACATCTTTGTTGAACACATTTTTTTTTTTTTTCGTAATAATCTATCAAAATAAACAAACAAAATGTCAGATTGGCAAAAATAACATTGTCAACACTGAAAACTTTATCATACTTCATAGCAATATTACTACAAAGTTTTATTAACTTTTATTCACAAATGATTTCAATATAATATTTTGAATAAGCATACCCATTTCTTGCTCATTCTGCCAAATCCTTACAGGATTGTGGGCTTGACTCTGCCACTTCCTTATAGGATGCTAAGAGTTAAACTACTAAAATTAGTACTAAAATTCTAAAGGACCCTCTAAAAGAATGTGCAGGGGTTCCCAGGGATGCACTAGACATTTTTTTTTTAACATTCGCAACGCCATTGGGACCCTCTATCCCGCCTCTAGGACTCTCTATACGGTAAGTGAAGGAGTCCCTGGGACCCCTTGTTTTGCGGGACGATTGGGAGCCCTGGGAAGGAAATCCTTTTTTTTTTAAATCGGTACAGACTGAAATCCGTTTTTTGAAAAAAATTCAACAGCAAACATTTTTTTTTTAAACAGAAAAAAACGGCTTTGCAGTAAGCGAAAACCTGATTGCTGCATAGAAACGGGTTTTGGTTTTGTTTAACGGAAACGGAAGTGCTTGCTGGTCCGTGTCCTGCCAAATGTAAACCCCGTAGCTAGAATGTTTTCCTGTTGACCAAGAGGTGAAGCGCCCCCCTGACACCCCAATAGGGGACCCCGGCGGGGCCTAGGCAGCCCCTGGACCCCTGCCCCATTTCCTATTTTTGAAAATCGTCAGGTTTAACCCTTGTACATGTGAAGTTATCTTTCTTTTTTATTTTATATTGATAAATTAAGCTGCTAGAAGCATTTGAAATGGTTTTGTTTTCTTTTTTCTTTCTTTCTTTCTTTTTAATTTTGCTCAGAGTTAATTGGACAAGCTTGTTGTAGTTGTTGCAAAGCAAAGTTGAGCTTTTTTGTATTGGTCCTATAAAATAACAAGCGCAAAATCGCAATAGTTTGTGGCACGCGGTCTATTTTTACCACTCCAATCATGAGTCACCTCCCCTGGCTTTTCAATCATTTTAATCTGTAAACCAGAATGTTATCTCTGCACCATTTCGTAACTTTTTATATCTTTTGGAAAACATTTAAAACTATGTATCCTACTTATGCTCATCAAAAGAAGCACCGCATACTCGTCGTGTCTGTTGTAGTGTCTGTATTACGTATGTTTATTATTTTGTACGCTTTTAAAATACATCATTTTAAAGAGCGGCCACAATTTCAAGTGTAGCCTCGATTTGAAGTGCGACAATTTTGTCAAAATGTGCGACAATTTTGGACCGACCGACAGACAGACAGACAGACAACAGACAGACAGACCGACCGACCGACAAAGTGAGTTATAGGTTTGTGGCTTGAGCCACAAACAAAAAAAATAATGAAAGGTGGCGCTGCTCTTCTGGCAACACGCTCTCCAGGTGGGAGCAGCCCGAATTTCGCAGAGAGCCTCTGTGACTAGAAAATTCAAAATATTAAATAAATTTTAGTTTGAATGCAAGCTTTACTCTTGAAAGTGCAAACATGAACTTGTAATTGATGTAGTTATTAACCTGTATGATGTGTATGATCACTATCGGTGTGCTTGCTTAACCAGCCGGGAAGCGAATGCTGGTTATTAATGTTTTCAGGGCCGTCTGTTTGTTCCTGGCTATCTTCTGTCTGGCTGTCTTACTCTTAGTATCTATCTGACTGTGTGAACACGATAACATTTGAACGGAGGGACCTAGGAGGCTCAAATGTTGCATGCGGATAGGTATTTAGGATATCTAGGCCTAGTTCGAAAATGGTCGTTGGTGAAAAGGCAGACCTGTTTACCATCCCGATTTTGCCGTAATTTTTACGGGGGGAAAGTCAAATTACGGCTACGAAAGAAAAAAATCCTAAATATAAAAAAACCCCACTACAATTGTGTCGGTAAGCGAAGCTTTTGAAACGATGCGGTGAAAAGTCATTTCGCGACATTTCCTTTTCTGTTTCAAAATGGCGTCCAAGCGAGTGCATTCCGAAGCTTCTGTATCTTCTGGTCGAAAATCAAAAGAAAAGACATCAAAAGTGGCACAGAAATTCCGGGAAAGTGACCTAAAAATTCCAGGAATACGTCGTTCAGCACTAGGTGACGAGCATGTGTTCTGTGCAGACCTGTTTACCCTCCCGGTTTTGCCGGAATTATCCCGGGAATTTGCAAAAATTCTGGGTAAAATAATACATTCCGGGTGAACGCTGAAAATCCCGGGATTTCGAAAAAACGTCTATTATTTGTTTCCGTTTGTATGAAAAGATGCAAGGGTTGTAGTTTTGTGCCAAACATGTCGTCAGGCAAGTCAACCACTGGCGGCAAGCGCCATAAATCTTCGACAAACGACATCAGTGATAGGTGAAACGGCCAAAAGTGAAGCAGAAATTTTCTCAAAAGTATTTGAAAGTGCCAGGAATAACAAGTTCGCGTTTGGGAGACGAGCATGCACACTGCTAGTACTGCAACGTGGACTTCAAAATTTCGCATGGCGGCATAAGCGACATTGCGATGTGAATTCTGTTTGTTTTTCTGAAATTCCAGGTTTTTCTGTGGCAAATTCCAGGTTGTTCATTATAAGGGTAAACAGGTCTGGAACACTATAACATTTGAACGGAGGGACCTAGGAGGTTCAAATTTTGCATGCAGATAGGTATTTAGGTTATATAGGCCTAGTTCGAAAATGGTAATTGGTCAAAGGTTAAGGTCATAGTCACTGGAGCCGAAATTGCTGCCACGCACCTGCTTTTCTCCAGCTGTCAATAGTCCGCGAGCTTCAGTTGAGATCCTTGCTGGCGCAGGGGTACTGTAGACTGCGGGTGTAGATTGTATGATCGAGCTTTAGTTTCAGGGGTGTTTGTCTGTGTGTTCCTGCAAGGTCACTGGACCCGAAAATGCTGCCGCAGGGCTGGTTGATCTAGCGTGTTCACGCTCTAGTTTCTGTGCTGTGATTGTAGCTGATTCTTGAAGGTTTTTTTCTACTGGGTGGCATTTCTGTGACACTTTGTGATGCAGCTTTGGGCATTAGTTTGCCTCAGGGAACCATCGTTTATCCTGGTTCAAAGTCCTCTTGGTTTAGAGAGCAGGGAAGGAGTTACCTTCCAGGGCATGTACATATATTCACTTTAATTAACCAATTTCAACCCAGTTTTCGTGGATGGCAGTTGCCTCTTCTGCTATTTGGAGTTCATGGTTGAACAAGACTGACAAAGGCATATGTACATACACACACACGCACGTGCGGGCACATACCCAAGCACACGCACACTCACTTACTGAATCACTCGCATGTTAAAGAAGAGTCTCAGTCTGTCAGTCAGTTATGTCCTTGACATCTATTACAATGGCCTGTTTTTGATTGTTTCTTCATTTCATTTCATTGATAAAACTAAGCAAAGTATAGTCTGTGTTTCCTTCATTCTTTTTGCGTGGAAAACGCTAATTGTAATGGTTTGGATTCTAGTTGAGTGTGAAGGGGGACCGTAAATGTAGTTATCGTGATTTCGTTTCGGGTTGTTCCTTATGATAATTGCGTTGTTTTTTTCTGCTCAGATTTTTAACTTCTTTGTGAAGCGCTTAGAGCCCCGTAAGGAGAATAAGCGCAATGTGAATTGTCATTATTATTATTATTATTATTTCCTTCGTCACATCCTGTGTGGCTTTCTGTGGACAGAAGTACCTGATGATCCTGATCCGGGGGATGTGCAAAGGGGGCGGGTGCCTGTCCAAAACGGACGTGGTGACCTTCACCTCCATGATGAAGGCCTCCAAGCAGCCGCCCATCATCCGCGGAGACGCCGACAGCTCAGGTAAGGAAAATAGCTAACACAGACTGACACATTGACTGACTGAGAGGGGGAGGGGTGGGGTGGGGTTGCAGAGTATGTGCCTGAATTCCATTTTTTAAACTCTTCTAGTACCATGGGTGGGAATGTATTCGCCCAGTACATCATACTTCACTCCCACCAAGCACAAAGACATTCACTGCCAAGTGGCCTGTAAAGCAAGACATGCACACTCGAAAGAATAAAAATTGTTGGCAGTGAAAGGGTTAAGCCTATCCTTACTGGGCTCTGATTTGAAGCCTTGTAGTGACATGGGTGTTAAGCCATCATGGTGCTAAAAATGCAACATTGGCGGTGAAAGAGGTCAAAGTAAAAGTCTGGTTTTCGTTTGTCAGACTCGGCTGAGCCTACCACAACAACAACAGCAACAGCAACAGCGGAGCCCAAAGACAAGAAACTTCTCCTGCGTCTGGACACCGGCGCCAACCTCTTCGACCAACTCACCTCCGTCTTGGACCAGTCCGGCCCCGTTGCCGTCGTCGCCGCGACAACCACCAAAATGGACGCGACCCTCGAACCCGCGACCGCCGACCTCTCAGCAGCAGCTGCAGCGGCGGACCTCCGGTCATCGGAAGGGCCGGAAGACGCGCTGACGTCTCTGGCGCGGAAGAACACTGTGAGCCTGCTGCAGCTGAACGGGGCCAACCTGCTGGTGGACGCCTGCGGTCGTCTCCCCTTCCTGTCCAAGTTCCAGCAGCGGTACAAGGAAGCCCTGTCCGGCACCAGCTTCGTGCTGCCCGGAACCCTGGCCGAGGCCCTGACCACTAGAAACCTGTGAGTGATTTTGGTATACAGTGGAACCTCCCTTATAAGAACTTCAAAAATAATCCTGAATGAGGTCTTATAAGGGAGGGGTCTTATAAGGGAGGTCATTTTAATACTTACAAAGAAGGGAAATGTCTCAGAGAAGCAGGGAGGGAGTCTTATTTTATAATGGGAGGTCTTATACGGGAGGTACGACTATTATTTCCGTTTTTCCCGCCTTTCTTCGTCAGATACCAATCTCTGCTGAGCGACGTCACGGTGGTGTGGATGGCCTTCTCCCTGCCCATCGTGGAACCCCTGACCCCCAAGCGCCTGGAGCAGATCGTGACCTGCACGCTGACCTGCCTGTATGCCGCCGTCACCGTGGCCAGTGCCGACACCATCATCAGCATGGTCAAGCCGGCCACCTCCGCCCAGCCGGCCAGCAAGGACGAGGAGACGGAGGGCTATGGACGATCCATTGTGCAGAAAGCGGTAAGTTTAGCTTTAACCCTTTCGCCGCCAGCCATTTAAAAAATAATAATACCATTAATCTTCACTGGGTAGAAAAAAATAATGATCTGCTATACTGGGAATTCCTCTGTGACATAGGGCCTTGACATTAGGCTTATCTTGACCTCCCTAAATTAAGAAAATAGGGTCTTCAGATAACAGTTCCTGATTTGATGCCTTTTAGTGACATGGGTGTTAAGCCATTGTGGTGCATTAATGTGACATTGGTGGTGAAAGGTTAAGCTTGAAATAGTTTTTGCAGGCATGAAAGAATTCCGCTTTTCGCAGGAAATCCAAAAAATTCCGCTTTTTTCCAAAAATGTTTGTATAGAAGTAAAGGACCAATCTTGCCGTATTCTTATATTTACAAGTCTCTATTTCGTGATTCTCAAACTGATTAACCGGAAGTCGCTTTAGCTCACTCGCTTCAT
This sequence comes from Phymorhynchus buccinoides, assembly GCA_017654935.2. NCBI lineage: Eukaryota > Metazoa > Mollusca > Gastropoda > Neogastropoda > Raphitomidae > Phymorhynchus > Phymorhynchus buccinoides. The sequence goes on along the minus strand of CM065705.1, from coordinate 34,776,510 downwards.
TTGTGCTAAGGAAGGCGAAATGAGTACCTCCCGCTCAATAAAAGTAGCGATGTGAGCTGAAAATGTGATATTTGTGCCGACCAAATTTTTGGAATAGATTAGCCTCCTTCTCTGCTGAACAAAATTTCTGACGTTAGTTAGGTGAAAACTGGGCTTTTTGTTGTTGGTGGAATGTTGTGCTAATTTAAGGACAATAATATTGATGATATCTTTTTTGTAATTTTTTTTTTAATAGTTTGTAGATTAATTTATTTGTGTGTGCTTTTGTTATGTTTGTATAAATTAGTATTTAGAATTTTTATTTTACAGGAATGCTGGTTGATAATTTTGTGTGATTGTTGTGGTATTTTAAGGACAGTAAATAATTGCTTCTATTTTTTTTTTTTTTTTTTTTTTTGGGGGGGGGGGGTTTTTCTTGGTTAATTTATTTCTTTGTCACGTTTGTATTAAGCATTTTCAGGGATGTGAGAGATGTGCGTAAATGTGCTTTTTGTATTCGACTAAAAGAAAAGAAAAATACAGAGAGAGACGATTGTACAGATTATCGAGTTCGGTAGACTTTCTTTCCGCACACACAGTGAAGATGAAAAGCAGTTTGTAGCGTGAGTACATTCCCTTGACTGAATTTCGTAAGCTTCTCTGTGGTTGGGTCAGTTAACGTCCAATGGTAATGCGTCATTTTTATGTGTTCGGCTGTGATTCCGAAGGAGGATTTGGATGTTTTCAAAGCTATTGAGTGACTGTTTCATCGTCAACTATGAACATTATTTATCACACCATAGATGTGAGGAAAGATTACATCAACAAAGGATGCAAGTGAAAGTTTTGTTTGAGTACTTTGACGATGCCATCGGCTACGCTTTTTGTTTGTGGCTCAAGCCACAAACCTATAACTCACTTTGTCGGTCGGTCGGTCTGTCGGTCCAAAATTGTCGCACATTTTGACAAAATTGTCACACTTCAAATCGAGGCTACACTTCTGGCCACTCTTTAAAATGATGTATTTTAAAAGCGTACAAAATAATAAACATATGTAATACAGACACGACGAGTATGCGGTGCTTCTTTTGATGAGCATAAGTAGGATACATAGTTTTAAATGTTTTCCAAAAGATATAAAAAGTTGCGAAATGGTGCAGAGATAACATTCTGGTTTACAGATTAAAATGATTGAAAAGCCAGGGGAGGTGACTCATGATTGGAGTGGTAAAAATAGACCGCGTGCCACAAACTATTGCGATTTCGCGCTTGTTTGTTTGGGGCCCTCTCACATCCCTGCATTTTGAAAGAAGCTTCTTCGGCTCCAGTTGAGAAGAAAAAAGGGGATAAAATTAAAAGGGTGGTGGGGACGTTTTCTTATACAATGGAACCTCCCTTATAAGACCTTCAAAAATCATCCGAAATGAGGTCTTATAAGGGAGGGGTCTTATCAGGGAGGTAATTTTAATACTTACAAAGAAGGGCAATGTCTCAGGGAAGTAGGTCTTATGTGGGAGGGAGTCTTATAAGGGAGGTTACACTGTATTGTTCTATATTGCATACATGTATTTTTCTCGTTTTTTCGTTTCCAGCTTGAAGTGTTCAACTTGGTGTCCGTGGCCGTTCGCAACTCCACGCGAGCTGGGGGAAACGTAAGTCTTCTCAAATTGTACTTTTCCTATGACAAATCTGCTAAAATCATAATTTTCAAATTACCGTAAGACTATAAGACGCACATGTATATAAGCCGCATCCCTTAAATTAACAAAATATTTGGTATTTATTCACATATAATCCGCACCAGTTTTATAAGCCGCAGAGAAAATTGTATGTGCACAAATATAGAAATTCTCCTATCAGAACATGAATATTGAATGTTCTCAGACACTTTAAGCATGAGCTTAGAATCTACTGACTACCAAAAGCAGTTTTGTTGTTTGTTTATTTTGTATTTTTCAATCGAGCAAACCACAAACATGAAGAGTGTTCCAGCATTGTAATCAAGGTTTATTCTGATCACATCCAAAATGTTCATGTCAATCGTGTCATTCCAATGGGAGTTGCGAGTGTTTGAATGTTGGTAGTGTCACAGCTCAGAACTAGTCTTAAGAATTATGGTAATATGGCTGCAGGGGAAACAGCACAACAATATCTGCCGTGCTGAAGGTTGTTGAAAGTCCTACAATCCATGATTGAACAAGAGGCAAAGCCTTCAAGGCTCACTCGAACAGGAACAACAAAGATTGAGGGGGGGTGTATAAAGTACAAGATTGCCAATAAAATGTTATCATACAAATGAAAGTATCGTTAATGGATACAACTAAAAAAGAAGGAAAAAAAAAGTGCCCCTGCCGAGAATCGGACCCGGAACCATTGGCATGACAGACGGACACTATACTACTATTGAGGCTTCTAGTGTTGATGAGTTTCTTAACTCAGGTTGCCTGTTGAATACTCTCTAACCCACTAATCTAAAATGTTATGTGTTTGTTATCTGTTTACAGTGTTGTTTTAAATATTTAATTATTCAGATCAGTATTGTTTGAAAGCTTGCATAGACATCTATATGTGTGCAAAGTTTGAACAATGTATGCCTTCTATTTCCCGAGAAAATGTCAACGTTAAAGTTTGGAGATTAGACCACGGACGCAACACACACATACACACACACACACACACACACACACACACACACACACACACACACACACACACAACGTGTTAACTTTGTTAACACGAGTGAGCCAAAAATGACCAGTGATCGCGTTTACTTGCAATTGTCAGTAAAATACTGATTGCAAAACCAAATATTGGAAAAAATGTTGACCTGTCAGTCCCAGGGACTGATAATGTTTTGCTAGGACTGATAGATTGTTTAACAGACGCTTTAATATTGTGGTTTTCACTGGTTTCTGTTTCCCTGGGACTGGTTTTGACACCGGTTGTTGGGGGTGCATTGTCGCTGATGGGACTGGTTTTCAAAATGCCTAGCACGATCACTGTGACATATTAAAAGTCCTACAATCCGTGATTGAAAAATGACATATTAAAGGTCTGAGTTGTTAAATAATAAGCTCTTTTTAGTTCAGACACTTAATTTGCGGAGTACAGTGGAACCTCCATTATAAGACCTTCAAAAATCATCCAAACTGAGGTCTTATAAGGGAGGGGTCTTATAAGGGAGGTGATTTTAATACTTACAAAGAAGGGCAATGTCTTAGAGAAGTAGGTCTTATATGGGAGCGAGTCTTAATTTGGGAGGTCTTATAAGGGAGGTGATTTTAATACTTACAAAGAAGGGCAATGTCTTAGAGAAGTAGGTCTTATATGGGAGGGAGTCTTATAATGGGAGGTCTTGTAAGGGAGGTTCCACTAGGAAGAAATAATGCTTTACGCCCTCTTTGGCCTTTCGGCCATGTGGGGCGAGCTATTTTTGTCGATGGCCTTTTATATATCAACTGCTGAACCCGCTATCGTTATTCGTTGCCCGTTATCTTAGGTGGCCCAGAACCTGCATCTGCTGGCGGCCTGGGTGCTGCTGAAAGGGCTGCAAGGGATCATGGGACACACGCCCGCCGTCATCCTCGAGCGCAAGGACTCTGGGAAACGGGACGGGGCCGTGCACAAAGTCAAAGAGGCCTCGAGGCCCCTCATCACAAAAAGGTGAAGGAAAAAAAACCGACAAAAAAGCAACGAAAAGAACGTTGATAATTGTTAGTGCTTAATTATTTTGAAGAGATGTTTGAGATGGTAGAAAGGGTGGGTGGCTTGTATGTTGCTTGCAGGCATCAGAACGGCCTGCGGATCCGCGGTTTTGGAAGCCACTGGCCGCAGTTTTGGCACTGCCAGCCGCGCTTTGTATTTCATGAGGCAGCGCGATCTTATTCTCAAATGGTATTCTTAAACGGTTTGTTTTCATACTGCGCCTTCAGAAATGAAAAATCGCGGCCTTGTTTGTTTTTTCTTCCAAGTTTAGAGCTCTCTAGACCTAAAAGAAGATGAAAAAATGACTGCAGTACCTTTTGGAGTAACGTAAAAATGGTAGGTGGAAAAAAACAAGGTACCTGTGAAAAGGAGAAACTTCTCCTTGACTCCTCTAGACTTACTTTCACTGTTTCAGAGTTTGTTTTGATGACAGTGATTGTGATTTGGGTTTTAAATGAGTCGATTTAGAGGATATGATCGCGGAAGACTACGATGATGTAAGAAATCGTGTAGCGAATGATCGCTATGATGCCGACTACGGACTAGAGTTTTGTGGGGCCCGACTCGATGTCGACTCCGAGTCATGGCGAGTGTTGTTCGTCCGCGGACTGGACTCTGGAGTATTCTGATGCCTGTGCTTGTGTTTAAGTGGATTTCTGGTGTCATTACTTTTGCATAGAGAGATTTGAAGGGGGGGGGGGGGGGGGGGGGGGGGGCAGCGCACAAAGCCAAAGAGGCCTCGAGGCCTCTGGTCATTAAAGGTGACAGGAAAAAAAATTGTAGATTGGTGGCACTTCATAGTGCATTACTGATGATAAATGATTTTGAACGGAGGTTTGAGATGGTAGAAAGGGGGGGGGGGGGGGGGGGGGGGGGGAGCAGGGGAGAAGTAAGGAAGGGAAGGGAGAGAGGAAGGGGGAGAAGACTCCACTGCTGTTGACTTCCATGTTTGTTTGTTTGTTTTCAATTTTGCCTGTCCCTGTGCGTTTCCCATGTTAATTCAGTTCGCCTGGAAAGTGTTTGTGTTTGTGTTAAGTGTGTTGTTTGTTGGTGGTGGCTCTAGTCTGTAGTAGTCCTCTGCAGTGAACAAAATGTGTTTTAACATCCTCTGACCTGGTACATTTGGTATTTGGTATATTATAGTCACAGAGACTTATCGCTGTGAAATTCGGGCTGCTCTCCCCTGGAGAGCGCGTCGCCGCAAGTGCAGCACCTACCCATTAAAAAAAAAAAATTGGGTGGTGGTGGGGCACATGGTGAGGAGGGGGTGTGGGCACACTTGGAAAACCTAGCTATCAATTTGGGCATACCATGCGGCAGGATTTCTCCCTGCATTTACCGACTTTCAACTGGCCGTGGGATTTTTGCATGCGTAAAGCGCACGGGTCAGACTAGCTTCAAGTCTGGACGTTCAGTTTGATTTTTCTGTCGATTTAGAAAGAAAGGGCGAGGAGGCCGGGATTCGAACCCGTGTCACTGACGTTGCAGTCAAGCATTGCATTCGGTAGGCGAACGTCTTAGCCACTCTGCCACCTTTCTCTCTTGGGACATTTATGTATGCAAGTAAAGTGGGTCGATCCTGGAGGTACCGCAACGCCAGGAAAGGACCCGTGTTTTTTTATTAACGGAGTAATTTCAGTGTCAGTCCTCTACAGTTCCTGGCCTCCCTGTTTTCATATGGTAGCACTTGTGTCTTCTTGCGTTCTCCATGACTGTTTTCTCTGACTGTGCGTTTTAACCCCTTGACTGTCGGAGAAAATTAAAGAAAAAATTCATTGTACAAATCATGCCATGAAAAAGACAACTGTTAGAGTCAATCTGGCAAAAATGGTCTGGGGATATAACTCTTGACTGTTAGAGCAAAAAAACAGCTTTTCAGAGTTATTCCTCTTCATCTGATAACGTCATCAGTGATGTCATCACGTCAGTATGTAATACGTTATATGGCAGTCAAGGGGTTAACCCTTTCAACGCCAGCCATTTTTCAGCTAAGACTTTCCATTACACTTACCCGGGTAGAGAAAAGATTCTGTCTGCAAAATTGGGGGATTCCTCTGTGACATGCATAAAATAGGACATATCCCAAAATTAAGAACATAAGGTCACTGGGATACCAGATCCTCATTTGATGCCTTTCAGCGACATGGGTGTAAGATCATTGTGGTGCCAAGAGGCGACAGTGGCAATGAAAGGGTTAATAATGGTGTGTTTTTGGTCTTCTTTTTGTTTCAGTCATCAAGGGTTCAGCGTGGCGGCTGTGGCCCTGTCCTCCAGTGCTCTGCAGCTCCTGGCTTCGCTGCTGGAGGACCTGCAGATAGAGGGCAGCGCTGGCGAACTGGAGGTCAGTCCTCACAGAGAGAGAGAGAGAGAGAGAGAGAGAGTATGACTCAAAGACTCGAAAGACTCAAAACTTTTAATTGCAAAGGCCACCGATCTATCTGCAAGGAGGTCAAAGAACAAAATATAGAATCACACACATACACACGCGCAAGCGTGCACACACACACTCACACACACACATGCGCGCGCGCACACACATTTTGCATTTGCAAAGAACACCTGTGCATCAAAAGGATACAGGGAAAAATACATGCATAGGCATGCATTTTACATTTAACCGGCGATTGAGCCATTTGATATACACAACAGTTCTCATTTCTTCATGGCAGAGAGAGAGAGTATGACAAAATGAGAGAGAGAGTAGGGGGAAACTGAAACAAGAGAGCGAGATACAGAAGGAGAGTGTGTTTGGTCATCTTCCGCTCCTCTTCACGAATTGATCCTTTAAAAATATTTTGCTAGGGCATGCCTTATGCTCTTTGACAGATGTTTAAAACATCTATCCATGACACGGAATCGCGTGTACAACTACAAGTGGGAAGGCTGAAGCTTTGAACCATTGAGGTGAACACTACAGCCATGACAGACACCATCAGTCCAGAAGTTTTCAGCGCCGGCCTCGGTGGCATCACCACCAGCCACCGGGCCTCTTTCTGCTCAAAATCCATGCAGAAATGTAAATAGTTTAAACAAAACAAACAAACTTTAATTTGCTGCAAGAAGTTGTAAAAAAAAACCTTGACGTATTTTTCGGATCATTAGGTGATGCTGTGTAAGGCGAATAGGGCAATTTTCAAGAAAAATCTGAAAAAACTAAAGTAAAAGGCGCCCTCGTTTATAAGGCGATGCACACCTCGCAAAAGAAAGTTGAAGTTTGAAGCCTGTACACGTCCTGTAAACGGTTACCGACCGCCATTGCTGCTGTCATAAACGAGAGGTGGCTCCCTTCTCAAATAATTGAACTTCCGTTTTTGCGACTTCCGGTTGTTGTGTTTGGACTTTTGTTCGCGAAAACGGGTAGAATTATGGCATTTTAAGCTCTGCAACGATGCTTTTTACATCCAATGAAGGGTTATGGCATCTGTTGGACGGTATCTCGGACGATAATAGGGATTTTGAAGCATTTTAACGCGAGTATTCGTCGTATCGGCGACTCGTGACCACTTTCGATGTCGTGACTCACAGTAAGCTGTACTGAACACGGCAATCGTTGCCTCTCTTCTCATGATTTTGTTCACTAATAGGGCGCCCTCGTTTATTAGGCGCTTAGGTCGAAATTGGAGAAACAAAAAATATCGCCTTATAGTCCGAAAATTAAGTTTTTTTGGGGTGTTTCTTTCCCTCTCTGTGGCAGATTCCTGCTGGTGAGGCCTCCCCCGGCCTTGACATCAAGCTGCTGACCTCCATGTCGGCGTGGCAACGGGTTCGTCGCCTGCTGGCCACGGTGGGTCTGATGGACCTCCTCTTCAACCTGGTCATGGTGTGCTTCAGAAAGGTGAGACAGAGAGACAGAATGCGAATACGAGTACGAATGTTTATATCAGGTCAAGGCCATAGCCCCATACTGATGAAGTTCGCACAAACAAGTCTGCATAAGAAAAGGAAGGAAGAAGCCAACAACAAGAGAGAGTCAGAGAGAGAGAGAGATACAGACAGAGAGACAGACAGAGAGAGAGAGAGAGACAGACACTGAGACAGAGAGAGAGAGAGAGAGCGCAGTGATGTACCGAGGATCGAAGTGACAGGACAAACTGTCCTTAGGTAAGAGAAATCAATAGGACAATGTCCCGGGCCTGTATTCATATTGAGATAGTATGAGACTTATCATCATGCTATTTTAGAAGTCCTTCAGAAGTCCTATTAAATCTTACTACTTTAGAAGGTCTTCTAAGATAGCATGATGAAAAGTCTCATGCTATCTCAACATGAATACATACAGGCCCAGGTTCTTGCAGAAGTCAGTAAGACAAAGCGCGCCAGTGTTAAAAATGTAATCAAGACATTTGTCCTGACAGGGGAGAACGCAATAGGACATTTTCAATTTTGATAGGGTCAGTGTCCTATGATGTCCTCGGGACATCACTGGGGAGAGAGAGAGAAAGCAGAGGCAAGAGAATGAGAGAAAGAGAGGATATGTCTATGATGTGAGTGGGTGAGAAAACAGAGATAATATGGACATGGTGTCCTATTGGAAGGTGAAAAATAGAGAACAACTTTGTGTGAAATCAAGAGAGAGAGAATGTGTGAGATTGTGAGAGAAAGAGAAAAAGAAGAAGTATTGTGAGTGGCACTTACAAGGGGCATCCGCTGTGGTCAACTTACGAATCGCAGATGTTGTCACTTATAAATTTCTCGTTGAGATACTTATACTTTATAGTCACAGAGGCGTCTCTGTGAAATTCGGGTTGCTCCCACCTGGAGAGCGCGTTGCAGCCAGAGGCGCGCCACCCTTTTTTCTCTTTTTTTGTGTGACTGATGAGCAAGGGGGGGGGGGAGGGGGGGGGGGGTGTAAATTTTGACCAAATAACTTTTTCGTTGCCACTGGGATTAACATGTGCTAAGTGCATGGGCACACGGGACCTTGGTTTATCGTCTCATCCGAAAGACTCCACGTTCAGACCGTAAGGCCTAGTGCAAAGTGAGAGGAAAAATCCCCTGTACCCGGGTTCGAACTCGGGTTTACTTGACACAAGGCGAGAATGCGTTACCACTGTGCCACTTTACACTAAAGTTCTTTGAGCTGAGTCCCGACTGTGTAAGTTACTTTAAAGGGAGAAAGAAACAGGCATGGTAGACCTCCGCGAATCGCGGATTTAACAGTTTGAAACAGAATGATTAAAAAATGCATTGAAATGGCATGAAAAAGTGAACATTTCACTCTCATTTATTGAATTTTATTGAATTTTCTTCGGCCCCCTGGACCCCCGGCCATTTGCCTTGAAAACCACTTTGCCCCCACTACCATGCCTGAGAAAACATGCATGCGTATAGTTTAATAGGAATTGTTCTGAAATAATTAAGCGGAGTAATTTCATGGTGTGTGGGAGTGATCTTGCCTAATTCAATCTGTCAAACGGGGGAAGTCACTCTACCATCAGCTTTCGTAGCCTATCGACTCGTGTGTTTGAGCAGACATACAGCACTTAGAACACCGTGCGTCATTCTGAAAATTTATGTCATTTATATTTTTACATCACATTTTGCAAGTTTTATTAGTTCGTGGCCACTGGCCACCCCTAATTTTTATATAAAAAATGTTTGCAAGTCACTGACTCGCATCATGCGCTTTCAAGCTTCGACGCCATTGTTGCATTGTTGCTATGGCATTTGACCGAGTAATCGAGGTAAACAAGTGTAATTTTCAAGAAGTGCTCTACCTTAGGGTTTTTCCCCGAAAACCTTGTATTGGCCCATGATTTGCATGTTTTTTTCTTCTTCCTGTTCAGGCGGTGACCCTGAAGCGAAGCAAGCAAGGGTCGGAGACAACGGAGACCAGCAGCAGCAGCACCTCCGACTCCAACACCTTCTACGAGGACGACTTCAGCACCACCGAGGACAGCAGTGAAGGTAGACTTTTGCACAGTGGAACCTCTCTTATAACACCTTCAGAAATCATCCCAAAAATGAGGTCTTAGCCCTTTCGCCGCCAGCCATTTTTTCAGCCAAAAAATACCATTAAACTTAACTGGGTAGAAAGAAAATATCTGCAATATTGCAAATTCCTCTGTGACATATACAGTGGAACATCCCTTATAAGACCTTAGAAAATCATCCAAAATCAGGTGTTATAAGGGAGGTAATATTAATACTCGCAAAGAAGGGCAATGTCTCAGAGAAGTAGGTCTTATGTGGGAGGGAGTCTTATAATGGGAGGTCTTGTAAGGGAGGTTCCACTGTATAACATTAGGCCTGTCCTTACCTCCCAAAATTAAGAAAATCGGGTCTTCGAATTACAGGCCCTGATTTTATTACTTTTAGTGACGTGGGTGTTAAACCATTGTGGTGCATAAATGCGACATTAGCGGTGAAACTGAAAGGGTTAAACGGGAGGGAGTTGTATAAGGGAGGTAATTTTAATGCTTACGAAGAAGGGCAATGTCAGTCAAGAGAAGTAGGTCTTAAGTGGGAGGGAGTCTTATAATGGGGGGTCTTATAAGGGAGGTTCCACTGTATATCACTGTGCGAAAAAAACCCAAAAGAGACGCTAGTGGAAATATGTCTTCACTTGAATGAAAAACTCAACATTTTGGTAATTTCATTGGGTGGGGGGGGGTAGGGCGGGGGGATGGTTGGGGGGGGGGGGGGGTTGAAGGGAGGTGGGTGTTAGTGTGTTGTGTTATGATTATATGCAATGCATTCTCTGATGTATTCATTTTCATAGAGATGTATGCCAGTATGGTGAGGATACGTGAACTGTGAAATGTTTGTGCGAATGGTGAGTGAAAAGCACATTGAGTTGCTTAGCAAGATTATGCGTTATATAGGCGTTATTAATTGTTATTATTATTATAATAAGGTGCAGGGGTCTCAGTCTGGGGAAAAAAATATCACCTTATAGTCCGTAAAATGCCGTAAACACTCTGATACCTCCTTTTTTCTCTCATTTTATTGTTGAATCAAGAATACCATATTTTCCGGCTCATTAGGCGCTGCTGTGTATAACTTCTATAAGGCGAATAGGGCAATTTTCAAGAAAAATCTTTTAAAAAAATCCAAGTAAAAGGCGCCCTCGTTTATAAGGCGATACACACCTCACAAAACAAAGTCGAAGTTTGGAGCCCGTACACGTCCTGTAAACACTTACCGACCGCCATTATTGTTGTCATAAACGAGAGTTGGCTCCCTTCTCAAATAATCGAACTTCCGTTTTTGCGACTTCTGGTTGTTGTGTTTGGACAATTCTTCGCGAAAACTGGTAGAATTATGGCATTTTAAGCTCTACAACGATGCTTTTTACATCCAATGAAGGGTTATGGCATCTGTTGGACGGTATCTCGGACGATAATAGGGATTTTGAAGCATTATAACATGAGTATTCGTCGTATCGGCGACTCGTTACCACTTTCGATGTTGTGACTTACAGTAGACTGTACTGAACATGGCAATCGTTGCCTCTCTTCTCACGATTTTGTTCACTAATAGGGCGCCCTCGTTTATTAGGCGCATAGGTCGAAATTGGAAAAATAAATATCGCCTTATAGTCCGAAAATTATGGTACTCCCAATTGATGTCAATAATTGGATGTTTTTGTTTTTTTACTTTTCCACGTCAGAAGAAGACTCGGAGCCGATTCTCGGAGAGTGGCTGGAAGGGACGCTATCCCCGGAGGAGGACACGGAGCCCGCCGCGCTTAGCTCCCCTTTCCCCGCCCGCCTGGAGGTGCAAGGGGAGAGCACTGCGAAGCGCAGTCGACAGCCCTCCACGGACGAGCCTCCCAGCCTGGTGCCGGACAAGCGGGAGCCTGATGGGGTGAGTGTGAAGACGATTGAAGTTGTTGTTGTTGTTGGCTTACCCTGGCTAAAAGACTCCAGGGATCATTGTTTGATGGGGTGAGTGTGAAGACGATTGAAGTTGTTGGCTTACGCTAAAAGACTCCAGGGATCATTGTTTGATGGGGTGAGTGTGAAGACGATTGAAGTTGTTGTTGGCTTACCCTGGCTAAAAGACTCCAGGGATCATTGTTTGATGGGGTGAGTGTGAAGACGATTGAAGTTGTTGTTGGCTTACCCTGGCTAAAAGACTCCAGGGATCATTGTTTGATGGGGTGAGTGTGAAGGCGATCGAAGTTGATGGCTTACCCTGGCTAAAAGACTCCAGGGATCATCCCAACAGCAGAAGCACTTGATCGCTATGGTACAAGTGGGAACATTACATGTGTGACCAATAGTTGTTGGTTTACCTGGCTAAAAGATTCCTGGGATCCCAACAGCGGAAGCGCTTGATCGCTATGGTACAAGCGAGAACATTACATGTGTGACCAATAGTTGTTGGCTTACCTGGCTAAAAGACTCCAGGGATCATCCCAACAGCGGAAGCGCTTGATCGCTATGGTACAAGCGAGAACATTACGTGTGTGACCAATAGTTGTTGGCTTGCCCTGGCTAAAAGACTCAGGGATCATCCCAACAGCGGAAGTGCTTGATCGCTATGGTACAAGTGAGAACATTACGTGTGTGACCAATAGTTGTTGGCTTGCCCTGGCTAAAAGACTCCAGGGATCATCCCAACAAAGGAAGCGCTTGAACGCTATGGTACAAGTCAGAACATTACATGTGTGACCAATAGTTGTTGGCTTGCCCTGGCTAAAAGACTCCAGGGATCATCCCAACAGGAGAAGCGCTTGAACGCTATGGTAGAAGTGGGAACATTACATGTGACCGTTTTTTATTACCCCGCCACGTGGGCAGCCACACTTCGGGGGGATTTTTGAGACTGACGATGTCATGCTAGGAGCTTGCCATGGCTAAAGACAATCCCTTCATAACTATGCATGGCATAACAACATTTTGATTGTAGCCTTGGTGTTCTAGCCTATGTCAATTGTTCTGACACAACCTTAAAGCCAAGGCGAGTCCAGTGATGAACCAAGGACGGAAAAGTGATAGGACAAACTGTCCTGAGACAAGAGAAATCAATAGGACAATGTCCTGGCTCTTGCAGAAATCAACAAGGCGACACGTGCCAGTGTTAAAAATGTCGATCAGACATTTGTCCTGACAGGGGAGAACACAATAGGACATTTTTTATTTTAATAGGTCAGTGGCCTATGACCGGGGACTCGGGACATCATTGGGTCGTAATAGCAGTAATAAGCAGTAATAACAATAGATAATCAGTGATGCTTCAGAGGATGAAAAAGTGATAGGACGAACTGTCATGAAACAAGAAAATGAATGATACAAAGTTTTCTGTCTTTTTCAAAAATCACTAGGACAATGCCTGCAGTATGACAGTTTCAGTTCAGAGGATTTGAGTACCTAAGTTTCGTCTATGTGTTGGTGATGCAAAAGTGTGATTGTCTTTTTTTTTGTGTGCATCAAATCGATCCATTCACCCTGTCTTGAAAAAAGAACTGTTGAGGACGAAAAAAGTTTTTGTTGAAACATTCTCATATTTTTAGCATGTATCATTTATACCACCTCTCTGTGGGTTTTAATAATTATTTTTGATATTTTCAATTTCGACTTCTTTGATTTAGGTAGTTTTTTTGGGGTTTTTGCAGTTTCTGGCGTTGGCGTCTAATGTCCTGAGTTTCATTAACGCTTCCATCATCAACTCTTCCGATGTCAATATTCGCAGACTCCTCAAGTAAGTTGATTTTTTTCTTTTAGTTTATTTGATACAGCATTTTACACACAGTGAAAACCTGTTTGGGCCGTTTGCCCACTTCTGTTTTTATCTCTTACTCTGGGGGCAGTGGGTGGATGCCTCGTGCCTCCATTTGGTGGGAGCTGGACGACCCCGCCCCCTCCACGAGTCTCTCCCAGGGGGGATACCGGGGTGGTGGTAGAGGGGGGGTCTTTCGTAGAAATGGTTTCCCCACCTTCCAGAGGTTCTGTGCTTGTAACTTCCTCTAATCTACCACTCTCTTTGACTCTGCCTTTTCCCTTTGCTTTCTATCATCTATCTTTCTGACTTATTGGCCCATTCTCCTGCCTTTTTTCCAAAAAAATCTTCCAAATAATTTTTCTCGTTTGAGCTCCTCCAAAATCGGAATGTGTCGGCTGTACGCAGCGAGGGGGGAGACCAGTAAAAAGTGAAAACCGGACACATACGTACCTTACCCATTATGGCCTGGGAACGCAGAAGAAGAAGAAGAGGAAAAAGCAGAGCTGATTCTAGAGCGCGGGATTGGTACAATCTCCCGAAAATCTGTTCCTTCCCGCGATAATCGATTCTTAATGCGGGCTGACTCCCACACATTTGCAGAACTGCCCGCTATTTTCGCCGATCGCTGCGGGCATGGCGTTCGTCGTCTGCAAGACCTGTTGTCTAGGCTACACAAACTGATCAACCAATCAATCACGTTCATCTCATTCATCTTGAATACCGACGAGAACTTGCAAGAGTTTAAGCCGCCATATTGGATTTCTTCCAAAATGAAGCGCGTAGCCACGCTCCTTGATTTTGACTTTCGCGGAGGCAAAGTTAAAAAAAAAGCAGTCTGTGCCACATGATGAGTCAGAGTGTGGAGAAGAGCTTGAAGAAACGGCGACTACATCCAAAAACTCGGAGAAGCAGCCCGATAACAGCGCCAGTGCAAGGGAACACCGGTTCCAAGACGACTGGCTGAAGAAGTGGCGAGTGGCGGAATGCAGTGCAAAGTGTGTTTAAAGCACAAGAAAAAGAACGCATTTACATCACCCACGGGCTGCAGCAACTACCGAACGAACACACATTGTCTTTAATTTGTATGTATGAATGCCACCGATCCCCCCTTTTTTCATTCTTAGGGGGGGACCTGCCCCCCTTTTTTCAATCATAGGGGGGGAATGCCCCCCCTTTTTCAAAATCCTAGAATCAGCTCTGAAAAGAAGTTGTCGTTGTTGTTCACCAGGAATGGACTGAGCGAGGAGCACGTGCACATTCTGGCGGGGCTGGTGCGCGACCTTGACCGGGAGGTGACGCGCAGCGGCCAGGGTGAGGAGGGTCAGAGTTCATGCTTTTTTTTCCTTGCTTCTCTCTCTCTCTCTCTCTCTCTCTCTCTCTCTCTCTCTCTCTCTCTCTCTCTCTCTCTCTCTCTCTCTCTCTCTCTCTCTCTGCTCTCTCTCTCTCTCTCTCTCTCTCTCTCTCTCTCTCTCTCTCTCTCTCTCTCTCTCTCTCTCTCTCTCTCTCTCTCTCTCTTTTCTCTCTCTTCTCTCTCTCTCTCTCTCTCTCTCTCTCTCTCTCTCTCTCTCTCTCTCTCTCTCTCTCTCTCTTTGCCCTCTCTCTCTCTCTCTCTATCTCTTGGGAGGGGGGGGGGGTGGGGTTGAAGGGAGGTGGGTGTTAGTGTGTTGTGTTATGATTATATGCAATGCGTTATCTATAATGCATGTATGGTGAGGATACGTGAACCAGTCTGTTAGAAATGTTTGTGCGAATGGTGAGTGAAAAGCGCATTGAGTTGCTTAGCAAGATCATGCGCTATATGAGCATGATTAATTTAATAATTATTATTATTTTTGTCTATTATGTTGTTTTTGGTGTTGATGTTTTTTCCCTACACAGACAAGGTGTATGAGAAGGTATCGGTGTCCGTGGCCAAGTTCAACCACAGTCTGATCGCCAGCCAGTCCATCTCTGAACCACTTCAGGTAAAGAGAAAGGGAGAGAGAAAGAAAGGGGGAGAGAGAGAGAGACAGACACACACAAGAGAGGAGGGGCCTGGAGAGGGGATGAGAGAGACGGAGAAAATGGCAGGAAAGACTGATTGACTAAGAGATAGAGAGAGACTGAGTGAAAGAATGAATGAATCTTTAACGTCTGCAAGAAAGACTGATTGACTGAGAGGTAGAGAGAGACTGAGTGAAAGAATGAAGGAATCTTTAACGTCTGCAAGAAAGACTCAGAGTTAGAGAGATACTCTGACGTAGAGAGAGACTGACTGAAAGAATGAAGGAATCTTTAACATCTGCAAGAAAGACTGATTGACTGAGAGGTAGAGAGATCCTCTGACGTAGAGAGAGACTGAGTGAAAGAATGAATGAATCTTTGACGTCTGCAAGAAAGACTGATTGACTGAGAGGTAGAGAGATACTCTGACGTAGAGAGAGACTTGAGTGAAAGAATGAATGAATCTTTAACGTCTGCAAGAAAGACTGATTGACTGAGAGGTAGAGAGATCCTCTGATGTAGAGAGAGACTGAGTGAAAGAATGAATGAACCTTAAACGTCTGCAAGAAAGACTGATTGACTGAGAGGTAGAGAGATAATCTGATGTGGAGAGAGACTGACTGACTGAATGAATGAATCTTTGACGTCTGCAAGAAAGACTGATTGACTGAGAGGTAGAGAGATCCTCTGACGTAGAGAGAGACTTGAGTGAAAGAATGAATGAATCTTTAACGTCTGCAAGAAAGACTGATTGACTGAGAGTTAAGCATTCAGACATACGCATCCACACCCACAAAGCACAATGAACCTTTAATGTCACATGACACACATTGACACAGTTACACACACACATACACACACAAGCACATACATACACACACACACACACACACACACACACACACACACACACACACACACACACACACACACACACACACACACACATAGCATTCAGACATATGTATGCACATCCATATGCACACAGACAAGACAGACACACACACACACACACACACACACACACACACACACACACACACACACACACACACACACACACACACACACACACACACAGCATTCACACATGTGCACACAGACACACGCACACAACACACACACAAACACAGGCGCACACACACATACACACACACACACACACACACACACAGCATTCAGACATAGGCATACACATCCATATGCACACAGACACACGCACACAAACACACACACACACACACAACAACAACAACATACAGTATTTATACGGCGCTGAATCTTGATAGAAATCAAATCAAAGCGCACACACGTTAGCACTCATAACGCATTCAAACAAAAATGCAAATACAAAGCGGACACACACGTATGACATAAATGGTATGCAGCAGAAACAGACCTAAAGGCAAGAGAGAGAAGAGAAAGAGAGTAGGGTAAATGACGGGGGATACACACACATTGACACACACACACACATCAATCAAATCTCATCACAACACACCCCTTCTTTTCTCTCCCCCCCTTATTAGGACCAACTCCTACACTTCCTCGGCTTGGGAGCGACAGACACCCCACCCACACACACCCACCACACCACCACTACCACCACCACCACCACCACCACCACCTCCCAAACCGACAACGCCTGGCCCCTCGCCATCCCCACCCACACTCTCACCGTGCTGGTGGAGGTGTTGTTGCTACGGCAACAGAAGGAGCGGGAGAAGCCGGGGCTGGGGCGGGCAGGGGTGGGAGGGGGGGTGGACGCCACGATCGTCAACATCTGGGGCCGGTTTTTGTCCTCGCTGAAATCGGCCGTGGTGAATTTCGACAATCGCACCGAGCAGTTTGAAGGTACGTCCCTTTTGTTGATAACTCTTTTATTAATTGTTGTTTCTAGCGCTTGTCTTGACTGATGCTTGTTTTTTTTATGTTGATTATTGTTCACTTATTCTTGGGTTGTGTTTAACCCTTTCAGTTTCACCGCCAATGTCGCATTTTAGCACCACAATGGTTTAACACCCATGTCACTAAAAGGCATCAAATCAGGGCCTGTTATCCAAAGACCCTATTTGTGATGCAGCACAGGAAAACAAGGCTAATGTTGTAAATGATCACTTTTGACTTATTCATATTTTCAGAAATGCCAGAGACAACAGATTAACAGGCAAAAAACAGAATTCATCTATCTCTAATAGTTTATTTTTAACAATTTTTCAATCAATCAAATCTCTCTCTCTTTCTCTCTCTCTCATTTTCTCTCTCTTGTGGCTGCCCGACTTTAGCCTTGTTTTCCTGTGCTGCATCACATTTTCTTAATTTTGGGAGGTAAGGATAGGCCTAATGTTATATACATGGAGTCAAAACTTTTGACAGACTCAGTTCGTTGTATCAGGATATTTTCAGAAATGCCAGAGACAACAGATTAACAGGCAAAAAAATCACGGGATGTACAAGGCTTGAAGAAGTTCAGAAGTGTCTGATCTATCTGTTTTGGCACACTTTTCAACAAGTTTGTCCATGACAACACATTTTAGTTTTTATAGGCTTTCACGAACTTTTCGATCTTTATTTTGAGCAATTGTAAAGCGACCTTGAGAAACCGAATGATCTGTAGGAAGCCTAGGCCTAGCAGACGACCCAGTGTGAATCTAAATGAGTTCACGCATGCGCAGTTCATATTTTCCAACTTCCTTCCTCTTGACAACACGTTCTAGCTTGGAGTTTGAAGGCCTAGGTTTTTGCAGCGCATCGCACAGGCTGAGTTCGTTTAGCCTATGTAAATAAAATTATCCTGGGGCGTAGAACACGTAAAAAGCGGGTTTTTTTTGTTCGTTATACCCATGGCTTTGCAAGTGACAAATTTTGCCGGGAAATTGAAGTCAGTTCGTTAAGGAAAGGCCGTAAAGTTCGTTATAGTTGGACTCCACTGTATGAGGAATTCGCAATATTGCAGATATTTTGTTAAGTTAAGTTTAATGGTATTTTGGGGCTGAAAAATGGCTGGCGGAGAAAGGGTTAATGTATGTGCTTACTCATTTGTATTCTAGTGTTTAGATCTTTGTACAGCGCTTTGAGCTCCCTGCACGGGAGTAAAGCGCTTTACAAGTATCCAGTATTATTATTATTATTACCTAGGAATTGGAGTATGTAATTGATTCCTCCCACGTGGGGATACCGGTCTGTGTGTGTGTGTGTCTTGTACAGATAGTTCCCCCACCTTCTGGAAATTCTGTGCTTGAAAACTTCCTCTGAACTGCCTCTCTTTGACTGTCTTTCCTTTTTGCTTACAGTCATCTACTATCTATTCTGCCTTACCGGCCCATTGTCTGGCCTTTGTTCTAGAAACTCTTAGCAAAGATATTCTCCATCCGGAAGACAGACATGCTGGGCCTAAGTATTTCTTAGTTAGGCAGCATGATGCATCTGCGCTCATATGACAAGAAACCGTCTGAGCGATCGAAGAAGAAGAAGTATTGGGGGTGGGGGTGGCAATTGCTATCATACAGTCTTGGCATCTTATTTCTTTATACAGTTGAACCTCCCTTATAAGACATTCAAAAAATCATCCCAAATGTGGTCTTTACCCCTAGGCTTACCAAAAAATGCTTCACAATAAGGGGTACCATTATCAATCACATATTCTCGGACAGAAAGTTACCACTTCAGGTGCTGATCTTCCTGTTCCACAGCCTGCAGAGTCTGCAGCTTCACACATCATCATCATTATTTTGTCACATTGTGCAATATATATCGGAGCTGATTCTAGGGCGCGGGATTGGTACAATCCCCCCCAAATCTGTTCCTTCCCGCAATAATTGGGTCTAAGCACGGGACGACGCCCGCATATTTGCAGAACTGCACGCACTTTTTACTGATCACTGCGGGAATTCCTTGTCTGCTAAATCCGTCGTCTGCGCAAACCGAAAGCATCGAGCAGGAATGAATGATTTCTCAACATTTCATTGGTTCCTTTACAATGTTAGCGTTTTTCTAAATCCTAGAATCAGCTCTGTATATATCGTTACTTGTTGTTCCAGATGTGAACGTGGAGCACCTGCAGGTGCTGATCTTCCTCTTCCACAGCCTGCAGCTGTCCCACAAGAAGAGTCTGCTGCTTCAGGTGGCCAACTTGGTCGTCAGCGTCGCCGACACTGACCCCAGGTTAGTCCACCACCATTTTTATTTTTTTATTTTTTTTTATCCCCTGGCCTGTACAGTTAGCCTTCCTCCCAAAGCCGCTCGCTCTTGAGTCCCAACTCGGAGCACACACCCTGGTTTGTCAGGTCGCAGAATCCAAAACAAGCAGTCCACAGGGAGCAAAGTCTATGTTAGGCCATCAGGAGACAACCGCTTGAGGAGGCACTACCCTGCTGTGGAGTTACTTCAGTGGAGTTGCATCGCCCATTTTATGTGAATGTGTGTGTGTGAAAGGCTTCGACTCTCAAACAAGAAGGCATTTTCAATGGCTCTACAAAGTGTTGTAGTGGGTTTTTTTTAGTATATGATTTTTAGAAAGCATCCCATACTCTAAACTGTGCTAGAGTCCTCATGGCTCATAGAGTGGGGATGTCCCCTTGGTAGTGCATCTCCACAGCCTGCAGCTGTCCCACAAGAAGAGTCTGCTGCTTCAGGTGGCTGACATAGTCACCAGCGTTGACAACACTGGCCCCAGCACATTTTGAGCTATGTATATTAAATCTGTGACAATGTATTGAACACTACAATATTTTCGATGGCTCAGGCATCTAGTGGAGGCTGTTCCTCTCCCTCTCATCCGCCTGATGCTTGAATGATTAACAACATTCTGTAATGTTTCTGTGCCCAGGTGTCTAGGCGAAACCGTTCCCCTCCCTCTCATCCGCCTGATGCTTGAATGATTAACAACATTCTGTAATGTTTCTGTGCCCAGGTGTCTAGGCGAAACCGTTCCCCTCCCTCTCATCCGCCTGATGCTTGAATGATTAACAACATTCTGTAATGTTTCTGTGCCCAGGTGTCTAGGCGAAACCGTTCCCCTCCCTCTCATCCGCCTGATGCTTGAATGATTAACAACATTCTGTAATGTTTCTGTGCCCAGGTGTCTAGGTGAAACCGTTTCCTCTCAGTCGCCTGATGCTTGAATGATTAACAACATTCTATAATGTTTCTGTGCCCAGGCTTCTAGGGGAAAAAGTTCCCCTCCCTCTCAGTCGCCTGACGCCTGAGGCTTTGAACACATTATGATTAACAACATTCTATAATATTTTCTGTGCCTAGACGTCTAGGCGAAACGGTTCCCCTCCCTCTCAGTCGCCTGATGCTGGTGCTGACGCCTGAGGCTTTGAGCACATTATGATTAACAACATTCTATAATATTTCTGTGCCTAGGCGACTAGGGGAAACAGTGCCTCTCCCTCTCAGTCGCCTGATGCTGGTGCTGGAATACCTGCTCCACTACCTGTACGACCCTCCTCAGGCCTTGGTGGACCAGGTCCAGTGGAACCTGTTCACCGTCTACACCCTCCCGCAGGGGGCTGGGGGAGGAGCATCTTCCTCCAGCAGGGGGGAGGCGGAGAGGACAGGAGGAGGAGTGTCACAGTCACAGCAATCGTCGTCGTCGTCGTCGTCTTCTTCTCCCAGAGGTCCTCGTTATTTCCACTGCCGGGAGGTGGAGGACCACTTTCGGAAAAGTATCCTGGCTTTGGAAGGTTCGGAAGGTAAGTGTGGGTTTGTAGAAAGTGGTGTGTGTGTGTGGAGGAGGTTGGGTTACAGGCGTCCGATTGTCACATTTTTGTTTTCTTCATCTTTTTTTTTCTTGTCTATATTGGCGTTGCTCCCACACCACTCAATCCGAGTTTCAACTCTCAGCCACACCCTGGTTTGTCAGGTCACCAAATTGGAAACCAGCAGTCCAACGCAGCAGTCCTATGTTCAGTCGTCAAAGAGGCGACTGCCAGAGGAGACCCTGCACTGCTTCTGAGTCACTTTGGTGGAGTTCAGTGGAGCTTGTTCCGAGTTCACATATTAAACTACTTACCCCCCTTGTCAAAGTTGGTTGAGTGGAACAGATTGTGCAGTTAACTGAACTCCATTTTGACATTGTTTGTTCTGCTTTTTTGTTTATTATTTTGTTCAATACATGGCTAAATTGGGGGGAAAAAAAGCATAATTATGTTACACAGTGTCCATCTTTATGTTGGCTTGAAATTACAAATGTGTGTAAAAGTTTCAGGTAGTGATGCAACCCCTAACCTTTTCTAAAAAAATCTGAATTCCTTTATCTAACCCAGAAAAGAAGTCGTTAGTTTATTATTTGAAAGAATTTTTTTTTTTAAATTGAAACGATTCATAAAAAGTGTATGAAGATGCTGCTTTTTGTTTTTATTCTTTGCAAATGTATGAAACGATATTGTGTTGTTTACAAGCGATTTGTGTTTATGCAGTGGGCAGCATGAAGCCACGCTTCTACAACCTCAGTCCCACCGACTGTCCCGCCATGGATGTGCCCAAAATTGACGGCCTGGTCAGTATTTTTGTTTTGTTTTTGTCTTTTAAATGTCTCCTTTAAAATGAAACTGTGACAGAAGTGTTTTGTCATATATGGTTTTTTTTTGGGGGGGGCTTATGATTTCTAGAATATACTAAAACATGAGTGAAAGTAGTTCAGGCATGCGTTGAAATCAGGATTGCAAAAGCTGATAGAAAGAGTCTTCAGGATTGGCCATCTTGTCATCTGGGACTGCTCTACTCTTCCTGCATATTACATACACACATTTACACACACATACATACATTCCTCTCCACGCATACACACACATACATACGCACACACAGGCTGTGACATGTTTGTGGTGCGATGTGTCCCTAGGCAAGCACAAGCACGTGCCTGCTGTCGAACGCGGAAACCCTGGACTACGGGCTGCTCTACTCCTCCTGGACTACGGGCTGCTCTACTCCTCCTGCATATTACACACACACACACACACACACACAGGCTGTGACATGTAGTGTCAAGTCAAGTCAAAATTATCTTTAACCCTTTGACTGCCAGAGAAATTTAAATAAAAAAACATTGGGCAAATGATGCCACGAAAAAGACAACTGATAGAGCCAATCTGGCACAATCGTCTGGGGATATAACTCTCTTGACTGGGTTAGAGCAAAAGCCAGCATATCAGGGCTATTCCTCTTCATTTGATGATGTCATCAGTGATGTCATCAGGTCAGTACGTGATACGTTGGTGGCAGTCAAGGGGTTAATGACGATAAAAGAGTAAGCTACAAGCTTTTTTTCATCCTGTCGTCATAAAAAGAAAACACATACTGAATGTGGTGCGATGTGTCCCCAGGCTAGCACGTGCCTGCTGTCGAACGCGGAGGCCCTGGACTACGGACTGCTCTACTCCTCCTGCATCAAGCTGCTCATGGCCGGGGCACGCTGCGACTTCACCAAGGCCAAGCTCTCACCCCTGGTCAGTTTTGAAAATGGAACAGTCCAAACTTGTACATCCTGCATTGTAAACGCCTTGGGTATTGATTTGATTAGGCGTACTAAATATTTATGACTATAATAATAATAATGGACTACGGCCTGCTGTACTCTTTCCGCATTAACTCGTTCGCATCGCAACGATTTTGAATTATTAAAAAAACTCAGAAATCACTCCAGCCATACACACAAACAAAACATACATAAACAACAGGAGAAATGAAAGAAGATTACTGGTTTTTACTTCAGGTTTAGGCATAGGGAAGTGGTAGATCAGACTTTATATATATAAAAACTCTCTACACCAATTCGTTTCCCCGCAACAAACCACAACAAAAGCAAAGTCAGGCAAAATTGGGGTCTAAGGGAGCAAAGCGAGTTTTAAAGTGACCAAAATATGATGTGCATACAGATTTACTTCCCTTGAAGCAAATGCATCAAATTGACAGCTGTCTATGAGTTAAACTGTTAATGGCGACTGCACGAAGGCCAAGCTCTCACCCCTGGTCAGTTTGAAAATGGAACGGTCCAACTAGTACATCCTATATTATAAACGCCTAGGGATTTGATTAGGCGTACTAAATATTCATGACTATGTTAATGGAGTATGGCCTGCTCACACACCCTGGTCGGTTTTGATAATGGAACGGTCCAAATGCTAATGTCCTCGGTTGGTTGGTTTCAGTGATGATTCTCAGCATAAAGTAACGCACGCAAGCGTTGTGAATGATCGTCCATTGAATGAAAAATGTTTATGGCGCACGCACGCACATGTATGTGTGTGTCTGTCTGTTTAGCTGTCTTCCCCAAGTTTGAACAGCTTTGTCATAAATCCATCTTCAAGAGCAATTGCCCTCAGATAATCATAAAGGGATTTTAATCCCTTGATCACATCATGAGACAACATCTGAAACCCTATACAGACAAACCTCTATTTTAAGACTTCCAAAATGTCCACAATACAGACAAACCTCTATTTTAAGACTTCCAAAATGTCCGGAAAAATCGGTCATAAATTGGAGGGGTCGTATGACGGAGGTTTTCACTGGCAGCCGTAGAAAGAAAAAGTTCAGCACAGTTCATACTCTCTTCTTCATGCACACATACAGTGACATATTAAAACTGGATTTGGTTCTTTCCAACTCCATAGGATTGTGCAATCGATGTATTACAGTTTCACTTCGCCGACTTCTGTTAATCACCTCCACTCTCGTCCAAAGTCAGTGGTTTTCTTTTTCAAAGTCAGTGGTTTTCGTGCTTTTCCTACGCTTTTCGCCATCTTTTCTACAACAAGGGAAGCGACTCCGCTTTCAGGCCCTTGACCGTGGTTGTTTCCCTTTGCTCGAAGTCTATGCAGACGACAACAACGGTCATAAAAACCAACAAAATGGCGGTCGTAAGTCGCGATTTAGAGGAAGTCGTTTAAGAGAGGTCGTTTACATAGTAAAATGCATCCGTGCCAACAAATCCGGTCTCAAATGAGAGGTGGTCGCTTACCAGAGGGTCGTAAAATAGGGGTTTGTCTGTAATATATTTTTTTTTAGGGAAAAATGCTTTTTCTCCATTAGCATGTCTTAGTATGTTCCCTACAAAACATTTGCTTCATCATCATTGTCTATTATCACTGTTTTCTTACCCAGGATGCCTCGGCCATGCACTACCACTTCCTGCTGGTGTGGCGCCTGCTGGCGTGCCTCCCGCCCTCCGTGTCCTACCTTGATCGGCTGGGCTCCGACCAGGCCCCGCCCAGTGACGGCGGGTTTCTGCTGCACACCTTCCGCTGGGTGCCCCGCCTGGCGCACAAGGCCTTCGCTCCATGGATCAAGGTTGGCTGCGGAGAATGTGTGTGTGGAGGGTTTGGGAGATTGTGTGTGTGTGTGTGGAGGGTTTGGGAGATTGTGTGTGTGTGGAGGGTTTGGGAGATTGTGTGTGTGTGTGTGGAGGGTTTGGGAGATTGTGTGTGTGTGTGGAGGGTTTGGGAGATTGTGTGTGTGTGGAGGGTTTGGGAGATTGTGTGTGTGGAGGGTTTGGGAGATTGTGTGTGTGTGGGAGGGTTTGGGAGATTGTGTGTGTGTGGAGGGTGGGGTTTGGGAGATTGTGTGTGTTGGGTTTGGGAGATTGTGTGTGTTGGGTTTGGGAGATTGTGTGTGTTGGGTTTGGGAGATTGTGTGTGTGTGGGGTTTGGGAGATTGTGTGTGTTGGGTTTGGGAGATTGTGTGTGTGTGGTAGGGTTTGGGAGATTGTGTGTGTGTGGATGGGTTTGGGTTTGGGAGATTGTGTGTGTGTGGAGGGGTTTGGAGTTTGGGAGATTGTGTGTGTAGGGTTTGGGAGATTGTGTGTGTGTGTGTAGGGTTTGGGAAATTGTGTGTGTGTGGAGGGGTTTGGGTTTGGGAGATTGTGTGTGTAGGGTTTGGGAGATTGTGTGTGTGTGTGTGTAGGGTTTGGGAGATTGTGTGTGTGGAGGGTTTGGGTTTGGGAGATTGTGTGTGTTGGGTTTGGGAGATTGTGTGTGTTGGGTTTGGGAGATTGTGTGTGTGTGGGTTTGGGAGATTGTGTGTGTTGGGTTTGGGAGATTGTGTGTGTGTGGGTAGGGTTTGGGAGATTGTGTGTGTGTGGAGGGGTTTGGGTTTGGGAGATTGTGTGTGTAGTTTTGGGAGATTGTGTGTGTGTGTGTAGGGTTTGGGACATTGTGTGTGTGTGTGTAGGGTTTGGGAAATTGTGTGTGTGTGGAGGGGTTTGGGTTTGGGAGATTGTGTGTGTAGGGTTTGGGAGATTGTGTGTGTGTGTGTAGGGTTTGGGACATTGTGTGTGTGTGTGTAGGGTTTGGGAAATTGTGTGTGTGTGGAGGGGTTTGGGTTTGGGAGATTGTGTGTGTAGGGTTTGGGAGATTGTGTGTGTGTGTGTGTAGGGTTTGGGACATTGTGTGTGTGTATGTAGGGTTTGGGACATTGTGTGTGTGTGGAGGGGTTTGGGTTTGGGAGATTGTGTGTGTGTAGGGTTTGGGAGATTGTGTGTGTGTGTGTGTGTGTAGGGTTTGTGAGATTGAGTATGTGTGTGTAGGTTTGGGATAGTGTATGTGTAGGGTTTGGGAGATTGTGTGTGTGAGGGGGGGGGGGGGGGTTGGGAGATTGTGTGGTGTGTGTGTGTGTTGATACTTTGTGTGTCTGTGTGAGGCATCTGGCAATCTCCCAAAGATTGCTGCCACAGCGGCCAGCCATGTTGCTTTTGTGATTAACCCCTTCAGTGCCGCCTATTAGTTGCACATGATTTCCGCATGATTTTTGAACATGGCAAAATCGCTACTTAGCGGCGACATATATATACGTCGGTGGCAAGTACTGAAGCGCTATAGAGGACAGTATATACACGTCGTCGGCACTGAGGAGGTTAATGATTAACATTATCTTGGGACTTTAAAGACCCCCCACGTCACGTGTCACATTCCCTCTTATACTTGGAAGATTTCTTAAGATTTCTTACCAGCTATAAGAGGGAAAACACGTGAAAACCGTGATTTTGACACGTGACGTGGGGGGTCTTTAACACTGTTTGAAAGCACACATTAGCTTTCTTTATGTGCAAAATGTTCAGCCCAAACCTCGACAAAATTATTAAAAGGCGAGAGCATGATTCATTGTTCACTAATAAGAAAAGTCTGTGTTTGTCTTCATCATACACATGCTGCTGTTTTTTGTTTGTTTTGTCTTTGCACGACAGACCTACATTTCTCATCCCTAGCTGAAGCACTTGTACCATAGCGTTCAAATGCTTCCGCTTTTGGGACGATCCCTGGAGTCTTTTAGCCAGGGTAATCTAACAACAACAACGATGATTTCGTTTTCCCCTTTTGTGCACAACAGGACTGCCTGAGCAAGCAGGGTGTGAGTGGCCAGGTGGCGGAGAAGAAACTGGGAGACGCCGTCAGAGCCACCGACGACATGTCCTTTGACACCTGCCAGGCCGTCAAGCACATCAAGCAGCAGGTACGAGGGTGCTACTCTTTCATTTTTTTCACTGATTTCAGTATTTTTAATTTGACCAGAAACTGAACTTCAGTTTTTTTAAAATTTATCAACAAAAAAAAAAAACATTGACCACAAGCGATTTGGGACATTTTGAACTTGGTTGTTCTATCTTGGAAGTTTACAAAGGCAATGTAATAATTTCACAAGGCTTATCAGACTATCCCCCCTGTCCGTCTATCGTTATCTCTCTTTCTTAACTTGCCCCCCCTTGGATCGTCTCTGCCCCTGTACCCTGCCAGGGCCATGGGTCCCTGGACCCCTGCCTTTCATTTTTTGTTTGTGGCTCAAGCCACTTTGTCGGTCGGTCTGTCTGTCGTCTCCAAAATTGTCGCACATTTTGACAAAAATTGTCGCACATTTTGACAAAATTGTCAAAATCGAGGCTACACTTGGTCTGAAAACACATTGGGACATTTGTAAATACAAATATGAGGAGGCAATGCCCGCTCTTTAAAATGATGTATTTTAAAACAAGCGTACAAAATAATAAACATGTATTTTAAAAGCGTAATAATAAACAGTAATACACACTACAACAGACACGACGAGTATGCGGTGCTTCTTTCGATGAGCATAAGTAGGATACATAGTTTTAAATGTTTTCCAAAAGATATAAAAAGTTACGGAATGGTGCAGAGATAACATTCTGGTTTACAGATTAAAATTATTGAAAAGGCAGGGGAGGTGACTCATGATTGGAGTGGTAAAAATAGACCGCGTGCCACAAACTATTGCGATTTCGCGCTTGTTTTCATTTTGGGGAGTTGCACCCATGCAGGTATGAGGGATAGGGATTGCTGGTACATGTACTGAAATAGTGTGGAAGTTATTCTCTCCCTAGGGCAGTGGGTGGATGCCTCGTGCCTCCATACAGGGAGCTGGACGACCCCCGCCCCCTCCATGAGTCTCCCCCCGTGGGGATACCGGGACGGGGGAGTCTTTCGTAAAAATAATTCCCCCACCTTCTGGAAGTTCTGTGCTTATCTGCCACTTTGCCTTTTCCCTTTGCTTTCTATCGTCTACTATCTTTCTGACTTGTTGGCCCTGAACGATGGTGATGATGATGACGATGATGATGATGATGATGACAGGTGGCAGACACACCTGCGGTGGAAGTGGAGAGGAAGATGGTGTCCAGGAAGGAGCTGCCCGGCCTGTCCACCATCCTCATACTGGACGCTGCTGTGGCCAAGGTCCAGGTCATCCTGGATGACCTCTTCTCCAAATCCTCCGTGAGTTTCGCCTTTCTCGTATTGTAGTCGTTAGACTAATAATAAATAATTAATAATGCTTATATAGCGCATAATCTTTAAAAGCAACTCGAATGCGCTTTTCACTCACAATTCGTACAAACATTTCTAACAGACTGGTTCACGTATCCTCACCATACATCTCTATGAAAAAAGGGCCATTAGAGAATGCATATGCATGGATGCTCCTTCTTGCAGGATGTCCCGAATTGCAGGATTTTTAAATTGCCTAGAGCCGGCGTCGCCGGATTATGAGAATTTGAGAAGCAACGATTTTCTTACACACACACACACACTTGTACAATAAAAAGGGCCTATATATAACTTATAAGCATTTGCTATGTTCAAAGGAATGTAGCACTTGTACTAGTCTAGAGGGGTGAAAAAAGAGCAGTAAATGTGTGTGTGTGTGTGCGCTGCCCCTGCACTCCGCCGGGGGCCGCGCCCTTGCAGGATTTTCTTAATTTCCCAGGAGCACCCATGTAACCCTAATAGACGATTTTCGGAGAGAAAAAAAACCTAAGGGAGAGGCTCAGAGCACTTCGTGAAAATTAGAGTTGATTACCTCGACTTACTCGGTCAAAACCATGGCGGCATGGCGTCGAAGCTTGAAACCGCAGGCTGCGAGTCAGCGACTTGCAAACATTTTTTTTATAGAAAAATGAGGGGCGGCCAGTAGCCACAAACATGATAGAACTTGCAAAACGTGACGTAAAAATATAAATGACATCAATTTTAGAATGACGCGCTGTGTTCTAAGTGATGTAAGTCTGCTCAAACGCACGAGGCGAGAGCTGGGGATCTACCTGATGGTAAAGTAATGTCCCCCTGTTTGACCGATCGAATTAGGCAAGATCACCCCCACACACCATGAAATTACTCCCCTTAATTATTTCCGAATAATTCCTATTGATTTGAAGTGAGAGTTGTATAACCACACCCCATGGGAATACCAGGGGATCTTCTAGTGCCAATAGTTCCCCCATCTTCTGGAAGTTCTGTGCCTCTTATTTATCACTCTTTTTGATGGACATGATCTCATCGTTGGGGCAGCAGCAATGAAATGGGAGTTGTATAGCCACACTAGCCCATGGGAATACCAGGGGATCTTCTGGTGCCAATAGTTTCCCCATCTTCTGGAAGTTCTGTGCCAGCAACTTACTCTTATTTATCACTCTTTTTGATTGACATGATCAACAATTCAAATTCAAATAATGTTCTGCTTTGAGCTCCTCCGGGATGGGAATATTGGCTGAATGCAGCAGGGAGGCCAGTGAAGACTGAACACTGGACACATACGCATTAACTCACTCGGGACGAATGAGCCAGATCCGGCTTATGGCTCGCACAACCGTTTAGGACGAATGAGCCGGATCCGACCTCCTGGAACAAACTTCCTCTTTCCCTCCGTCAGCGACCGACCCTCTCTGCTTTCAAAGCTAACCTCCAAACCCCCCTTTTCCCCCCTGCCATTAACTCTTCCAGCGTCATGTATTTTTTGACGCTCTGGGTTGTCCGTTGCATTTCAACCGACAAGAGGGGAGTAACTTGTTTTTCGAGTGTGCATGCGTTGCTTGAACGAAAGAAACAGTAAGTTCTAAAACTAAAAGCAGACAAACATATGGCAGGGTGCTTGGCAGTGAATGTCTTTGCATTTGGTGGGAGTGTAGAGTGATGTCTTGGGTGAATACATTCGCCCATGGTGCTAGAAGAGTTAAAGCTCCGCTCTCTTTCTTTTCTCTCTCTTGCCATTAGGTCTGTTTCTGCTGTATTCCATTTATGTCATCCGTGTGTGTTCGCTTTGTATTGCGTTTTTTGTTTGAATGCGCTATGAATGCTAACTTGTGTGTGTGTGCGCGTTGATTTGATTTCTGTTGTTGTGCGTGTAGAGTGGGCACAGTGGTAGCGCGTTCGCTTCGTGTCATGTAAACCCGAGTTCGAACCTGGGTACAGGGGATTTTTCCTCTCACTTTGCACTAGGCCTTACGGTCTGAACGTGGAGTCTTTCGGATGAGACGATAAACCGAGGTCCTGTGTGCCCATGCACTTAGCATATGTTAAACCCAGTGGCAACGAAAAACTTGTCATTTGGTCAAAATTTAACCCCCCCCCTCAGTCACACAAAAAATCGCATAAAAAAAAAATGGCGGTTGCTAATGTGCTGGCCTTATTAGCCAAAAATGGCCTGTCTTGTCTACGTCGGTACTAGAGTGGCACAGTGGTAGCGCGTTCGCCTCGTGTCATGTAAACCCGAGTTCGAACCTGGGTACAGGGGATATTTCCTCTCACTTTGCACTAGGCCTTATGGTCTGAACGTGGAGTCTTTAGCACACGTTAAACCCAGTGGCAACGAAAAAGTTTGTCATTTGGTCAAAATTTACCCCCCCCCCCCCCCCCCTTTCCTTCCTCGTCAGTTGCACAAAAAATTGCATGCAAAAAAACAAAACAAAAATTGGATGGCGCGCCTCTGGCTGCGACGCGCACTCCAGGTGGGAGCAACCCGAATTTCACAGAAACGCCTCTGTGACTATAAAGTACTAATAATACTTGTGTGTGTGTGTGTGTGTGCAGGGAGAGGCTGACGTGAAGAAGAACCAGTCAGTAGTGATGGATCTGATGCCTGCGGTGCAGAGCCTGATCGCCACCTACAGCCTGTTTGTCAAGTGAGACAGTTGATATGATTACTACTGTCAGGGCTGCCAACCGTCCCTCCGTAGCCGTATTTGTCCCGGATTTTTGCGAAAAGCATGACCCGTCCCGTTTGTCCCGGATTTTTGAATGACCGTCCCGGAAAATCAATAAAATTGTGGAAGCGTGCATTTTTTCCGCCTGTCTACCGCTTGCGTAGCGCTAGGTTTCGGTTCACGCCACAAATCATGGTTTGCGCCTATTTTTATCGTACGCTATCAACTTCTTTACAGAGAGTTATTCTGATTAGTTAAATCTTCAGTGAAATCAATTCTCATTGGCTGTTGTAGCCAAATTTTCATTGGCTGCTGTAGCCAGTTAAGTCAAGGTTGAAAAAATGGCGTCTAAACGATGGTGTGAAGATGATTCTTCTTCTAAGAAAAAAAAAGTTTCAAAGCGTTCCTGTTTATTTCAAGAGACATACAGTGATACACGGATAAAATGGCCTTTCATTGTGTCAGAAAGAAAAGGCGAAACTTACACTTTTTGTGAAATTAGAGCGTGTGATTTTTCGATAAATTCTGGTGGTAGGGATGATGTGCGCCGTTGTTATGTCAAGTTGTGGTGGGTACTGTACTTAATTTCTGATCATTAGGCCTATTAAAATGTCCCTGAAAATCTAGCTGTGTCCCTGATTTGAGAGTTGTTTGTCCCTGATTCACAAATTTAGGGTTGGCAGCCCTGTACTGTGTCAAGTCCAGCTTTTATCTGTGCCATGGTTGTTGCTCCCCCCGCGGGCTTCCACCTTGTCGTGGTGGGGGAGCTTTAGACTAAGAGGAGCCCCTCATCCCCATTTTTCATTCTCCATCATTTACAATTTATGACATGCCAGGTGGGTGGGTTTTTTTTTTTATTGTTCACTGGCTTTCACTCGTGAGACCTTACGCACTTGAGTGGGCACATGTTGCCCATTCTGCAGTGCATATTTGCCTATATGGCATTTTTTATATATATATTTTTTTTATTAAGATGTGTTTGTTATCCTTTTTTTTTTTTTTTTTTTTTTCACCCTTTCACCGCCAACGTCGCATTTTTGCACCACAATGATTTAACACCCATGTCACTGAAAGGCATCAAATGAGGGTCTGATATCCAGTGACCTTATGTTCTTACTTTTGGAAGGTAAGGATAGACCCTCTTTTATACATGTCTCAGAGGAATCCCCAATAATGCAGATAGAATCTTTTCTCTACCCAGTTAAGTTTAATGGAAAGTTTTAGCAGAAAAATGGCTGGTGTTGAAAGGGTTAGCACTTTCGCCTTCAGACATTTTTCAGCCAAAAAATACCATTAAGCTTAACTGGGTAGAGAAATGAACATATCTGCAATATTGTGAATTCCTCTTAGACCAAAAAAAAATTAGGCCTGTCCTTACCTCCCAAGAGCATTCCAAACTTGTGCAATTTGGTTAGAAAGTTATTTTTTTCTTAAGTTGTTTTGCTGCTGTATATATTCCTCTCTGACTTGGGTCTGTTGGGGAGGGAGGGAGGGGGGGGGGGGGGGTTATTGTGTGACACTTTATTGCATGATGCGCCTGTTTCCCGGGAAGAACGTGTGTGATGCTGGAGGTGTCGGAGTCGGACGACAAGAGCATGACTTGGGTCTGTTGGGGAGGGAGGGGGTTGTTACGTGACACTTAATTGCATGCGCCTGTTTCTCGGGCAGATCGTGCGTGATGCTGGAGGTGTTGGAGTCGGACGACAAGAGCATGACTTGGGTCTGTTGGGGAGGGAGGGGGTTGTTACGTGACACTTAATTGCATGCGCCTGTTTCTCGGGCAGATCGTGCGTGATGCTGGAGGTGTTGGAGTCGGACGACAAGAGCATGACTTGGGTCTGTTGGGGAGGGAGGGGGTTGTTACGTGACACTTAATTGCATGCGCCTGTTTCTCGGGCAGATCGTGCGTGATGCTGGAGGTGTCGGAGTCGGACGACAAGAGCATGACTTGGGTCTGTTGGGGAGGGAGGGGGTTGTTACGTGACACTTAATTGCATGCGCCTGTTTCTCGGGCAGATCGTGCGTGATGCTGGAGGTGTCGGAGTCGGACGACAAGAGCATGACTTGGGTCTGTTGGGGAGGGAGAGGGTTGTTACGTGACACTTTATTGCATGTGCCTGTTTCTCGGGCAGATCGTGCGTGATGCTGGAGGTGTCTGAGTCGGACGACAAGAGCATGACGGCCCAGCGGCTCAAGGCCTACAGCCGGGTGCTGAGCGTGGGGTCCAGCTCCAGCGGGAAAGTGGGCGCCTTCGGGTCCCTCCTCATGTCCCTGCTGCCCAGCCCCGTGAAGAACGCCATGGAGAAGTGGGCTCTGTCCGCCGTGAACGAGTTCCCTCCCATGTATGCCTGGGTAAGTGTGGGAGAGAGAGAGGGGGAGAGAGAGAGAGACAGAGACGCTGTAGGAAAATAGGTTGTGTCCGCTGTGTATGAGTTTTTCTTCAATGAATGCCTGCGTAAGTGAAAGAGAGACTGAGTTCAAGAGAGAGAAAGTGTGTGTGTTTATGTGTGTGTGTGTGTGTGAGCGTGCACTTGCACACATGCACCGACGTCCATACGTTTCAACATATGGACACTTCAATCAAGTCATATCATATTTCATTGACACGTGGCATGTTCTTAATTCTGTCATCTTGCTGTGGAAACTGCGGATAATAACGGAGACTGTTCCATTTTGTTGTTTGCAGCGAAACGCTTTTGCCAACGACACCGTTCCCTGCGAGAGCTACATGGACGCAGTGCACAGTGCTCACATAATATGATAATAATGGAGACTGTTCCATTTTGTTGTTTGCAGCGAAACGCTTTTGCTAACGACACCGTTCCCTGTGAGAGCTACATGGACGCAGTGCACACATAATATGATAATAACGGAGACTGTTCCGTTCTGTTGTTTGCAGCGAAACGCTTTTGCCAATGACACCGTTCCCTGCGAGAGCTACATGGACGCAGTGCACAGTGCTCACATGGTGACACTGTCTGGTAAGCTACTTGATTCATTGTCACAGACCTGCCTACACTATGCTTTGACCATAGAAAACTATTCATATTTGTTTTAAGTTATGGAAAAAAGCTTCTACGATTGGACTTTAAAACAAAATCTTAACCATTCTTTTTGTCATTTAAAAAAAAAAGAATAGAAACAAATGGAGTATTCATAAGGTTACTTGAATCCGCCTAAGAGTGACTGTCCGATTTCGGAGGAGCTCAGAGGAGAAAATGTTTTGAAGAATTTTTTTGGATAAAAGGCAGGAGAATGGGCCAATAAGTCAGAAAGATAGTAGATGACAGAAAGTGAAGGGAAAAGGCAGAGTCAAAGAGAGTGGCGGATTAGAGGAAGTTGAGGGCTCGGCACACGCTGCAACTTTTTAGTTGATACAACTAGTTGCATACAGCAAGTTGCAGTTAAAATCGCAGAGCTTGCGGCACACGCTGCAACTTTGATGCAACACCCTTGCAATCCCGTGCCATATATGGAAAATTCTCGCAAGACTTTCCGTGACTTCCTTTGGTTTACATTCTAACAAAATGGCTTCCTCCGAGCGTGATGAAAATGAACACGACGATCTTATCATTGCTGCTGCTGCTACTGTTGTTATTTTGTCATTCACGATGACGATGGTCGGTACCAGAGTCCTGTTTCGAGTAGGTGTACTTCTAAAAACTCGAACTGACAAATAGGGCCTACTAGGCCTAGTAGCCTATTTCTATGTTTACACACTGTTTTGATCTAGACTACATCGATTGAAAAAGAAAACATGTTGTGGAAGTATTCATCATTCATGATGCCGCCCATTTCATGGTTTATTTGAATTTTGGCCTCTTGTACATGCCCCAACTTTTTTTAATCGGGACACTCGGTTCCCAAATGCAGGGAAAATTACGAATTAACTCGATCAATAACTTGCATGTTTCAGTCCGACGGTTTCACTCCGACATTGAGACATAAAAATCACGTGCTCTGATTGGCTGCAACCTACAACTTGTTGCAAGTGGAGGCTCAGAGATAGGATCGTTTTCTATCGCCCTACAACCCACAGCTGCAACCCTACAACCTTGTTGTAGGTTGCATGAAACTGTTGCAACCACAAAGTTGCAGGTACAACTAGCAAAAGTTGCAGCGTGTGCTGAGCCCTTTACAAGCACAGAACTTCCAGAAGGTAGGGGAACTATTTGTACGTACGAAAGACCCCCGCAGTATCCCCACGGGGAGTGAACGTGATCAAGCTGATAGTTTATAATTTGTAAAGAAAAAACGTGTCGCCGTTCGCTTGTGCATCGTCTTTTTTTTAATGAAATGTCATTCAGAGACGGAAAAAAGCGCTCTGACGTCATTGTTAGAGTCAAGTTCCTAACGTTCAAAAGCCTGTCACTTTGTCTAATTTTGACGTCCCAGTTGATTTCAAGGATTTTCAATAATGCAGAGGTACATGATCAGTAAGACTAATGGCCAGTTGATAAACGCTCTAGATCTACAGGGAATGATTTTTTGGGGAAATAAAAGTATGAGCGCTCACTTTATCTTGAAGAATGTTACATAAAAGGTAGGTTACAGTGATAGAGTTTGCAGACTGAGGCCGTGTAAATAAAATTTTAAAAAAACTGCTGTGACGTTTTTGGATCCAAACTGAGCATATGAGTGCCCTTTAACTCATTCGCTTCGCAATGATTTTGAATTGTTAAAAAAACCTCACAAATCACTTCAGCCATGCACACAAGCAAAACATACATAAACAAAAGGAGAAATGAAAGAAGATTACAGGTTTTTGCTTCAGGTTTAGACAGGGAAGTGGTAGATCAGACTTTTTTTTATATATAGACTATATATAGAAAAGACTCTCTACACCGATTGGTTACCCCACAACAAACCACTACAAAAGCAAAGTCAGAGGCAAAATTGTGGTCTAAGGGAGTGAAGCGAGTTTAGAAGTGACCAAGGTATGGTGCGCACACATTTTTACTTCCCTTGAAGCAAATGCATCAAATTGACAGCTATCTATTAATTCCGGACATGTATGTCCGGAACGACTTGAATGAGTTAAGTAAGAAGAACGTGAAAGGTTGTTTTTGTGTGTGTCCATGGATGCTACTGCTTTCAGGATGTCCTGAAATTAAGGATTTTTTTTGGTATTGCCTGGAGCCGGCGTCGCCGGATTATGAGAATTTGAGAAGCAACGAATTTCCTATTTATAAACGTTTTGTCGGTTTCTCGCATGTGTAGAATATAAAAGAAATGAATACAGATAAATATTTACATGCCTTTACCAGGAACTTTATATTTTTAGGATTGTTTAAGTCAAGTTGTTAACTGGGCGGCCCCTGGACCCCTGCCTTGCAGGATTTTTGAAATTTTTCATTAGCACCCATGTGTGTTTGTGTTGGTTGGTTGGCTTACCCTGGCTAAAAGACTCCAGGGATCATCCCAACAGCGAGAAGCACTTGAACACTAAGGTACAAATGCATCAGCTAGGGATGAGAACATTACGTGTGTGACCGTTTTTGATTACCCCGCCACGTGGGCAGCCACACTCCGTCTTCGGGGGATTTTAGACTGATGATGTTATGCTGGGAGCTTGTCATGGCTTAAGACAATCCCCGCACAACCATTCAGAGCATAACAACATTTTGATGTAGCCTTGGCGTTCTAGCTTATGTCAACTGGTCTGACACAGCCTCATGCCAAGGCATACCCATGTGTGTGTGTGTGTTGCTACAGGTCAGCAGAACTTCTGTATCCACGCCTCCCTTCGCCATGTCCTCGGCTCCCTGGTCAGCTTCGGAAACAACCTGCTGGCGTGAGTGTGCCTTCTCTACGGTCCTTGTCTTTTCTTCTTTGTATTTGTACATTTCCTTCTAGCACCATGGGCGAATATACAGACAAACCCCTATTTTACGACCCTCTGTTAAGCGACCACCTCTCATTTGAGACCGGATTTGTTGGCACGGATGCATTTTACTATGTAAGCGACCTCTCTTAAACGACTTCCTCTAAAACGCGACTTACGACCGCCATTTTGTTGGTTTTTACGACCGTTGCTGTCGTCTGCATAGACTTCGAGCAAAGGGAAACAACCACGGTCAAGGGCCTGAAAGCGGAGTCGCTTCCCTTGTTGTAGAAAAGATGGCGGAAAGCGTAGGAAAAGCACGAAAACCACTGACTTTGAAAAAGAAAATCACTGACTTTGGACGAGAGTGGAGGTGATTAACAGAAGTCGGCGAAGTGAAACTGTAATACATCGATTGCACAATCCTATGGAGTTGGAAAGACCCAAATCCAGTTTTAATATGTCATTGTATGTGTGCATGAAGAAGAGAGTATGAACTGTGCTGAACTTTTTCTTTCTACGGCTGCCAGTGAAAACCTCCGTCATACGACCCCTCCAATTTACGACCGATTTTTCCGGACATTTTGGAAGTCTTAAAATAGAGATTTGTTTGTATTTGCTCAAGACGTTACTCTACAGTCCCACCAAATGCAGACATTCACAGCCAAGCACCCTGCCATTGTTTGTTTTTAGAGCTTTTGTCGTTGTTTGTGTCGTTAATGCAATGCATGTGGACTCGAAAAAATAGTTACTTCCCTCGGACAACCAAGGACGTCCAAAAAAATACATGGATCAGAGCTAGAAGAGTTAAGAAAGAGTCAGTTCATTGTTTTAAGGAAGAAGGCTTAAACTCATGTTCAAATTGAAGATCTGTTTAAAAAAAAAAAATTCCTTTTGTGAAAAAAGGTTTTTCCATTCTTCCACATCCCGGTGAACAAATTGACAAGAGTTTAGATGTACCTACCACCACCACCCTTCTCCCCCCTCCCCCCCCCTCCCCCCCTCATTGCCGATCATTCGCGATCAAAGTTTTCGTGTGAAAAGTATCTCTATGCTTTGTATAAAGTGTTAAACCACTCTAAGTCCGATAAAAATCAATGAAACTATCTAATTCACTGTCTAAGATAGTGTCCGAATGCTCAGCAGATGACCGGTCGTCGGAATCATTCGATTGATTTTCTGTCGATCGATAGTTGAAGTTAACCATAGTAGGCACTGCACTAGCATGAGTTTCAACAGTCACTTCACTCTGGCCCCTATAACTAAGTTAAAAAGCACGATTGGCACACAATTTATCGTATCGATAACATCGCCGTCTATCGCTTGGAATGCCGTCATTTTGATGAAAAAAGATTGTCCCAAAAAATCGCAAAGAAAATCGTTCAAAATTAGCCTTCAATCGACCTCCATGAAATGGCAGCCATTGCAACAGGAAATGGAATGCTTTCCGGCTGTCGTTAAGGCTTCCTCTTTGCACTGAACTCTCACTTCCTTAGCAATATGACTAAGCAACTTGGGTGGATCGGCGCGGTTTTGAGCGGTTAAGGATTACAGGTCAGGAGCGGTTTCAAGCAGTATGGGACGCTAGAAGTTAATCGGGTTTTGTGAAGAAAAAGAATCGTCCGCGCGTTGGATTACAGTTTTTATCTCTCCAAAATTACTATTTTTTGTTTCAGAAATTACAAATTTGCAAAATAGGGGTAAACAGGTCTGCTGACGGTTTGTTATTTCAGGTGGAGCTCAGACACCAAGGCCAACAAGGAATTCACCAAGGTTCTGCTGCCTCTCCTGTTTGACGCCACCACCGAGCACATGTCTGAGTCGGTGAGTTGTCTGCTTTTTTGTTCTATTCTTTCCGAAGGAAAGTGGGCTTTAACTCATTCGCATCGCAACGATTTTGAATGATTACAAAACCTCACAAATCACTCCAGCCATGCACACAAACAAAACATACATAAACAAAAGGAGAAATGAAAGAAGATTATGTTTTTTACTTCAGGTTTAGACATGGGGAAGTGGTAGATCAGACTTTTTTTTATATATACCACACCGATTGGTTACCCCACAACAAACCACTACAAAAGCAAAGTCAGAAGCAAAATTGTGGTCTAAGGGAGCAAAGCGAGTTTAGAAGTAACGAAGGTGTGATGTGCACACAGATTTACTTCCCTTGAAGCAAATACATCAAATTGACAGCTATGTATTAATTCCTCACATATATGGCTGGAACGACTTGAATGAGTTAAGGTGGCACACTTCGCTTTTTTGTCTCGCATTCTTTGTCTCATCAAACAGTAGTAAGGATCTCGCTTGAGACAAAGATTCAAATCTCATGTTTAAAGTGCAGGCATCCGAACGGCCCGCGGATTTCCGCGGTTTTGGTAGCCACTGGCCGCGGTTTTGGCACTGCCGGCCGCGGTTTGTACTTCATGAGGCAGCACGATCTTATTCTCAAATGGTATTCTTAAAGACCCGTGAAAATGACTATATAAAAAGAGGTGTGGCTAAGGATCTGTCTCTTTGGGCTCTTTGGGGGAAATTGACAGCTCCACATGAAAATTGTATGACTAATATTAAAGTAGTTACAAATACCAAATGTTTTCATATTTCAGTATGCATGCATATTTTAGAATGTTTATGCTGACTGCATCATAAAAATACCAGAAATCACGCTGAAAATACGAGAATCAGGAAATATTTCTGTAATGACCCATTTTGAATTTGAAATTCGCGCTGTCAGTCAAGTAACAGTAGGCGGGCCAATCCAGAGGCACAGACTCACGCCAGTAACCCCATCAGCGGTGTCATGTTACTCACTGGAAACAGACCAGAACGGTAACATGCTAGCCTGTTTACCATTGCTGACAGGAGTCTCCTTGAAGAGAGAGAAACAGAAAGAGAGGGAGAGAGTGAAGGAGAGAGAGGGGAGAGAGAGAGAGTGTGTGTATGTATGTGTGTGTTGCAGTATCACTGTGTTTGTATGTGTGTGTGTGTGTGTGTGTGTGTGTGTGTGTGTGTGTGTGTGCATTTGTGAATGCAAAATGCTTTGTTATCTTCTTCCCGTATAATAGCGATTATCATGTTTCTGTCTCACTTTTTCTCTCTAGTGTCTCTCTCCTATTTAGCTTTCGTCAGTAAACATTTGAGTCGTTCTCTCTCTGTGTCTCTCTCTCTCTCACTCTCTCTGTCTCTGTCTCTCTCAATCTGTCTGTCTGTCTCTCTCTCTCTCTCTCTCTCTCTCTCTCTCTCTCTCTCTCTCTCTCTCTCTCTCTCTCTCTGTCTCTCTTCACCATGTCTTTACTCTCTTTCTCACGCACGTAAAAATCCCATGGCAGTTGAAAGTCGGTAAGAGCAGGGAGAAATCCCGCTGCCTGGTATGGACAAATTGATAGCTAGGTTTTCCAAGTGTGTCCACACCCCCTCCTCACCCTGTGCCCTCCCCCCCCCCCCCATGTCTTTACTCTCTTTTACCCCCCAAAAGGGTAGGCAGCTGCACTTGCGGCAACGCGCTCTCCAGGGGAAAGGGTAGAGCAGCCCGAATTTCACAGAGATACATCTCTGTGACTAGAATATACCAAATACCAAATACCTTTCTTCTTTCATTTTTGTTGTTCCTGTCACAGGAAAGATGGTAAAAGATGTAAAGAAGTAAGTAAGATTAAGAATGAAACAAGGAAAGAAAGAATAAAAGAAGAAGGAAGGTTAAAATGAAGAAAGAAAGATTAAAGATGTAAAGAAGTAAGTAAGATTAAGATAATAAGAATGAAACAAGGAAAGAAAGAATAAAAGAAGAAGGAAGGTTAAAATGAAGAAAGAAAGATCGAACCAACGAAAATAATGAAGAGGGGACAACAAATTTAAGTTGAGAGGAAAAGGAGAAACACAGAAACAACTGGAGAAACGAACATACATCTATGATCAGATCAAATCTTTTATTATTTCACAGTGCAAGTTTCAAGGTCTCTCACTGCCTCTCTGTCTC
This sequence comes from Phymorhynchus buccinoides, assembly GCA_017654935.2. Taxonomy (NCBI): domain Eukaryota; kingdom Metazoa; phylum Mollusca; class Gastropoda; order Neogastropoda; family Raphitomidae; genus Phymorhynchus; species Phymorhynchus buccinoides. The sequence continues at coordinate 34,735,938 of CM065705.1, read as the reverse complement.
TGCCTTTTTTCTGTCTGTCGGTCTCAGTGTCTCTGTGTCTCTCTCTCTCTCTCTCTCTCTCTCTCTCTCTCTGTCTCTCTCTCTCTCTCTCTCTCTCTCCTCTCTCTCTCTCTCTCTCTCTCTCTCTCTCTCTCTCTCTCTCTCTCTCTCTCTCTCTCTCTCTCTCTCTCTCCCCCTCTCTCACACACATGCACATTTATTTATTGCTTCTGTCCTCTTTTTTATTTCCTTTTTCAATTATTTTTGTTCTCACTTTTTTATATTACTATAATATAACTCTCTCTCTCTCTCTCTCTCTCTCTCTCTCTCTCTCTCTCTCTCTCTCTCTCTCTCTCCCTCTCCTCCTCCCTCCCCCTCTCTCCAGAGGGCTGGATGTAAAAAAGCATGTTATTGCTTACTCTATTACCCTCTATAAATAAAAGTCAATCAATCAATCAATCAATCTCTCTCTCTCTCTCTCTGGCAGATTTTACAGCCAACTCATAGAGATTGTTATACAGATACGGTCACCTGGAACTCTTTTCCCATCACAACAGGCCAGTAAAAGTAAGCATGCTTGTCATGATCTCCTGGTCCAGTGTCAGAAGAATTAGGCCTGTTGACTCTGATAGCCAGACCTAGAAGGGAAAGAGGGAGTGGTCTGGGTAGAAAGTCAGCAAATAGCTGGCTGTGTCTATTTTTATAACCCTGGTAAAAAGAAGCTGGTCTTTCGTGGCCCTTTAAGCGGTTTGTTTTCATATTGCGCCTTCGGAAACGAAAAATCGCGGCCATGTTTGTTTTTTCTTCCGAGTTTAGAGCTCTCTAGACTCTTACTTTCACTGTTTCAGAGTTTGTTTTGATGACAGTGATTGTGATTTGGGTTTTAAATGAGTCGATTTAGAGGATATGATCGCGGGAGACTACGATGATGTGAGAACTTTGAACTTTTCCGCGAGAAATCGGGTAGCGAATGATCGTAATGATGCCGACTACGGACTAGAGTTTCGTGGGGTCCGACTCGATGTCGACTCCGAGTCATGGCGAGTGTTGTTCGTCCGCGGATTGGACTCTGGAGTATTCTGATGCCTGAAAGTGTCTGAGAACATTAAATACTCAGACATGTTCTGATAGGAGAATTTCTATATTTGTGTTGGTTTGTGCACATACAATTTTCTCTGTGGCTTATAAACTGGTGCAGCTTATATGTGAATGAATACCTACCGTAAAATGCAGACTATAAGCCGCTACTTTTGAGATACCACAGTCTAAAGTCAAGCCTATCCTATGAAAATGCATCAGCCTACTTACTTAAAAGCACTTTTTGAAATATTTAGTGATCATTTTAAAGATGATCCTTTATGGATATGAAAGATAAGATGTTTTTGAGCATGAAAATACCCATAACTCAAAATTGATTTTTTTTATATGAGATTTTTTAATTTAGAAGCCTGTTGTTAGAAACTAACCCAGCGACTTAATGTCCCTTTCGTGGTGCTGGGTCACAGATGTACAATAAAGAGAAAAAAGAATAGTTGTTGCCCCATCTGATATCTGGCAGTCATGGTCGGAAACGACAGACAGGCCTACAGATGTTAGCTGTCGAAATCGATGGTTCGACAAAATCTACGAGAAAAGAATGAACAAGAGAGGAGACAACGAAATTGAACAAAGGGGGGAAACTCTCTTTCTAATTAACTCCCCTCCACCAAAGTTGATTACACGATACCATACAGGCCTACAGATGTTAACCGTCGAAATCGATGGTTCAACAAAATCTACGAGAAAAGAATGAAATAGTAAGGCCAAGAGAGGAAACAAGAAATTCAATAAAGGGGGAAAAACTCTCTTTCTAATTAACTCCCCTCCACCAATGTTGATTACACGATACCAGTCATCTAGCAATGCGTGGATCAGAGCCAAACAAAGCATCATTCTCCAAAAAAAAGAATGTGTCTAGGAGAAAAGTTTGTGCAGGTGATGTTTGCCCTGGAGCGCGTGATTGGTTCGTCGGACAGCGAGGAGTTCGTCCGCATGATGTACGAACACGCCGTCGTCATCTGTCATGACATCATCGTCACTTACGCTGACACAGAGAGGTGGGATTATTTTTTGTGTGTGTGTGATGTTTTTGGTTTGTATATCATCTTGATGGTTTACGTTTGTTCAATTTAAAAAAAAATTCTGTTTTATTAGTTTTCTTTTTTTTGCAGTGTAATTGAATACATGCAGGTTTTTATTGTTTTTTTTGAGGGGTGGGGTGTTGTTATGCCATATTTAGACCTGTTTACCTTTACGATTTTGCCGTAATTTTTACGAAACAAAAGTCAAATTACGATAATTACAGCGACGAGAAAACCCCCCGAAAAAAACACCCACCACTACAGTTGCGTCGGCAAGCGATGCTTTTGAAACAATGCGGTGAAAAGTCATTCCGGTTCCCAGTCATTCTGTTTCAAGATGGCGTCAAAGCGACCGCGTGGTGAGATCACAAGCAGTTTGAACAGGTTAGTAAGCTGAGTTTGAAAGAGAAAAGGCCAATACATGGTTTAAAAAATGTTTTTAAAGGTCTCCCAGTGCACTATTGCTTGCATATAATCGGGTTATGTGAAGAAAAAGAATCGTCCGCGCGTTGGATTACATGTTTTTTTTTCAAAATTACTATTTTTTGTTTCAGAAATTACAAATTTGTAAAATATGGGTAAACAGGTCTGCATATTGTATGAGAACAAAAAATTAAAATGGCTGCTTTATAAAGTTGAATTTTCTAGTTTACCAGGAAAAGGACATAGGAACTTAATCCCATTTTTGGTCCAGGTATCACTTTCATTTCTATGCTTATACTCTTGTGTTAAATGGGATTTTATTTTGTTGTGCTGGCATTGTTTAAAATGTCGCCAAGGAATTCGCAAAATTTTTAATATCAGTGTTTTGAAAAATGGCTGGCGGCGAAAGGGTTGAACAGTGTTTTCTTTGTTTTGTTTTTGTTTGTGACAAATATTTTGCTTTGCTATAGATTCATGGATTGATTTATGCGAATGTTGCCTTTTTTCCTGCATTGGCAGTGATTGCAAGGAAGGTATTCTTATCAAACTCTTCTCTACTCCCCTCAAACCTCCAAAAATATCTTACCAATTTCCTCTTACTCCCAAGTCTCTAAAATACCTTCCCAAACAGTAACTGTTAATTTTGGGGTGTGCGCCTTATTTCTAGTCCGTAAGATACGGCCATCCTTTTTTTTGTTTGTGGGGGGGTACTTTTTCTTTGTGATGAAAGATGCGCATTGTTTTATCTTTCAGTGGCCTGGATGAGAAGATCCTGCAGGAGTGCATTCGTTTCATGGACAGCACGGTGGAGAGTCTGCCCGGGGCCCGCGCCCTGGAGGCCTTCTACTGCAGAACCGGGGGTGAGCCGTCTCTGTCGCACATTTTGGGGTCGTAGGAGACTGGGCATTGGAAAGGGTTTTTGTGTGTCGGTGTGTGTAGCGTGACTATGGATGATATTGCTGCTGGTTTCGGTATGTGGAGTTTCTTTTTCTTCTTCGATCGCTCAGACAGTTTCCTGTCAATTATGAGCACAGATGCGTCTTGCTGCCGTTATGCGCCTAAGTAAGAAATAGTTAGGCCCAGCAAGTCCGACTTCGGCTGGAGGAAATCTTTTTGAAAGCGTTTCTTGAAAAAAGGGCAGGAGAATGGACCGGTAAGGGCAGAAAGATAGTAGATGACAGTAAGCAAAGAGAAAAGGCAGAGTCAAAGAGAGTGGCAGATTAGAGGAAGTTACAAGCACAGAACTTCCAGAAGGTGGGGGAACTATTTATTCAAAAGATCCCCCCTGTCACAGAGGAATTCGCAATATTGTAGTGTGTTTTTTCTCTACCCAAGTAAGTTTAACTCATTCAACACTGGCTGATTGCTTCCCTTTACAACCGTTCAACACGAATGTACGCTATAGCGTACATAGTGTTTAAACATTCACACTTCACAACTCAGCGAAGCCATGCAACCCAAACTGGTAGTTTTCTACCAATAGTTTTCAACCAATCACTTCTAGTTTATTTTTAGGACCGCAATAAATGCAAATGAGTCACTACCCCTCTCTTCGTCTTTGTCATGCTTTTTAAAAAAAATCTGCTAATAATAAAATAATAACTTTGGAATTATAACATATGCTAGCTTTATTTCACGATCAATATTATAAACAATACCAACAAAAAAAAAAACAACAAAACTGTGCGGTTACCACCAACAGCGCATTTGCAAATAAACTTTTTATGTAATGATGCAACACACACACCTACACGTTGAACGTTTGCGCGAAACATGTACGCTATATCATGTGTTTATCACACATTATTCGTTATTCTGACTCGCTTCTCCCCCTTTTGGTAAGACAGTGATTCAGGAACATAAATTGACCACATACACCCTGATTGTTTGTTCAGCCCGTCGTACATGTACGAAAGCCGATATGCGACGCTAAACTGACACTTCCATCCGTTTACACATTTGTGGCAAAACCAAAGCCAATGAAGCACAACCGAGGCGTGGTTACCACACACACACACACTGTATTGTTAAAAACATCGGGACACACTGGTGTTGCACTGCCACCACACATTGCCACCACATTGTTCCCACAAACCTCATATTTGTCTTCCCTCACGTGTCCCATACGATGTGTCTGATCCAGACCGAGAGGACGTAAAAAACCATTTTTCATTCATTTGTGTTTACTTATGTTATGCATCTGTATTGTTAAAAAAAATCGGGAGTTTCCTGGTGTTGCACTGCCTTCGGGAGATTGCCTCCAGGATCGTTCCCACCATCTTTATCTGGAGGGAATGGAAATGTCCCATAAGACGTCTAGTTCCAGACCGGAGGACATAGAATGAATTTTCATTCATTCATTCGAGTTGATCATTTAGTGGTTGAAGGCAAGGAGGAGAATTTTTTGGGTATAATAAAAAAATGGCGGTGCAAGGGTTAAGCCAAAGCTAGCATGGGTTATTAAATCAGTGTGGTAGTGGGCGCCAAAAGGCGACTGCGGCGGTGAAAGGGTTAAACTGAACACTTTGTTTGCTGCGTTGTTCAGAGCTGACCAACCTGCTGCTGTGCGTGTCGCGGGAAGGAGTGAGCATCCCCTTCATCACCAAGGTGCTCAGGTTCTTCAACAAGCTCTTCCAGCTGGGTCAGTCAGCCCCCCCCCCCCTCTCTCTCTCTCTCTCTCTCCGGGACATCTCTCCTCTCTCTCTCTCTCTCTCTCTCTCTCTCTCTCTCTACTCTCTCTCTCTCTCTCTCTCTCTCTTTCCTGTTCTTTCTGTCTTTCTTACTTTCATTTTTGCATTCGTAATTTTTGTCTGTCACCGTAAGGAGATCAGGACTTTGCTGATGAGCAGCGTTAGGGCATTGCCTCCAGTTGTTTTGTTGTTTGTTTTTCTGTCTGTCCCAAGGTGTATCTCTCCCGAACCGCTTGACGTTAATCGCTTCACATTTCATGTGGTGGTGTATCATCAAGAGAGTTAGGGCATTTTTGCATAAATGATGACCGTCTGGACCTTCACCTTGAAAACCTTAATCTTGAAGGGGCGCTGTCTTCTACACCGTTGGACTTAAGAGTCTTCAAGCTTCTCATGCACAGCGATTCTGATGATGGGTGTACTGGGGTACTGATCAAGGTCAAGGTCAAGGGTGATCGGTAGGCCTTGAAAGTGGTTGGGGCTTAAAAGTTGGGTTTTGACCAACCTGCTGCTGTGCTGTATTTTCCACATTTTTGCTTTAGGTTTTGTGTGGTGGTGTATCACCTAGAGTAGAAGGCATCGGAGTTTAAATTATTGGAGTGCTGACCTTGAAGTTTGACCTTGAAGACTGAAATTTCCTTCTTTGTGCTATATATTAGCTGTATCTCGTGAACTTGATGATATAATCCTTTCACATTTTGTGTGAGGGTGTGGTAGTTCTTTCTACTGGTTTTTCTTTTGGTTAACTTTCTTCTGAAGAACGTGAAGATGGTGTGGACACATTTTCTGCCATCTACATGGATGCTCCTTCTTGCAAGGATGTCTCTGAATTGCAGGATCGCTTAAATTGCCTAGAGCCGGCGTCGCCAGATTATGAGAATTTGATAAATGCAACCGTTTTCTTACACCTTGACACACACACCTTGTACAATAAAAAAAAAAGCCTATTAAAGCATTTGCTATATTCAAAGGTTGGTAGCAGTTTCAAGCTAGTCTAGAGGGGTGAAAAAAGAGCAGTAAATGTGTGTGTACTTTTTGAAAGCTACGTCTTGTGACAAAGAAAAGAAAGGCTTATAAAAGAACGACTTATTAGGTTTTAATTTATTTTATTTTTTAGTTATATGCCCATTGCTTCGTTTACAGGCTCAAAATGATTATTTAACAAAAAATATATCAATTAGAAAATACTAGCGCAACGCCGAGTACCAGTAACGCCTGAGTAACGGTAACGCCTAGTAAACGGTAATGTCAAGTATCTCGTAACGCTGAGTACAGAAAATTTTCAGCATTTTGTTAAGAAACGGTGGTAGTTATAAAGCCCCGTTTCCCGTTGGGTTAATTTTCGGTTGAAAAACGTGCGGAGTTATAAGGCCCGTTTTGCATCATGCTGCTGTTATGCGCCTAAGTAATCGATTCCTGAATTCCAGGTTTGGCACATTGATAGTCACCGTCCCCGGTCATATATTTGCCAAATTTTCTTAGGCAATCGGTCCAGAAATACCGGAGATACGGGCGCCGATAAGGCCGGCGGATGCGCGTTTCGCGCATTTGCAAAACCGCGCAAATGACACGGTAAATGTCGGTTGCTTTTGCTATCGCCCCGTGACAAAGCTCACAGCAAATTATTAGATTTTCGGTCGAAAAACGGCGGAGTTATAAGCTCATTGCGTTTTACAGTTTCAAACAGACATTTAACAAAAAATATGTATATATCAATTCGAAAATATTGCAGAAAATATAAAAATGTGAACATTCTCTTTTGCTTTATCAGAGTCTGTGTGATAGAAGAACTTTCAACAAATGTACTTCTTCTTCTTCGATCGCTCAGTTTCCTGTCAATTATGAGCGCAGATGTGTCATGCTGCCGTTATGCATCTAACTAAGAAATAGTCAGGCCCAGCAAGTCCTTTTTCGGCTTTTTTTGAAAGTGTTTCTTGAAAAAAGGCAGGAGAATGGACTGGTAAGGCAGAAAGATAAAAGATGACAGTAAGCAAAGGGAAAAGGCAGAGTCAAAGAGAGTGACAGATTAGAGGAAGTTACAAGCACAGAACTTCCAGAAGGTGGGGGAACTATTTATACAAAAGACCCTCCGGTATCCTCGCTGGGGGAAAAAATGTACTATTGATTTGAGATGCTTGCTCTCCCCTGGAGAGCGCGTCGCCGCAAGTGCAGCGCCTACCCAATTTTTTTATTTAATTTTTGTTTTTTGGGGGGAGGGGCACAGTGTGAGGAGGGGGTGTGGACACACTTGGAAAACCTAGCTATCAATTTGGCCATACCAGGCAGTGGGATTTCTCCCTGCTTTTACCGACTTTCAACTGCCATGGGATTTTTACGTGCGTAAAGCGCACAGGAGGTCAGACTAGCTTTAAGTCCCCATCCGCAGGACTCAGATGGTCAGTTCGATTTTCCCGTCAAACCAGTCACCAGTCACGCCTGCAGTCACGCATTACATTTGGCAGGCGAACGTCTTAACACTATTGTGACTGATGCTGCCTCGGCCTATTCTCAGTGCAGGCCTGAGCCTGCCGCAGAGTGGTTTAAGTTGATAGGTATAACGCTTTTTACATGCCAACTTGAAAAAGGGGAATAACTCATTGCTTACATGCATTGCATTCGACGACACCCCCTGCCCCCACCCCCACGATGAACACTCTCAGTCTCTTGACTCGTAGAGGCCACTGACACACTAGCTTCACTTTCACGCTCATCCTCGCTGTTTTCGTCACTCTCTGAGTCAGAAAACGAGTATTCTGGATCTTAATTATCAGGTTCATCCAGATCGAGGAGATGGAGAATCTCCTCTCTTATTAATTCACGATGGTTTGGCATTTTTTGTTCGTAATTGGCATCAATTCGGCGATCTAAGACAAAGAAATGGCAAAACCGGAAGCATACTGTAAAGGGAAACTACTTGCAGAATGACGGCAAACTGGTCAAACGTTTTATACGAGTTTTGTACCTTATACCGTTGGGCGACTGCGAACGTGGCCAGGCAGTGGGGGATGTTCTACTGCCTCGAACACGAACGCTGCCCGTCATCAATGTGTTAACCACTGTGCATGGGTGAAAGTTTTCCTTCTCAGCAAGGATTTCCTTAATTTCAAAATCAGAAAATAAGGAATTCCTTATTTTAAGAATTTGAAGGGGGAAAAAACCTAGAAATCGACCGATTTGAGCAACCAAAAGCCACAAAGTGTGGCTGCTCCTTAGAACTTTCAACTTCATTGGCTTCAATGTCATTTTAGAGTTCAAAGCATTTCAGAAATGTGAATGAAAGACCTCAGGAGAGCTCACAAAATTGGCATTTATCTGTAAATTCTTGTCAGCTTCCGGGATGTTTGCCCCAAAGATCCCCCCAAGCAGGTGGCTGCCCCTACACCCCACCGAAGCCTAAGCAGCCCCTGAACACCCCCCACCCCCTCGCCCCTTCCTTATTTTCAAAATCTGTCACCTTCACCCATGCACTGTGCCGCCTCATGTGCTTGCAGCGGAGAAGGATGGGAGCGACCAGAGCTACACCAACCTGTGCGGCTGTCTGTCAGGCCTGGCCAACGTCAAACCCGACATGCTGCAGTCGCTGCTCTACAAGATCTTCAAGCCACCTCAGGTAGTATGGAACCCCCATGCATGCACACATAAACGCACAGACACCAGCGCTGACACACTCGTGTGTACATGCATGCATTCACGGCCTGATATATGTAAATATTGTGCACATACACACCAGTGCAAGTATGCATGCATGCGTAAACGCACATACATATTTGTATGAAAGACTCTCACACACACACACGCACACACGCACACGCACACGCACACACACATGGAGCCTGATGTATAGATAGCAGTTATTTATCTAAAAACAAATCTTCAAACCTCACCAGATTTTAGCACATATCATGCGCACACACATGCACGCAGGCAGGCACACATTGCATATGAAATATAGATATATATAATATATATACCGATCTTCAAGATAAGCAAAGAAGGCTGCCAAGAGTGGGATATGAAATCATAACTTCACATGTCATTTGCGTATATTAACCCATAGGCTTAGTGTAAATGCATGTGAGAAATGCATGTCTCCGACCTCGTAGGATAAACACCAAGTCTCTTGAGATAGGATAAAAGCACTATCCCATTGCAAAGTCATAATAACTGATAATGTCTATCCTCCATAATGTTGATTGTGTGTGTCAGGAGGAGGAGGAAGAGGACTCGGTCAAACAGAATCGCTTCTTGCTACACAGTCTGACCGTCTACATCGTCAAGGACCACAGGTATGGAAGAGGAAAGGGGCAAGGAGAGGGGGGTATAATTGGAATCGTTCGGAAATAATTAAGGGGAGTAATTTCAAGGTGTGTATGAATGATCCCGCCATTTTGAGCTCCACAGTTGGTGGAGGAGTGCGCTATATAAATGATTCACTATTATTATTATTTTTATTATTAACCGAGTGGGGACAAACAGAGGAAGCTACGCTGGCTTCATTAGCCGTCGCCTCGCGTGTTTGAGTTGACACACATGACGGATAATACAATGCATCATTCCAAACTTTACGTCATTTATATTTATGACACATTTTACTAGTTCGATTAGTTTGTGGCCACTTGTAACCACCCCACATTTCTCTAAAAAAAATGTTTGCATGTCGCTCACTTGCATCCTGGTTTATCTCTTCAATGCCATGGTTGCTATGGTTTTGTCCCTCTCTGGTCGAGGTAAGCAACTCTAATTTTCACGAAGTTCTCTCCCCTACTTTTTATTCTCTGCCAAATACCCTGCCATGCGTTTGTCATTTTTAAGAGCGTATGTGACTGTTTCTTCCATTAAAGCAATACATAAACACTAAGCAAGAATAGTTACGTTTTTCTTGTCAGTTTCCTGTCATACGAGCGTAGATGCGTCATGCTGCCATTATGCGCCTAACTAAGAATTAGTTTGGCCCAGCATGTCCGACTTCGGCTGAAGAAATCTTTGTCAGAATTTGTAAAAAAAGAAGGCAGGAGAATGGACCAGAAAGGCAGAAAGATAGTAGACAACAGTAAACAAAGAGAGTGACAGATTAGAGGAAGTTACAAGCATGGAACTTCCAGGAGGTGGGGGAACTATTTGTATGAAAGACTCGTACACACACACACACATACACACACACACACACACACACATACACACACACACACACACACACACACACACACACATACACACACACACACACACACATACACACACACACACATACACACACACACACACACACACACACACACACACACACACACACACACACACACACACACACACACACACATACACACACACATACACACACACACACACGAGTATTTCCACAGGGGGGGGGGGGGGATGTGTTCTATTTTATCCCTTCAACCGAAGTGCATCGTTCAACGTTGTGCGATTTCGCAGCCACATCGGAGAGGAGGTGTCCCTGGCGGTGCTGAAGGCCCTGATCCCCATGGGGGCCCCCTTGCTGAAGGAAGGGAGCGGCGGGGCCCTGTCGGGGTTCCCTGAGCTGATGATGGTGATGCAGGCCCTGGCCCGGGCGGGGAAGGGAGCGGGACACCTGCACCTGTTCCAGGCCACCTCACAATGGCTGCAGCTCAGGTAAGCGAGGATTTGGACTGCTTCGTTTCATATGCCCATGGGCATGGGTGCTCCTGCTTTAAGGATGTCCTGAAATCAGAAATGCAGGATTTTGTTATTGCCTGGAGTCGGCGTCGCCGGATTATGAGAATTTTAGAAGCAGCGAATTTCCGATTTATAAAGGTTTTGTCAGTTTCTCTCACGTGTAGAATATAAAAGAAATAAATACAGATAAATATTTACATGCCTTTACCAGGAACTTTATATTTTTAGGATTGTTTAAGTCAAGTTGTTAACTGGGCAGCCCCTGGACCCCTGCCTTGCAGGATTTTTGAAATTTCCCAGGATTTCCTGGTATGCAAGGATTTCCTGTTTTTGAATGTCACCAGAAAAGGAATTTCCTTTTTTTAAAAAATAATTTGTCAAACAAGATCTTTGTGTGTCTACTGTATTTTTCAAACACTTTAAAATAAGAATGTGTATAAACTGTGGAAAAAGCAAACTGAAATACCTTCATAAATCAATTTTTGCTTCAGCTGCAGGGGGACATTACCCCTGGACCCCGGGTACTTCCAGAAGATGGGGAAACTATCTATACAACAGACCTACCAGTATCCCCACAGGGGGCTGATGATACTAAGAAGGGTTCTGCGCATACGGCCTGGTTATGTCCAGTCAGGGTTTATCAATGTCGAGTCCTTGATGTGTCCAAGGTTTTTGGCTTCATAGATAAAATCTACCATGGCTTTTGGACTACCAGGCAATACAGACTGAGATGCCTGAGTCTTATTATTATGACTGATAATAAATACAGTAGTAAGAAAATATAACAAAATCTACCGTGGCTTATTTTTTGGCAATACTTTTTCCACAGACTGAGACCCCTGCGTCTTATAATATTATGACTGATAATATAGTAAGAAAATATAACAAAATCTGAATTTGGTTTAAAATTTGGTGGGTGCGTCTTATTCAAAGCCTTGTAGCCCCAAAAAAATATGGTAATTGCAATGGATGTTTTGTTCTAGTTAGCATTTCAAGTTTTATGACTCTTGACTTTTTGTAGAGGAAAGGGTTATCATTGAACAGAACTTTTTTTTTTTAACGGAGGAATCATTTATACTGCGCCTAACGTTAGTTTATTTCCACTTTTTTTTCTCTCTACAGCAAAGCGCACCTGTTGGAGAAAGAAGTCGGAGAATACCTGGTACAAAGTGGGAAACCCAGCAATGTGAGTAGTAATTTGAATTGATGCACTTCATTGGCTGAAAGCCAGAACGTAGTACAGTAGAACCAATGATGATGCTCGACTGTCGCTCCGCGATGATGTCCACGACTTTCCCATCACGTGGATTTTGAGTCTGTCTTGAGTGGGTCCGAGGATGGCTGGTGAGGCCGATTCTCGCTCTGAATAGCCTGTTGCAGTGGGGGCAGGGAATGTATGGGTTGAGTCCGGTTGGGAGGCGTTGGCTCTGCCAGACCTGCCTACTGCTACGATTTGGCCGTAGCAGCTACGAAAAATAAAGCTTCACTACGGAGCTACGGCAGCCTTATCGTTGCTACGAAAAAACAAAATTGCCGCCGCATTTTATTTTTGCTTATGCCGTTCCCGGTTTTGTCTGTTTCTAAGAGCAGACGCCGTGTCACGCGCGATAACCTAGTCACTTCCGTTTTTATCAAAGTGACTGCGCATGCGTTCTTATTACTTTCTCTGAAAAAAATGGCGGACTCCAGCAGCAGTAGCGATTCGGGAGATGTTTCAAACGAAGAAAAACGAACCCAAACCAGAAACCGAAAATCATCTGCCACACCATCTTGTTCTAAGAAAAAACATCGGCCTGCCGCACAAGTTTTCAAAATAGCTTACACGGAGGAGTGGCCTTGCATCGTCAGAAGTTGACTCGGTGCGAACCATGCCAATGCCCACTGCAACCTCTGCCATGCGGACTTCTCTGTGAATCATGGCGGTAGAGACGATTGCCGTCATAACGTTCAATTGGCGAAACATAAGCAGTGCGTTTCGGCTCAGGAAGAGAACAAATCGATTGCCGTCGTTTGTGGATGCTACGGAAGATTTTGCCATGCTACTGAAAATTGATGGCTGGGCTACTGATTGGGAAAATTCCAAGTAGGCAGGTCTGGCTCTGCATTTTCGCTGTATGGCTGGGCTACTGATTGGGAAAATTCCAAGTAGGCAGGTCTGGCTCTGCATTTTCGCTGCTGGTGTTGCAGCTCCTCGGCTTCAATGCACCTGGCCGCAAAGACGCACACTCCCTCTTAGATCAGAGAGCGCCAGGCAGGGCGGTTTTGTGCCGATTCTTCCCACAACTGGACTTCAATGCTGTCACAGCGCTTCAAGGAGGCTTTCAAGGAGGCTTTGTAATGCTTTTATTTTGGGCCACCATGGGAGCGCTTGCCTTTTAGCAGTTCGCCGTAGAAGAAGAGCCTCTTTGGAAGTCGGGTGTCTTCCATTCTGCGGGCATGGCCTACCCACCTTAGCTGACAGCGAATCAGCACGGCGCGGATGCTCTCCATCTGAGCCCTCTGGAGCACTTCTGTGTCAGGAACTTTGTCCTGCCGTCTGATGTGCAGCAGATTTCTGAGGCACTTCATATGGAAGGAGTTCAGCTGGTTGTACCGATATACAGTGGAATCCGCTTAATCGGCCACTTTTGGGACCAGGAAAAATATGGCCGATAAAGCGAATCGGCCGATAAAGCGAATCGGCCGATAAAGCGAATCGGCCGATAAAACGAACATCGAGATACTGTATGACGCAATTATGCAAGTCAAAAGCAATGACGTCAAAATTAAATGTTGCAGTTCAAATTCAAATTCTTTCCCTTTTTGTGATGTGTGTGTGTGTTTATTAATCCTACAACTTGACAGAAGCACGAGTAAAAGACAATGATTTTGTTTTCTTGAGTGATTTTAACGCCATGCAGGGTCTTTCAATTGACAACAGCTCACCTTCCAACTTCACACTCAACCATGTAAGCGTCAAAAGCGTGTTGTCAGTTTGTCTGCCTCTGTTGTTCTCCCTCTCAAAAAGGGGTAAAGAGGAAAAATTAGAGAGAAAAAGTGGCCAATAAAGCGAAATTGAAGATTTCAGCTTTGGCCGTAAAAACGAACAAAATAACACATGCTTAAGAAGAAAATATTCCGTTCCAGAGGAAATTGGCCGATTAAGCGGCTTTGGCCGATTATCCGATGGCCAATTAAACGGATTCCACTGTATTTATAATGAGGGCTGAACATTACGGCCACTCCATTCAACTGTATTTAATTGTCACATTTTACCTTCAATGTGGTGCTTTTTGTTTTGTTGTTGTTATTTACATGTTGACACGTTGAAACACTTTGTATACATTCTTCACAAGCATTCAATGAACTCGTTCAAGTCGTTCCAGCCATATATGTGCGGAATTAATAGATAACTGTCAATTTGATGCATTTGCTTCAAGGGAAGTAAATCTGTGTGCACGCCATACCTTGGTTACTTTTAAACTTGCTTCCCTCCCTTAGACCACAATTTTGCCTCTGACTTTGCTTTTGTAGTGGTTTGTTGTGGGGGAAACAATTGATGTGGAGAGTTTTTCTATATAAAGTCTATATATAAAAAAAGTCTGATCTACCACTTCCCTATGTCTAAACCTGAAGTAAATACCTATAATCTTCTTTCATTTTTTATTTTGTTTATGTATCTTTTGTTTGTGTGTATGGCTGGAGTGATTTGTGAGGGTTTTTTAATAATTCAAAATATATGCGATGCGAATGAGTTAATTGTATTTCTATATTTACTTGGGAAACCACTCAATGTCACTGTGAAACCAAGGAAATGATGTAATGATGAAATTGTTTCCATGTGTCAAGATATTGTATAGTAAGCCTTGGGAGTGTGTGTGTGTGCGTGCATGCATGCTTTTGTGTGTTACTTTCATGTGTGCGTGAGTGCATGCTTTTGTGTGTTACTTTTATGTGTGTGTGCGTGCATGTTTTTGTGTGTTACTTTTATGTGTGTGTGCGTGCATGTTTTTGTGTGTTACTTTTATGTGTGTGTGCGTGCATGTTTTTGTGTGTTACTTTTATGTGTGCGTGAGTGCATGCTTTTGTGTGTTACTTTCATGTGTGCGTGCATGCATGCTTTTGTGTGTTACTTTTATGTGTGCGTGCGTGCATGTTTTTGTGTTACGTTTATGTGTGTGCATGCATGCATCTTTTTGTGTGATCATAACTTTAATGTGTGTGCGTGCGTGCATGTTTTTGTGTGTTACTTTTATGTGTGTGTGTGCGTGCGTGCATGTTTTTGTGTAACGTTTCTGTGTGTGCGTGCATGCATCTTTTTGTGTGATCATAACTTTAATGTGTGTGCGTGCGTGCATGTTTTTGTGTGTTACTTTTATGTGTGTGTGTGCATGCGTGCATGTTTTTGTGTAACGTTTCTGTGTGTGCGTGCATGCATCTTTTTGTGTGATCATAACTTTAATGTGTGTGTGTGTGCGTGCGTCTTTTTGTGTGTAACTTTAATGTGTGTGCGTGCGTGCATGCTTTTGTGTGTTACTTTCATGTGTGCGTGCGTGCATGTTTTTGTGTTACGTTTATGTGTGTGCGTGCATGTATCTTTTTGTGTGATCATAGCTTTAATGTGTGTGTGCGTGCGTGCATGCTTTTGTGTGTTACTTTTATGTGTGTGTGTGTGTGTGTGCGCGCATGCGTGCATGTTTTTGTGTGTAACTGTTTATAATACATTTCAACATGTTCCAATGTGTGTTGTGTCAGTGTGTGTCTTAAATGGTTCAGTGTATTATCAATCTGTGTGGTGTTTTCTTTGCTGTGCAGCCTGGACTCCTGGAGACTCTGTGTTGCCTGCTGTCCTACATTGGAGACGTTCTGGCCGCTCTCAAGAAAGGCATGGACAGGTACAGTATTATATCCTCAATCTCCCTGTGGGGATACCCCGGGGGGGGTCTTTCGTAAAAATCGTTCCCCCACCTTCTGGAAGTTCTGTGCTTGTAGCTTCCTCTATTCTGTCACTCTCTTTGACTCTGCCTTTTTCCTTTGCTTTCTGTCATCTACTATCTTTCTGACTTATTGGCCCCATTCTCCTGCCTTTTTTCGAAAAAATCTTCCAAATTTATAAGTTTTCTCCATTGAGCTCCTCCGAAATTGGAATGTGTCGGCTGTACGCAGCGGGGAGACCAGTGAAAAGTGAAAACCAGACACATATGTACCTTACCCATTATGGCCCTATGGCCTGAGAACGCAGAAGAAGAAGAAAAAGAAGAAGAAGAAGAATATCGTCATTCAATCTATTGGCATCATTGCCTTTCTTATTTTTTCATGTTTTCATAAAAACTTCCATGGCATCGCTCATACGAAGGCTTAAGAAATTTGAAACTTGAAAGAAATAAAAACAGCAACACCGTTGTAAAAGATGAGCGATATTTCGGTTTATTTTAAAACCTTTTGGCCAACTGACAAAACATTTCTTGCCTTAAAAAACAACAAGAAAGAAATTTGTAGAAAATTACATCAGCAGTGATTTTGGCGTTGGATCACAACCAAAATATGATTGTGAGTTGTGTCTGTTTGGTGGTGGGTTTTTTTGTGTGTGGTACCCGTTTTTAGTGTTACTGTGCAACGAATTATTTTCAACAATATTTGTAAACTGCGCACAATTTTCCACATACAGATTGCTCAGACACCATGATGTAAGCCTGGGGGGAGTATCACTAGAGAGCGCTGTGTGCACGCAGAACGTTTGTGACAAAAGGGGTCTAAGAAATGAATGTACCAAACTGGGAGAATATGACTACTTCTTCTTTTTCTGTGTGTGTTTGTGCGCGCGTGTGCGTGTCTGTCTGCCTGTGTGTGCTGCTTTGTGGATGTGTGTTGTTGCTGGTTTGTGTCGTTCTTGGATGCTAATTTTGTTGTCTTGCTTGTTGATGAGCGCTTGGTTGTAAAGCGCTCTGGGATCGAACGAAAATGGAGTTTTACGTCCTCTTGGTCTGAATCAGACACATATGGGACATTTGTAAATACAAATATGGTGGGAACAATACTGGAGGCAATGCCCAGAGGCAGTAAGAAACCAGTAAAGTCCCCATTTTGGTATTAATACAGATAGCTGTGGCGGTGACCACGCCTCGGTTAAACCTCATCGGCTATGGCACCGCCACAAGTATTGAACAAGTATATCACATAGCGCTCTGGGATCATTTGAGGTAAAGCGCTATATAAAAGCATGGGTGCAACTTTTCCTGGTATACAAGGATTTCCTGTTTTTGAATTTTACCAAACAAGGAATTTATTTTTTTATAAATTTGTCAAAGATCTTTGTGTGTCTACTGTATTTTTCAAACACTTTAAAATAAGAATTTGTATAAATTGTGGAAAAAGCAAACTAAAATACCTTCATAAATCATTTTTTGGTTCAGCTGCTAGGGGGACATTGCCCCTGGACCCCGGCCTTTCAGGTTTTTCCATGTTGTGTAGTTGCACCCATGTAAATTGTATTATTATTATTATCATTATCAGTATTATTATATTGTCCATCCACAGGGGCGGTGCCGCCTCTCCGACGCTGGAGGTGGAAGTTGCGGCCCCTGCTGACGCCGACAGCGACTGGGCCGAGGACATGACGCAGGAGGATGACGACTCTGGAGGAGAGGATTCTGTGAGTGATGTCCCTTTAAAAATAATAAAAAAATTCTTCTTACCGTATTTTACAGACTATAACTAAGACAAATTAAAACAAAGTCGAAATTGAAACTCAAAACAAAAGATTTAATCACACAAACAAAACAAGTCACGACGTTTCTGGTTCAACCCGTTGTCCAGTGCTAAAAATAGACATGACATAGTGATGTTCATGACGTAAAGATGTAAACAACTTGTGATGCAGTGATAAATTTGACAGTGGACAGTGTGACATTACTTAAGTAAAAATGTTTCCGACAATGTTTATTTGTCATCATTTCAGTGATATTGGACAATATAATATTGTGTGTGTGTGCGTGCGTGCATGCATATGTGTGTTTGTGTGAGTGCGTGCATATGTGTGTTTGTGTGCGTGTGTCTGTGCGTGAGTGCGTATGTGTCTTTGTGTGTGTACGTGCATGTGTTTGCGTGCTTGTGTGTGTGTGTATGCGTGTGTGTGCGTGCGTGCGTGTGTGTGTGCGTGCGTGCGTATGTGTGTTTGTGTATGTGTCTGTATGCATGCGTGCGTGTGTGTGTGTGTGTGCGTGCATGTATATGTGTGTGTGTGTGTGTGTGTGTGTGTGTGCAGGATGAGGAGTCCCTCAACAACAAGCTGTGCACCTTCACCATCACTCAGAAGGAGTTCATGAACCAACACTGGTAAGTGAAGACTCGTGGATTGAAACCACATCACGGCAGGAAAAGCGGGACGGGAATCTTCAACTTGGCTTTGTCGTTTTTCTAGGAAATCCTGGAATTGCGATACTTCATTGAAGAATAGTTTACACCAGAATTAACCCTTTCACCGCCAGCCATATTTCAGCCAAACATTTCCATTAAATTTACCTGGGTAGAGAACAAAATCCATCTGGGATTGGGGATTCTTCTGTGACATAAAAAATAAGGTCTATCCTTACTTTAAAAAAAACAAATTGGGTGGCGCGCCTCTGGCTGTGACGCGCTCTCCAGGTGGGAGCAACCCGATTTTCACAGAGATGCCACTGTGACTATAAAGTACCTAATAAACCTAAAATAATAAAACCTCAAAACTAAGAGTAAGACAATAGGGTCTTTGGATAATGGACCCCAATTTCATGCTTTTAGTGACATAGGTGTTAAATAACTGGTGCTAAAATGCGACTTTGGCGGTGAAAGGGTTAAAGGAAAAAAAGACGAAAGCTGTCTCTAACTGCTCCGATTTTATTAGTAAAAGCGTACCCCTCCAAAAAAGTTCAGCTACGGTGGGGGGAGGGCTTCACCTTATGAACCTCCACAAACAGGGAGCCAAATGTAATGCGTGACTGCAACGTGAGTGACCCGGGTTCGAATCCCGACCTCAACCTGTCTTTCTAGTTTGACAGGAAAATCGAACTGGACGTCGAGTCCTTCGGATGGGGACTTAAAGCTAGTCTGACCCGTGCGCTTTACGCACGTAAAAATCGCCACAGCAGTTGAAAGTCATTCAGAGCAGGGAGAAATCCAGCGCTGTCTGGTATGGCCAAATTGATAGCTAGGTTTTCCAAGTGTGCCCCCCCCCCCCCCAAATTTTTTTAATTTTTTAAATGCGCTCTCCAGGGGAGAGCAGCCTGAATTTCACAGTGATAAGTCTCTGTGACTAGAATATACAAAATACCAAACGACTTTGCCCCTTGACCCTGCCAGAATTTAGGCCTTCCCGCTTTTCATTTTGTGCAGTTGTCACCCTCGCAAAGAGCGGAGAGTGCATTTGTGTGGTTTTTGATTTTTTCCTGATTTCAAATTTTTTTTAACCCTTTCACCGCCAGCCATATTTCAGCCAGAAATTCCATTAAATTCACCTGGGTAGAGAACAAAATCCATCTGCAGTATTGGGGATTCTTCTGTGAGATATATAAAATAAGGTCTATCCTTACTTCCCAAAATTAAGACAATAGGGTCTTTGGATAATAGACCCCAATTTGATGCCTTTTGGTGACATAGGTGTTAACCCTTTCACCGCCAATGGTTTAACACCCATGTCACTCAAAAGCATGAAATCAGGGCCTGTTATCCAAAGACCCTATTTTGTTACTTTTTGGGAGGTAAGGCTAGGCCTAAATATCATACATGTTAGAGGAATTCCCAATATTGCAGATTTTTTTTTCTTTACCCAGTTACTTGAGTTTAACCCTTTCATCGCCACTGTCGCCTCTTGGCACCACAGTGATTGAACACCCATGTCACCGAAAGGCATCAAATGAGGGTCTGGTATCCAGTGACCTCATGTTCTTCATTTTGGGAGGTAAGGATAGACCCTATTTTATGGATGTTACAAAGGAATCCCAAATATTACAGATGAAATATTTTCTCTACCCAGGTAAGTTTAATGGAAAGTTTTGGCTGAAAAATGACTAGCGTTGAAAGGGTTAATGGTATTGTTTGGCTGAAAAATGGCTGGCGGCGAGAGGGTTAAATCACTGTGGTGCTAAAATGCGACGTTGGTGATGAAAGGGTTAAATTAACAGATAAGAGGTTCTGCTAGCCTACCAAAAGTTTTGGTGGACAGTACCGGCAACAGGAAAATATTCTGGTACTGGCCATCACACAGCCGGTGCAATCAAACTTCGCTGTGCAGAAAATATCTGTACATAGATCTATGCGATCGTAATGCGTCATTGTATGTTGCCTTTTAAGACCAAGTTACGTCACTTTTGTGATGTTGTCGTCATCATCAGACAAACAGAACGACAGAAAGACGTCAGAGGGGGGTGAGGGGAGAGCTACACAGTCTATACAGATAAGAAACCGGAGAGCAGAGAGCGGGAAGCCCACAAGCGGGAACACAACCTTGCTATTTACGTAAGCATGACGCAAAACTTTTATCGCGTATCTATCTGCCTGACGTAGGTGTGTGACGCAGGGTCTTTCCTTACCAGCTCGAAAGAAATTCTCAGGTACCGGTACGCGATACCGATGACATTAATTTTTATCAGTACTAGACCAAAACATATCGGTAAAAACCGGCATATGCCGGTCTAACGGAACCTCTGCAGATGCTCTTCTTTTTTCTTTAAAAAAACTAATTAATACATTGTCAGGTTTCGACATAATGAAGTGCACTCCAGTGATTCGCACAGGTACCACTGCCACACCTGCAAGATGGTGGACGGGGTCGGGGTGTGCACGGTGTGCGCCAAGGTGTGCCACCGGGACCACGACCTGTCCTACGCCAAGTTTGGCTCCTTCTTCTGCGACTGTGGGGCCAAGGAGGACGGCTCTTGCAAGGTCGGTGAAGAAAGGGAGGGAGAGAGAAAGAGGGAAAGGTTGGGTTGGGGGGGAGAGAGAGAGAAGCGTGCCACAAGGACTATGATTGTCCTCCGCCAAGTTTGGGTCCTCCTTCTCTGCGACTGCGGGGCCAAAGAGGACGGCTCTTGCAAGGAGGGAGAGGGGAGGGGAGAGAGAGAGAGAGAGAGAAGCGTGCCACAAGGACTATGATTGTCCTACGCCAAGCTTGGGTCCTTCTTTTCTACGACTGCGGGGCCAAGGAGGACGGGTCTTGCAAGGTTGGTGAAAGGGAGGGAGAGAGAGAGGAAGGGGTGGGGGTGGGGGAGAAAGAAACGGGGGTGGGTGGGGGGAGAGAGAGAGAAGCATGCCACAAGGACTATGATTGCCCTACGCCAAGTTTGGGTCCTTCTTCTCTACGACTGTGGGGCCAAAGACGGGTCTTGCAAGGTTGGTGAAAGGGAGGGAGAGAGAAAGGGGGAAGGGTTGGGTGGGGGAGAGAGAGAGAGAGAGAATCGTGCCACAAGGACTGTGATTGTCCCACGCCAAGTTTGGGTCCTTCTTCTCTGCGACTGTGGGGCCAAAGAGGACGGCTCTTGCAAGGTTGGTGAAAGGGAGGGAGAGGGGTGGGTGGGGGTGGGGGAGAAAGAGAGAGAGAGAAGCGTGCCACAAGGACTATTATTGTCCTACGCCAAGTTTGGCTCCTTCTGGGACTGTGGGGCCAAAGAGGACAGGTCTTGCAAGGTTGGTGAAAGAGATTGGGAGAGAAACGGGGTGGATGGGGGAGAGAGAGAGAAGCGTGCCACAAGGACTATGATTGTCCTACGCCAAGTTTGGGTCCTTCTATCCTCCCCGGGGCCCGACGACAGCAAACCCTCCTCTCTGAGACGCTGTTGCACAATATTATCGGTTTCTTTCTTCTTTCACATTCCACAGGCTCTAGTAAAGCGCACGGCCCAGAGCGGCATCGACTCGAGCGTTCCCAGCCTGGGCCAGTCTCCTTTCTCGGTGGACACCTTCCAGCACCACTCCTCCCTCAGACGACGCCTGTCCTCCCTGGGGCCCGACGACAGCAAACCCTCCTCTCTGAGAAGCTGTTACACAATATTATCGGTTTCTTTCTTCTTTCACATTTACCGCAGGCTCTAGTAAAGCGCACGGCCCAGAGCGGCATCGACTCCAGCGTTCCCGGCCTGGGCCAGTCCCCTTTCTCGATGGACACGTTCCAGCACCACTCCTCCCTGAGACGCTGTTGCACAATATTATCGGTTTCTTTCTTATTTCACATTCCACAGGCTCTAGTGAAACGCACGGCCCAGAGCGGCATCGACTCGAGCGTTCCCGGCCTGGGCCAGTCCCCTTTCTCGGTGGACACGTTCCAGCACCACTCCTCCCTCAGACGGCGCCTGTCCTCCCCGGGACCCGAGGACAGCAAACCCTCCTCCGCCGCTGAGGTCTCCAAGACGCCCCAGGAGGCCGGGGATGGCCACAGGGTGCTTCTCAAACAGATCGAGGTCAGTGGCGGATGGGAAGCTTGGAGCTAGCTGACATTTAAAAATTGTGGAAACTTGAACGGAAAAAAATTGGAAGGAAAAGTCCGTTTAAACGCATGGATGCTCCTTCTTGCAGGATGTCCTGAATTGCAGGATTTTTAAATTGGCCTAGAGCCGGCGTTGCCGGATTATGAGAATTTGAGAAGCAACGATTTTCTTACATACACACATACACTTGTACAATTCAAAGGGCCTATATAAGCATTTGCTATGTTCAAAGGAATGTAGCACTAGTCTGTAGCACCATGCATTGCACCGGGGTTGCCCCCTTGCAGGATTTTTTTAAATTTCCCAGGAGCACCCATGTAAACATCCTCTGGCCCGGAATAGACGAATGTGGGGCATTAATAGATATAAAGATGGTGGGGGCGATCCTGGAGGTACTGCAATACCAGGATGTGTTTTTTTCAAGTATGAAAACGTTTTAATAGTGGATGTGTCGGTGTTGTTGAATGGATTATTGAATGTATGCATAGTACAGAATATGAATGACTAGCTCCCCAGAGTGGGATACTAAGGTGGGGAGAGGGGGGAGCATCTTTCTGCACAAATAGTTCCCCCACCTTCTGGAAAGTCTATGCTCTCGACTTTTCTTTTTAATAGTCTGTCGCTCCTTTTGATTCTGCGGTTTCCTTTTCTTGCTGAAGTCAAATAGATTTGTCTATTGCTCCATCCCCCCCCCCCCCCCCCCCCCCCCCCCCCATTTGAATATGTTTGTTTGTTTGTTGAGGAACAGAGTGAGTTTTGTTTATAAATGAATGTATTGCCGATTTCATTCAATTTTGAATGATTCTTTCTATCTTTTTTTTTCAGGAATACAAAACAGAACTCCTCTCCCATGTGGTAAGTGGTCTTTATATTCCCTATTTCTTTTATTTATGACTGTAACTCTATATGTGTGTGTGTGTGTGTGAGAGAGAGAGAGAGAGAGAGAGAAAGAAAACAAAACGAAATTTTATTTAACCAGGGAACATGAGATAAGCAATGACAGCTTTTTTCCACCCAGCCCTGGGGAAATAATAATAAATAATAAGAAATCAAAGAAAACTTCAAACACCAAAAACTAAGTAACACATGCACAAAAAATCGGGGGGAAATGAGGGTGATGGGAGGTGTGGTGGAGGGGGGGGGGTATACTGAGGCACAACACAATCAAAAAGAGAAAGAGAGAGATAGAGATAAAATTAAATCAATCAAATAATTTTTTTAATGCCATTCTTATGACAAGCGTCAAATAACCTAGACCATTTTAGTTGGCATTTAAAGAAAAAATAAAGTCTACTCTTATTTAAAGAAAAAATAATAATAAAGACAAGTAATAAGATTATTTGAGTGAGAGAGTGCCTATGTGTGTATTTGCACATGCTTCATTTGCTCTCAAACTTTGTGTGTGTTTTAGTTTTTTGTTCTTTTGTTAGCATTTTTGTCTACAGTTTTGGCACACATTCGATTTGATTGATTTATTGACTTATCTTTCTTTTCAATCAATCAATCAATAATATATTATGTCCTCAAGTACAGGATGATTTCCGTGCAGCACGTCACATACATGTGAGAGAAACAACACAAATTGATAAAGACAAGGTAAACGCATAACGACAAGGTAAACGCATAACGACAAGGTAAACGCGCGCATTAAAAGAATTTTACAAACACTCCCATGCCAAATCTCTTATATTTAACCCAATGACTCCCAACCATTCGAACCGGGAATCGATCCCAGTTCCCGAGAGATGGGAATTAACTCCGAACGTCACACCAAATCTTTTCATTAAAAAAATCACCCAGAATAAAGTCTAACTCACATTTCATTTCTGAAAGATGCATATTGAATAGCAATGATGATATTATTATTCCAAAGCTAACACACTTGTCACACAACAAACCATGAATTGGAATAAAAAATCCGTAATGGCGCTCCGAGCATCGCGCAGAGTCAATACTGCGCACGTCACGTGGAAAGAAGAAAAACATTTGGGGTCACTTCGAAAAATCCGTTCAAAAAGACTAGTGGGTGCTCTCCCTCCCAAAATTAAGAAAATGGGGTCTTCAGATAACAGGCCCTGATTTGATGCCTGTTAGTGACATGGCTGTTAAACCATTGTGGTGCATAAATGCGACATTGGTGGCGAAAGGGTTACATTGCTATAATTTGTTTGCTGTAACTTTTGCGATCTCTGATAATAGACATCAAATCTTGCACAATGCCCCCCCCCCCCCCCCCCCCCCCCCCAAAAAAAAAGAAAGACCACATGAATTACTATTGAGGCTTCATACTGAAAATTCTCTGTCCCTGTCTCGTGGCCTGAGATGCGAACGCCACCTATGTAAGATTATCGCCCTTGCCTGTCAGGAACTAGTTGTATACAGCCACAGAAAATTATCTGCTCCTGACTTGTCAGGGGGCATCGGCAGTTCTGGCCTAAAATGATCGCCCTTTCGTGTCAGCAAAGAGTAGTATAAAGCCTCATTGGGAATCGGACATTTGCCACGAGCGGTCTTTCTATAGACCACTGACTAGACTAGTGTCTGACTACGCCTTTACCCGACATTGTCAATTGTTTTCCCCAGGAGCAGTGGAACACGGTGCAGACGGTGCTGGACATCCTGCAGTGGGTGGTGCCTCCCCTGACGGACAACTACCAGGACTCCTCCCCCATGGGCAGCACCGCGCGCGCCCAGAAGGCTCTGGCCGACATGCACACCCTGTCCAAGAAGATCGAGACCACCACCGACCAGCTCATGGTAAAGGAAACTCATAGATTGTGTCGAGTCGGGTTGGGGTTGGATTAAACTTTCAGGACTCCTCTCCACTAATTCCAGAGGCCTCGGAAGGCTCTGGCCGACATGCACACCCTGTCCAAGAAGATCGAGACCACCCCCGACCAGCTCATGGTAAAGGAAACTTATGCCAATCAGGCATTCACATACACGCACACGCACACACACACAACACAACAAAACATGCACACACACACACACACACACACTACACACACACACACACACACACACACACACACACACTACACACAACACTACACACACACACACTACACACAACACAACAAAACACACACTACACACAACACAACACTACACACACACACACACTACACACAACACAACAAAACACACACACACACACACACTTCCTCCCTCCCTCCCTTCCTCTCTTCTGTCTTGAACCTTCACCCACACAGCCAATCTCAACAAAAAATGTTTCTCTCCCCCCCACCCCTCCCTGCGCACTCCCACCCACTCAATCAAAAAAAGACAAATATTCACAGCCTGAACTATAGCGTAAACTTTTGTCCCCTCTACAGACAGTGACCCTGGGTTCCCAGGAAGGGGGCCTTCGAGAACGTGCGCATGAACTAGAGAACGTGCGCATGAACTAGAGAACGTGCGCATGAACTAGAGAACGTGCGCATGAACTAGAGAACGTGCGCATGAACTAGAGAACGTGCGCATGAACTAGAGAACATGCGCATGAACTAGAGTGTAAACTTTTATCCCCTCTACAGATGGTGACCCTGGGCTCCCAGGAGGGGGCCTTCGAGAACGTGCACATGAACTAGAGAATGTGCGCATGAACTACATCGTATTACTTTATCCCCCCCCTACAGACGGTGACCCTGGGCTCCCAGGAGGGGGCCTTCGAGAACGTGCGCATGAACTACAGCGGGGACCAAGGGCAGACGATCCGCCAGCTGATCACGGCGCACATGCTGCGGCGCGTGGCCATGTGCGTGCTGTCGGCACCCCAGGGCAAGAGGCAGCACCTGGCCGTCAGCCACGAGAAGGGCAAGATCACCATCCTGCAGCTCTCCGCTCTGCTCAAGCAGGCCGACTCCAGCAAGAAGAAGCTGACTTTGACTGTAAGTAATAATGGTAATGGTTGACAGTAATGTTGATGATAACGATGATGATGATGATGATGATGATGATGGCAACAGTCACGAGAAGGGCAAGATCACCATCCTGCAGCTCTCCGCTCTGCTCAAGCAGGCCGACTCCAGCAAGAAGAAGCTGACCTTGACTGTAAGTGTAATGGTAATGGTTGACAGTAATGTTGATGATAACGGTGATGATGATCTTCTTCTTCGATCGCTCAGACAGTTTCCTGTCAATTATGAGCGCAGATGCGTCATGCTGCTGTTATGCGCCTAAGTAAGAAACCATTAGGCCCAGCATGTCCGACTTTGGCTGGAGGAAATCTTCTTGAAAATGTTTCTTGAAAAAAGGCAGGAGAATGAACCGGAAAGGCAGAAAGATAGTAGATGACAGCAAGCAAAGGGAAAAGGCAGAGTCAAAGAGAGTGACAGATTAGAGGAAGCTACAAGCACAGAACTTCCAGAAGGTGGGGGAACTATTTATACAAAAGACCCCCCCCCGGCATCCCCACGGGGGGAGCTAATGTTGATGGGAATGATCGTAATATTTGAGTGAATTGTTATATTTTCCAGCGTCTGTCCTCGGCCCCCATCCCCTTCACTGTGCTGTCCATCGTGGGAAATCCCTGCAACGAGGATTTCCTGGCCGTCTGTGGGCTGAAGGTACTGTTTGCACACTTTTTATTTTATTTTTTTAATCCCTGTTTCATGGGTCTTACTCTTTAATTTTTACACTGATTTGAGTATTTTTAATTTTACCAGAAACTGAACTTCAGGTGTTTTTTTGATTCATCAGAATTTTTTTTTGACCACAAGCGACTGGGCGCATTTTGAACTTAGTTGTTCTATCTTGGAAGTTTGCAAAAGCTCAAACTGTCTGTCTGTCTCGTTATATTTCTCTCTTAAGTTGCCCCCCTGAATCGTTGGACAGGGTTCTGCCCCTGTACCCTGCCGGGGGGCCATGGGTCCTTGAACCCCTGCCTTTCATTTGTTTTCATTTTGCGGAGTTGCACCCGTGCTTCTTAGTCCTTAGTGTTTTGTTGTTGTTGTTCTCTTCATACATTCTGGTACTTGTGGTGATTTCTTGTAGGCGTTTTAATATTTTAAGGGACATTTTCGATGTAAGCTGTAATTTCAAGCTTCTTCCTGTTGTTAACCCCTCCCCTGCCTGGCCCTGTGTCTGCTACAGGGGTGCGTGATAATAATAATAATAATAAATAACATTTATAGAGCACCCTTTCTCTCTTGAGCTCACGGCACTTCACAACTGTTTAAATAAATACATAAATCATAAATAAGCTACTACAATATCAACTATCACAAACATGCACACAGCCACAACACGCGCGCACGCACACGCCCACACCCACATACGCGCGCACACCCACCCACCCACAATGTGGGGGACATCATTTTAAGGCAGGAAACAGGACAAGGAAGAAATCAGAGGTATTGCCGGAAGAGGTGAGTTTTAAGAGCGGTTTTGAAAGACTGGAAAGATTTAGCAGAACGAAGTTCATATGGTAGGGTGTTCCAGACAGAAGGGGCGCTGAAAGAAAAGGAACGTTCACCATATGTCTTAGTGATGTCATTGATGATGTCGTAACTATTGATGTCATAGACCTGGAATGCTGGTTTTTGTTTTAAACGGTCGGGAAAGATATAACTCTAGACCTTTTTTTTTCACCGGGTCTCATTTTCATTTTTATAGTAATAAAGAAGAGTTTTTCTGGCAGTGAAGGGATTAAAGTGGTGAGCAGCCTGGACTGATTTTTTGTTTTTAACCCTTTCACTGCCAACCGTATTTCAGCTAAAAATGTCCATTACATTTACCTGGGTAGAGAACAAAATCCATCTGCAGTATTGGGGATTCTTCTGTGACATATAAAACAAGGTCGAACCTTACTTCGCAAAACTAAGACAATAGGGTCTTTGGAATAGACCCCAAATTTGATGCCTTTTAGTAACATAGGTGTTAAATAGGTGCTAAATCACTGTGGTGCTAAAATGCGACTTTGGCGGTGAAAAGGTTAAAATAAGCTTTCTCCCTGGGAGTTTGATTAAAATCCATTCCAGACACTGTTTTAGCTGTTATTGTATTTTGTTAAAAACAAAAAAAATTGATTCCACTTTGGTGGTTTGTTGCGACAGGACTGTCACGTGCTGACCTTCACTGGGTCCGGCTCGGTGTCTGACCACCTGGTGCTGCACCCTTCCCTGGCCACTGGGAACTTCATCATCAAGGTGACAAACAGACAACTACCGTATTTGTCGGATCATTAGGCGCTGCTGTGTATAAGGCGAATAGGGCAATTTTCAGGACAAATCGGAAGAAAAAAAAGAAAGTAAAAGGCGCCCTCGTTTATAAGGCGATATGAATCTCACAAAAGAAAGTCAAACTTTGAAGCCTGTACGCGTCCTGGTAAACGCTTACCGACCGCCATTACTGCTGTCATAAACAAGAGTTGGCTCCCCTTTCAAATAATCGAATTTCCGTTTCAGCTGCTTCCTGTTGTTGTATTTGGACAATTCTTCGCAAAAACTGATAGAATTATGGCATTTTAAGCTCTACAACGATGCTTTTTACATCCAATGAAGGGTTATGGCATCTGTTGGACGGTATCTCGGACGATGATAGGGATTTTGAAGCATTTTAACGTGAGTATTCGTCGTATCGGCGACTTGTGACCACTTTCGATGTTGTGACTCACAGTAGATTGTACTGAACACAGCAATGGTTGCCTCTCTTCTCACGATTTTGTTCACTGATAGGGCGCCCTCGTTTATTAGGCGCATAGGTGGAAATTGGAGGAAAATATATTGCCTTATAACCCAAAAATTACGGCACACGACAAGTGTAAAGTGACGTTATTTTATTCGCAAGAGACAAAACAAAACTGCTGGATATTTCGGCGAATGCGCCTTTATCAACACAGACAAACAAGAAAACAGCAAATATAGCAAAAGGAGCAAAAAGCAGGCAACAGAAGGAGCAAGATAAAAAGACAATACTTGTATGGTATGGTAAGTTGGATCGAAGAAAATGTAAAATTTATATTACATTTATCTTTTTCGAGATCCATACTTACCATGCCATACACTTAAGACTCCCTCCCTCCTCCCCTCTTGTTTGTATCGAAGCAAGTTCGCTCGATTCAGATAAGAATGACTAGCATGGCTGCTCCCAGCATGCTTTGGGAAGGAAGTGTCTTTTCATCCAAATCTTTTACAATTTGGCTATCCCGGGTGAATTGAAGATTCATTCTTCCCCTCTACAGTCCAGTGCGTAAATGATGCAACCAAGTTGAAACCAAAGAGGAAGGCATGCATTCGTCCAACCAAGTTGAAACCAAAGAGAAAGGCATGCATTCGTCCAACCAAGTTGAAACCAAAGAGGAAGGCGTGCATTCGTCCAACCAAGTTGAAACCAAAGAGGAAGGCATGCATTCGTCCAACCAAGTTGAAACCAAAGAGGAAGGCGTGCATTCGTCCAACCAAGTTGAAACCAAAGAGAAAGGCATGCATTCGTCCAACCAAGTTGAAACCAAAGAGAAAGGCATGCATTCGTCCAACCAAGTTGAAACCAAAGAGGAAGGCATGCATTCGTCCAACCAAGTTGAAACCAAAGAGGAAGGCATGCATTCGTCCAACCAAGTTGAAACCAAAGAGGAAGGCATGCATTCGTCCAACCAAGTTGAAACCAAAGAGGAAGGCATGCATTCGTCCAACCAGGTTGAAACCAAAGAGGAAGGCATGCATTCGTCCAACCAAGTTGAAACCAAAGAGGAAGGCATGCATTCGTTCAACCAGGTTGAAACCAAAGAGGAAGGCATGCATTCGTTCAACCAGGTTGAAACCAAAGAGGAAGGCATGCATTCGTCCAACCAGGTTGAAACCAAAGAGGAAGGCATGCATTCGTCCAACCAAGTTGAAACCAAAGAGGAAGGCATGCATTCGTCCAACCAGGTTGAAACCAAAGAGGAAGGCATGCATTCGTCCAACCAAGTTGAAACCAAAGAGGAAGGCATGCATTCGTTCAACCAGGTTGAAACCAAAGAGGAAGGCATGCATTCGTCCAACCAAGTTGAAACCAAAGAGGAAGGCATGCATTCGTTCAACCAGGTTGAAACCAAAGAGGAAGGCATGCATTCGTCCAACCAAGTTGAAACCAAAGAGGAAGGCATGCATTCGTTCAACCAGGTTGAAACCAAAGAGGAAGGCATGCATTCGTCCAACCAAGTTGAAACCAAAGAGGAAGGCATGCATTCGTGGACACAAATCAGGGAAGAAAGAAAAGTGTTTTGAGATGAGAGAGGTTGGGGACAGTGAGTGCGCAATCATAAATGGCAGAAGTTGGAAACATGGGTCAGTTGGGTGTGGTGGAGTAGGGGACATTTTAAAAGCAAGACTTTTTTGTTCTAAATAAGCCCATTTGGTATGCACGGAAAGTTTGTTTGACGTCCTCCCGGCCTAAGCCATATGGGACATTACTATTAATTTTTAGTTAGAAGAAGGGGAACAAGTTTTTCTTTAATAAAGTTTTTAAAACCTTTGAGCCCTTTTGGTATGCAAAACGTACTGCTGCTTTTGTACAAAGCTCTGCGTTTCTTTTTCTTGTGAGTTTAGGCTTATACGTGATTTACAAAACTCATCCTTTTTCATTTTTTTGCGAATGCGTGCTTAGCACATTGTGCATTTATTTAATAATAATAGTTCTTTTATGTGTATTGGATTTGATTGTAGTGAGTCTTATGTGTATATTGCTAACTTACTTGTGTTTTATTGTCTATGTAAAGCGCTTTGAGCTCCCTGCAAAGGGAGTAAAGCGCTATATAAATGTTCAGTAGTATACTGGTCTCCAAAATTTAAGGGCCGGAAGAACGATCTTCTCTCTTCTGTCTTGGAGGCATGCTTATTGAGAGCTCTGGTTGCCGCCCTTAAATACACATCCGTGTCTAACTTTTGCTCAGCAGTGTTCACTACAGTCATGCCTTGCACATGCAATAGGCAAGAAACCTGCATCAGCCCTGATTCTTCAGCGAAAAGAGACCAAACTTTCGTGAAATTATCGTGAATTTGCCACATTTTAAGCGTACCTGAAAACGCTGTTGCTGTACTGCAATGTCTGCAAAACTGGTTCAGGCACGTGCAACAGGAAGGAAAGTTATTGAGTAGCCTAAGTTTTGCCATTTTCTTCATTGTTGTCTTAGTGTACAATAAATAGATATCAAGCTACTGAAAACAGAAGCTGGCCCTTAACTTTTTGGAGACCAGTATATTATTATTATTAAGTGTCACAATGTGTTAATTTTTGTTGTTGCAGGCCATCTGGCTGCCCGGTTCACAAACGGAGCTGGCCATTGTGACTGCTGATTTTGTAAAGGTAAGTTTTTTTATGATTCTTCTTCTTCTTCTGCGTTCCCAGGCCATATGGCCATAATGGGTGAGGTACATATGTGTCCGGTTTTCAGTTTTCCCTGGTCTTGCTGCGTACAGCCGACACATTCCGATTTCGGAGGAGCTCAAAAGAGAAAAATTATTTGGAAGCTTTTAAAAAAAAAGGCAGGAGAATGGGGCCAATAAGTCAGAAAGATAGTAGATGATAGAAAGCAAAGGGAAAAGGCAGAGTCAAAGAGTGGCAGATTAGAAGCAGCTACAAGCACAGAACTTCCAGAAGGTGGGGGAACTATTTTTGCAAAAGCCCCCTGGTATCCCCACAGGGAGTGACTCGTGGAGGGGGCGGGGTGGTCCAGCTCCCCGTATGGAGGCACGAGGCATCCACCCACTGCCCCAGATTAACTTCTTCGTTTTTGTTTTCTTTATTCAGTGCCGTATTTTACGGACCATAAGGCGATACTTTTTTTTTCCTAGACTGAGACCCCTGTGCCTTATAATGTGACATAATATAGTAAGAAACTATAAGGCGATACTTTTTTCCTAGACTGAGACCCCCCTGTGCCTTATAATGTGACTGATAATATAGTAAGAAACTAGAGTACACTATTTCACGGACCATAAGGCGATACTTTTATCCTAGACTGAGACCCCCCTGTGCCTTATAATGTGACTGATAATATAGTAAGAAACTAGAGTACACTATTTCACGGACCATAAGGCGATACTTTTATCCTAGACTGAGACCCCTGTGCCTTATAATGTGACTGATAATATAGTAAGAAACTAGAGTACACTATTTTACGGACCATAAGGCGATACTTTTTTTTTACCTAGACTGAGACCCCTATGCCTTATAATGTGACTGATAATATAGTAAGAAACTTTAGAGTACACTATTTCACGGACCATAAGGCGATACTTTTATCCTAGACTGAGACCCCTGTGCCTTATAATGTGACTGATAATATAGTAAGAAACTAGAGTACACTATTTCACGGACCATAAGGCGATGCTTTTTTTCCCTAGACTGAGACCCCTGCGCCTTATAATGTGACTGATAATATAGTAAGAAACTAGAGTACACTATTTTACGGACCATAAGGCGATACTTTTTTTTTACCTAGACTGAGACCCCTATGCCTTATAATGTGACTGATAATATAGTAAGAAACTAGAGTACACTATTTCACGGACCATAAGGCGATACTTTTATCCTAGACTGAGACCCCTGTGCCTTATAATGTGACTGATAATATAGTAAGAAACTAGAGTACACTATTTCACGGACCATAAGGCGATGCTTTTTTCCTAGACTGAGACCCCTGCGCCTTATAATGTGACTGATAATATAGTAAGAAACTAGAGTACACTATTTTATGGACCATAAGGCGATACTTTTTTCCTAGACTGAGTCCCCTGTGCCTTATAATGTGATTGATAATATAGTAAGAAACTAGAGTACACTATTTTATGGACCATAAGGCGATGCTTGTTTCCTAGACTGAGACCCCCCTCGCCTTATAATGTGACTGATAATATAGTAAGAAACTAGAGTACACTATTTTACCATAAGGCGATACTTTTTTTTACCTAGACTGAGACCCCTATGCCTTATAATGTGACTGATAATATAGTAAGAAACTAGAGTACACTATTTTACGGACCATAAGGCGATACTTTTTTTTTACCTAGACTGAGACCCCTGCGCCTTATAATGTGACTGATAATATAGTAAGAAACTAGAGTACACTATTTTACGGACCATAAGGCGATACTTTTTTTTTACCTAGACTGAGACCCCTATGCCTTATAATGTGATTGATAATATAGTAAGAAACTATAATAACGAAATCGAAATTTGGTGTAAAATTTTTGGGGGTGTGCCTTATAGTTAGTAAAATACGATACTTATTCTTCTTATCAATGACCGGTTTACATAGAGAAAGGTGGCAGAGTGGTTAAGACGTTCGCCTGCCAAATGTAATGCGTGACTGCACCGTGAGTGACCCCGGGTTCGAAACCCGGCCTCACCCTTTTGTTTCTAGTTTGACGGGAAAATCGAACTGAGCGTCGAGTCCTTTGGATGGGGACTTAAAGCTTAGTCTGACCCACGCGCTTTACGCGCATAAAAATCCCATGTCAGTTGAAAGTCGGTAAGAGCAGGGAGAAATCCCGCTGCCTGGTATGGCCAAATTGATAGCTTGGTTTCCCAAGTGTGCCCAAAATGGGTCTTAAAGGGAGGGGTCTTAGAAGGGAGGTAATTTTGATACTTACAAAGAAGGGCAATGTCTCAGAGAAGTAGGTCTTATGTGGGAGGGAGTCTTATAATGGTCTTATATATTAAAAGCCATTTATTTATATTTCTTTCGCACCTTAGATCTACGACCTCTCAGTGGACGGCATCAGCCCGCAGTACTACTTCCTGCTGCCCAGCGGCAAGATCCGTGACGCCAGCTTCCTGTTCGGGCCCGACCCCGAGGGTCAGGGTCCGGGGGTCAAGGGTCAGGGCCGGCACATGGTGCTGATGGCCTCCTCTGGCTACATCTACACCCAGGTCATGGAGGACTCCAGCAGCGCGCGGCACGGGCCCTTCTACATCACCAACGTGCTGGAAGTCAAGCACTCGGACCTCAAGGTTTGAAATCTTTCGATAGACGTCTTTGTGGGGGGGGGGGGGGGTGAGTGAAAGTCCAGTGGAAAAGGTTGGAGGCGGATGGGGAAAGAGAGGGAGGATGAGAGGAAAGGGGGGTATGGGTGGTGTGTTTGTGTGAGTGTAAAGAGTGCTAGCTTTGTCTAGCATGCAATCTTCACGGCACACACACACACACACACACACACACATTCACAAACCCTAATCATGGAAGTCTGAAAACGGCGCTAAGCACGGGCCCTTCTACATCACCAACGTGCTGGAAGTCAAGCACTCGGACCTCAAGGTTTGAAATCCTCCATAGATGCATGGGTACTACTCTTTCAAGTTTACACTGATTTCAGTGGAACCTCCCTTATAAGACCTTCAAAAATCATCCAAAATGAGGTCTTGTAAGGGAGGTAATTTTGATGCTTACAAAGAAGGGCCATGTCTCAGAGAAGTAGGTCTTATGTGGGAGGGAGTCTTATAATGGGAGGTCTTATTAGGGAGGTTCCACTGTATTTTAAATTTTACCAGCGTGGGTGCAACTTTTCCTGGTATGCAAGGATTTCCTGTTTTTGAATTTTACCAGAAAAGGAATTTCCTTTTTTTCAAATTTGTCAAACACGATCTTTGTGTGTCTACTGTATTTTTCAAACTTCTTGAAATAAGCATTTGTATAAATTGTGGAAAAAGCAAAAAATACCTTCGAAAATCATTTTTTTTCTTCAGCTGCTAGGGGACATTACCCCTAGACCCCGGCCTTTCAGGTTTTTTCATTTTGTGTAGTTGCACCCACCCATGTACCAAGAACTGAACTTCAGTTTTTTTTAATTCATAAAAAAAAACCCCATCACAAGCGATTTGGAGCATTTTGAACTTGGTTATTCTATCTTGGAAGTTTACAAAGGCAATGTAATAATTTCACAAGGCGTATCGCAGTCAAACTGTCTCTGTCTATCATTTTAACTGTCTGTCTCGTTGTATCTCTCTCTTAAATTGCCCCCCTGAATCTGGTTCTGCCCCTGTACCCTGCCGGGGCCATGGGTCCTTGGAACCCTGCCTTTCAGTTTTTTTGAGTTGGGGGAGTTGCAACCCATGTAGATGTCTTATGGAAGGGGAGGGGGTGGGTGAGTGAAAGGCCAGTGGAAAAGGTTGAAGAGGGAAGGTGAAGGGAATGGGGAAAGAGAGGGAGGGCGGAGGGTATGGGTGGTGTGTTTGTGTGAGTGTAAAGAGTGCTAGCTTTGTCTAGCATGCAAATTGTCCTCACGGCACACATGCACACACACACACACACAGACACACAGACACACACACACACACACACACACACACACACACAGAGATAGACAGACACACACACACACACACACACACACACACACACACACACACACACACACACACACACACACACACACATGGAAGTCTGAAAACGGCGTGAAGCACAGGCCTTTCTGCATCAGCAAAGTTCCGGAAGTGAAACTCGGATCTCAAGGCTTGTTGGAGATGGGCACATGCAAACACTCACACATGCGCATGCATACACACACACACACACACACACGCACACGCACACGCACACACACACACACACACACACACACACACACACACACACACACACACACGCACACACACGCAAGCATAACACATACATACACTCAGACACACTCATGCATGCACACGCACGCATGCACACACACACACTAACACTCAGACACACACATACACACATGTCAGACACACATGTGTGCGTCCACTTGTGTGAGAACTTGAGTGCACTCATTGCATTTATGCATGTGTATACATGTGTGTTTTTATACGCGTAGGACGCAGTTACTGGAACCTTTTTGGTATTACAGGGCTCCCAATCGTCCCGCAAAACAAGGGGTCCCAGGGACTCCTTCACTTACAGTATAGAGGATCCTAGAGGCGGGATAGAGGGTCCCAGTGGCATTGCAAATGCTAAAAATATTTTTTCTAGTGCATCCCTGGGACCCCCTGCTCATTCTTTTAGAGGGTCCTTGAGAATTTTAGTGCTTCTGGGAGCCCTGGGCATATAAAGTTTCCCTTAAAGCCATACAATGATTGATTATGACTGCGCAGCAAATGGTTATCGGAGTCGGGGAGGGATGAACTAACGCTGAACACTGCAGGTTAAATTTTTGCAGGACGTCAACGGGCAGGTTGCGGGGGGAGGGGTGTCCGTCTACTACTCCCACGCCCTGCAGCTTCTCTTCTTCAGCTACTCCCAGGGTGAGTGATCCTTCAGGCAGGGAGGTGAGAGTCACGGGCCAGCCCACTAAAATCGCACGACTGTGCAATGCGATTCAATCAGTCAAGTAAACCCGAGTTCGAACCTGGGTACAGGGGATTTTTTCCTCTCATTCTGCACTAGGCATTAACGGTCTGAACGTGGAGACTTTCGGATGAGACGATAAACCGAGGTCCCGTGTGCCCATGCACTTAGCATACGTTAAGCCCAGTGGCAACGAAAAAGTTGTCATTTGGTCAAAATTTAACACCACCACCCCCCAGTGACAAAAATCGCATGCAAAAATAAAGTAAAATTGGGTGGCGCGCCTCTGGCTGCGACACGCTCTCCAGGTGGGAGCAACCCGAATTTCACAGAGACGCCTCTGTGACTATAAAGTACCTAATACCTAATCACGTGATCTCGGTGCGCCAATCACATTTGTTCTTGGATACCACGTGATCGAATCGTATCGTACAGTCGTGCGGTTATGGTGGGCGTGTGGCCGGCCCTTTGCTCGAAAGTGCCACAGCACCCGCTTTTTGTTCACGCCTGTTTCTTTAGAACTCATCACCAGTATAAACCAATCCACACTAGGCCTTACGGTCTGAACATGGAGTCTTTCCGATGAGAGACGATAATCCGAGGTCCCGTGTGCTCATGCACTTAGCACACGTTAAACCCAGTGGCAGCGAAAAAGTTGTCATTTGGTCAGTCCCCACTCTCTGAGCCGAGAGAACTTGGGTGTTGAGGCATACAGTTTAAATGACAATGACATTGTATAACTGGTTATTTCCGCTGCATGGGCTAGAACACCAAGGCTACATCAAAATATTGTTGGGGGGGTCTTTAGCCATTACAAGCTCCTAGCATCATCAGTCTCCCAAATCCCCCGAAGACGGAGTGTGGCTGCCCACGTGGCGGGGTAATCAAAAACGGTCACACACATAATGTTCTCATCTACAGTTGATCCACTTGTACTATAGTGTTCAAGTGTTTCCGCTGTCAGGATGATCCCTGGGGTCTTTTAGCCAGGGAAATTCTGCACAGATATATACGCGTAAGTTCTGCATGGAGACTCATGCGCAGCCCGTAAATAAAATCCGGAAGTAAGACATATGAGTCAGGGTTCATAGGGGCCTTACCAGTCCTTATAAGTCTTGACCAATTGAAATCTCCAAGTAAGGCCTTACAAGTGCTTACATTCACTTCAAGGTCCTTACAAGTCCTGACAGCTGCCAAAAACTGCCCTGAGCAGCAAGACCATACTCAAAATGGATCGCAGAAGCAGCACTTTTACACTTGAGAAACATCGCTCAGCACCTACTCCACCTTACCCCCCTCCCCCACCTTCCCGTTTCAACTGACCGCTTAGCAGACGAACGATGCACCGCGAGTTGTCAAGAGAAATTGGACTGAAATTTCGTTCTTTATCCTGGTGTCGTTTTGTGAGAAAACGCGTATATCTGTGTCAGCCATAGTTTTTGTATCTGCTTAGACATTGTTCACAATGCTGGGAAAGTGTTCCTTTCAAGATCGTTGGCTAAAAGATGGACATTGTCCTAAGGCCTACAGGTCCTTACAAAGTCCTTACTTGGGGATAGCTGAAAGCCCTGGGAACCCTGTATCTGCTTAGACATTGTTCACAATGCTGGGAAAGTGTTCCTTTCAA
Source organism: Phymorhynchus buccinoides (assembly GCA_017654935.2). Taxonomy (NCBI): domain Eukaryota; kingdom Metazoa; phylum Mollusca; class Gastropoda; order Neogastropoda; family Raphitomidae; genus Phymorhynchus; species Phymorhynchus buccinoides. Next base: position 34,697,767 of record CM065705.1, on the reverse strand, counting down.
GATCGTTGGCTAAAAGATGGACATTATCCTTAGGCCTACAGGTCCTTACAAAGTCCTTACTTGGGGATGGCTGAAAGCCCTGGGAACCCTGTATCTGCTTAGACATTGTTCACAATGCTGGGAAAGTGTTCCTTTCAAGATCGTTGGCTAAAAGATGGACATTATCCTTAGGCCTACAGGTCCTTACAAGGTCCTTACTTGGGGATGGCTGAAAGCCCTGGGAACCCTGGGAAAGAGTGCACATTACACGCTGAAACTCGTGCGCAATCCCGTCAGCTTATTTCTTATAGAAGTGTATAGGGTATCCGCACGGAACTTACGGATTGCAGATCTTATGTGCATGGGTGCAACTTCTTCTGGTATGCAAGGATTTCCTGTTTTTGAATTTTACTGCAAAAGGAATTTCCTGTTTTTTAAATTTGTCAAACAAGATCTTTGTGTGTCTACTGTATTTTTCAAACCCTTTCAATGAAGCATTTGTATAAATTGTGGAAAAAGCAAACTAAAATTTTTTTTCTTCAGCTGCAGGAGGGACATTACCCCTAGACCCCGGCCTTTCAGGTTTTAAAATTTTATGTAATGCACCCATGAATGTGTGTGTGCCCTTTAGCCAACAACAACATTTCCGTTTCAGGGAAGAGCTTTTCTGCGCCGGTGGCCAAAGACCTGTCCAAAGTGACCAACTTGTTCCCCATCACCTTCAAAGGGTGAGTCCCTCTTTTTTTAATTCTCTGTGACTTGTAGAACTCTGTGACTTGTAGCACCTTGTGACTTGTAGCACTTTGTGACTTGTAGCACTTTGCATGCCTGTCCAAAGTGACCAACTTGTTCCCCATCACCTTCAAAGGGTGAGTCCCTCTTTTTTTAATTCTCTGTGACTTGTAGAACTCTGTGACTTGTAGCACCTTGTGACTTGTAGCACTTTGTGACTTGTAGCACTTTGCATGCCTGTCCAAAGTGACCAACTTGTTCCCCATCACCTTCAAAGGGTGAGCCCCTCTTTTTTTAATTCTCTGTGACTTGTAGAACTCTGTGACTTGTAGCACTTTGTGACTTGTAGCACTTTGCATGCCTGTCCAAAGTGACCAACTTGTTCCCCATCACCTTCAAAGGGTGAGCCCCTCTTTTTTTATTCTCTGTGACTTGTAGCACTCTGTGACTTGTAGCACTTTGTGACTTGTAGCACTTTGCATGCCTGTCCAAAGTGACCAACTTGTTCCCCATCACCTTCAAAGGGTGAGTCAGTCTTTTAAAAATTTTTTATCTGTGCCTAGTTGTAGCGCTTTGCGTAATCTGGGTTTGTTCGGGGGTTCCTGGTCATCTTCAGTCTGTCGATGGGAAAAGAGCTGCGCATTTATTATACTGAGCAATGGTGAACAGAGCACAACGTCTGGCGTGAGTGTAAGAACCATGCTTCATACAGTAAGACAGCTAATCCCATTAGCTGCAGCACCAACAATCTGTCCCTATATTTCAGCTCCAATGGTGGAGGGAAAGGCACTAGCGAGGTGAATGGGCTTAGTAAAACTGGATACACAGAGCGTAGATCAAACAATCAACTCTAAAGCTGCAGCAATAGTAATGTGTTCCTTTCATGTAAGTATAGATACGTCATGCTGCCGTTGCGCGCCTATTTCTAATTTCCCAGCATGTCCAACTTCGGCTGGTTTTGATTCAGATTTTGATTCTCCTGGGAAGGTTGCCTGCCACAGCTCTGAAGACGCGAGTCCCTCCGGCCCATTTTTGGTTTGAAATCAGAGTTTTCCTTCTCCTAGATGGACTGCCTGCCGAGGCTTGGAACTCCGTCTTGCCCTGACCGGTCTAGTCTGCGACCCCTCTTGAGTTGCTGAGAGCTGGTTTTGCTATCGCCCCGGTTTTCCGCGCCTGTGCCGCGTGTGTTCGCCATGACCAGATCAATCCCACCCTGCCCCATGTCCCAATCCATGTTATTTCCAGGTCCAACGGAGGGAAAGGCAGCAGTGGGGTGAGCCAGGCCTTATAGTTCAGTGGTCGGAGGTGACAGGGGCACACTGCATGGGACATGCAACTAATCCCCTTAGTTGCAGCACTTCCATGTTATTTCCAGGTCTAACGGTGGAGGGAAAGGCAGCAGTGGGGTGAGCCAGGCCCTGGTACAGTGGTCGGAGGTGACGGGGGCACACTGCATGGGACATGCAACTAATCCCATTAGCTGCAGCACTTCCATGTTATTTCCAGGTCTAACGGTGGAGGGAAAGGCAGCAGTGGGGTGAGCCAGGCCCTGGTACAGTGGTCGGAGGTGACGGGGGCACACTGCATGGGACATGCAACTAATCCCATTAGCTGCAGCACTTCCATGTTATTTCTAGGTCTAACGGTGGAGGGAAAGGCAGCAGTGGGGTGAGCCAGGCCCTGGTACAGTCGTCGGAGGTGACAGGGCACACTGCATGGGACATGCAACTAATCCCATTAGCTGCAGCACTTCCATGTTATTTCCAGGTCTAACGGTGGAGGGAAAGGCAGCAGTGGGGTGAGCCAGGCCTTATAGTTCAGTGGTCGGAGGTGGCAGGGCACACTGCATGGGACATGCAACTAATCCCATTAGCTGCAGCACTAACAATCTATCCATATTATTTCCAGGTCTAACGGAGGAGGTAAAGGCAGCAGCGGGGTGAGCCAGGCCCTGGTGCAGTGGTCGGAAGTGGCGGGGGGACACTGCATGG